>JAQSUU010000459.1:1200000-1800000 GCA_038087645.1 Saccharum hybrid cultivar R570 | reverse complement strand
CCGGAGGAGAGTTCTTGTTTGAACGCATGTGTACTTTTGAGGTGTGAAAGCATTGTAGCAACTCTTGATCCATCACTGAGTTTATCTTTGGTCAGGGACGAGCAAAGGGTAAGCTTGGGGGAGTTTGTTGACGGTAGATAAGTATCATTTTTTAACATCAACATAGCATGAAAAAGGACTAAACAATAATTACCACTTAGATATAGGGGGTTTACACACAAAATTCCATGAGTTTTGGTGAATGTCTGTTTCTACAGGGGGTCAACTGAAAAGAACCAAGGACGGCCCACATGTCAGGTTTACATAGAGACAACAGGGCCACATATAACTTTTCTATAATCTGGAAGATATGAGAAGACTCTAGAAACAAACCAAAGGCGAAACGAGCCCGAAAGCCGGGCGATCCTGAATCATGCCTCCACCGCCTTTGAGGATCAATAATAATCGTAGATCAAGGTCGGTTTGATCCGAGAGCTATGGTGCTTCCTAGAGGGCTATATAAGCAAGGCCCCTGGCCCCTGGAGGAGACATCCCTAGAAACCCTAATTTATTATTTCCTATGAGGATTAGCAAGGAGGGGTCCCTTGAATGGATCTCTATCTTAGAGCACATATAAGAGAGATTAGATTTGTAGTCTCCATGTGAGATTAGAGTTCTTCTTCTAGATTAAGAGAGTTAGAGTGGAGGGAGAGTTAGAGGAAGCCCAACATGTCAGTGTCCCCTCTCTGGCTTGTACCTGCGGGATCAAGTCTCCTAACCCGAGGCTTGGTTCTAGGATTCTTCAGTAATTCAACTTCCAATACTAAGTAAGTATGTTGTTATTATTATTCTATGGTTTACGAGTTTACTTTATTCTCTTCCATGGTAGAGGGTAGGGTAATCGTCTGTAGCGTAAGCATGGTGCTTAGGCTAGATATACTCATAGATATCCACTGTCTAGCCGGATCAGTGTGTAGTAGCATGGGAAGTGACCGTCACATTGTTACCTTTGGAGCCTCCTCCCATCAGAAGGATTGGTAGGATTAAGTGCCCTAGTTAAGCATCCTCTATGGTGTCTCTTTTCCATCGGTATGTCCCCATAGACCAATAGTTTCATAGCTTACCATAGGTTGGAACTAGACTATCATCGTAATCTTCTCTAATCGCTTATATCTTTGCTACCTTGTAGTGCGGCCCAAGGGTTGAGTATAGATTTAGGTTTGTAATCGCACGCTTTCTCCTTGCGGATAAACAAAGACGATACTCTAGAAATATCTCCTGGGTGAAATGCTCACCGAAATCCGTGCACTTGTGGATCCTTTTTTGTGTGCGTTAACAAATATCAACAACAGCCTGGCCCCACCTTCTTCAGGTAGTACAATTAATGCGTAGGGAGGTCGGTTGCATGGGTGCTTTCCTAAAATACATGAGCAAACCAACCTCCTCAAGCTATATAAGAAGACCACCTCTTCACATTCATGAGTATCATACACATTGGAGGAGAAGAAGAGCAAGCCACATTTCCATTGGCTTCTAGCTAAATTAGTGAAGGGAGTGAGAGAGGGAAAGTTGGAGAAGTACCAGAATTGTCGGCTACCTCCACTAGTGTACTCGGCACACTTGTACACTTAGCGAAAGGAGTACCGGGATCACTATCTCCTCTTCACTTGTACCTCTACAATCGTCTTACTACTTGGACTAAGAAGTTCATGTTCAACTTTGGTATTGATTTCTTAAGCAAGTTATCTTTGTTCATTATAAGCTTGCGGGTTCATCGTCTGTCCCCGTGATAGATACTCTAGTAGAGGACTCCTGATAAAGACAAAAGTTCCTAGCCAATGCTAGAGTACTAACTAATAGCGTAGACATGGTGTCTTAAGCTAGAAGTTACCTTTGTTTGCCTGGTTCCCCATGGTTGAGGGGTAGGCGGCAGGTGGTGACAGCCCTGTCCATCCCTTGCAATCCCCCACTTTTGGGTTCACCATAGAGCCGTAGCTTGCTAGACCAGGTGATCTCCGGTGCTCGAAGCAAGTTTATAACGGCATAGTTATCTTCACTTAAGGTTTCTATCCTTAGAAGAACCTCACTACCTAAGCTACTCTTCATCTTATCTTTTTGGGAAAACTAGTTAAGAGACTACTTACACCTCTGTTCCTCATGGAAATACGATACCCTGAACACCATCGGGCGAAGTGCTATAATGGTACTTCTATGCGCTTGTGAATTTTTTTGCTTACTCTAAGAAGCACCAATAGACATTTTTGGCACTATTACCGGGAACAATTGTTATTTTAGTCTCCAAGCCTAGTTTTCCCATGTATCCTTTGTTTTTACCTTTCTTTTCTTTCTACTCTTTTCCAATGGAGCAACCTACCATTCAAAACCTTTCTGGCGAGCTTATTGAACCACCACAATCATCGTAGCCAATCATAGCTTCCAGTTACGAACTTTGCCTTGGCTTCATAGCAATGGTTCAGGAACAAACCTTCTTGGGGTTAGATTATGAAAACCCCTACCACCACCTAAGGGAGTTTTGAGCGGCTCTGTGCTTGCCTGACCATTTTAGGCATGCCATAGAAACGCTGTGGTGAAAGTTGTTCCCCTTCTCACTTTATGAGAGGGTGAAACAATGGTACGCCCATAACGTAGGGAAGGTAGCTGGCGATTGGAAAGAACTAAGAAATAGATTCTATCTCGTGTTCTTCCCTATATCTCGAATCGCTGCCCTATGACAAGAGATTCTCAACTTCCAACAAAAAGAGAAGGAAACCATAGGTGCAGCCTAGAATAGTTTTTCAATCCTAATAAGGTTTGGCCCAGACTTGTCTATACTAAGCCATGTGTTGTTACAGTATTTTTGGCTAGGTCTTAGCAAGGAGTCTGCCCTACAGCTCGATATAGCTGCCGGAGGTTCTTTTACTCATAAAACCACAACAGAAGGGGAAGCTGTCCTAGACCGCATTCTGGAGAACACTCCTCTATTAGAACCCCTCCATGTAGAGCGTGAGCCAAGTCATGAGGAAGGCCCTTTGGCCGAGGCTGAACCTTTAGCACCCTTAGAGAGACCCTTGCCTGAACAAGAAGATCCAGATGAGGGTTTTCAACTTTCACATCTTCCGTATTTTGAGGATGACTTTTTGAAGATTTTGGAGACACCTTGAAATACTCATGCCAAAGGAAGCCACCAGTTCCTGTTAACCCTCTTGAACCATTAGATACAGATTTTTTCAAGGAATCCATAAAGGGGTTGACTGCTATCATGAGCAGCGAATGGGTGGAAGAAGTGGAGCATTCTTCTAAAAAAATCAGATTTGTGCTCCTTATTCAACCATCCAATGCCATATCAGCAGGATCATGGTGAACACGTCTTACAATCCAACTGTTGGGGCAAACCACATGTCCGCATCTTTTGCATGCACCAGGTGACGAACCGATTGCTCCGACAGTCAAAAACTTTAGGGTTGCACCTCATTCTAGACTAGAAGGGCTAGGGATTCTTCACATAAAAATGTTGAGTTTATCCTAGACTTCTGTGTCTTCAACATTTAGGACTTTGACATCCTGATTGGGCATCCCCTAGAAAAGCTTTTCATAGAACCACCATCATTTGGGGATCTAGATGTAAAGTTGGGGAGAGACACATTTTCTATTCCTATCACATGAGCTAAAAACTCAATGGGAGAACCCCTCCCCTATCCTGACCTACCCAAGGAAGTTATGTCGGTCTTACCCTTTGATTCTCTTGAGTCATCCTTAGAAAAGGATGTGAAACTCTTCATAGAAGAAGATGATGACTTAGGAGAAACCATTGATCTTCCCCAAGAGGAAGCACTGGCATGACCTCTGGTTGAGCAAAAACCCCTGCCCGCTGGCCTACATTACGTTGTCTTGAATGGTGACAAAGAAACTCCTATAATCATAAGCGACAATCTTACTAACATGGAGATAGTAAAACTCATCGCCATCTTAGAGAAATAAAGGCCACTCTTCGGGTATTCCTTGCAAGATCTCAAGAGGATTAGCCCAAATCTTTGTACCCATCACATTCTGATAGATCCATCGAGTACACCTTCTTGAGAGCCTCAGCATAGGCTCAATAATGAGATATGGGAAGTCATGAAGAAGGAAGTCCTCAGACTCCTTCACGTTGGGATTACTTATCCCATGCCACAAAGTGACTGGGTTAGTCCCGTCCAAGTGGTGCCAAAGAAAGAAGGAATGATGGTCGTTGAAAATAATAAAAATGAGTTGATCCCACAACGTACCGTCATGGGATGAAGAATGTGTATTGATTACCAAAAGCTTAACACGGCAACAAAGAAAAACCACTTCCTACTTCTCTTCATTAATGAAATGTTAGAGCAGTTGGTGAAGCATTCTTTCTTCTGTTTCCTCGATGGGTATTCAGGGTATCATCAGATTCCTATCCACCCCGATGATCAAAGCAAAACAACCTTCACATGCCCGTATGGAATGTACGCTTATCATAGAATGTCATTCGGGTTGTGTAATGCACCCGCTTCATTCCAATGGTGCATGATGTCTATCTTCTCAGACATGATAGAAGGACCATTGTCTAGAAAAACCTTTGACCACTGTCTGGAGAATTTGGACAAAGTCTTGCAAAGATACCAAGAAAAGGACCTAATCCTTAACTGGTAAAAGTACCATTTCATGGTCTGAGAGGGCGTCATTCTTGGGCGCCTTGTGTTCGAGAGGGGATTGAGGTAGATAAGGCTAAGATCAAGGTTATCGAGCAACTACCACCCCTTGTGAACGTAAAAGGGATCCATAGCTTCCTAGGTCATGCAGGGTTTTATAGATGATTTATCACAAGTCGCAAGACCCCTCACGAACCTGCTAGCTAAGGATGCACCCTTTGAGTTCATAGATGAGTGCTTAGATGCTTTCCACATTCTCAAGAAAGCACTCATCTCAGTGCCAATCATCCAACCTCCCGATTGGTCGGTACCGTTTGAGATCTTGTGTGATGCTAGTGACTATGCTATTGGTGCAGTCCTTGGCCAAACCAAAGATAAGAAGCATCATGCAATCATCGATGCTAGCAAAACGCTAACAGGAGCCTAGCTTAACTACGCTACCACTGAGAAAGAGATTCTTGCAGTTATTTTTGCTATTGATAAATTTAGATCTTATGTAGTTGGAGCAAAAGTTATCATTTACACTGATCATGCTGCATTAAAATATTTGCTCACTAAGAAAGATGCAAAACCTAGATTAATAATATGGATTCTTATACTCTAAGAATTTGACCTTGAAATAAAAGATAAAAAGGGGTAGAGAATACTGTCACCGATCATCTATCGTGTATGCAAGTCACTAACGAGGAGCTTCCAATAAATGACTTCCTACGTGATGACATGCTACTAAAGGTGACAGATTCAAACTCATGGTATGCAAACATCATGAACTTCATAGTTTTAGGCTACGTACCATCGGGCGAAAATAAGAGAAAATTGCAAACCGAGAGTAGATGTCACCTTTGAGAAGACCCATACCTGTATAAGGTATGCTCTGATAGACTTTTGAGGAGGTGCATACCATCGGTGGAAAGCCTACAAATCATCAAGAAATGCCATGCAGCACTGTACGGAAGTCATTACGGAATGTTGCGCACACAAGCCAAAATCTAGCAGTGTGGATTCTTTTGGCCAACGATGCACGAAGACACCAAAGAATTCATCCGAAGGTGTCAAAAATGCCAGTTACAAGGTGGTATCACTGCTCGCAATGCAATGCCCCTCCACTACATCTTGCATGTGGAGATCTTCAATGTTTGGGGCATTGACTTCATGGGGCCGTTCCAAAACTCCCATGACATTGAATACATCCTTATCGCCGTTGACTATGTGTCAAAATGGGTGGAAGCATTACCATGTAGAGCTGTTGACGCCAGGCATGCAAGGAAGATGTTCCACAAAGTGATCTTCCCTTGCTTTGGAACACCAATAATGGTGATAAGCGATGGGGGATCCACTTCATTGACAAAACATTCAGATCCTTCCTAAAAGAGCTTGGGGCCAAGCACAACATTGCCACCCCGTACCATCCTCAAACCAGCAGTCGGGTAGAAACTTCAATAAACAAATCAAAATAAAATCACTACACCATAACACCGCATCACCATCAGACATCTGACACTAAAAATTATATTTGGCGATGGATGATCTGACGCTAAAGATAACTCAGAGACTATCTGATGCTAAATCCGCATTTAGCGATTTACTATCTGACGCCATAGGTATTCATATGTAGGGTTGAACCATCTGATGCTAAACATATGTATACCGTCCCTCAGTCTGTCGCTAAAAAATAAGTGGGTCCCATCTAGCTCGCGCGTGGCCCAGTGCTTGCCATGGCCTACTAAAGGTCCATGTTCCCTATTCCATGAAACCCTAGGTCTCGGTGTCTTTCCTTTACGCCTGCTAGAGCCGCTGGCCTTGTAGAGTTTGCCTTCCCCATGCCACATGAGAATTATGAGCTGACGTAGTGAGCCAGCGACACTCTCGCTTCTCCTCCACACCGATGTGGCCCCCAGCAACGCCGAGCACCAGAGGCCACCTATTTTGCGCCTCCCACACCACCAGGCGCCTCATCCATGCCCCCAACACCGACGGCAGCCGCCCTCATCCTTCACGCCCTCGCGTCCTCCCCTCCTAGCTACTTTGCTAGATCCATGGCATCAAGCACCCTGGGGGCGAGCTCAGTGGCTCCTCCCCCAAACTCCACACCCCTGAATAGGGTTGGGTGCCCCTGCGCCAATTCCGACTCAGCGAGGTCTGCCTGCTGACTGTGACTCTACAAGGCCAGTAGATGCGGACCCCGATGCCGACCTAGCCAGGTGAACCCTCGTTGGCCGTGCTAGCGTGGGGCCAGTAGATGTAGATCCCCCCACACTGGCAGCCAGCAGCCGACGTGCTCAGGTCCTCTCCATGGTGCGGTGGTGCCAGCTGGCAGATCTCCCACGCCAGCATCCATCATCGTCGAGTGGGTTTTGAATTCTTCTCCTAGCTAGATTCCATGCCTTCACCTTCCAATGTTGTAGGTATATACATCTAACCTTCAAGCCGAACAACCTGTTTAGCCCAATCTAGAACATTATGAATCATTCATGTGGAGATGGTCAATTTTGTCACTACTGTTTAATGCTTGATGATAGATGCCATGTAGTATATACATCTACACTAGTATCAAGTCGCGGATGTGCTCATATGCTTGTAACAGCTTCAGTGATTTACATGTATTTTGACCAATTTACTATCATGAGGTTTTGTTGCTTGACCGGCCAACATAACTTAAGTGAATTTTTCTTCTGAGCTGATACATTGCTAGCCTGCTGCTTGTTGATGATAGTTATCTGTAACACCCCTGGGTGTTAAGCATGCATTAGCATTTCAAAGCATAAAGCATTCAGCATCATTTCATGACTAGCATTGCATGAAATATAGCTCTTTTAAATTTAAACTTGAAAAGCAAATAATTAGAACCCTAACTTTGATGTAAGTGCCAAAAAGGTAGTATACTTTTGGGTATTAGCAATTTTAAATAATCTAGAATAAATTAACATGATTTTTGGAGCAATTCTTGAATTCAAGTTTTTCTCAAATTTTGTTTTAAAAATATTCTAAACAAATAAATTTTTGATTAACAATTTAGCTTTAAATCCTAAATTCAAAATCTATTGAGAATTTTGAAAAATGCCCTACATGAAAGTTGTAGAGAATAAAATTTTGGACAACTTTTATTTTGGGCCAGAATTCTGAAAACCTCTTTTTCATCTCCAAATTCAATTTTGAAACAAATAAGGAAATCTAAAAATATTATTTATAAAGAAAAATTTGTTTTCACCCTACTGGGTCGCGGCCTCCTTTTCGGCCCAGCGGCTCTGGCAGCCCGGCCCGTAAACCCGCGCCGGCGTCCTCCCGCGCGCGCCCGCGCGTGACGCCGTGGCGCCGCGGCAGAGCTCGGCCGCCGCGTGGCTGGACGCCGACGACGCCGCGCGACACGCGCCCCTGTGGCCCCCGCAGCACCGCGCTCGCTTACCCCCCCTCCGCGCGCTCGTCCGCCTCGGCTGCTCCCTCCATTCCCTCCTCTCGCCCTGCCAGCAGCAGCAGCAGCGCACCGCCGCGCCATCACCGGCTCCTGGAGCTCCGCCACCGCCGTTCGTGCTCGTGGCTGCTTCTCCGGCCGATTCCTCCCGGCCTCAGCTCCGCCCCGCCTCCCTCCACCGTGTGCGCGCCTCCACTCCACCGCTCGAGCTCAGGTGAGGGCCAATTGGTCGCCCCCTCCTCCACTGCCGCCATGGCCGCCGTTGGCCGGCGCGCATGGACGGAGCTCTCTGGCCCTTCATGCCTCCTCTGGTCTCGAGCATCCGCTTCCCCTTCGCCTAGCGGTGCTCGCGCTCGCCTTCTCGGCCACCCCCGTGGCCTACATTGGCCAGCCGACGAGTTCCAGTGCCGCCGTGCCGCCATCTCCGCCGGCGAGCCTCCTCCGGAGCTCCCGCGCCGCTTGGAGTTGCTGCGCTGGGTGCGTCTCGGTGCGGGGAGCACATTGGTGCCCTCCCCGTCGCCGGAGACCTCACCGGCGGCGAGTTCGCCACTGATCAGCGCCTCCCCCGTGCTGCTCTGGCTGGCCGGTGGGTCCGTTGACCCATGGGTCCCGCGTGTCAGCGCGTGTGGGTGCACTGCACCAGGTGTATTCAGCGTTTTCACCGGTGAATTTTTAAAAGAATTAAGGAAAATGATTTCTCAGAATTATGAAACAGCTTTGAAAAATCATATCTCAAGATTTATAGCTCCAAAAATGATGAAACAAATTTTGAAATGTTCCTCTTGAATAGATCTACAGTTTAAAATATCTCATATTATTTTTGTAACACTTTACTGTGCAAATTTATTTAATTGCTATAAATGCTGATATCTTAGAAAATATGTAGTAAATAAAATAATGAAGGGAAAAATGTGATTCTTGTTGCTTTAATCTTTATTGGTGATGTACTTTCTAGGAAAAATATTAGTGAAGCATGTTCTATGAAAGATTTTTTAGGTGTAGTACAAATGCTTTTAATTGATAATCTTTGTTATTTTTAGTAGAAAGCTAAATTTGTATAGAACATACATGTGATAATTTTTGTAGTATGTTAGTTTACTGTTAGTAACATAGGAAAAATGTGAAATCTGTTGTTTGATACTTTTTCTAGTACAAAATAATTTCATGCTCATATTTAGGCTATAACTTGTTTATTTTGTACAGGTAGTTTTACATATTCAATTCTCATGAAATTTTGGTAGTAGGTTATTTAGAGTAAGGGTAAGTTACTGTAATTTTTGTAGATTTTTATCTACACCAAAAATAGGTGTTGCTGTGTAACCCTAGTTAAATAGGAAATAAAAGATTATTCTTTATGAGAAATTGAGAGAAATAAAATACGTTTGGTGTATCTTTGAAGCATCATTATGCCTTGCTGATGTTGTGGTTGAGTTAGGTTGGTAAGCTTTGGTAGCTTAGGTTCACTTGTATGTGTAGATGATAGGCTAGCTAATAGAAGAATAAGGTGCATGTTTTAGGGTATATGTTCTTGGATGACGTGGACTACCTTGTGGAAGAAATAGTTATATTCAAACTGCTCATTCCATGTGCTCATCTGCATCTCATGTCATCAAAGCACTCCACCACAATCCGATGCATCACTCGCATGTTTACTTATGCACTTGCATCATATAGGATCGTAGGGAGAGTCGCAGGTAGCAGTACAGGAGGAGCAGGCTTGGACGGATCAGCAGGAGCCCCAGGCACAGGAGGTGACCAAGGAGGAAGAGTCAGGCGAGGAGCTGCCAGAGTGCGTCGACCACCATCCTAGCTCGTTCGAAAGAGACAAGCCCCGGAGCATTTCAAGTCTCCTATTTTATAAAAGTTGTTCCTTACTACATGAACTATAGTTATATATATAGTTGCATTAAGTTATAGGAGTTGAGTGAAACCGTTGTTGCATTATTACCTTGGCCACCGGATTATCTTTCACCCTGTTAGGTTAGGATTGAGTAAATTGCTTAGCCATGCTTAAACCGGTAGAAGTCGGGTGATTTCCTGTCACCTGCGAGTTATAGGTGGATACCGGGTTATGGTTAGCTGTAATTGTGATCATAAAAAGTAACCAAGTGTTGATGGATAAATAAAGACCGGGCAGAGTCTTATAGGGTTTTGGACTATAGTGATTCCATCTATGTCGATTAAGGACCGATCGTTGCTCGTCCCTCTTGTCATGTTGAACGCATGCCTCACATTTAGCTGGCCGAATAAAGTACCTTTCGGCCGCGAAGCTAGTGACACTTTTCGAGCCGGGATAAACTCGGGTTGGTAGACTGGTGTTGAAGGGGGTGTAACAGGGACGCGAAGAGTGAGCCCAAGGTGCATCCTGGAAGTTAGGCGGTCCCTGGGTAGTGCTATCCATGATTGTTATCCCGTGGCTTCTTGGAAAGTGTCATTAGTGATCCACGCGACCCTGATGGGGGAAAGCAGGGTTTGTGTGAGGAATAAATCTCCAGCTGGATAGGAATTTGATTCGAATCGCCGTCGCTCCCGGTTAGTGAGCACTTGACTCGAGCTATGGCATCGTAGTAACATTAATGGAACACTGATGGTTAAGTGAATGATGTTGGAAATGCTAAACCTGATATGGTAATCTAGATTGTTAATGATGAATCAAGTGATTGTTTTAGCAATAGGTGCTTACCTAGCTTGAATAGGTTATACTAAAAGTGATGCAAAAAGTACTGGTATAGTTTTTCATAACAACTTATGCTTTTCGCAAATGAGTCAAGCCAGTCCAATCTCTAAAGCCTTGTATGATCCTTGGTGTCCTTTATTTCTAGTTTATGATGGGTAAGTCTAGCTGAGTACATTCTCGTACTCAGGGCGTTGTTCCCATTGTTGTTGCAGATGGTCAGATGTACTATGGGTACTGCTCCAACTGTCTGTATCCGGCGATGGGCGACAACTAGGACCTGGGGCCAAGGTCACTCTGTTCGTCTTATCTAATGCTTTTGTGGACCATGATTATCTACTGGCACTGTATTTGAACTAAGCGTGTGTGTAAAACTACTTGCTTCCGCTATGTTATTTTGAACTATGTTGTAATAACTTTTATTCCGAACTCCGATGTACTCCACTTTTATTGTGAACTCTATGTATCATGTGAACTGTGGCTGCTAAATTAGTACGATCTTGGTTGTATATTGGTTGGTTTGAAATCCCTCGTGATTTCACGGAATCTCGGGTTATACGGGTTTAAGTTTGATAAATTAACCGCCTCGGTGGAAGATTTTCTTACTTAATCTCGTATAATTATGTTGATCCGTTACAGCTGGCATCAGAGCATGGTTTAGCATGTTACTGTTCACATGGGTATTTAAAAACAAAACTGTGTTTTCAACTAAGATTTTAAATTTAAGAGTGTGCCAGTGGTCATATCTTTTATGCCCAATAAGGACTCTAGGTGGCTTAATTAAGTACTAACTTGGGGGTTTGCATCATATTTTAAATTTCGTCGCTCATACGGCGTGCTATTGTATGAGTGCCATTCAATTGAGTGGTAATGTATGGATCAATTCCCTCTACGCCTTGGTAAGTGAGAGTTGTGAGAGCATGGTCGGATACACTGCCGATCTAGGGGAGTGCTTATGTGATACCGAAATACTTACGTGCCATGCGCATGTTCATATGAGGGTATTCAAATGGTGGGGACTTCCGTCATGCGGTGACGATGCCATCAATAGAACGATGATTCGGGTAGTTGTTACCGTTATACTCGTATCTGGGGATGCATGTAGAGCGAGTAACTTACTTTACTGCTTTCTTACATATTTTCATACTGTGAGGTTTGGGCTGAAGTGACTTTCTACAGGTACATAACAACGCTTTCGAGTAGTACGTATTAGTTATGTTACAAGAGATTGTTGTATGCCACCGTTTATTCTGTTTGTAGTTATTAGTTTTCTAAGTTTGTGAGGACGTACGGAACATGCATGTATCATGTTGTGCATTTCATTCATGGCATTGTTCCTCCCCTTATAAGTTGATTATCTCATTTCGATAAAAATGCCAACTTAAAAATCTGTTCTCACCACGGTAATAAAATTTTGCTACAGATGGCACGTACCAAGCAGACAGCCCGCAAGTCCACCGGCAGAGCTCCCCGTCATCAGCTTGCTCCACGCACTCGTCAGCGCCACACTTTTCTTAGAGAGTTTGGGATGCCTACGCTCTTATGGAGAGTACTCAGCTATGTAGGCTATCCTGATGGGATGGAGCCCCGCTACTTTTGGTCGAATGAGCGGTTGGGGGAAGGACTTTTGGTGACTGTGGAAGCAGTAGTTCGTCCCTGAGGTGATGGTTCTGAGTGGACCGGTTGGCATTTTGAGTCAACTGGCAGGACCCCTGAAGAAGCCGCTGAGAGGGCAGCCTTTGGGATCCAAAGGGATATCATGGATCGCTTTCCTCAGCAGTTGGCAGCAGCTATAGTTGGAGTCTTTCCGAGGGGCAACCCCTTCACTGACTCGTGGCAGCAGGCAAGAGGAAGATCTCTAGAGATTAGCACTGCAGAAGCACAGAACAGTGATAACCCCGCTATGAGTGCCATGTTCGCAGTGATGAGGGTCTTTGATGGAGTGGAAGGTAGCCTGAGACGTGTGTCTAGTGCTCTTGGTCAGGCTCGTGATGACTGCCGTCAGCTTCAGAGAGATCACGATGCCGAGATTGAGAGGCTCAACACAGAGATGGCTCAGTTGACTCGTCAGAGAGATCAGGCTACCCAGAGGACTATGGCTTTCAAGGGAGATGTACGTGCCCTGAGAGAGCAGGTTGGGCGACTGACCACCGCCAACAGGAACGCTGAGCGCATGTTGACTCATGTGCTCCATCAGAGGAATGAAGCCTGGTCCGCAGAGAATGTGTTGAGGGCTAGACAGTTTGAGCTAGAGCAACAGCTGGCATATGTAGAGGAATATAATGACAATCTGCATGAGGAGGTTCATTGGCTGAACAATCAACTCAACCCCTATGTTCCTCCTAGTGCGGCAGAGATGGATTTGGATGAAGACGAAGATCCTGAAGAGCCCGAAGCACCAGTTGGGGAGCACCACGACGCTGCTAATGGCGACGACGCCAACGTCTCGGACTTAGACAGCGACCACGATGAGTAGGCTAGTAGTTGTTGCGCTAGCTACTAGGTTCCCTCTACATGATCTTTTGCTTTGTTGGCACGTTGGGCATGTAATAATGAGTAGAAAGACTAAGGCTTTGATGTAATATTGGAAAGCTTGGATGTGTTTGTGGCGGTATCCAAACGTCAAAAAGTCCAGTGTATGTATGCTGGCAACTTGGTTGTAATGGACGTGATGTGTGCGCTTTAAGTAATCTAATTAGTGATGTTGTGTTAATTGGAATGACTTATTGTGCCCCTGTTTTATTGTATGAAATTATTCTCTCCAGTAAATTCAGTTCGGCATGATTTTTCATTCGGTCGCAATTCCTACAACATCACCTAATAATTACTGTTGCTAAAACATGCAGATGCCGAACACTCATCGTACCGTGTATGGTGCCACTGAGGCTGGTGGCAGTGCAACTGCTAGTGATGACCGTGATCCACCATCGCCTCCTCCACCCTACACTGCGGAACAGTTTTTCGCACAATTTCTTAGAAGCCAACGTAATATGGAGAGCATGCAACAGAATATAGAAGCTGCGTTGCGCAGTATCGCAGATAACACCCGTCGGGGGATAAACCCGGGTGGGCACGAAGCAAATCAGTACATCAGTTTCAAGGACTTCATGGATACTCGTCCATCGATCTTCAAGGAAGCCACAGAACCCTTGGATGTAGAAGAGTGGATTAATACTATGGAAGACAAGTTCCGTGTCTTGAGAATGACTAAAGTGTTGAAGACTGAGTATGCAGCTCATCAGCTTCAAGGTCCGGCAGGAATGTGGTGGAAACATCACCGCACCACTTTTCCTCCCCACGCTCACATCACTTGGAGGGAGTTCACCGAAGCCTTCCGTGGAATGTACATTCCACCTGGTCTGACCGAGATGAAGCTTGGGGAATTCCTGGCACTGAATCAAGGCACGAAGACTGTAACTCAATATCTACATGCATTCAATAACCTAAGTCGTTATGCTCCTGATATGGTGAATACTGAGGCCAAAAAGATCACTAGCTTCAAGAGAGGCCTGAATCCCAAGATGATGAAACATGTGGGTACAAATATGAGGACTAGTTTCAACGATTTCGTTAGTGACTGTCTGAAGCAAGAGAAGAACAACAATGTTTATGCTACTTCCAAGATCCGTAAGAGAGCTTTCGAGTCGGGTCCATTCCAGTCCAGAGCCCCAGTGGCCAACCATCCAGCTTATCGGTCGCCTGCCCTAGGTGCAAGGTTTAGGCCACCGCAAAGGAAGAATTAGAATACTCAGCAACCCCAGAGGAACCAGAAACCATTCAAGATGGCATTGCCTCAGGCGAAGACAGGACAAGGCAGTTCATTTGGAACTGTGGCTCAAGTGAAGGGACCGTGCTTCAACTGCAACCAACCTGGACACTTTGCAAAGTTTTGTCCCTACCCTAAGAAACAGCAGACGCAGTATCAAGCTCGTGTGCATCACACCACCGTGGATGACATCCCAGAAGGAGAACCGGTAACAGCTGGTATGTTTTCTATCAACAATCATCCTGCCGTAGTCTTGTTTGATTCCGGATCATCTCATTCCTTTGTAAGTCAAGCATTTGTTAAGAGGCATGAGCAAAGGATAGTTGAATTGGAATGTGTATATAAAATCAGTTCAGCTAGGGCTGATCTGTTGACTAATCAGATAGTTCAGGGAGTAACCCTAAACATATCAAACCGACAATATAAGCTTAATCTGATAGTCATGCCAGGGTTAGTTTTGGATGTGATCATGGGTATGAACTGGATGAATAAGATGGGGGTAGTAATCGATATTGGAGGAAGGAGTATCTCTCTTAAGGAACCAAGTGGAGAAGGCACCTTTCGAGTGGTCCTACCTCGGAAAGTAGACCTAGCTAGCACGACTTGTGCAGTCCAAACTACTCTGCTAGCCCAGATTCCAGTGGTCTGTGAGTTTCCATATGTGTTTCTGGATGAGTTACCTGGACTTCCACCAGACCAAGATGTTGAGTTTGCCATTGAGTTAATTCCGGGAACAGCACCGATCTCGAGAAGGCCCTATCGGATGCCTCCCAATGAGTTAGCCGAATTGAAGAAGCAACTCCAGGACTTACTAAAGAAAGGTTTGATTCGTCCCAGCTCGTCTGAATGGGGATGCCCTGCTCTATTTGTGAAAAAGAAGAAGGATAACTCCTTACGCATGTGCGTGAATTATCGACCACTGAATGCAGTGACAATTAAAAACAAGTATCCTCTTCCTTGGATTGATATATTGTTTGACCAATTGTCTAAAGCCAAAGTGTTCTCTAAGATAGATTTGAGATCAGGATACCATCAGATAAAGATTAGGCCGCAAGATGTGCCTAAAACTGCGTTCTCTACCAGATATGGCTTGTACGAGTACCTTGTCATGTCCTTCGGATTAACAAATGCTCCTGCATACTTTATGTATCTGATGAATTCTATTTTCATGCTAGAGTTGGACAAGTTTGTGATTGTGTTCATTGATGACATCCTAATATATTTAGAGAATGAAGAAGATCACGCAGAGCACCTCAGGATTGTCTTGACTAGACTCAGAGAACATCGACTGTATGTGAAGTTCAGCAAGTGTGAGTTCTGGCTTAAGAAAGTTCCTTTTCTCGGCCACGTGTTGTATGAAAATGGCATTTCCGTAGACCCTAGTAAGGTGCAAGAGGTTATGGACTGGAAGTCACCAACCTCAATGCATGAAGTTCGTAGTTTTCTTGGTTTAGCCGGTTACTATCGTCGCTTCATACCGGATTTCTCGAAGATTGCCAAACCAATGACAAGCCTGTTACAGAAGGATCATAAGTTTGTATGGACAGAGGAGTGCGAGGCAGCTTTCTGCACCTTACGAAAGTTGTTGACCACTGCTCCTGTTCTGGCCCAACCGGATATAGAAAAGTCATTTAATGTGTTCTGTGACGCATCTAAGAATGGGTTAGGATGTGTACTAATGCAAAATGGAAGGGTCATTGCCTATGCCTCACGTCAATTGAGGAAGCATGAAGTTAACTATCCTACACATGATTTGGAGCTTGTAGCAGTAGTGCATGCTCTAAAGATTTGGAGACACTACCTGCTGGGTAATGTGTGTAATCTCTTTATAGATCATAAGAGTCTCAAATACATTTTTACCCAATCTGAGTTGAACATGCGACAGAGAAGATGGTTAGAGCTGATAAAGGACTATAATCTAAACGTGCATTATCATCTCGGGAAGGCTAATGTAGTAGCAGATGCACTGAGCAGAAAATCACATGCTATTGATGTGCAACCATTGTTTGAAGAAGGGTTCAAATTGTTACATCCTGCTATGTTGCATAATATTCAGATCAGTTGTACTCTAGAAAACCAGATCATTGAAGGTTAGAAGATAGATAAGGAAATCTTTCATATCAAGGAGAAGATGAAGAGGGAACCCACCAAACACTTTCGATTGGATGACCAAGGAGTGATATGGTTTAAGGATCGCCTGGTGGTACCTAAGGATAGAGAGCTTAAGAACAAGTTGATGAATGAGACCCATCATTCCAAGCTATCTATTCACCCCGGAAGTAGTAAGATGTACCAAGATTTGTGACCCCGTTATTGGTGGACTAAGATGAAAAAAGAAATTGCAGCATACGTTGCTCGTTGCGACATGTGTTATAGAGTTAAAGCTCTTCACATGAGACCTACAGGACTTCTACAACCCTTGTCTGTACCCGATTGGAAATGGGATGATATAAGTATGGATTTCATCACTGGTCTTCCCACCACACAGAAGGGACATGATTCTATTTGGGTAATAGTAGATCGTCTCACCAAGACAGCTCACTTTCTGCCAGTTAAGACAACATTCCGACCACCTCAATATGCAGAAAAGTACATTGCTGAGATTGTCCGATTACATGGTATACCAAAAACAATCGTGTCTGATCGTGGTTCACAGTTTACCTCTCATTTTTGGGAACATCTTCATAAAGGTTTGGGTACTAGTTTGATTCGTAGTACGGCTTACCATCCACAGACAGACGGGCAGACAGAACGAGTTAATGCTGTACTTGAAGATATGCTTAGAGCTTATGTACTATCATCCAGAGGCTCATGGGAATCCTGGTTACCGTTGGCAGAATTCGCTTACAACAACAGTTACCAAGAGAGTATCAAGATGGCACCTTTTGAAGCTTTATATGGCAGGAAGTGCAGGACACCGTTAAATTGGGTAGAGCCTGGAGAAAGAAGGTTTTATGGAATTGATTTTATAGATGAGGCAGAGAAGAAGGTCCGTATTATCCGGCAAAACAAGCAAGCTGCACAGTCCCGTCAGAAGAGTTATGCAGACAAGAGAAGGAGACCATTAGATTTCCAAGTGGGTGACTATGTCTATTTGAAGGTTACCCCTATGAAGAAGAAATGGTTTGGAATCAAGCAGAAACTGTCTGCTAGATATATCGGACCATACCAGATCATAGAGAAAAAGGGTCCCGTGGCGTACAAGTTGTGATTGACAGAAGGGATGAGTTCGATCTTTCCCGTCTTTCACGTATCCCAGTTGAAGAAATGTGTGCGTGTTCCGGAAGAGAGAATAGAACCGCAGGGTATTCGGATCAAGGCGGACTTGGAATATCGTTAACAATCGGTTCAAGTTCTGGATACTAAGGACCGAGTCACTCGGAATAGAGTGGTAACAACCTACAAGATTCAGTGGAGCCATCATGATGAGAGTGATGCTTCATGGGAAACGGGAGAATATCTTCAAACCGCATATAAAGATTTTTACGATAAATGGTTCGTAACTCAAAATCTCGGGACGAGATTCTTAAAAGGGGGAGGGCTGTAACACCCCAGGGTGTCAAGCATGCATTAGCATTTCAAAGCATAAAGCATTCAGCATCATTTCATGACTAGCATTTCATGAAATATAGCTCTTTTAAATTTAAACTTGAAAAGCAAATAATTAGAACCCTAACTTTGATGTAAGTGCCAAAAAGGTAGTATACTTTTGGGTATTAGCAATTTTAAATAATCTAGAATAAATTAACATGATTTTTGGAGCAATTCTTGAATTCAAGTTTTTCTCAAATTTTGTTTTAAAAATATTCTAAACAAATAAATTTTTGATTAACAATTTAGCTTTAAATCCTAAATTCAAAATCTATTGAGAATTTTGAAAAATGCCCTACATGAAAGTTGTAGAGAATAAAATTTTGGACAACTTTTATTTTGGGCTAGAATTCTAAAAACCACTTTTTCATCTCCAAATTCAATTTTGAAACAAATAAGGAAATCTGAAAATATTATTTATAAAGGAAAATTCGTTTTCACCCTACTGGGCCGCGGCCTCCTTTTCGGCCCAGCGGCTCTGGCAGCCCGACCCGTAGCCCCGCGCCGGCGTCCTCCCGCGCGCGCCCGCGCGTGACGCCATGGCGCTGCGGCAGAGCTCAGCCGCCGCGTGGCCGGACGCCGACAATGCCGCGCGACACGCGCCCCTGTGGCCCCCGGAGCACCGCGCTCGCTTACCACACCTCCGCGCGCTCGTCCGCCTCGATTGCTCCCTCCATTCCCTCCTCTCGCCTCGCCAGCAGCAGCAGCAGCGCACCGCCGCGCCATCACCGGCTCCCGGAGCTCCGCCACCGCCGTTCGCGCTCGTGGCTGCTTCTCCGGCCGATTCCTCCCGGCCTCAGCTCCGCCCCGCTTCCCTCCACCGCGTGCGCGCCTCCACTCCACCGCTCAAGCTCAGGTGAGGGCCAATTGGCCGCCCCCCTCCTCCACTGCCGCCATGGCCGCCGTTGGCCGGCACGCATGGCCGGAGCTCCCTAGCCCTTCATGCCTCCTCCGGTCTCGAGCATCCGCTTTCCCTTCGCCTAGCGGTGCTCGCGCTCGCCTTCTCGGCCGCCCCCGTGGCCTGCATTGGCCGGCCGACGAGCTCCAGCGCCGCCGTGCCGCCATCTCCGCCGGCGAGCCTCCTCTAGAGCTCCCGCGCCGCTCGGAGTTGGTGCGCTGGGTGCGTCTCGGTGCGGGGAGCACGTTGGTGCCCTCCCCGTCGCCGGAGACCTCACCGGCGGCGAGTTCGCCACCGGTCAGCGCCTCCCCCGCGCTGCTCTGGCTGGCCAGTGGCTCCGTTGACCCGTGGGTCCCGCGTGTCAGCGCGTGTGGGTGCACTGCACCGGGTGTATTCAGCGTTTTCACCGGCGAATTTTTAGAAGAATTAAGGAAAATGATTTCTCAGAATTATGAAATAGCTTTGAAAAATCATATCTCAAGATTTATAGCTCCAAAAATGATGAAACAAATTTTGAAATGTTCCTCTTGAATAGATCTACAGTTTAAAAATATCTCATATTATTTTTGTAACACTTTACTATGCAAATCTATTTAATTGCTATAAATGCTGATATCTTAGAAAATATGTAGTAAATAAAATAATGAAGGGAAAAAATGTGATTCTTGGTGCATTAGTCTTTCTTAGTGATGTACTTTCTAGGAAAAATATTAGTGAAGCATGTTATGTGAGAAATTTTTGAGGTGTAGTACAAATGCTTTTAATTGATAATCTTTGTTATTTTTAGTAGAAAGCTAAATTTGTATAAAACATACATGTGATAATTTTTGTAGTGTGTTAGTTTACTGTTAGTAACATAGGAAAAATGTGAAATCTGTTGTTTGATACTTTTTCTAGTACAAAATAATTTCATGCTCATATTTAGGCTATAACTTGTTTATTTTGTACAGGCAGTTTTACATAGGCAATTCTCATGACAATTTAGTAGTAGGTTAGATAGGGTAAGAGTAATCTACTGTAATTTTTGTAGATTTTTATCTACACCAGAAATAGGTGTTGCTATGTAACCCTAGTTAAATAGGGAACAAAAGATTATTCTTTATGAGAAATTAAGAGAAATAAAATATGTTTGGTGTATCTTTGAAGCATCGTTATGCCTTGCTGATGTTGTGGTTGAGTTAGGTTGGTAAGCTTTGGTAGCTTAGGTTCACTTGTATGTGTAGATGATAGGCTAGCTAGTAGAAGAATAAGGTGCATGTTTTAGGGTATATGTTCTTGGATGACGTGGACTATCTTATAGAAGAAATAGTTATATTCAAACTGCTCATTCCATGTGCTCATCTGCATCTCATGTCATCAAAGCACTCCACCACAATCCGATGCATCATTCGTATGTTTACTTATGCACTTGCATCATACAGGATCGCAGGAAGAGTCGTAGGTAGCAGTACAGGAGGAGCAGGCTTGGACGGATCAGCAGGAGCCACAGGCACAGGAGGTGCCCGAGGAGGAAGAGTCAGGCGAGGAGCTGCCAGAGTGCATCAACCACCATCCTAGCTCATTCGAAAGAGGCAAGCCCTGGAGCATTTCAAGTCTCCTATTTTATAAAAGTTGTTCCTTACTACATGAACTATAGTTATATATATAGTTGCATTAAGTTATAGGAGTTGAGTGAAACCGTTGTTGCATTATTACCTTGGCCACCGGATTATCTTTCACCCTGTTACGTTAGGATCGAGTAAATTGCTTAGCCATGCTTAGACCGGTAGAAGTCGGGTGATTTCCTATCACCTGCGAGTTATAGGTGGATACCGGGTTATGGTTAGCTGTAATTGTGATCATAAAAAGTAACCAAGTGTTGATGGCTAAACGAAGACCGGGCGAAGTCTTATGGGGTTTTGGACTATAGTGATTCCGTCTGTGTCGATTAAGGATCGATTGTTGCTCGTCCCTCTTGTCATGTTGAACGCATGCCTCACATTTAGCTGGCCGAATAAAGTACCTTTCGACCGCGAAGCTAGTGACACTTTTCAAGCCAGGATAAACTTGGGTTGGCAGACTGGTGTTGAAGGGGGTGTAACGGGGACGCGAAGAGTGAGCCCAAGGTGCGTCCTAGTAGTCGGGCGGTCCCTGGGTAGTGCGATCCATGATTGTTATCCCGCGGCTTCTTGGAAAGTGTCATTGGTGATCTACGCGACCCTGACGGGGGAAGCAGGGTTTGTGTGAGGAATAAATCTCCAGCTGGATAGGAATTCGATTCAAATCGCCGTCGCTCCCGGTTAGTGAGCACTTGACTCGAGCTATGGCATCGTAGTAACATTAATGGAACACTGATGGTTAAGTGAATGATGTTGGAAATGCTAAACCTGATATGGTAATCTAGATTGTTAATGGTGAATCAAGTGATTGTTTTAGCAATAGGTGCTTACCTAGCTTGAATAGGTTATACTAAAAGTGATGCAAAAAGTACTGGTATAGTTTTTCATAACAACTTATGCTTTTCACAAATGAGTCAAGCCAGTCCAATCTATAAAGCCTTGCATGATTCTTGGTGTCCTTTATTTCTGGTTTATGACGGGTAAGTCTAGCTGAGTACATTCTCGTACTTAGGGCGTTGTTCCCATTGTTGTTACAGATAGTCAGATGTACTATGGGTACTGCTCCAACTGTCTGTATCCGGCGATGGGCGACAATTAGGACCTTGGGCAAGGGTCACTCTGTTCGTCTTATCTAATTCTTTTATGGACCATGACTATCTACTGACACTGTATTTGAACTAAATGTGTGTGTAAAACTACTTGCTTCCGCTATGTTATTTTGAACTATGTTGTAATAACTTTTATTCCGAACTCTGAAGTACTCCACTTTTATTGTGAACTCTATGTATCATGTGAACTGTGGCTGCTAAATCAGTACGATCTTGGTTGTATGTTGGTTGGTTTGAAATCCCTCGTGATTTCACGGAATCTCGGGTTATACGGGTTTAAGTTTGATAAATTAACCGCCTCGGTGGAAGATTTTCTTACTTAATCTCGTATATTCGTTTTCACCCTACTAGGCCGCGGCCTCCTTTTTGGCCTAGCGGCTCTGGCAGCCTGGCCCGTAGCCCCGCGCCGGCGTCCTCCCGCGCGCGCCCGCGCGTGATGCCGTGGCGCCGCGGCAGAGCTCGGCCGCCGTGTGGCCGGACGCCGACGACGTCGCGCGACACGCGCCCCTATTGCCCCCGCAGCACCGCGCTCGGCTGCTCCCTCCATTCCCTCCTCTCGCCCCGCCAGCAGCAGCAGCAGCGCACCGCCACGCCATCACCGGCTCCCAGAGCTCCGCCACCGCCGTTCGCGCTCGTGGCTGCTTCTCCGGCCGATTCCTCCCGGCCTCAGCTCCGCCCCGCTTCCCTCCACCGCGTGCGCGCCTCCACTCCGCCGCTTGAGCTCAGGTGAGGGCCAATTGGCCGCCCCCCCTCCTCCACTGCCGCCATGGCCGCCGTTGGCTCGCGCGCATGGCCAGAGCTCCCTGGCCCTTCATGCCTCCTCCGGTCTCGAGCATCCGCTTCCTCTTCGCCTAGCGGTGCTCGTGCTCGCCTTCTCGGCCGCCCCCGTGGCCTGCATTGGCCGGCCGACGAGCTCCAGCGCCGCCGTGCTGCCATCTCCACCGGTGAGCCTCCTCCGAAGCTCCCGCGCCGCTCGGAGTTGGTGCGCTGGGTGCATCTCGGTGCGGGGAGCACGTTGGTGCCCTCCCCGTCGCCGGAGACCTCACCGGCGGCGAGTTCGCCACCGGTCAGCGCCTCCCCCGCGCTGCTCTGGCTGGCCGGTGGGTCCGTTGACCCATGGGTCCCGCATGTCAGCGCGTGTGGGTGCACTGCACCGGGTGTATTCAGCGTTTTCACCGACGAATTTTTAAAAGAATTAAGGAAAATGATTTCTCAAAATTATGAAACAGCTTTGTAAAATCATATCTCAAGATTTATAGCTCCAAAAATGATGAAACAAATTTTGAAATGTTCCTCTTGAATAGATCTACAGTTTAAAAATATCTCATATTATTTTTGTAACACTTTACTGTGCAAATTTATTTAATTGCTATAAATGGTGATATCTTAGAAAATATGTAGTAAATAAAATAATGAAGGGAAAAATGTGATTCTTGTTGCTTTAATCTTTATTAGTGATGTACTTTCTAGGAAAAATATTAGTGAAGCATGTTCTGTGAAAGATTTTTGAGGTGTAGTACAAATGCTTTTAATTGATAATCTTTGTTATTTTTAGTAGAAAGCTAAATTTCTATAGAACATACATGTGATAATTTTTGTAGTATGTTAGTTTACTGTTAGTAACATAGGAAAAATGTGAAATCTGTTGTTTGATACTTTTTCTAGTACAAAATAATTTCATACTCATATTTAGGCTATAACTTGTTTATTTTGTACAGGTAGTTTTACATATTCAATTCTCATGAAATTTTGGTAGTAGGTTATTTAGAGTAAGGGTAAGCTACTGTAATTTTTGTAGATTTTTATCTACAACAAAAATAGGTGTTGCTGTGTAACCCTAGTTAAATAGGAAATAAAAGATTATTCTTTATGAGAAATTGAGAGAAATAAAATACGTTTGGTGTATCTTTGAAGCATCATTATGCCTTGCTGATGTTGTGGTTGAGTTAGGTTGGTAAGCTTTGGTAGCTTAGGTTCACTTGTATGTGTAGATGATAGGCTAGCTAATAGAAGAATAAGGTGCATGTTTTAGGGTATATGTTCTTGGATGACGTGGACTACCTTGTGGAAGAAATAGTTATATTCAAACTGCTCATTCCATGTGCTCATCTGCATCTCATGTCATCAAAGCACTCCACCACAATCCGATGCATCACTCGCATGTTTACTTATGCACTTGCATCATATAGGATCGCAGGGAGAGTCGCAGGTAGCAGTACAGGAGGAGCAGGCTTGGACGGATCAGCAGGAGCCCCAGGCACAGGAGGTGACCAAGGAGGAAGAGTCAGGCGAGGAGCTGCCAGAGTGCGTCGACCACCATCCTAGCTCGTTCGAAAGAGACAAGCCCCGGAGCATTTCAAGTCTCCTATTTTATAAAAGTTGTTCCTTACTACATGAACTATAGTTATATATATAGTTGCATTAAGTTATAGGAGTTGAGTGAAACTGTTGTTGCATTATTACCTTGGCCACTGGATTATCTTTCACCCTGTTAGGTTAGGATTGAGTAAATTGCTTAGCCATGCTTAAACCGGTAGAAGTCGGGTGATTTCCTGTCACCTGCGAGTTATAGGTGGATACCGGGTTATGGTTAGCTGTAATTGTGATCATAAAAAGTAACCAAGTGTTGATGGATAAATGAAGACCGGGCAGAGTCTTATAGGGTTTTGGACTATAGTGATTCCATCTATGTCGATTAAGGACCGATCGTTGCTCGTCCCTCTTGTCATGTTGAACGCATGCCTCACATTTAGCTGGCCGAATAAAGTACCTTTCGGCCGCGAAGCTAGTGACACTTTTCGAGCCGGGATAAACTCGGGTTGGTAGACTGGTGTTGAAGGGGGTGTAACAGGGACGCGAAGAGTGAGCCCAAGGTGCATCCTGGCAGTCAGGCGGTCCCTGGGTAGTGCTATCCATGATTGTTATCCCGTGGCTTCTTGGAAAGTGTCATTAGTGATCTACGCGACCCTGACGGGGGAAAGCAGGGTTTGTGTGAGGAATAAATCTCCAGCTGGATAGGAATTTGATTCGAATCGCCGTCGCTCCCGGTTTGTGAGCACTTGACTCGAGCTATGGCATCGTAGTAACATTAATGGAACACTGATGGTTAAGTGAATGATGTTGGAAATGCTAAACCTGATATGGTAATCTAGATTGTTAATGATGAATCAAGTGATTGTTTTAGCAATAGGTGCTTACCTAGCTTGAATAGGTTATACTAAAAGTGATGCAAAAAGTACTGGTATAGTTTTTCATAACAACTTATGCTTTTCGCAAATGAGTCAAGCCAGTCCAATCTCTAAAGCCTTGTATGATCCTTGGTGTCCTTTATTTCTAGTTTATGATGGGTAAGTCTAGCTGAGTACATTCTCGTACTCAGGGCGTTGTTCCCATTGTTGTTGCAGATGGTCAGATGTACTATGGGTACTGCTCCAACTGTCTGTATCCGGCGATGGGCGACAACTAGGACCTGGGGCCAAGGTCACTCTGTTCGTCTTATCTAATGCTTTTGTGGACCATGGTTATCTACTGGCACTGTATTTGAACTAAGCGTGTGTGTAAAACTACTTGCTTCCGCTATGTTATTTTGAACTATGTTGTAATAACTTTTATTCCGAACCCCGATGTACTCCACTTTTATTGTGAACTCTATGTATCATGTGAACTGTGGCTGCTAAATTAGTACGATCTTGGTTGTATGTTGGTTGGTTTGAAATCCCTCGTGATTTCACGGAATCTCGGGTTATACGGGTATAAGTTTGATAAATTAACCGCCTCGGTGGAAGATTTTCTTACTTAATCTCGTATAATTACGTTGATCCGTTACATTATCTACCATAATAAAGGGTTAAAATAAATATATAAAGGGCTAATAAATGATCACCAACATAGGTTTAGGGTGTCAACTAATGAAATTCCATGAGTTTTGGTGAATCTATATTTTGCTGGGGGTTATCAGAATAATTCAGGAATTGATATCTTCCACGAGAAGGAACCCATGTCAATCAGCCTAATCTCCACATCACGAATACGCAAGAGGCTTCTAGAGGACACCAGAGGACTCCTCGAGGAGGGCCACCATGAGGCGCCGCCAGGTGGGGCCGACCGGCCTCAACCCTAGGCCGATCGGCCTCTGGCCACCGCTCCTCGGCTCCTTCCTTTGCAAGCTACTTCAACTGCCTCCAAAGATGCATCCTAACCCTACGTGAAGGTTGGTTTAATCCAAGGGCCACGGTTCCATGCTCTGGGCTATATAAACGAGGCCCCAGACCCCCTCCAAAGGGGAATTCATTCAATCAATCATCAACAAGAATGTAGAAGACCAACCAGCAACTCTCATCTCCTTAGAGCTCCATCAGATCTAGGCATAACTAGATTAGAATTAGAAGTAGAGGAGTCAAGCAGCCTTGGACTTCAGATCTAGTCAAGAGGAGCTTGGTAAATCCAGTTCTTCTCTTTTATATCAATATTGTTCTTCAGATATTCATCTAGTTCATCAGTTCTTCTAGTTCTTGATCTAGTTCATGTTCTAGTTCTTCTTGTTCTAATTGTTTATGTTCTAGTTCGTAATTGTTCTAATTTAACATTGTCTAGTTCTAGTTCATTGTTCTTGATCATTATTCTTGATACATTAGATATGATTTTGTTCTTAATCTATATTATATCCTTGATTATGATGAGATTAGTCTGCTTTGATTATATATTTGGCATAGATAGTTTATCATTATATTTATAAACATGTTTGCAAAGCACTCACCTTATTGAGTCATGGGTGGGTGGTCAACATTGTGTAAGTGTGGTATTTATACACTGTTTATCTACAAATGCACTCTATACTCCAGGCCATGTGGTAGATTACAGGTGTGACATTCCTGTTGAGTCCTTTGTAGTCTACTCTCCGAGTGTAGAACTTAGTAGAACGTGGTCTCATTACTTAGTTGATACTCTGTTTCTTAGCTTCGTAATGGAGATGTTCCTTGTTTATGGATATGAGATAACCTAGCCAATGATTGCCTGATATAATTGCACTAATCAATGTAGATTATGACTAATAGTTAACGGATTACTTAGGAGTTATTCTCTTACTTTATATTCTGATCAATGACTTGCCATAGTAGTACTGCTCTAAGGAATATCATCTGAATGATCTGATTATCATATATTTTATCTCTTTTTATTTGATTGATTCCTGTTTGAGAGTAAAGGATAGTGATTTCGAATATTCATATCACATGTGTAGAGTAGCCTTTAATTAATATGTGTCCCTCCGTTTATTCTCCTTTGGTTAAATATAAATAACGATGCCTAGAATAAACTTGGGTGAAATGCTGCAACGGGTGTATTTATATGTGCGCTTGCGGATACATACTTTAATATCTTTATATAGTTAAGTGGCATGAGTACAATACAACCACACTCTTGGTGTCATGTTGGGGATGACAACCTAACGCGAGTGATGCTAAGAAGTGTCAACACTGGTTCCTAAAATTTTGCTTCTAGCAATATGCCATGAATTTTATTTCTTGCAATATACAAAGACATGCCATAGAAAAATTTTATACCAGCACCTGTACAAGTCTTATAGTTAATTTTTGTTCTGTTTATTTGAGCATGATCAACACAAATAAATGTTTGACTCATTTGTAGAGAGCAGAGCTGAGAGCATTTGCTTGTGCACCAATCTTGTCTCTACTTGAAACCAGGACCATGCCTTTTTAGTTTAAATATGCTTGCTGCTTATTGATTTTAGTTGCTATGAATTTTCGATGGTATATAAAAAATGGGCTCAAGCTTTGGCTGGAATCAGCTGAGATGGGAATCAGTAGCTTTGTATGTTCTTTTGGCTACAATACAGCTGTTAATTTGACTTGTTCGTGAACAATTTAATTTGGGCTAGTTTAAACATGTCATACCTGCTCATCACAAACATGCTGTAGTAAAGGGATTTTCACTTGTAACTATTCCTTGTTACAACCAAGTAACTATTCCTTGTTATTTTTACTAGTAACCGCAGAAGACTTGTTTTTGAGATAAACATGCAATCAATTTGCCAGTTTCTAGATAGTTCAACTGTAAAGATTATGCCACATGTATATTATTGAACAATCTGATATATTTTACTAAAGTACTCTTTCTAATTATGCCACAGGTATAACAGATTACCATATTGCACTTGTATTTTTCTGCTGAGAGTTGATGGTCCAGCTAGTTTTTTTGTGGTAGGGTCTTTATGTCCCTGGTGATTGAGTCATGACTGTTTGCATGGGTGAGATAGATATTCAGGTAAGCAGTGAAAGTAGCTAAGCATCACTTCACTTTTGTCATTGAATTGTTCTATTTTTTTAAACATTGACTGGTTGATATCTTCATACATATATTAATTTCAAGGATATTTAGCAGCAGCCACTTATATTTATGTATCCTTTTCACCTAAGGGATCCTGATGAGAAAACCTAAGCCAATAAACAAATGGCATATGTTAAATTTTACTAAATGTCCATCAATAGCACAGAGGTTTCTGTGACTGAACATTTGTTATTTTTTTCTAATCAATGAGTTTCATTATTCTGCTGTTTTAAGTTGCTATCGAGAGAATTTTATTTGAAGTAGCTGGTTTAACTGAAGAGGGCTCTATTTTGCATTTGTCGACTTCATCGACAACTTTTGTAGATTGTTCTTGTATTCTCTTTGTTTCCATCTATTTTGCAGTGAATGAATACCACCGTCTCCATGTTACCGTACTGCTAGGCTACTAGCTCATCCATTACATATAACTAAAATTGCTACACACTTTTGATGTGATACTGCTGAAAGTGAAAACTTGACTGAAAGTTAAATTGACTAGAGGCATTTGTCGCACTTAGGCGCAAATGAGGTCTAGTGCTTTAGATAACTCATACTGTATGTCAGTTTTACATAGCTTGTCTACACTTGCTGATTACATGGTTGCTATTTTTCAGGAAGTGCTGGGCACTAGCCTTTGGCTTGAGTTTCTGGAAAATGAGGTAAGCGATGAAGGTTGCTTGATGGCTGTACATCTGAGCACAAAGAAATAGAGTACTGATTTTTAGTCTACTTGCAATAACTTCTAGCTGTTGCTACTGGCCCATGTTTTAGGGTTTAGAGTGTATTGACTGAAATGGAAATACTATGCTTCTTATCTAAAATGTCTGATACTATAGCCATCATTCACATATAGCTTTAATACTAAAATTTTGTAAGTACAGTGCACCGAATTAATCTTTTTTTAATTTGTTTGCGCTGGTGGATTACAATCTCTTTATTGTTCAACAAGAAGTTCACATATATCCTTTAGTCTTGGACTATGGCTGCAAACACTTGTCCTTTTTCCTAGATTGTATCACTTTGCAGAATTCATCTTAAACATAAATTGGTTGCAAGTTTTGGACCTTGCACCACTTTGACTTGTGCAGCTGCTGAGATTTTTATATTTTTTAGGAAGTGTTAGGAACAAGTCTTTGGCTTGGAAGGTGGTTTTCCACATAATCTGGTGGATGTGATCTAGTGTTGGCAAGCTATTGCTTTTGGTTTTTGAGTTCCTATAAATGATTGTGTGCACAAACCTTAGCATGTTTAACATAAAATATTAGTATTGTTTGCTAGGAGTGCATTCATGTAATCTTTTGGTGTCTGACTTTGCATGATTTAAACAAGGTGCAACACAAGATTGTATGTTATATATGTATTGACCTCCATGATGTGATGTACATGTTTATGTATCTTTATGTGATGACATTAAGCTTTAATGTGGGTATGATATGTGCTAAATGTATTCTAATTATATTTATTTTTTGGGCATATTTATATTGTCTTGTTGAACAATATGACGCTATAAATACATGGAAATAGATTGTCTGACGCTAAAAGTGTTGTATGATGCTATAAGTTAGCAACAGACTGTCTGATGCTATATATATTTAGGGCAACAAACTGTCTGATGCTAAAAGTGCTGTCTTTAGCGTCGGGACTTATGGTGTCTGCAGAAGTCTGACACTATAAGTTTTTAGCATCAGATCGTCCAGCGCTGTATTCGCTTTTAGCATCAGATTGTCTGGTGCTAATCTCGGTGTTGTAGTGTAGTGAATATCCAGCAGAAGACAGTCAATGCAACGGGAAAAGGATGGAAAGACAAGCTACCTGATACACTCTAGGCATATAGGATAGCTTACAAAACTCCCATCGGCATGTCACCATTCCAGCTGGTTTATGGAAAGAGTTGTCACTTACCAGTTGAGCTTGACCATCGAGCTCACTAAGCGATCAAAAGCTGAAACATGGATTTCAAGCTGGCCAGCAAAAATAGACAGAAACAAATTGCCAAGCTAGAAGAATGGCGAGAGAAGGCTTACCACAGTGCCAAGCTCTACAAAGAAAGAACTAAGAGATGGCACGACCACCGAATCCAACAAAAAGAGTTCAAGGAGGGAGACAAAGTTCTGCTATTCAACTCCCAAGTCAAACTCTTCAGTGAAGGAAAACTAAGAAGCAAATGGCAAGGACCGTACACAGTCATCAACACTTCGCCACATGGCGCGATCACTATCCAAGACGATGACGGTAACATTTTCAAAGTCAAAGTCAAAGATTAAAAGTTTTCCTAGATCCTTCTTATAACACTAACATAGAAATAGATAGAATAGATTCAATCGCTTTTGATAAATTCATTCAAAATTTAGGAAAATTTAAAATATATAATACTATCATATTCTTTCATTTAACTTAAAAAAGTAAAAACATTGCTTTTCTTTCTAAGCAAGCTATCATGTCTAAATGACCTTTTTGCCCTCACTTGACAACTCATGATTCTTGCTTAGTTTTACTTGATTCTTACTGATCACATGAATATTCCCTCATTATTAAAAATCATGTGAATGTTGCATTTTGAATATCCCTTTGATTCACCATGATCATGCACATCTTGCTCTATCACGCATTGATCCTAGTGAATAAAAATCTGACACCGGCATCCCTCGTATCCACACGCATGCATTTGAATCTGGACGAAAACACGTCACAGGGGGAGGAGCTGGGAGTGCGGCCACACCTAGGGTGCGGCCACTCCACCCGAGGCTCTACTGGTTCCCATCCTTCACAGACCTGATCCTGATCCTATCAGTGATCTATGTATTGTGGGTATAGGTGGTGCTATGATACTTTCCTTTGTAGTAGAGGCCCTCTCACCTATATAAACCACCCCATGGCCTCCATTCTTCTCACACCAAGCTCCAAAGCATTCCTCTCCTCACCTACAAGACCACTCTAAGCACTCTCAAGCCTAAGTCATTGCCAGCCATGCTCTCACCTTTTACAAGAGCTCCTCCTCCACCTACAACCTTGACGGCATACCGACATCCATCGACTTAGTGCCCAAAAGTACTTTCATGAGGGAAGAAGCATGGGCGATCTTGGAGACACCCCTTGCTATCATGCCACCACCAAGCTACACCACGAGTGGTGGCACTAGCTTGAGGTCTGTGGCGTGTTCCAAGGTGCCCCTTGGTGGCGCTAAGGAAAAGAAGGCACCATCAACAAGGCCAACCATCGGCGCCATTGAGCTCAAGAGGAAGGCACTCGAAGTTAGTAGACCAAAGAAACAATCTTTTGTAACACCTTCAAGCAACTTGGTCTCACGCGCTAGCTCATCCATGCATACCGCCAGGTCTAGTCCTTCCTACACCATAGTAGGCATGCGCAAACCCGACAGATGGTACGGGAAAGCGCTCATGCACAAACTGACTAAAGAGCTAGTACACAAGCTAGCCCCATTAGGAAAAGAGTCGGCAGAATACTCGAGTGCGCCTCTTAGGTTCAAGAGGATGGTGAAGCCTCCTTTTAGAGGGCAGCCTGCTGGATTCTTCAGTGACAGTGACGACGAGCAGCCACCCAAGGGCCCCACAATTGCCTCGCTTAGTGCTAGCAACAAAAGCATGTGCAAAAGTATTAGAAAGGCTAATGATCGTCTCACTGAGAGTCTATTGAAGATAAAATACCTCAGTGATGAGATCAATGAGCTTTGCTGGGGTTTTGCCAAAAAAATCGCTAGGGTGCCAAGGGCGGTAGGAGTGGCAGATGCTCTAAATGAACCTTTCTAGGATACTCTCGCCCAAAAATAATCAGGCGCATGTTCATCTTTTTAAGTTTTCATTCCAATCATTTTGAATTACAATCATGTAATCCACCTATCTTTTTTATAATTGAATAAAGAATTATTATTAGAAATATTTGTGCACTTGTTTTCATATTCTCTTTTTGTTGTCAAAATAAAAAGCAGTAAAGAAAACAAGTGTGGGGGAGGCACGACACTCACCTCGAATAAAGTTGCACAAAAGATGGCCAAATTCAAAACTCGGTTTGTGCAACTCCCACTCTCTCTTCATATTTAATAAAAAGAACAAATTTTAAAATAAACTAAAAAGAAATACTCTATCTCCATGTCTTCCTATGATTAAGAAGTTTGCATACTCTTTATTCCTTGCTAATATTCCTAAAAACTTGTGAACACTTGTCATAGGGAACCCATTTTATCTAAGTGATTAACGAATGAGATATAGTAGGATGACATAACGCTTGCTCATTCTCGCAAAGTACTTGGGAATTTTTTTTACAAAACAAAATTCAAAATAGCATGTTCCTTGAATGATATACAAATACCTACTAAGGCCATATATGATCATACATGACAAAACCTTCCACATATGCCTCTTACTTTATGTTGAGTTTGGTCATGTTTTGTGACCCTGTTGAGAGATGTTTCATGCTCCCAAGATCAAAACTCATGTACACGCCACAAGTAAACAACAATTCCTACACTGGGGATACGCTAAAAACATGTTTCCATCACTAGCAAATAAATACTACATGCTGTAGAATATGATCTCACTAGCATATTTCTAGAAAGAGACAAAAAGGCTATGCAAAAAGAAAAAAAAGAATGGGGCACATGAAGGTCCTAAAGTATAGAAAAAAAATAGGGGCACATGAAGGTCCCGAAAGCATTCAAAAAAATGATGAGCACATAGAGAAAAAGCTAGGGATCATATCAAAAAAACAAAGGAGTATATTTCCACCAAAGTTCCACACACTTGCACAGTTTTGATCTAAGAGTATGACGTTTCTCTCCGGTGAGGTCTAAAATTTGACTTTACAACATATGCAAGGTAAGTGTGCCTCAAAATTTTCATCCCTACCCAAAGCTCCATATAAGCTTTTAGAAGTAGGATGATCAAAAGAAGGCCAAACTTTCAAAGTATGCCTTGGTGAGGAACCAATTACAAAATTTGAGTGACTTGAGAGAATCATTTAGGGAACAACAGCTATCTCTATGTTTTCAAAACCATAAAAACCCAAATTTCTGAGCAAGGATAGAGTGAGAAGATTTGAATCCAAGCTATTCTATTTTCCAATTACCCAAGTATTTTGGTAGACACTTGAAAGTTCACAAGTTCAGGTGAAGCTTAGAATAACTTGTATGCAGATTCAAATCAAGGAGATGAACTCACTTAGTCCTTAGCACTTTCCTCGAGGACGAGCAAAGGACTAAGTGTGGGGGAGCTTGTTGGTAGTGCTTAACTCAGATTTCTACTGCCAACATTTAAACAAAATAAACAAATATGAATGCCAAAACTTAGAATTAGAGATTATAACTCACATTTTCTATGAGTTTTGGTATATATGTTTTGTAGGGCAACACATGAAAACACACCAAAATGCGCAACCGAGAAGGCGCATTCAAGCAAAACACAAGCAAAGCCCATCCATCAGAAGAATCAAAGGGCAAACATCAGCATAGACATGGTCCAGGCCCAGCCAGAAGCCCACTCGCCAAGGGCAATGGCCAAACGTACAACCCATGGCCGCATCCCTTGTGCGGCCGCACCACCCCCAACATAGCCTGTCCCCACCTTCAAGTGGTACAATTAATGCATAGGGAGGTCGGTTGCATGGGTGCTTTCCTAAAATACATGAGAAAACCGACCTCCTCAAGCTATATAAGAATACCCCCTCTTCACATTCATGAGCATCATACACATTGGAGGAGAAGAAGAGCAAGCCACATTTCCATTAGCTTCTAGCTAAATTAGTGTAGGGAGTGAGAGGGAAAAGTTGGAGAAGTATCGGAATTGTCGGCTACCTCCACTAGTGTACTCGGCACACTTGTACACTTAGCAGAAGGAGTACCGGGATCACTGTCTCCTCTTCACTTGTACCTCTATGATCGACTTACTACTTGGAGTAAGAAGTTCATGTTCAACTTCGGTATTGATTTCTTAAGCAAGTTATCTTTGTTCGTTATAAGCTTGCGGGTTCATCATCTGTCCTCGTGATGGATACTCTAGTAGAGGACTCCTTATAAAGACGAAAGTTCCTGGCCAACGCTATAGTAGTAACTAATAGCGTAGATGTGGTGTCTAAGCTAGAAGTTACCTTTGTTTACCTCATTCTCCATGGTTGAGGGGTAGGCGGCGTGGTGATAGCCCTTTCTGTCCCTTCCAATCCCCCACGTTCGGGTTCAGCGTAGAGGCGTAGGCTGGCATCGCTTAGCAGACTAGGTGATCTCCGATGCACGAAGCAAGTTTATAACGGCATATTTATCTTCGCTTAAGGTTTCTATCCTTAGAAGAACCTCACTACCCAAGCTACTCTTCATCTTATTGTTGGTATTTATTAACTTATCACTTGTTTTAGTAGCCATCTATTATTTACCTACATCTCCTATCATTACTTTGCTAGGTTATCATCCCTAGTGATGGTGCTAGAGATGCTTATTGGTACTACTTAGTATTACTACAAAGCAGTTCTTTATTATTTCATGTGACTAGAAAGGATATAAAGATATGAATGAAAGAAAATCTACAAGCGCATAGATAATTATACCATTGTAGCACTTCACCCGAGAGTATTCTAGGTATCATTGTTTATATTTTACCATAGGGAAGGTCTAGCATGGACATGTATTGATAACTTATACTATTGATGGAGAAGTAAACCATAAGATATATATATATATATATATATATATATATATATATATATATATATATATATATATATATATATATATATATATATATATATATATATATTGCTCAAGTATAAATCACTCAGAGTACTCCATTCTATGGCATTAGCATGGTCAGGTAGAATATTAGAGGAATAATTCCTAAGTCATTCTTAATTACAAGTCAAAGCATACATTGATTAGTGCAATTACACCTAGTAATCATTGCAAAGATCATCTTCATATCTACACATAAGGGATGTCACTAAGGGAGATTAAGAACAGAGCTTGCTCTTCCTTCATAACTTTATCCTATGTGCTACCTATATCAGGGAGTGGACTACAAAGGACTCAATGGAAGTGTCACATCCGCGATCTACCACATGACCCAAAATATAGGGTGTATCCGCAGGCAAACAACGTATAAGCATCACGCTTACACAATGTCGACCACTCACCCATGATACCTTAGGGTGAGCGCTATACGACATATGCATGAATATGATGATAATCCAACTATACTAAGTATATAATCAAAGTAGAGGATGAACATTATAATGAAGAACATAGATGAGATTAATACTAGTATTGTCGTAACAATTGTAGCAAGCATATAAAAATAATGGAGATACAAAAGAAAGAGGGGGTACAAGAATTATACCAAACCACGCTCTTGACAAGATCAGGAATCCAAGCTAAGCCTGCTTGCCTTTCTCTAGACCTAGCCTAACTAGCTAAAACCTAGAATATAGTGGAGCTTTGAGGATGATTAGGGTTTCTGTCTTCTCAAATGACTTGATGCCTTAGGGGAGAGGGCAGGGGCTAATATATATAGGCTTGAGCTTGCAACGTTAGCCCTTCGATTAAATTGACTTAAGGAATAGCGAAGATGCATCCTAGGAGGCGGTGGGAAACTGACATAGTGTTGACGGTAGTTATCATCCATCACAAACCGTCAACTTGATGCATAGAAATGGTCACCAATAGAAACTTAGGGGTTATTACTGACAATTTCCACTAGTTTTGGTGAATTATTATTTTTAGCAAGGATATTCTAGAGAGAATGAAAAGAGGATTAAATTATCAAAATGGCCACAAAACTTAGTCGTGACAAAATATGCACTAGAAGACTCCAGAAGACACCAGAAGGCATGGGACCGAAGCGAAGGACCGGTAGCTACCAGGTGGGGCCAGCTCGCTCCACCCTAGTGCCGCCTAGCCCCCACAAAGGGATTCCTCTATGCCCTTCTAGAAACTTTCTCCACCGCCTTCTAGGATGCATCTCCACCATTCATGAAGTCAGTTTGATCCAAGGGCTGACAGTTCTTCCTCAGGGCTATGAATAAAGACCCAGACCCACCTACTGAGAGACATCATCACCTGATCATAAGTCAAGAGTAGTCCAGATATTAGGTTTTCCAGAGATTAGATAGAGAGAGCTCTTGTTCTTTAATTTCTTAGTATAAGCTTTCTAGATAGTTTGGAGTAGAGTTGGGTAATTTGCTCAGGATTCCAGATCTGTTTGTTTGGAGATTTGGTAATTTGCCTTTGTATCTCATTTATGACTTTGTTCTATTTTAATATTATGCTCCTCTTTATTATGTTCTTAGTTTGCTCTAGTTATTATTGGATATAGTATTATTTGATGATTTGCATTTGCATATGTTCGTAGAGTACTTAATTTATTTCACACGAGAGTTAAGTAGCTTTAATTATGTAAGCATGGTGCTTAGATATGAAATTCCCCTATGAATGCCCGCTATGTACCGGGAGGTGGTAAATTGCATAGGTGACAACTGCGTTGAGTCCTTTGCAGTCCATCCCCCCATATATAGATTAATTGGTAGAGCCCGGTCTCGAAGGAAATGAAGGCTGTGTTTCGGATTCTCCCTAGTTGATGTTCCTTATAATTTTGCCTTGATTCAGTTTTACTAGTAGATGAAGATGTATATGCTAAAGTGAGCAACAAGACTTAGTGTTTAGGAATAACTTAGGAATTCTTACTCTGACTGAATCTCTAGATTAGTCATACTCCTTTCAATGAGTCTCTGCTTTCTATCTCTAGAATACCATTATCATGTTAAACTTATTTGTCATTTATTTATCTTTTACTTGACTTACCCCTACTAAAATATAAGAGTGTTTGGTTTATAATAGGTCTGCATATTTATTTAGTCATATAAACATTTACCTCATGGTCCTTCCTTTGGGATTAAAATAAATAAATGATACTTGGAATACTCTGGGTAGAATGCTACAATAGGTGATTTATCTATGCGTTTGCGGATACTTATGTTTTAATATTATTTAGAGTTTTCAAGTATAGTTACAATTACTAGCATTTTGAGCATCATGCTAGGGATGACAACTTAGTGCATAGTGATGTAAGAAATGTCAACACATAGCAACGAGGGACTGACAGGTGGCCCTAGGGGGCTGGCGGCCAACAGGTGGGGCCGGTCGGCCCCACATGGCAGCGTCTTGCCTCCCGCTTTTGTGTGAAGTCCTCTTGAGTCTTCTAAAACCTTCCCACGTTGGTTTTATGGCAGAATTGCATAATTAACTCTAACATGTAGGTCCGCCTTGATAGTTTCTAGTTACACCCTGCAGAAATCATAGATTAACCAAAACTCATGGAATTTGTTAGTTTAAACCGTAAAGCTTTGTTGGTGATCTCATTTGTGCCCTTATACATGTTTTATTGATGGTTTATAATGGTTGTTAACTACCGTAAACACTTATCTTTCTAGAAAAACTAGTTAAGAGACTACTTACACCTCCGTTCCTTATGGACATGCGATACCCTGAATACCATTGGGTGAAGTGCTATAACGATACTTCCGTGCGCTTGCGGACTTTTCTGCTTACTCTAAGAAGCACCAACACGCCTCTCGTTCTGATTGGTAGTAGCAAATGGGTTGTCCTTCTACAATTCTTCCCATTGTTGATGTATCCATCTCGTTCCATGAAGAGGAGCAGGACAATCTAGCAGCGGTGGGCACACAAGATTGAAGTAGTGCCCGCTGATGTATCCATCCCATCCCAATAACAACTCATGATTATATATTTTGCTTGGCCTTTAGGATTTTGCTCTCGAGCCTTCTCCTGTGCAAGCGAGCGATCACCAGTCTCCCTATATGCATCTTCTCTACAAACACATGTGCAGAAGTGATGAAGGCAGATGGCGACAAAGAACTAGCTCAAGTAACTGAGGCGAGCCGGATAAGCTCCTACTTAACTCCTCCTAGGGAGCTCTCTACCCTGCCCCACCCCTCCACCTGCCACCACCAACAGCCACCCCCACCACCATGCCATAACCTTGATAGCCTCCACCCACCACCTAGGAGACCCTGCAAAACCACCTCTCCAAGTGCGAAGGCTGCACCACCAGAACGGCACCACACCAAGAACCCTAGCCATGCCATAGGAGGTGAGGAGAAGTACCTAGCTGATGACACCAGGAAGGAGTAGCGGGCTAAAGCAGCCGATGACATGAGCTACATGGTCTAGGTATGCCCCCCTAGCCTCAACCTACCAGACCAGGCATCCTCTTCCAAGATCACCTTCTTCATTGTTTCCATTCCACCGCCATCCCCTACTTTCTTGGCATTCCCCTTAGAACAATGTCCACCATCGGGTAACCCCTGCAAGGCTCGTCCTCCTCACCTATCACCAAGTTGACAACATCCTCTCTTTCCACCTGACGCCTCTGCTGGTGCAGTTCAACATCGACAACGTAGCCCGGTACATCTTCTCGGTGGAGGTTGCCAATGCCAACATGGCAATAATTGCCTGCCTCCAGGGCCCAGTGGGTCAAGACAAATTCAAAATTTCCTCCACCTGACTCTCAGCAGCGTGGCCCTTGAGGTAGATAGGCTTGCAGTGCTCGAGGCAGATAAGTTGTTGGTCCTTAACTCCTTTAGACATCCCAAGCCAAGCTCAATTGTCCCCTCCTCCCTGACGTGTGTCGTGAGCAATAGCCTGGCCAAAAATCTCATTGAGAAGAAAGGTGTCAAGAGATCTACTTACCTGCTAGATCTCTCTCCAATGGATATCCCTCTGCTACTCCCTTGGTCTGTGCCTGATATGTCGCCGCTGATGGATGTCGTGACATGACTAGACCAGTCCTTGAGCCCAATGCCACCGCTCCTCCCTCTCCCAAATTGTTCAAACATGTGCTCCTCTCCCCCGCCTACCCGCCTATATTTAAGTAGGCCCCTCCTCGCTTTTTGGCAACCTGCCATTGCCTACTTCAAGTGCCTTGCCCCTGACCACTTCAACAAAGACTAGCGTGATCTGGTTTGGTGTCGGCGATGTAGGAAGTTAGGCCACATGGAGAGGTGCTGCAAGCTACCTTGGTGGCCACCCCGCCCAGCCACTTCTTGGCTAGCTCACCGCATGTTTGCGCGTGTGGCCCCCTTATACCCAGAGATGCCCTCAGGATCCTGCCCTCCCACTTGCTTGCCTCCAGTCCCATCGCCCAACTCCATTCTCTCCTCACTGTCATCCATCATCTCCGCCTTCCACCACATCAACTCCTCTGCCTCCTCTACCTAGAGCTTAGCCTACCCTAATTGCATCCCACTCTACTCCAAGACTGGCCCCCATCACAACCCCTCCTCCGCTAGCCTCAGTCATCACCACCACCACCACCCATCCATCCCTTGCCGAGCTACTAGAGATTCACCGCTCTGGCTCCCCCACCCACCCTAGACCAGTCATTGACCTCTACAGCCCTACAGTGGACTATTCTACACCAGTTGTAGCCTCCCTGCCATGACGTGCTCGCTCCCCCCACCTAGGGAGATGACTTCGCTGAGGAGCACGCTACCTTTGACTCCTCGGAGGGTGGAGACCTGAGCTCAGAGGAGGATGGCTCCCCATTCTAGATGGGTAGCCCACCCACCGACAGCGAGTGGCAGGAGGAGGACGTCATCTTGATGTCAGAGGGGGCATGGAGAGGGTCGATAAGGTTGCCTATGCTTATATCAATGTTGATGGCCCGAAGGATAACCCAGCACCATACATCCGCTCTACTCTGTTATCGGTTGCTCCCATAGTCCATTGCAGGCTATGCACCTCCTCCATGGGACACATGCTTCTTCGCTTTGACAGCCATGGTAACTGCAATGCCATGGCTGACCTGAGCCCCATCATCCACGACGACACCCGCCTCACCTTGGAGCAATCGGAGAAGACCTCCAACCGCTTTGAGATTATCCAGCCATGGTTGGTTGCCATCTCAGCGATCGATTTCCTAGAGGAGCATTGGCACAAGGAGGGGATTCAAGCTGGCTTTGCCAAGCTAGGGCCTATCATAGACATCGTCCCCGCTTGCCTCGATGAGGGAGATCACTCCATCTTCTAGGTGGTCGTTGCTAGGCGCCTACCCTTGGGCATCCTCGACTCTATGTATGTGGCCAACACTAACCGAGCGCATAGAGCGTGCCGCCTAGGCTCAACCTTTAGCATCAAGGTGATCAGGGTTTGGCCTCGGATCGAGCAGCTCGATGCCCTAGGGAACCTCCGCCTGTTCTTCCCTAGGCCTCCACTGGACCCAAATGGAGGTGGTAGGAACGTGCCCCTAGCCTCCATGGGCCTCTCCCCTTCTTCGTATCGATGCTACACAGTGCCCCTATGGGCCCTCTGGCCTACGGCTATGACGACCTCAGCCCTTTCCTTGAGGCTAGAGCGTATTTCTATGGGTCAGTGCCTTCCTTCCATCTCCCACCTCTCCCCTATTTTCCTCTGATAATTGATTTACTGTCCCCCATCCTACCTCTAATCACACTCTTGCCATGTTAACCAAGTGCCCTCTCCTTGCTCTCCCATGGTACAAGGAGGAGGGGGCTTGCCACCATCACCACCTTCCCTGGTTGCGAGCCCTGTCCACCCTGAGCCCCGGGCGAGAACTAGAGGTCACTAGCCTAGACAAATGGTTCCTTAGAGGAGCCACGTATGCCCCACTAAAAAGGAAGAGGAGGTCTTTGTCCTAGTGGCAGACAAGGCAATCTAGTGCAAGGCACTTTAGGAGAGCCTTGCTACCTACTCGGCCTCCCACGACAAGCAAATGCTTGACCGCAAGCTCCTCAAGTGCAAGAACCCCATCAGAGCTCTAGACCTAGGGTGCCTCGCTCAGGCGGCTGGCCTATCATGCTCCAGCCACCGCGCTATGGTGGTGGTGACCATAGGCTAGTGGATCGTCCCTAATCACCATGCCCAACATCCTTAGGCAGACCATCCATGCCCTTGGCGTAGGCAACTGGAAGTGTTCCTCCTCCAACCATGTCCACCATAGTGCTTTGCCTATCAGTGTGCAGCACATTTTATTCGCCCTCTCCGGCTACGCTCGTGACGGTGGCAACCATTGGGACATCACTATTTTCTTATTCTTGTATTTTGCCCATCCTATTCCCCAACTCCACTATTTTAATCGCTTATCCATGAATCAAGAACACTTCACTTTAATGCTTCTGTTGTGGAATGTCCACGGGCTTAGCCTCAAGGAGAAACGCAATGCTGTCATGGACACAATCGCTATCTCCCACCCTCACATTGTCTGCATAGAGTCGAAACTACATGCTATCGACTCAGCCACATGCAAATCCTTTCTCCCCTCCTACTTGAGCAACTTTTCCTTCTCTCCCTCTGAGGTCTCTCGCGGTGGGCCATCACTGCATGGAACTTGGACATTGTCACTACTGAGTTGATCACCCATAGCGACCACTACCTGATGACCTCCTTCGCCTCTACCACCTTCTCTTACACCTTCTCCATCACCAATATCTATGCCCCCTCTAAACACCACGACACAAGAGCCTTCCTCGAGGAGTTCTAATCAATAGCCCCCTCTTCTACTAACTGGGCTGCCATTGGGGACTTTAACCTCACTAGGAACCTAGCTGACAAGAACACGACTGGCTTTGATCGACACCTCATTGACTCCTTCAATGGCCTAATTGATAGACTCACGCTTATCGAGCTCCCGCTGCTCGACCGACTATACACCTAGTCCAACAAGAGGACCCCCCACGCTAGTCCGGCTTGACCGTGCTCTGATAAATACAGCCTTCAGCGAGGCTTTCCCTAACTCTTCCCTTTCCTCCCAGCTAGGAGCAACTTTCGATCACATTCCTATCATCCTTAGCATCCCCACCTTCATTCCTAAATCCCATAGATTCTGATTTGAGAACGCCTTGCTTAAAAGCCCTAGCTTCCTCCCCTCGATTTACACTGCCTGGTCTCATGCTTGGATCTTGGGGGACACCGTTGATGGACTAGTAGCCCGTCTCAAAGCGGTTTGGCATGCTGCCAAGCTCTGGTCCCGCAAGTACTCCTCCTACCCCTATGATTACAATAATGCCTCCTTCATAATTCTGCTGCTTGATGCCTTCAAAGAGACACAAGCTCTATCTGCAGGTGAACGCCGCCTACAAGATTTATGTAGGGCCAAAATCGCGATGATCATTGCCCAATGCGCCGCTTACTAGAATTAGCGGAGCAAGTTCAGGGTGTTGCGTGACGACGACACCAACATGAGCTTCTTCCACGCCCGGGCGTCGACTCATGCACGTCGGAACCCAATCCACGTCCTCGAAGTGGATGGTGTGTCGCTGATCGCCCATAGCGACAAGATGGCCATGCTCACCACCTATTACACTAGCATCTTGGGCACTACCGAGAGCACGAGCTAGGTGTTTCACCTTGATCAGCTATATGTTGGTAGAGATCAGGCGGCTCCTGAACCACTCATTGTGCCATTCTCCGATAAAGAAGCTTGGCGCGCTGTTTGTGCCATGGATGTGCACAATGCCTCTGGCCCTGACGACATTGGGCTAGGGTTCTATGCGATAGCCTAGCAAACCACCAAGGACACGGTGATGTCCTTCCTTGACTCTTTCCACAGAGAGGACGTTGATCTTCAGTGCGTCAAGCACTCATTGTGCTCATCCCCAAGACAGAGGCCGTAGTGGCACCAGGTGCATTCCACCCAGTGTCCCTCCAAAATTGCTCGGTGAAGATCCAAACGAAGCTCCTTAGATCCCAGCGCTTGTGGACATCGACCAGACCGGGTTCATAAAGGGGCGCTCCATCTCGGAGAACTTCATGCTGGCTATGGAATTGGTCTAGTGCTGCAACAAATGTCACACCCCCACCCTAGTCATCAAACTCAACTTTGCCAAGGCTTTCAACTCGGTGAATTAGGTGAGCCTGCTGAAGATCCTTGCAGCCAGAGGCTTCTCGGCAAAATGGTGCCGGTGGATGGAGGTGCTTCTCAAGACATCAAGGGCAGTGGTGCTAGTAAATGGAATCCTAGGGCCCTGGATCACCTGTAAGAAGGGGCTACGGCAGGGAGATGCACTGTCCCCATACTTGTTCCTGCTAGTCGCAGACATGCTCCAAGCACTCATCAAGGCAGACATGGACATTCGCCATCCCCTTACTAACAGTTTGTGCCCTATTCTCCAATACGCGGATGACACCATCTTCTTGGTCAGGGTAGATCAAGAGGATGTTCGGCGCCTAAAGCACACCCTAGAAATGTTCTCGGCAGCCATGGGTTTGAGGATCAACTTCTGCAAAAGCACGGTCACTCCGATGCACCTGCATTCTGGGGCGCTCTAGGGGGTTCATGGATATCCTGGGATGTCGCAAGGGCATGTTCCCGCAAACATACCTAGGGTTACCGCTCTCCAATGTGAAGCTCCCATTGTCAACATTCGCCCCCCTTATTGCCAAGGTGGACCGATACTTAGTAGGCTAGAAAGCGCTGCTCCTTAGCACAGCCGGACGGGTGGTCCTCATCAACTCGGTGCTGACCGAAGTGCCAACCTATGGCATGTGGGCAATGATGTTACCGCTAGGAGTGAGAGCTGCAATCGGTGCCCAAAGACGAGCCTTCCTGTGGACTGACTCGGACAAGGTGACAGGCGTGAAGTGCCTGGTAGCCCGAGAAGATGTTGTTAGGATTGATCTCCCACCATTAGGCCCAATGACCTTTGGGCCTTGTTCTCGTGCCCTGATCGGGGGCGTCCAACCCTACATGGTTGGTGGGCCCCCGTCGCACAGTGCTATAAAAGGAAAGGTGGGGGCTGGGGCTCGTGGTATGAAGTTCACCACGCCGCCAGTTACCCCACCTACATCCTAGCCCTATTTTGATCTGAGAGGGGCACTACCAGCGACGGGAAGCGCCACCAACGCCGGCAATGCCACCCTGACCTCCGTGCTACCGTCGAGGACCTCACTGCATCGACCTTCTCCTCCGCCGAGTCGATGGTGCCGGCGAACGACCCCAACACCAGCGCCTCCAGTGGATCAGCCAATCCTACTCTAACCGCTCTGACCTCGACATTCGATGGTCTGCCATTCCTATTCCACTATTCCCTTTTCATCTTGCAGTAGATGATGTACTAGGACTATTGATATACATTGTAATCACTAAACATGAACATGTACCCTGATCTGTTAATCTCGACTCAATTGAGTCCTCTAAAATTCAACAATGGTACCAGACCCATGGTTTTATGAATAGAACCAGATCGGGATACAAAGAAACAAGGAAGAACTCAAACTCGATTTGGTTTTTTTGGATCAGAAAGAAATTGGAGAAACCCTAACCCTAACACCCACTGACTAAAGGGTCAAAGAAGAACAGAATGGCGAGGTGGGGCTTCCGACCTGGGGCTTCGCTCGTCCCGTCGTCGCCGCCGGCCATCATCATGACCGGCGCGCGGGTAGAACAGAACCAACACCTCACGCGAGCGGTTGGATCGAGCCGAGTTACGCGCACGTGGATTCGGGCTCATAGCATCGGCTTAGGACCCTTCGACGGTGACACACTCAACCGAGGTCGAACGCGCACACCGGAGAAAGGGCCTACGGTGGCGCCATCTCTTCCGACCGCCATGAAATGTTGTGGCCACCATCGCTGCTGCTCTTTTTGGCTGCGACGGTATGAGGGGAAGGAAGAGAAAAGAAAAGGGTGGAGGGAGTCACCGATGGGATCTCTAGCGAGACCACCACCTCACCGTCGCCGGTGACCTCCACTGCCGGGTGAGAAAGAAAGAGGGTGGAAAGTGATCTAGGGTTACGGGGAGCAGACGCCGTGTTGCGTTTTTGAAATCCCGAGAGCCATGGACGGGTGTTCGATCTACATCAATGGCCAGGAGCGACTGGGCTCCATCTGGCCCAAGCGGGGCGAGCGCGGGGGGCTAAATTGCCGGCCCAGGCCTAGGTTGCGGCCTAGGCGTAGCGTCCCCTCCGACCGACCAAGCAGCCAGGCCAGCTGGGCCGAAACAACCGAACACGGCTAGGCCGTGCATGCTGTTGGTGGGCCGACTCGGCCGCTGGGCCAAATTCGTGTTCTAAATGAAAATAAACCTTATGAATTTAATTTTCCAGAAAATTATTTGATGCATTTTTGAATGAATTTGAATAGAATTCTGATGAAATTTTTTGTGCAAATTTTATCCAACGATATTTTTTGTTCAGAGAATAGAATTTTAGATTTTCTAAGAAATATTATTATGAACTTTATTCATGTTTCTGCTGTGCATGATAATCATGGTTCTCTTTTGATTAAATTTGAACCAATAGGATAATTTAATTTTAAGAGAAGTGATGAATTTCTGATAATTTTGATGAGATTATGATGTTGTTATTTTCTAACCAATGTTGTTAATAACAATATTATAATTTTAATCCATGAGAAATTATGCATTAATTTTACTTCTGCCCAATGGTGATGTAAAATGTTTACATAGATGAATTATATGTTTAATTTGTCCAACGTTGAGTTAAAGCATGTGATTTTATGTATAAAAGTTTCTCACTTACTCTGGTGTGGTTTCAGGAGGCAAATACATTGTGAACATCATGAACATCCTGACACTCAATGGGAGCAATTACCGTGTATGGCGGGAGAAGTATGAACTAGAACTTGCGTTGGGAAAGGTTGATTTTGCCATCACCTTATCGTGTCCTACTGAGCCAGAGGATCCAGTGAGAGGTGAAAATGAATCTGACGCTGATTTCGCTGCTCGAAAGCGTGATCATGCTGAGATAAGAATGAAATATGACCTTGAACATAGGTAATAGACTCTCTCCAACCGCAAGTGCCTGTTGGTAGCTAAGGCCACCATAGAGGAACAGATAAGGGGCTCAATCCCTGAATGTGCTACTGCCACAGAATATCTTGAGAAAATCAAGAGTCAGTTTACTAGGTCTACCAAGGCCATAGCAAGTTCACTTATTAAGAAGCTTGTGAATGAGAAATACACTAGTGGTAGCATAAGAGAGCACATTTTGAAGATGAACACTATGGCATCTAAGCTAAAGGAAATGAATTTGATGGAAGATTATTTCTTGATTCGTTTTATTTTTGCTTCTTTGCCAAAAGAATATGACACCTTCATTGTGAACTATAATATGTAGCCTAAAAGATGGGGCATAGAAAGGCTCATCTCAATGTGTGCTCAAGAAGAGGAGAGGATAAGGTCCTCACAGGCTGAATCCGCTCATCTTGTGAAGGATAACAAAAGAAAGAACTTTAATGGCAAGAATTCTAAACTATAAGGGAAACCTAAGTGGGATAAGAAAAAGTCCTCTTCCTCCAATTCATAGCGAAAGAAACCCCAGAATTATGAGAATCAGTAGAACAACTCCTATGGTGGAGTGGAAAAAGATCAATGCAAGCACTGTTTCAAGAAAGGACACTGCAAGAGGGATTGTCCAGACTTCCTGAAGTCTCTGCTAAAGAGAGGTGATGAATTAATTACATTTGTAGATGAATCCATGTATTTATGTTATGCTAAATCCACTTGGTGGGTTGATTCAGGAGCAACTACTCACGTTGCAAATTCTTTACAGGGGTTAAGTGAGACGAGAACCTTGCAAAGAGGAGAAAGAACGATTAAAGTTGCAAATGGAGTGCAAGCCAATATTGAAGCCATTGGAGATTTATCTTTGGAATTGAATAATGGTTTTGTACTTAGTCTTAAAGAAGTACTTTATGTTCCCTCTTTGCATAGAAATTTGATAAGTGTTTCGAAACTTGATGATGATGGAATTGATTGTCATTTTGGTGATGGCAAATATAAGATACTTGTTAATGATAAATGTGTTGGTCTTCCTTCCGACAAGACAAGCTTTATTTATTATCTCTTGATGAGAATACGAACAATGTATGCGATGAAAATATGAATGATTCCCCATCTGCGAATGTAACTAAGAAGCAGAAGAGAATTGATACTGTGTCTTTGAAATTATGGCATTGTCGCTTGGGCCATATTTCGAGGGGGAGAATAGAACGATTGGTTAAAGAATCAATTCTCCCGCACTTAGAATTTTTAAATTTAGAACAGTGTGTTGATTGTATCAAAGGAAAGTATGTCAAGAAAATTAAAAAAGATGTCAAACGAAGCACATAAATTTTAGAAATAATCCACACAGACATATGTGGCCCATTTCCTGTGAAAAGTGTGGATGGTTATGATTCATTTATAACATTCACAGATGACTACTCTCGTTATAGCTATATTTATCCAATTAAAGAAAGATCGGAAGCATTGGATAAATTTAAAATATTTAAAGCTGAGGTTAAAAATCAGCACAATAAGAAAATAAAGATAGTATGATCAGACCGAGGTGGAGAGTACTATGGGCGACATACCCCATATGGCTAAATTCTTGGACCGTTTGCAAAGTTTCAACAGGAAAATGGCATAGTCGCTCAGTACTCCACACTAGGGGAGCCTCAATAGAATGGAGTGGCTGAAAGACATAACCGTACCTTAATGGATATGGTAAGAAGCATGATAAGTTACTCCACATTACCGATTAGTTTATGGATGGAGGCACTGAAAACCGCCATTCACATACTTAATCGAGTACTAAGCAAATCGGTGCCTAAAATACTGTATGAATTATGGACAGGAAGGGAACCCTCACTTAACCATTTGCATGTGTGGGGTTGTCCAGCTGAGGCAAAAGTGTTTAACTCAAACATAGGAAAGTTAGACTCAAGACAGTCAGCTGCCATTTTATTGGCTATCCAGAAAGATCGAAAGGATATCGCTTCTATTGTCCTGACAGCCATACGAAGATTGTAGAAACAAGACACATTGTGTTCTTAGAGGATAACATGATCAGGGGGAGCATGATAGCAAGAGAAATCAGCCTAGAGGAGAAGCGGGTATATGTGCCCACTCCAATGGTTGAAGAACCATTTTTCACGCTACCTGTTGCTATTGCACCGACAGTGCGGGACACTGCAGTGCCAACACTTGTTGTAAGTTCTCCTGTGGCGACAATGAATGAACTTGTGGAACATGTTCTTCAGGAACCTGTAGAACCAGATGTCGCTCATGAGGAGGAACAACAACACCCCAATGTGGAACAAGTGTTAGAGGCCCCTAGAAGGTCTTAAAGAACAAGAAGGTCAGCTATTTCTGATGACTATAAAGTTTATGAAATAGAAGAATTTCAGATAGAGGATGATCCCACCTCATTTGAAGAAGCCATACCACTCGTCAAAGTGGCATAAGGTCATGGAAGATGAAATGAAATCAATGAGTACCAATAAAGTTTGGGAATTAGAAATTATTCCTAAAGGAGCCAAAATAGTAGGTTGTAAATGGATCTACAAAACAAAATATGACTCCCAAGGAAATGTAAAAAGATTTAAAGCACGACTTGTGGCGAAAGGCTTTACGCAAAGAGAAGGGATTGATTACAATGAGATATTTTCTCCAGTCTCATGTAAAGATTCCTTCAGAATTATAATGGCACTTGTAACCCACTATGATTTGGAGTTACATCAAATGGATGTAAGGACGGCGTTCCTTAATGGGGATTTGGAAGAAAATATTTATATGGCACACCCAAAAGGTTTTGTCATAAAAGGAAAAGAAAATATGGGATGCCATCTAAAGAAATTAATCTATGGATTAAAGCAAGCTTCAAGACAGTGGTATTTGAAGTTTAATAGAATGATAAAAGGTTTTGGGTTTAAGAAAAATGTTGAGAACAATTGCATTTATGCAAAGTTCAAGAATGGAAAGTACATATTCCTAGTTTTGTATGTGGATGATATCTTGCTTGCTAGCAGTGATATCAATCTACTAATGGAAATGAAGAAATTTTTGTCCTCAAACTTTAATATGAAAGATCTCGGTGATGCCTCATTCGTCTTGGGAATAGAGATTCACCGAGACAGAAGAAATAGGGTTCTAGGATTATCGCAAAAGGCATACATAGAAAAGGTTTTGAAGAAATTTAGTATGCATGCGTGTAGTTCTTCACCTGCTCCTATTGTCAAGGGCGATAGATTTAGGGAACATCAGTGTCCTAAGAACGAATATGAGATTGATCGAATGAAAGCGGTACCGTATGCTTCAGCAGTCGGAAGTTTACAATATGCTCAAGTGTGCACACGCCCTGACTTAGCTTTTGTTACCGGGTTACTTGGCAGATATCAAAAGAATCTAGAAATAGAACATTGGAAATTAGTGAAGAAAGTCCTGTGTTATTTGCAGGGTACGAAAGACCTCATGCTAACGTATAGAAGATCTGATTCCCTGCAGATAGAGGGATATTCAGATTCCGATTATGCGTGAGAAGAAAGAAAATCCACATTAGGATATATATTTACTCTCGCAGGAGGGGCTATATCATGAAAAAGCTCCAAACAAACCATAACTATATCATCGACAAATGTATGCCGAGTTTGTAGCATGCTATGAGGCAACGGGGCAGGTGAATTGGCTGAAGAAATTCATACCCGGATTAAAAGTGATTGACAATATAAATGAACCGATGAGGTTGTATTTTGATAACAACCCAGCGGTGCAGTATGCTCATAACAATAGATCAAGTGGTGCTGCCAAACACATTGACATAAAGTACTATATTGTGAAAGATAAAGTTTGGGATCATATAATAAATCTTGAGCATATAAGTACAGATAAAATGCTCGTGGATCCGCTCACAAAAGGCTTACCACCCAACGTGTTCAAAGAACACGTAGCCAGCATGGGTTTAAGGGAAAGCCTATGATTCCCGAACATATGAAGGGCCCATAAGAAACTTTCATTCCAAAACAGAGAAGAGTGTTGTGGCTGTTAGTCTAACGGTACTAATTGCTGTGACAATGAGACAGTTCAATGCGCTAATCTGCAATGGAATAGGATAGAAGCAAGGAAGATATGAATTGAACATTTTGAGTAAGAAATTAAAGAACAAAAAAAGTAATGAGAGATCAAGGGGGAGAATATTAGGATTGATCTCCCACCATTAGGCCCAACGGCCTTTGGGCCTTATTCTCACGCCCTGACCGGGGGCGCCCAACCCTACATGGTTGGTGGACCCCTGTCGCATAGCGCTATAAAAGGAAAGGTGGGGGCCAGGGCTCGTGGTACGAAGTTCACCGCACCGCCAGTTACCCCACCTACATCCTAACCCTATTCCGATCTGAGAGGGGCGCTGCCAGCGACGGGAAGCGCCACCGACGCCGGCAATGCCACCCCAACCTCCGCGCCACCACCGAGGACCTCACTGCATCGACCTTCTCCTCCACCGAGTCGATGGCGCCGGCGAACGACTCCAACATCAGCGCCTCCAGTGGATCGGCCACTCCTGCTCCGACCGCTCCGACCTCGGCATTCGATGGTCTGCCATTCCTATTCCACTATTCCCTTTTCATCGACTATTGATATACATTGTAATCACTGAACATGAACATGTACCCCGATCTGTTAATCTCGACTCGATTGAGTCCTATGAAATTCAACAGACATCTGCCAAGCCAAGGAAGACAGACGTCTTGGAATCAAGCAGATCGACACCCAAAATGCTTGCTTCCTGCTCAAGCTCATCTGTCGCCTCCATCACCCGGAGGGCTCTGCTTGGGCTCTGTGGGTGAGGGAGAACACATGTCTCTCGGACCTCAATAGAGCAACGGCAGGGGGCGCACTGGGCGGCGCTGCGAGATCTCCTTCTAGCATACTAGGGCATCACAAAGGTTGAGATCAGGGATGGACAGGACACAGCATTTTGGCGGGACTGCTGGTTGGTGGACGGCCCGTTGGCGACGTACATGCCTGCGCTCTACAGTCACTTCGAAGCGCAAGCAACGTCGGTGGGCGACATCATGGACATAGGCTTGAGAAGCCTTCTGCAGCAGCGTTTGACCACCCAAGCTGCTGCTGAACTTGAGCAGCTGGAAGCCCTCCTCCTCGACGTCAACTTCAGTGACACACCTGACAAACGCTCAAGCCACTAGTAGAAAGATGATTTTTCCCAGCGCCTGCTTTTTTTTACTGGCGGTTTTAGTTATCACGCGCTGGTAGAAATGAAACGGTGGACCTCAAGATCAAAACCGCCTGTAGAAATGGATTTCTACAGGCGGTTTGTTAAGACAACTGCCTGTGAAAATAAGACATTTCTATAGGCGGTTGTCTTAACAAACCGCCTGTAAAAATCCATTTCTACTGGCGGTTCGTTAAGAAATCCGCCACTAGAAATACCCGTGTTATGAAACTTTGTAAATTACAACTTTTTAATTTGAAATCATCTTGTCAACCAAAACTACGTTTGAATGGTCTCAAATTTTAAATTTAAATTTTGTAAACGACCTCGGATGGAGAAATGACCAAGACGAAAGTTGTTTGTCTCGAAAAGTTATAAAACTTTGTAGTTGACAACTTTTTGATTTGAAATCGTTTAGGACCTCAAGCAAGCAAATTACACATAGATTTGTATAATATGTGGGGAACCGAAAGGGTATATGGATACATGTGAGTGTGTGGTGCAGTGGTAAAGGAGGCTTCGCACGAGGTCGTGGGTTCGAATCCCACCCACAGCGCGTAGCACGCAATTTTTGCGCGAAAAATTGCGCGACTTACGACGGAGACGGGCGGGCGCTAGGCGGTGGGGTCCTCCCCCTAATTAAAATCTTTTTTTTGCTATTTATTTTCGGTTTTTTCAGGAATTTTTTGCACAGCCTGTGGAAATCAGGCGGTTCACAAGCAACCGCCTGTGCAATTGGCCTATTTCTACTGGCCTCCAGCACAGGCGGTGCTGAAAAACGCCAGTAGAAATAGGTTACCAACCGCCTGTATAGTATGCCCGTGTACTAGTGAGCTTCTTCGAAGATGACTCCCATAAGCTGATCTCCAGAGTGATCTACCACTCCTCAACTCAAGGTGACGAAGTCTGCCCATCCTTCAAATTCATTTGGAAAAACTTTGCTCCTCCAATGGTAAAGTTCATCGGATGGTTGCTCACCAAGGAGAGAATACACTATCGAACGCCCCTTGTCCACAAACACATCTTACAAGAGGCGCAATGTGAGGTCTGCAAAGGAGAAGATGAAACTGCGGACCACATCTTCTTAGGCTGCACGTTCGTCCTGAACTTCTGGGAAACGATCGGGTGGAGGCCGGAAGGGATTGCCAAAGTCACTGAACTACGGAAAACACAAGTGCCGCCGAGGGTGCACAAGAAAGCAGCTCACCCCTTGATCTTACTCTGCTGTTGGGAGATATGGCAACATAGGAACGATGTCGTCTTCAGAGGGCTGGAGCCAAGTGTTGGTCGCCTAATCGCCACTTGCAAGGAGACCGTAGAGGCCTGGAGCTGTAGGATTCCGCGGAAGGAACTCGCGATAGTAAGCAACTGGAGAAACTAGTTCGTTATGTAATCTCTCCCCTTCCCAAATTGCTGATTATATTGTAAACTTGTTTGGGCTATGCCCCTCCAGGGTAACCGGCATCAGTGGAAATGAAATCAGGTGGGCATTATTCTTGATCCCCCTAAGTTGACCCTAAAAAAAAAGTCTCCCCATATGCGTACGTAAATGCTGCACAGTGGCTGCACTCAGGATTCCGTCGTGACACGAGTAAAACCGGCCGCCGCGATGCACGGCCTCCTCACGTGCCTAGCTAGCTCCTGGAAGCTACGTACGACACATGCATGAATTCATGCGTGGGCAATGCGCATGACGCATGCAGACAAACATTGTGAGTGTACACCGTTCATGCGAGAGAGTAGTTAAGTTATTATAAACCATGACAGAAACGACAACGACAGGCCTTGCCAGCGATGGTGCACCTGCCCGGCCGGCTGGATCGGTCGTTTTGGCCCGCCCACCGCCGCCGGCGCCGTTCGCGTCGGTGGCGATTCCATCGGATGCCGCCGCGCACGCGCGCATCATCACTTCATCAGCAAATCTACTCCCTGCTTTCTTTTAGGATGCTCGATCGCCTGCTAACTAAACATGCATATATGTAGCTCTGGACACATGCGTGTTCGCTGTTACCAAATTTGACAACCCTCCCCTCCTACTACGTATACTAGCTAGTTCCTTGGTGCACGCATATATGCATGTAGACAGAGCCAAAGAAACAAGTATACGGAGGAAGCTGACAAACCACAACACAACAAAATAATATTATAGAATGGAACCCTAATGATGCATTGATGCCTTGGAATCAAATTTGTCCGTAGTGGAGGACAGGAGGAGGGGCCCTGCTAAACTATTCTTGGATCGATCGATGGACGGTTCTCAACAATTATCAACTCATCAGCTCGTGATTATTGTTAAATCTGTTTCCAGAGAACGCTGCTGCAATGATTCATCAATGCTAGAGCTAGCTAGGTGAAATAATTTGGACACTATACTGTACTGCTGACTCCATTTATTACTTGAAGGGGAGCCCACCGGGTTCTGTCTGCATTTTGGTGACATCATGCATGATGATTGTTTAGGCATCTATCTCGCTCAATGGTTGATTTGTTCGTACATTTTCAACTTTAGGCGCGCGGACAGGTAACTTTAGACTAGATGCAGTTTCACATTTGATCAGTACGTCGATCTTTCTGTAAAGGTTTGAGGAGGAAGAACGTCTGGTCTGCAGGATACGGCCGGGATTATTGCGTGCTAACTTTTCGCCGGTTGATCGATGAGTGGTGGAAATGTGCGCTTGCCCTGCACCATGCATTACTTGCTTTCAGTACATATGCCATGACATATTAACGCAGAATAAAGTTTTCAAAAAAAATATTAACGCAGAATAGTTAAGGTCATTGTCTGATGATGTCTAGATTTCGCTTTACAAAGGTGAAGTAGTGTAGTTACGTGTACCACATGATATTCCAAGCCCTCCTTATAATTAATAATATGAAGATATTCCAAAGGCACCCTTTCCTTATAACTGAAGGATTATTGTGGAATTGACAGAGACTCATGTTAGTGATGAGTGACGACACTGGCATTTACAATGTTCCATTTCAGTAAAGAGAAGTTTAGGAGATCTGATCAGTTCATCAGTTGATTTGTGACCAGATCTAGTACGTCGTAATTAGTCGCCATGAAAAGTCCTAATAACATAGGGTTATGCTAGCTGCTAAGGTGTAGCTTCAGGGAATCAGGGCTAAGATGCTAAGTTTTCTCTGCATGCATCCATTTATCTATCTGTGTCGGTGTCGGCAGTTTGATTTCTTCCTGTTTGTCGTCTGCCCAACCGATCGAGACGGTTAGCTAGATTAGGGTTCGCGCTGCATGCCTCACATGCCATCGATGATTGCTCAACAGTATTTTTCCGATAAGGCATTATCTCCGTCCATTTGTTTTCTTCCGGTTTACGTGTACAGCTAAACTAAAAAATTAAGTGAAAAAACAGGTACGTTACGTAGGGTCTATTTCATTAGGACAGTACTGACAAAACAAAGGAACAGCTACAGTAGCTTCTTCTTGGCTTACAGGGAGATCTAGCAATGCATGTCATAGACCGGCCGGCCTGTTGTTACCCAAAGTATTCTAAACACTAGTACAGAAGTGACATATACTCCCGTTTGATAACCCCTTTCACTCCCGGTTGCCCAACCGGGAGTACGTTTTCGGGAGTAAAGCTTTCGAAACCGGGAGTAAAGGGGGACTTTTACTCCCGCTTGATAATACCAACCGGGAGTAAAGAGTCAGCTGGGCCCGTGGCCTGGCAGACACCTTTACTCCCGGTTGGTATTACCAACCGAGAATAAAAGTCCTCTTTTTTTTCCTTTTTCTTTTTCATTTCAATTCATAATTTATTTTGATTTTAAAATAAGTTTTTGTATACGATTTTTGCCCTACAAATAATATATGCATACGCATGCGTATAGTAAAGTTTGGTTTCGAGCAATGTACTCAAGTAACCCAACTAAAAAAAGTATATACAAACAATTTGTGCACCATATATAATACAAGCTTGCATTGTATACTTTCATCATCATGTCTGCCCTTTGGATCCGATAATAAGTTGTCATGACCCATTACATTCAAAATAAAGTTATCATGACCCATTACATTCAAAATAAAGTTATCATGACCCTAATTTTTTGGAAGCCATTGTTCATCGGGGTTAAAGTAGAACTCGGCGCCGGGCTTTATGACCTGTTCATTAAGAAATCCTGCTATCGTCTCTTGCATTGCTTTGAGATGGTGTGTTTGCAGGGTTTTCCCTTTCAAATTTTTAGTCTGCAATTTGAGTTAAAGAAATATTATTAGTATATATATCAATAATAATGATAAATCAAGAAAAAGTAGTAGTATTTAGATACGTACTTTTTCGTACTCTAGATTAGTTCTTTTTTAGCACAACTTCAGGAACTCGCAAACATAGTATCCACATAGATTGGTCCCCTGTGGCTGCCGCAGAATCCACTTTAGGAAAAAAAACAGATTCAGTATCCGATCCGGTATAGGTAAATTGATACATATAGGAAGCAACATAGGGAAATTGATGGAGGTGTTGAAGAAAACGTTCTTGTGATGACTAGCTGGCTCGTTTGAGCAAGAACACAGCAACGATGTAGAACGGAGCTCCAAATGGCTCTGGCACGAGAGGAATGCAGGGACTTAATATATATATACAAACATTTAGTCCCGGTTATGCTTAAAAACCCGAACTGAAATTCCATTTTTACTCCCGGTTGGAGCTTCCAACCGGGAGTATAAGTTCACTGCACCTTTACTCCCGGTTGGTGTCTCCAACCGGGAGTAAAACCGGGAGTAAAGGTCCTCAGACCATGAAGTGGTCGTTGGATGTGGGACTTTACTCTTGGTTGGAGACACCAACCGGGAGTAAAGGCTCCTTTACTCCCGGGTGCATTAAATACCGAAAGTAATTCTAAAAGTGGTGCCAAGAGTAAAAGTCAGTTCTCTACTAGTGAAACCAGCTTTCTGGAAATTTTAATTTGAGTTAGGTGACTGAAATCTTGTACACCCATCAGTGTCATAACTCACACATCTTGCCCCGCTAAGACCACGGAAGAATAAAACGGTGAGTACGTACGGCGGTACTCAGCAAGATCCACAAAGCACTCAATAAATTCAATGATACACTACTATAGAAAATAGACTTTACAACAGGCATACATTTCGACTGCTCGGGAAAAAAACGGTTTAGATGGTACTATCATAATCGGTCCAATGGCAATCTAGGCCTGAAAGGGTTGTCACTCTACCTATTACAACTAGTTCATGTTGGTTGTGGTTCCTCTAGTAATTATCACAAATCAGTTTAATTTGACACATAAATCGGTTGGGTGGAACGTAGCAACACAACCGGTTGGTGGCTCCAACATGTTTTTGGATAAGACATTGATTACATTAAGATTTACTCAGTGTAAGTTGGGAATCAACCTCAAATTTAGATTCATCTCAAATTATTAATTAAAAAATGAGTGCTCATAAGTTAATTTTGATATCTTCTACTATCGAAATCTGCCTCAGGCCTCCGGCCTTCTTCTCTCGCCACGTCGGCAGCAAAACCTCGACCATCAGATCTCGATCGGACGGCTCAAGCCACTCCAAAGGTCGCTATCTAAGCACTGTTTGATACTGTTCACATACTGTTCACGCTAGAATTGCTACGCATACACGAGAAAACGTACCTAGAAAATTAAAGTAAACTCTTTGCCTTTCCAAAAAAATTCTAGAAAACCCCTAAATAAACTAAAACCACTCTAAAACCTACCCAAATATTTTCCCCTCTTCTTCATCATCCAAAAAAATCCAAAACAATTCTAAAATTCCTCTCATTCGCGTTTTGTTAAGAAACTTAAAAAGTTTATATGACATTCATCCTAACTCTGAATCACGTTATTCTTCCACCAAAAATCTTCTAAAATAAAACCCCACATGTTCAAGTCCTTTCCCCTAATTTTAAATCAAAAATAATTTCAAATCTTCTCTCATTCCCGTTCTGCCGAAAAACTTAGGAAGTTTATATCACATCCAACCTAACTCTAAATCCCATAATTCTTCAACCAAAAATCTTCTAAAATAAAACCCTACATATTCAAATCCTTTTTTCTAATTTTCGGTGATACCCCTTCTTCATCATTCAAAAAGGCGAAATAATTTTCAAATTCATCCTTACATCGAATCCCATAATTCTTCCACCAAAAATAATCTAAAATAAAATCCTACATATTCAAATCTTATAAAAATTACATCTCATCTATCCTAGCTCCGAATCCCATAATTCTTCCAAAAAAAACCTAAAATAAAATCTCACATATGCAAATCCTTTTTTTCTAATTTTTGGCGATTATCAATATTCTCATCGGTAAATCATAAAACTATAGAACCACCGTAAAATCAACACAGGCAGATCAAATATGGCGCGGCAACGCCGCGCCCCAAGTTTTCTAGTATAAACTGAAGTTGGACCCTTGAAAGGACTAAAAATGGCCTGACATGGGTGGTGAATTAGACTAAAAAATAATTATATTTTTGTTCCAATGGCAGTGCTTAAGCTTGGTACCAATGAGATGCTAGAGCCCGAGATATAGGACCGCAATAGCAACTAGCCAGCTTCATCATGAACAAGGTGGTCCGATCCTAGAAGATAGAGAGTTCAACATTTTATCTTTGGGCAATGTGTAATTATAAAAACACTAGTATTCTTCTAATTTGAGGTGACTCAACTGTAATAATATATATGTTATCGAAACATGTGATATAGATTAGAACTTGTAATTGTAGTAGAATCTTGATGGAAGTGAGGATATATATGTGATGCATTAATAATATCAAAAACAAAATATTAGACAAGAACCTCTATTTAAATACAGTAATAAAATATATCAATAAAAATTGGGAAATGATCCACATCGGTGCTGGGTACAGGATTGACCCAGGATGACCCTTATCCTTTCACTACCTGATCTGGGAACTGACAGTGATAGGGAAGCCCATCAATGCCATTACCTTCTGCTGAAGTCGATTCTGGCATGGATGTCGGATGACCTAATTATGATCCATGGATCTGGAGTAGTGGGAAGCAAGAACCAGTCGCTTCGGTTTGCATTGCTAACAACCAAAATTTTCACGCACAAAAAAATACCAAACGGAACAAACTAGCTAATCTGACTTTTTAATTAGTTAAAATGTACATTATTTATGATAAGCTGTTTTATTTATTTCCAGACAAACTAATTAAAATATATATAATAAACGGCTAAACATGTACATATTTAAAACAGAGTGAGTACCACTTTAGGAATAAATATGCATTTCAGTAAACGGGAGGAAGCTTGTCATAAGTCATAACCAATAATCCCTAATCCAAACCACAAGAATGAGCCCGCTTCATAAGCAGGCCGATCTATGGGGTGGGGTGCTTGGAATTAACCAGGCCCATAGGAGGCCTGAGGACTACTCAGTTGGGCCAGTGGGTTTTGCTCAAAAAAAAAGTTGGGCCAGTGGGTAGTGGGGCTTCCCTTGATTTATACGCAGGTACAATGTTGATGTTTCTAAAAAAAAGTACAATGTTGATGCTATAATCAGAGGGGAAAAAAGCTCTATGTGATTCATCAACACAACTATAATGTAACGACGTGGTTTCCTTCCTTCCCCTCAATTATGAAGACTTTTCCTGCCAACAGAAATTAGTTTCAACTGTCATTGCGTCTTTTCTAGAAAACATTCCGATCATTAGTGAAAATATTCAAAAAAAAATTGAAGATTTACTTAAAAATAGAAAATCTCATAAAAAAGTTAATTACTTCAGTAGTCGCTAATTATAGGATTTTATTGCTGTTGTTTTAGTTGTACACAACATGCCTATCAACTATGAGACACGTCTATGGTGACTTTAATTTGCTAATCTCGAAATCTCTTGGTTCAATCTTTAATATGTTATCATATATAGGTAGTGTGTGTGTTCATTTAGGTGAATACGGGTACATGTATGTAAGTGTGTGGATCTATAGTATATTCTGAAAAAATTGTGCTTTTCCGAACACGACAAAAGCTTTGCTACTAGACAAGCAAAGGATGACCACCGTGGAAAAGAAGACTATAAAGGACCAAGATAAAAATATTGTATTTTCTTACTTTTAGGTTCTTTATTACTTCTTATTTGGAAATGTATGGTGCCAAAAATTACTCATTAATATAGTTCCTCACCGGAAAATATAAAAAAGCAAGTGAATTAATATGATATTGAAATTGGCACCTCTATCAAATTAAAACAGGAATTGCGACCTCTTCATGTAAGTTTCGGATTTGTTCGTGTGCGGCAGCTCCAAGTGCCACTGCCAAATGTATAGTATATATATCCTAACACAAGCATTGGCACTGATTTCTTTTTTGATAAGATTGGTACTGAAAGTTTTAAAAGCAGAACCACAGGTTAACCACTGCAGTTGCCAGTTGCCACGGACTTCTCCGTACTCGCGCATTATCCAAACCGAAGATGGATGTATCACACGACTGACAAGTACAACAAATCTGGCCCGGCCCTCCCAAATGCAAGTGTTTGTTGACCTGATCCTACACAACTCTACATGCACCAGCAACGCAGTGCTGTACTAACTAAAGTCGCATCAGGCGTTCGATCGTTACTAATTTCTCGTGGTGCCTTGATTGCCAAGCTAGGAAGCAACGACAACAGGGGAGCTGAGCACATCTACTATATATAGTTTAGGGAAACTCTTCTTATATTAATACGAGATACAGACTCCTCGAATGCTGAACAGAAAAGAGCCATTTCATGTCGGTACGGAAGCTCGTAGTAAAATGGTTTTTTTAGCAGTGCTAAGTGGGCCGGAAAAACAATGCAGTTTTGGCCCATGTGGAAAACTTACGCGCAGAACTATCCGACGACGGAAAACAAAGACCGACCGACCGGACGATCGAAATCCTCTACGTACTGTGAACCCAGGCTTGATTGCCGTCCGGATGAACTTGGTAGCAGTTGAAGACATGACGTTTGGCCTCCTCTTCGGGATCAGCAGCTGCATCATCCGGCTGTCTTGCGGCCGGAATGTGTTGTGTTGCAACAAGGTGCCGGTCCTCGCAAGCTTTATGTGACGTCATCAAGCGAGTTGCACTAATCTGTCTGTCCGCTTCAGTTGAGATGACGCAAACGCTTGGGTCATCTGCGTTGACCGCCCAGCGACTCCGACTCCTATCCTACTGAAGAATCTGCGTTCTACTAGTGAACGCATCGCATCGCACCGTCGTACTCGTATGCCGAAGCAGAATGAAGGCACGTACGACGCTTTGCCGCCGAAAACTAGAGCTAATTGCATGTCCAGTTCAGAGGCTGCGACGTGCGTGCGCAGCCAATCCAGAGGTAAAAAAAGGATGGATTTGGGTTGACTGGAACAATTCCAGCCTAGTTTTCGTCTGGAGACTCCGAGAGCTCATGGGAGACCGGCACACGCGTTGTTCCCCGGCGACCAACCAAACGCCCGCATCGGTGAACCGGTCCGTCGCACCCTTCGGCCCGTCGTGCGCAGGCGCAGGAGTGAAATTTCAACACGGTTCGTCAACGGTGCGTTACGGTAGCGGCAGCTTCGCGGCGAGGCTTTCGAGGTTTCCGCAACACCGCTGCGCTAAAAATTTGTTCATTTGCGCGTTTTTTTCAAAATATTTTCGTTTTAAAATTTCGCTAACCAGAAGACGACGACGCGCACAACCAAATCAAAGAACCGAAAATAGCCCCCAACAATACGGTCGTAGGGTACGTGCGTGGGCGTGGTCCTCGATGCACGAAATTCGCCCGGCCAGGCAGATTTGTCAACGGAGGTGAAGCTTTGCCGCCAAGCTTGTTCCGAGTGTGTTGACTCAGCTCGCTCGTTCATCGGACGTACAACTGGTACTCTGGTTTAGGCCATGTTTAGTTTGCGAAATTTTTTTGAAAAAGCACCGTAGTATTTTCGTTTGTATTTGACAAACTTTATTTAATCATAGATTAACTAGGCTCAAAAGATTTGTCTCGACATTTACAGATAAACTGTATAATTAGTTATTTTTTTACCTACATTTAATGTTCTATACATGTGCCGGTATATGCGATGTGACGGGAAATCTTGAAAACTTTTTGCATTTTGCCATGAACTACCTTAATGGAGACGCATCCCGGCGTTGACCCGACGCCCCGCCGGCTGCGGCGGGGGCAGGTAAGCTACCAAGCTTCGTTCCCAAGGTCTCTTCAATCCATTCTCGCTACGGATGCCACGTACGCCGTCGTCGTCTCCTCCGTGTGGGCGGCTGTCCGTCCTGCCATTCATTCATTTCTTCGTCTCCGTGTGGACGACAGCCCGCGCCCTCTTTAGTTTCCACATTCGTCTGATCTCCATGCATGTACTTTTCTTCATTATCCTGTGAAATCCAGGGTTCAAACACGTTGAAAAGATAAATCTTGCATACAAATCTTACGGGAGACACATTCCGGATAAATACCTGTGCTCCTAACGGGGAGTAGCATCTTTGCGTTCTCTGCAACTACTTGTTTGCATACGACGAGACTATGGTCACTCTAAAGGAGACACCAACTTAGAAGTCTCTACATGGTGAAATAGAAACCAATGCTCTTATAACGCAACAAAATTACTAAGAAATATTTGTCCATTAAAATTTATTTTGTATCTACTTCGTACGTACTTCGTGAACCTATGCTCCTGCATGATCTAATAATTCTAAGATATATAAATGTTCGAAATTCAAGAATATTAGTATGAGATCAACAACAAAATCACTGCTCATTGTTGACATCCAAAATTGTCCAAAGTGCATAACGGACTCCGCCATTATTATTTATATCATCAAGACGGTCAGCGAGCATACTTGGATCATCTCATTGGAGCCCGAACAAAGAAAACATCTTTTTTTGGGGCTGAACCATCCAAAGCCGCACTGTTAGCCGGAACTAGCCAGGTAGGTTTTTCAACTTAATCACAGAAATATTTTCCATTAAAATTTATTTTGTACCTACTTCGTACTTCATGAACCTATATACTCCTGCATGTTCTAATAATTCTAAGATATATAAGTGTTAGAAATTCAAAAATGAGGCGAACAACATAAACAGGCGAGGCCGATCCGAAACCTATTCTCCAGATGATTAATTATGATTTTCGGAAGGCTTTTTTTCCCTGGAACAACAGAAACAAGTGAGGCCGGTTCTGAAGTGGCCAAGCCGGACTAGAAAAATCAGCTAGAACGGTTTTGGAACCGGCCATTCTAGGTTTTACAAGCTAGTTTGGGTCTAAGTTGCGTTTTGACGTATTTTGCAAGGGTGAACCCTTGAGGGATAAGATCACCCTCACCTTATAAATATAAGGGACACGATATATTGAGGTGTCCAACACACACAATCGACACAAAGCCAATCTACTCTCTCTCGTTTACCCTATTTTCCCATCTATTCTTCTCCTTGTTCTTCATCGCTGTTGCATGGCTCGCGGATTGACGACAACGAAGCTCTAGAGCGATCAGGCCGGCTATGGCAGCCCATAGCCGCTGCACGCCCCTGGCGTGTGGGGTTTCGGTTTTCAAGAGATCTCATTGGTGTGTCTTGCGTATCGCGCTCCCGATGAGGCTCCTCCGGTGATGTGTCTTACCTATCGCACTCATCACTAGAGGCACAACGTTCGAGTGCGAGCATACCTTAGGCATCGGCCGACCTAAGATTCGGCTAGGCCCTTCATCGAGGGATCTAGTTCCTTTCTGGTGTGGTCACCTAATTAAGCATCACACATCATGCATGTATAACTAGATTTGGTGTTTTTTTTTAATACCGACCGGCTAATATGGGTAACTCAGAAGCATGCACGGCATACTTTTGAGATGTTTTGTATTATCATGAAGGATATTTTAGATACAAGTTTAATGATTCCTTTATGTTAGTTTTTTAATAGTGCCGAAAGTCGGTAACTTATACAAATTCAATTAGAGGGTTATATTTTACTTCTGTAGAGGTTCGAAACTAGCTGGAGCCACACTAGATATGCCGTTGAAAAAACCGTGCTCGATCGACGTGTGAAATTATAGACACTCCTCGTCGTCGACGCTCGAATTAGGCGCTGGGGAAGAAGTTTGACAGCCTACTTACCCCTTTCAAATCACACTGGCAAACTTTTATATATAGGTAAGTATAGTATATTCCAACAAACCAGGCGGCATGTTATTGGGCTCATGAACCAGCAGGGCAGGCTTACACATGCATGGAGTATATAATCTCGAAGTAGCGCTTGCTAATCGCCTGCGTGGCGGCCTGCCATTTGTCGCCCTGGCGTGGCCACAGGCTGGGAAAATATAATCAAGGCTTGGACGGTGTGTGTGTGTTGATGTAAGCGATTAGCTAGCAAAGTTGTGGGTGGGTGATTACGTTCCTAAGCACGCTGCGAGTCTCATTGGATCGCATCCCAGAATATATTTGATGGGATGACCTGTGCCCGCCCCGCGCCGATGGAGACTCCTTGTACTACGCGGTAGGCGGCCGGACTCACGGCGTCGCTGTGCGGACACGCAGCAGACACTGGGTCTGGGTCCCGCTCCCGCCTGCAGCGACACGTTGGACGGCGCGTCCGTACAGCGCAAGTCTTGTACGCATATATATATATATGGGCAGTGGAGTACGTGAGGTGTATGTAGGAGAAACAAATTAAGGCCTTGTTTCGAAAAAAAAAAATTTAACTCCATCCATCACATCGAATGTTTAGATACATGTATGGAGTACTAAACGTAGATGAAAAAAACTAATTGCACAGCTCTCGAGGAAATCACGAGACGAATCTTTTAAGCCTAATTAGTCTATAAAAAGTCTTAAGTGCTACAGTACCAACATGTGCTAATGATGGATTAATTAGTATCATTAGATTCGTCTCGCAGTTTTTTAATGGGTTCTGTAATTTATTTTTTATTAGTATCCGAAAACCTCTCCCGACATCCTCCAACTGTGATAGGATCACGAAACCCAATAACTTTCATTTCGCGAACTAAACGCAGCCTCAAAGCAGAGGCACAGCTCATATGTCACGGATCACGCAATGTACGGCGCGGCTGTGGCTGTATAGCACAGGCCAGGGCCCAGGGCGGCGTCGTCTTGGGCGTCCGGGTCAAATTGCATGAGACCCCTCGGTTGTGGGTGTGGACTGAACTCGTGAAAACGGAAGTTGGAATGTTTTGACTTCCTCTCTTAATTCCGGCCTCAGCCTCAGTTGTTGTCTGCCTCAGGGACCGTTTGGTTTGGGTGTTAAAATTTAATAAACACTGTAGCATTTTCGTCTTATTTAACAAAAAGTTTTCAATTTTGGACTAATTAGACTTAATAGATTCGTCTTGTAAATTACTCCTAATCTGCGTCGACATGCATGTAATTAATCTACATTTAGTACTCCATTCATTTAAGGAAACATTGATGTGATGTGAGTTAAACTTTAACATGGTGTAACCAAACGGGACCTCAGTTCATCTTTTTTCACATATATATATATATACATAGCCCCGCTCGTACCGTACATCACTTTCCCATATAGAAAAAGGATCGGAGAAATGGAAAAGCACTAATCCAATCTCTTTGCTCTCTCTTAATTATCGCTGTGTAGTCCTTATTAGGGAATAATAAAATTAGCTCATATATATGATTAAGCTAGCTATAATCTCTGTGTAGGCCGGAATATAATTAATCTATTCTTTTTTCTAAAAAAAGAGATTAAGCTATAAAACGATTATGAACAAGGAGTCCACATCCTAATAAAGAGGATGTCTCAATGCTGTCATGCATGACGATGCGCCTTTATTAATTTGGCTCCACACACCCACTTTTGGTTCGTGGAAATCAAACCATATGGCAGTTTCCGGATAATTTCTAACACTCGTCAATTAACAATATACTTGTCCGGAAATAAACCCTAATTAACACAAATGCTGTCTTGGCTTTCTTATATTACTATATATATCCCCGTGTCCGTGTGACGTGATTACACAAATTAAACATATCAAACATTCTTCCCCGTATAAGTTTTATATATATGTGCATGACGTGATTATCATACATCAAGCACAAGATTTTCCATGCATGCGGCTTGAGGCATGGCCGGATCAACGGCGGCCTTGACCGCCCAAACTTGCATTGGCACGCATGCAGTGTACGCATCGCATCGGATCCGGTCCAACTCCACGACTCGTTCCTCGGTTGCTTTCATGCCCTGCTGCCAACCACCAAGGCCCAAGCACTCATCTCCAGCGAGCTGCACCTGCACTGCATGGCAAACCATATGCATGAATGCACCCATCCATCCATCCATCCATCCATCCATCATCCATCCATGGCATGCACTAGGCCAGCACTAGCTACCACCTGCCTCTCTGACTCTTCCAATCCGTATTGGCCTTTGGAATTGGACCGTACCAACGCTTCCACTGTGGTAGGCATGGTGCTGTTCTATGGAACTCGATCATCAAGAGAAAAAAAACATACAGAATGGTCATTAGGCATTTTCTGCATGTACTGGTGTATCAAAGCGCAACTTTGAAGACTGTTTATCTAAAATTTGGCACACGTGCAATCAAACACTACTTTAAAGCCTGTTTATAATTTATCTTAAAAGAAAACACTACTTTTAAGGTTTGGCTGTGCCAGTTGCCTCTGTCTCTATTTTTTGTCCGAAAAGCGTTTCTGCAGTTTTGCAACTTTGTGGGGCTTTACACATTTTTATTGCACAAGAAACAGTAGTCAGCGCTCCATTAAAACTGCTCCCTGGGCTGTACCATGTTTACACAATGACACTAACTGCTTTAGATGGAGTGTATTTATTGAGAATACACATGTAAGCAGTACGGACATCTCCTGAACCTAAACAGGATCGATTGTACTAGTTTTTTTTTCTAAAAAAGTGGTGAGTTGTATCATTAAAATATTATTGATTACTGATGTCATGTCTCCTTGCAAATAAAAGTTATATTTTGTTTATTGAAAACACAGTGCTCAACATTAATCGGAAGAAACTTGCAAAAAAAAAATCGGAAGAACTTTTTTTTCCTCTGAAGTTTGGTCCTAAATGTACGTGAAAGAGTTTTCTTTGAAGAATCCTCACGGTACGGGAGATTCTGAGATCATATCCTAGAGCTCCACAGACCAAGGACTAAAATGTTGTACTAGGCGCTAATTGAAACATGCATGCATGTGTGCCGGATTAATGATTGGATTGGACAACTTAAAGTGTGTTTTGGTTCAGGTAACAGTACCGTGTGGAACAACCGTACCCGGACATGGCCCGGCTCACCTCAGCCTGCAAGGAGGCGATCAAGACATGGCGCTGTCGCATCCCAAGAAGACAAGTGACCCTAGCAAACAATTGGAGACAAATGTTTCCTAAGTAATCTAAACGCCTCCCAACTCCGATCCTTGATGTAATTTGGAAAGGGTCCGCCTTCCACCCACCAGGTTCCCCCGGCATCTGTGAGGCCTTGTTTGGATGCGTATATATTCGTCTTAATCCACATGTGTTGGAGTGGATTGAAGTCAAATCAAACTAAGTTCTATTTCATTCCACTCTAATTCATATGGATTGAATTAAATACGCATGCATCCAAACAAGGCCTGAAATAGAATGCGGGTGGGGATCATATTGATTCCCCCTTGACCTTAAAAAAAACCGTACCCGTACATGTCCATCACCGGTCATTCCACCGGCAATCTAGAGTCACGAACCGACTTGTTTCCCTCAAAACCATCAGATGAGTGCACCGTCCATGAGTGAGCCCATGACAGATGTGCAGATGCGGTATGGGGTCACTCCCCAAACCAAACATGCTGTTGCTATTGCATACTCCTATACACGCATAGAGTTGCTATCAGATCCACCTATGGTTTCATAAAAAGTGATCCATGAGCTCAAAAAGGGAGAGCACTAGTAATCCAATTTTGGCACTACATGATCTTTAGGACCTTTTTTTATTTGGGTGACTAATAAAAGATAAAAGAGGATTAGGGCTATCTCTCTGTCCCGACTTCCCGTGTCCTGGATGAAAGTCTTAACAACAAATTAAAAGGGCGTGTTTTAAAAAGAGTGGTTGGGCAAGGTGTAAACCGGAAGAAGATTCAATTCAACCATTTGAAAGCTGCAGCAGCGTTGCAACATCAGCCCTGACCGAAGAGTCTTGCGTTTCTTGGGGAACGGGGAACGTTTCGCAGGCTGCTCCTGCATTTTTCCACGTCTCTCGGGAGGAAGTGCTGGGCCATTCAGCGAGACGTGGGCCCCGACCTAGATTTCGTTATATATATGAGAGAGCAGTGGCAGCTCCCTCCTGACTAATGACTTCCTGAGGTTGCAGTACATCAGCAGCGAGCGAGAGCCAAATCACATTCCAGCCAATTCGATCCAAAGGATTATTCTCTAAGAAGCTCCCAAGATTTCAGCTGTTCCTGTTCTTTAGGAGAAGGTTGGGTTCCCCTCCGAGACCACCGCCAGGTAAGGAGCATCATCAGTCCTTTAATTTCTTTCTGCTCTCAAATTTGGCGTAGCTTCGCTCTTGATTGGAACCGGAATTAGTCTATGATGAGCTGCTAGATGCAGAGGTAATATTGGGAGTTTAGGACCTCTACCTGCTCTTTAGTGTCTGAGGGTTGTCGTTCTTGAAGTGCTAAATGAAGAGCTTTGAATCAAAAGCTTCGTTAGCAATGACGCTGGCCTGATGATGTTCTTCAGGTTCATGAATCCTACCCAGTTCAATGCAATTGAGGCTGTTTCTTTCACGTTTTCAGATGCAGCCATCCTTCCTACATAATAGTAAAAAAATAGCTTTAGGTGTCGCTGACTTCTTTTGCCCTGACAAGAGCTGCAAGCATGTTTATACTAGAATTCTAGGCATGGCTGCTATTGTGCGTCTAGCTTTTTGTTTATACCGGTGTGGTGCCAGCCATGGAATTTCTTGGCTGCCTTGGCCTCGAGTCGTTTCCGCCGGCGGCTTGTTGCCAGTGTTTGTTTGGTTCACTTTTATTCTTCTCTCTGACTTTGACTCTGTCACCAGAGCAGAGAGCCCACCGCTTCTCATTTTCCACCTGCTGAACCTGAATTTTTCATTTCTGAATGACTTTGTTTTTCAGGACAGGTCTTCAGTTTATGGGATTGTACCACAACGAATGGGCTGAAGCTCTGGGCATCGAGATCTCCAGCCCGAGGGCCAAGGACGGCACCATGGTGGTGAACAGAACCTCCCTCTCCAGCGGCAAGCTGATGCCGTCGCTGAGCTTCAAGCTGTGGGAGGCAGAGGCGGTAGTCGCCTCCATGGACCACGACAGCAGCAGGCCGAGCGAGTGCCTGATCAGGGACGACTCGGATTCGGAGGTGGTGTTCATGGCGACCCCGACGAGCCCGCGGGTGTCGTCCAGCCCCAAATGCGAGCTGGACGCCGCGGCGGTGAAGCTCCAGAAGGTGTACAAGAGCTACCGCACGCGGCGGAACCTCGCCGACTGCGCCGTGGTCATCGAGGAGCTGTGGTGGAAGGCGCTGGACTTCGCGTCCCTCAAGCACAGCTCCGTCTCCTTCTTCAACGGCGGCAAGCCCGAGACGGCGGCGTCGCGGTGGGCGCGCGCCAGGACGAGGGTGGCCAAGGTACCAGTTCGCGCCGCTTTACAGCTGTTCTTGCATCCACCAAAATGCCCCTAGAGATGCGTTTGAACTGAACCCCATCGAAATCCCAGCTGCTGACATGAGCTTTGTTTGTTTGGTTGCTTTTGTTAGCTTGGCAAGGGGCTGTCGAAGAACGGCAAGGCGCAGAAGCTGGCACGGCAGCACTGGCTCGAAGCTGTAAGTCACATGCCACATAACCTAGGACATTAGTATATACTATAAACAAGCGATTTTTGTAGCTCCAGTAAGATCATTAGTTTACTAATGCTGCTGCTGCTTTTGCATCTGTGTGTTGGCTGGCAGATTGACCCGAGGCATCGGTATGGGCACAATTTGCACATCTACTATGATGTCTGGTCCAAGAGCGAGAGCACAGAGCCCTTCTTTTATTGGTAAGTGAACCTGAATTCACTTGTTGCTACTCCATTTGAAATTTTGAATTTGCCAGCTTGGAAATAAGTGAGACGAATGTAAATATTTATATGGTTTTGTTTATGAAATGTACAGGTTGGACATTGGGGAAGGCAAAGAAGTAAACCTTGAGAAATGCCCTAGGAGTAAACTTCAGAGCCAATGCATCAAGTACCTTGGACCAGTAAGCCCCTCATCAGTTTAATAATAATGTTTTAACTAATGATACAAGTTTTTAGCACTATGTTTAACAGTTAGTACCCTGAATATATAATTGGATGGTGAGCTCATCCTTGCTCTTCTGTTTCTTGCTATGAATTGCAGAAAGAGAGACAAGAGTATGAAGTTGTGGTGGAGAGGGGAAAACTTGTGTATAAGAAAAGTGGAGCTGTTGTGCATACTTTGGACGATTCCAAGTGGATTTTCGTCCTTAGCACCACCAAGGCACTCTATGTTGGACAGGTAAACACAAATTTCAGCTAACCAAATTGCAGTTTGTATTTTCTGCTACACGCCGATGAATGCAATTTACCATATTTGTTGTTGTCGAGATAAAATTAAAATTGCTTCTTGCATCAGTTCTGAATTTCTTGTTTTGGCTATGAGCAGAAGAAGAAAGGATCATTTCAGCACTCGAGTTTCTTAGCTGGGGGAGCCATAACATCGGCCGGAAGATTGGTCGTCAAAGAAGGAATCCTCAAGGTATGTTCTACTTCGCACAATCAAACTGAAAATAAATCTTTGTTTGGTATATATGATGAAAAATGGACCTGCCCATTCAGGAAAGTAACTGACGGCGTTGCTTGCATTTCTTCAGGCTATATGGCCGTACAGTGGTCACTACCTTCCAACTGAAGAGAACTTCAAAGACTTCATCCGCTACCTTGAGGAGAACGGTGTCGACCTCACACATGTCAAGGTAAATGTAAGCAAATAATCACTTGATAGTTTCTTCATAAAGATTGTCAGTGATTACTGCAAGATTCAGAACTGACATATGCGCTCGTTCAGAAATGCCCACTCGACAAAGACGACGAGTACCCCTTGCTGAGCAAACCTGAGGCTCAGCCCAACGCCGCCGTCTCGAACGGCACTGGCGGAGCAGAACACAGCACGGCCTCTGCGGCCACGGATGAGCATACGAGCGACTCCGACGCGGCCGACGGCGACGTTCACCGGACGACCGTCGACGGGAACATGAGTGAAGCAGAGGAGGATGACACCGACACCGACACCCACGCTCACACCGACGTCGACACCGAAGAGGAGGCGCAGCAGCACGAGCTGCCGCTGCCACCGTCGAATGGTGCTGTTGCTGCTGCTAAGCTCGGCAAGAACCACTTGACGTGCCGGTGGTCGACGGGCACTGGCCCCCGCATCCGATGCGTCCGCGACTACCCGCAGGACCTCCAGTCCAGGGCGCTGGAGCACGTCAACCTCTCACCGAGGCTCACCGGCTCGCCGTCGAGGAAGAGGGACCCGGTTCCTTCGCCGCGCCCCAGCCCTGCGATGATCCTGTCTCCGAGGCTCGCCTCCGTAGGATTCCAGCCTCAGACGGCGGTGTCCCTCGCGCTGCCTGACTTCAAGAGGAGCAGGTTGCAGTGAGCAACTCTGTTCTTGTTTCATTCATTGTTTCACTAGGCGATCAGAAGAATAACTAAACTGGCCAGGCTGTTTATTGACAGGCCAGTGATCTTTTTTGCTGCTAGGTTAATTAGTAGATTACTTCGTTTTTTCTTCTGTTCATTGCTTTATTGATGGTAACAGTTTTCGGTTGTAGATACCATTTGTGATTCTTTTGTTAGATGTATGTAGGCAAAGAGTGCATGTACATTGCTTAAGATTAAAAGGAAATCAAAAAGGGAAATTTTGTTTACAGAAATGCGTTGTGTCATTGGCATGGATACTGAAGCTACACGAGTAGTATAGCAATATAATTCAGCAAATATGCTTGTGTGTTGCAACGGAACATATATTTTGTTGCGTAGTCACGTGATGAACAATTTATGTATGACTCAGAGATTTATGTAAGGTCAAGTCATCTATACGTATTATTAGAATCGGATTCGGTACCATCACTGCACACATAAACGCACGTTTTTCTAACTTATATGAGCACGTATTGTGAGCTTGAGTCAAATATAGTTTAGGAGAGGGCGATCACACTTTGGGAAATACTCCCTCCAGTCCAGTTTATATAAAGCGTAATCTCATATGGCATAGTCTTCTAAAACATACTTTGATCATTCATTTATATTATATTCAGTTTATGATTATAAACTTCTGATTACTAGATAGTATTTTTTATTACAAATCTAATAGTATTGATTTTGTATTACAATAGTTAAAAATGTTGGTTAAATTATTGGTCAAAGCTTATAAACTTTGACTGTTATCATATATTTTATATTTTTAATATTAAAAAGCTAAGTGATTTATGCTATATAATTAGTATCATTAGATAGATTGTTGAATCTATTTTTATAATAAACTTATTATGGTACGTAATAAATATCATTAGATAGATTATTGAATATATTTTTATAGTAAACTTATTTAGAAATACAAATATTGCTAATATTTTTTACAAACTTAGTCAAACTTAAGAAAGTTTAATCAGCATAAACACAATAGAATAACTTAAAAAGAGACAGATGTAGTATACACGTGGAGCCCGTATTTTATATTCTTTTTTTAACATCACTCCTCAGTCTTTATTCATTAATGTTTGGTCTAGCTGAATCGTGAACCACCAAGCCATTTACAAAACTAGGGAGAGAATCGAACCAAACATGTGGCTGATCCGGGTCCCAATCAAAGCTTAAACGAGCTAACTCGTGAGCACATTTATTAGATGATCTAGGAACATGTAAAACTTGTACTGAAATAAAACATAACCTAATCAAATCCCTTGCTTCTCTATACAAGACAGAGGCAGGACACAGATCCATCTCGTCTGACTGCAGGGCCTTTACTGTAACCATTGAGTTGGTCTCCAAGATCAATCTTGGGAAGCCTTGATTCGATGCCGCCTGTAGAGCAGCCACACATGCCTGGGCTTCTGTGCATTCGACATCATGGACTGCTGAAATAGAACCTGATCCTGCAATAAGCGCCTTCCCTTGATGGTCTCTTATGATGAAGCCCCAACCCCCTTTCTTTGACTCCGAGAAGGAGCCATCACAGTTAGCTTTGAGTAGCCCTTCTGGTGGTCGTGTCCACCTCTGTGGTTGTGACGGCTTGTTAATTTCCTTCTTCCTTGTCAGCTTGGTCTGAACCGCCAGCATAGCAGCATGCTGGACTACTTGGCTCGTTTGTCGCACCCCTTCTCCTGCATTAGCTTTATTCCTAGCCTCCCACCAGGCATACATCAGCGATGCCGCCTTAATGCAAGTGTCATCATTCAAAGATAAGATGGTCGTCACTACTTCATAAGCCGAAGCCTTCTGAAGCAGCAAGGACCGCACATCTTCGAGTAGTGCTTTGCGCCAACAATGGACTGCGAACTTGCATTTCAAGAAGCAATGACCTCCATCCTCATTCAATCTCCAACAGACTAGGCATCTTGTATCTATATCCATCCCCTCCTCTTGATATTCATTTGCAATGGAAGACTGTTGTGTGCTAGTCTCCAGAGTCCAGACAAAATGTTTGATTTTCGGTGCACATTTCAATTTCCAAACGTGCTTCCATGTTAGCTTCTTCCCTTGGTGAGTCGTGGAGGGTTCTCCTTTTTGTTTTTTGGTTGCCCGACTGGCTTGATCATGCAAGTTATGGTATGCCAACTTTACTGAAAAAGTGCCTTTCTTATCAAAATGCCACGCTATTATATCCTCTCTTCCTATGTGGACCGGGATAGCTAGGATGTCTTGCACATCTTGCTCCCAGAATATGTCCTTGATAAGACCTTGGTCCCAATCACCGGATACCGGATCAATCAATTCGGAAACCCATGTAACTAGGGACTGGCCTCGTGGGGTGATAGGTCTTCTTGTCACGCCTCTAGGCACCCAGGGGTCCAGCCATATGTTAATACGGCTTCCATCACCCACTCTCCTGATCATGCCGGCCTTTAACGCTTTTATTCCCTAGACTATACTGCGCCAAGAGTAGAAAATTCCAGGGCCTTCTTCCACATTTAGAAGATTACCGTGCCTAAAATACCTGGCTCGAAGCACCTAGGCACAAAGAGATTCTGGCGCCACAACCAGCCTTCATGCCTGTCGAGCCAGCATGGCTAAATTAAACAAGTGAAGGTCACGGAATCCCAGACCTCCTTTGTCCTTCGTCTGGCACATGGTATCCCACGAGAGCCAATGCATCTTGTTTTCATTATCTTGCTGCGACCACCAATAGCGACAGATCATGGCACCAATCTCGTCACACAGAGTTTTGGTAAGATCAAAGCAAGACATAGCATATGATGGGATGGCTTGGGCTACTGCCTTTATCAAAATTTCCTTCCCTGCTTTAGAGAGGAGCTTCTCCTTCCAACCTTGTATTCTCTTCCATACTCGGTCTTTTAAATATGCAAAAGTATTTGATTTGGACTGACCCATATAAATAGGGAGCCCCAAATATTTCTCAGTTCTAGCTTCTGTGGTAATATTCAAAATAGACAGCACCTCACTCTTATCTCTCTCATTTGTGTTCCTACTGAACATCACAGATGATTTATCTTTGTTGATTGTTTGTCCCGAGCAGTTCTCATACAGGTCTAGAATATTTTGCAGATGATGAGCACTTCGTTCATTGATTTTCAGAAGTAGCAGTGAATCATTGGCAAACAAAAGATGATTAACACTTGGTGCATCAACGCAGATTTTAACACCCTCTAAATCTCCTCTCCTTTCAGCCGCATTCAACAAGGAAGAAAACACTTCCGCACAAATTAAGAACAAATATGGGGAAATTGGATCCCCTTGTCTCAATCCGCGTTTGGGTATAATCTCCTCGGTTAGACCTCCATTCAACTTGACTTTGTAAGAGACAGATGTCACACACTGCATCACAGTGTTGACCCATGTCTCTGCAAAGCTCATTTTTAACATCATTTTCCTCAAAAAGATCAACTCAACACGCTCATAAGCTTTACTCATATTCAATTTAATAGCTGCAAAGCCCTCTTTACCTGATCTCTTATTTTGCATAAAGTGAGTCCTCTCATAAGCCAATAAAATATTATCTGTAATGAGTCTCCCTGGAACAAATGCACTTTGATTTGGTGATATAATATCAGCAAGAATATTTCTTAATCTATTTGACAACACCTTGATATGATTTTGTAAACCACTGTACAAAGACTAATTGGTCGGAGATCTTTTAGTTTTTCTGGGCACTGGACCTTGGGGATAAGAACAACAGTTGTTTCATTCCATCCCCGTGGCATCTCAGCACCTTCTAGGAAAGCTTTAACCTCCCGAACAATATCATCTCCTACAATGTGACAATTTTTTTTGTAAAAGAGAGCAGGCATCCCATCCGAACCTGGAGCTTTGAGGTCGCTGATGCCATCCAGCGCCTGTTTGATCTCCTCGCTGCTCACTTCCCTACACAGGGCCTGATTCACCTCCGCCGGCACGCTTGCTGTAACGTGCTGCAGGAGGTCATCAAAACGGTCACCTGCATGGGACATAAATAAATCTGTGTAATAGTTAGTCACCAGCGCCTTCATCCCCCCTTCATCCGTCACCACCAATCCATTCTCCGTCACAAGTTTTTTGATCTTATTTGTTCGTCTTCTCTCCGAAGCAAACTGGTGGAAATAACCAGTGTTGCGGTCGCCCTTTTCCAGCCACTGGACATGCGCTCGCTGCCGCCAATAGAGGTCTTTCTGTTCCTCAAGTTTGTCTAGTCGGTATCTCAAAATCTGCTCCCTAGCAACATTCGCTGCATTTAGACGGTCACAGCGACAGGCTTCTAAAGCTCTCTTAGCTTTCTTGATTCGCTTCTCCAAGTCACCCAAGACGTTGCATTTCCAGTCCCACAAATCAGCGGCTACATCACTGACTGCATCACCCACTGTCCCTCCTCTCACGTTCGTAGACAGCTTCCATGCATTTTCCACTATGGCCTCACATGTCTCCTCCTGGATCCACCCCGCCTCAAAGCGGAAGGCGGGCTGTTCACTGGTCGAGTGTATCACCTGTTCCTCCGTGATGACCACCACCGGCCGGTGGTCTGAATGGCGGTGGTCCCCATTTATCACCCGGAGTCCAGGAAACTGAGAGCGCTATTCCACATTCGCAACCGCTCGGTCGAGTCTTTCCCTGATGTACCCTTCACATCTATGGTTGTTATTTCTCCATGTAAATATGTCGCCTTCGAAGCCCAGATCAGTCAAGGAGCAACATTCCAGCACTTCCTTGAATTTATCCATGCAGCTCTGCAGTCTTGGCACACCCCCTTCCTTCTCCCAACCTACCAGCACCTCATTAAAATCTCCTAGACATAACCATGGCCGCTTTCTTGCAGCGTTCAGAGTACGCAAAGCCTTCCAGGTTAGGTCCTTGTGATCTGTCCGAGGCTCGCCATACATCCCGGTCAATCTCCACACAAAGCCATCCTTCTCCACAACATCTGCATCAATATACAGCCGAGACGCTGTACGTACATGCAGCTTGACATCCCGCTTCCAAAAAATTGCAAGACCACCACTTCTCCCATCACAATCTTTTGCCACCATGTTCGTCATGCCCAATTTCCACCGAAAGCTTTGAATTCTACTTCTGTACATTTTGGTTTCGGACAAAAATAGAATGTCGGGATTCTCCTCCTTCTGAAGGTTCAGAAGGCCTCGAACCGCCGGGCCGTTCTTGAGTCCCCGGCAGTTCCACGCGATGATCTTCGTTTCTTCTCGCAGGACTGACCCTGCAGCCCCACGTTCAACTGATTTTCCAAACTGCCGCCATCGGCTTTCTGTCTCTTGGTCCCCTCAATATCATCGTTTTCATCTGAAGACAACAGCATCTTCTTCACATCAATTTGCATCTTGTCTTCATTCCTCTTCTTTGACCTTGGATGTCTCTTAAAGGTTTTCGTCGATTTCTTTTTTCCCTCCTCCAGAGCCGGCTCCTTCTTCTCACCATGCCCGCCCTCACCATCCTCAGTCACCGAGTTTTGCATGGTCCTGTTCCCGTGGTTGTCATCCTTCTGCCCCTCTTTTTCCCTTGGAGTTGACCTCTCCTCCTCCGTACCCGGTGCCGGCAATGACTTCGGGGGTCTCTTAACCTCCTTTTCCCCTTTGCCCTCCAGACCATCAGAATCCTTACTGCTTGAATCACTTCTCCTCCACGTTGGACCGTCACTCCTAGACAGCCCACCGCCCGAGCCTCCCCCACTGCCCCAGCGTCCAGTAGAGGCTCCTCTCCACCGTGCACCACCCCCTGCCATCTCCGACACCCTGCTGTTAGCCCTGTCATTCCATTTGCGTGTTGGGCGAAACCGCAACTCTTTGCCAAACTGAGGCACCTCCCCCTTCTTGAGCTTGATCGAACATGCCTTCTCCATGTGACCGATGATGCCACAGACATAACAAAAATCTGGTAGATATTCATACATCACCGGGCACCACCGATCTGGGCCTCCTTCCTCAGCTTGCACCGTCACACCACACATCAAAGGCTTCCGGATATCCAGTTTGATTTTCACCCTCAACACGCTGCCCGTCGCCATGCCATCATCACCGACATCTGCCTCAATAAATTCACCAATCTCATCCCCGATCAACTCTCCTGCTTCCTTTGACATCGAACACAGAGGAAGTTTGGTGATTCGGACCCAAATTGGAATGAAAAAGAAATCGATTTCCTCTAGGGTTTTTGACCCATCGAACTCAGCCATCACTAGTAGGTCATTTGACAACATCCAAGGCCCCTCTTCTAGGGCCTTCCTTTTCCCCGCCGCTTGATGAAAACTGAATAAGAAGTGATTGTCGCCTAGATCCTTACATTCCACACCACGGATCGGGCACTAGAGTCTTCCGAGCGATTGGATCAGCGCCTCCGGGGGAGCAGATTTCTCCGAGAGAAGCTTCCCGATCGCCTGCGGCAACGATGATCCCTTCTCCACCCGCCGAGTCCCAATGATGCAGACTCCCTTTCTCTCCGCCGCAGACAACTGCAGATCCTTCATCATTTTCGACACCCTTCCATTGACGATGCCTGAGCGACGCCAAGGGCGAAGGGAGGCGTCTAGGGTTGGCTAGCAAATCTTGTCTAAGGGCTGCGAAGTGCAGAATTGAGGACACTGGGGGAACTAGGTCGTGGGATCTTGATCACCGGGGGAAGAACAGATCAAGATCAGAGCAAAGGAAGACGAGAATGGGGAAGGAGACCTAGTTGCCCAGGGAAGCGCCTCGAGCCGCCTCAGCGCCGAGGAATTTTGTCCATAATTTCTAGACTCCATCCGTATTTTATATTCGAACTCAAACATCTCGGAACCAAACTGTGTATTATTACTAGACGTGAGCTACTCTAACTTGTACGACTCCATGTCACATACGTAGCACAAAAGGCGCGAGAGCACTTTTTTCAAAAGTATAAAATAGATGATTGGAGTAATCCCTTGGCTCTTTAATATATGGACATCAATCTAAGCGAACTTCTAGAAACGATCATAGATAGATCGCGTACATATTTTTTTTTATCTTTATATAAGTAAAACCAGAAATATAATGGAAAAAAAGTCACATAACAGTCAAGAAAAAAAACGAACAGGAGGTACTAAAAAAATGGGAAACAAAAAAATGGGCACTGGTCGGACGATGGAGACTAGAAAAGAATAAAAAAGTCTGAGCAGACATACGAACGAGCATTGAAAACTAGGAAAGGGGCACCAGAAGGACACGGAAAACAGAGAAGAAAAATAAAGAAGCAGGCACCATACTACTACACAATACTTTACTGAGACAGGTGTCTTTGATTTAATGAGACGGGCATCACAAAAGCCTCAGACTAAAGGTCACCATTAATCAGTTTTTTTACCGAGGCAGTTTACTGTCTGCCTCAGTAAATCAAATAAAAAAACAAAAAAAGAAAACCCATGGGTAAGCCTAAGGATGAAAATGATCAAAAAAAAACTCCTAAATTGTTTTCTACTTTTACATTTCAAATACGAAAACGAAAGCGAAAACGGTTAAACCGGACACGAAAACGAACGCGAACTTACGAAATATCGAGAATTCTGAAAACGAATCAATTCGAGCGGATTTATGTCGAACACGGTCGATATACGAAAACTCAATACGGAATACCGACCCGTAGGACCAAGTACATGATTAAGTACATACATGATCAAGTTCAAGTGCATATAATAATTAACAAGTGCATGATCCTTGGTCTTAGGTATTTAACACAATAGCCGACACATAAATGCAAGTCTAGAAGCAGGATAATTGGAATTAAAATTAGATGTAGCAACTAGCATACCATTTTAGAATCTGAACTAAAATTAGATGTTATAGAAACATAAACTTGAACTGAGTCACGATAATTTTATTAATCTTTTTAGAATAAATATAGTATTTTATTTTAAATATTTATTTAGATTTTTCTTTTGAGTAACAAAGATTTATTCAGCTGAGGCAAAAACTATCAAATGATTGACTTCTCAGGTGAGAGTCAAACCGATGAGCTTGATGGGCCATGGCCTAAGTGGGCTTTCGTGTAGATGCTGCTGGCTTCCTGTCATTTAGCACCACCTCGTGAGGTGAAAGGAGATGAGGCTGGACACCGTCTATAAGAGAGAGTAGCTAGCCACCAGTAGAAAGAACGCAGCTGCATGGTGAGCAGCCTGTAATTGGGCTGTATGACCTGTGCAGTTGGCCAAATTCGGTTTAAACCGAATTTTGAATTCGGAATATTTTCAATTAAAAGTAGAAAAGTAGAAAACAGTCGAAAAATGTCTAAACCGTTTTCTACTTTTACATTTGAAATACGAAACATCTAAAATGCGAAAGCGAAAACAGTAAAGTCGGACAAGAAAATACGGATTTGATCGGATTAAATATAGAAAACGATACGGTTCGGTTCAGGATATTTCCGTTCCGTTTTCATCCTTAGGTAAGCCTGCCGAGCTCATCCACGGGTCGCCGCCGCCGCATCCGGTCACCGGTGCCGGGACCGTGCTCACCACCGGGATCCGGCCAGCCTCCCACCACCGAGATCTGGCCACACATCGCCGGATCCAGCCTCCCATCGTCGGATCGAGCTGCTCGTCGTTGCATCTGCCGCATCTTGAGGTGGAGGGGAAGAAGAGCGGCCCACCTTCCGAGATCCCGCCCACTATGCTGCTCGGCGGTAGAGGAGAGCCATGCCGCCGGGAGAGGAGGGGAGGGCCGGACCGCCGTCGCGCCATGCCTCCATGCCCGCTAGGCCAGGCTGCCGCCGCGCCTTTGAGGCCGGCCGCCGCCGTGCCGCACCTCCACACCAGCGATGCTGTGCCCGCGATGCCGCGCCGCTAAGGAAGGCCGGCCCTCGACCATCGCCACCGAGAGAAGTGAGGGAGAGAAGGGAGTGAGAGAGGTGAGGGAGCGACTACGCCGGGATCGGAGAGGGAGGGAGACGTGACTGCCGAGGGAGAGGAGCGCGAAGAGCGCCGAGGGGGAAATCGGGCTCATGACTGGGAGAGGGATGGGGCTAGAAGAGTGGCCTAGTGTTTTCTCGGTATATATACTTGTAGTTAGAAACCAACCTCATATGGGCTTCGCCAACAGTCAATGGGCTCGACTATATTAACCGAGGCAGGCCATTTTAAGAGGACCGCCTCCGAAAATGGCCTGATTTTTCCAGGCGGGCCTCTTATAAGGCTCACCTCCATTAATAGCTTTTACGAACCATCTCCGTAAACCGATTTTGGGAGGCAGTTGACTATGACCGTCTCGGTTAATAAAAATGACTGCCTCGGTTAATCTCAAGCATCAACTGAGGCGGTTGAAATGCCCGTCCGCCTCCGACTCCATTTTCAAAACGCCTCGCGTAATTTTTTTTTCTGTAGTAGTGCTAGATGGACATGGAAATCGGAGAAGAAAAACAAAGTCTCAAACGCACACGGAAAAAATACGGACAGATGAAAAAAAATTACCACGTATAACCAAGCGGAAGGATTAGGCTGGACGAAAACTTGTTTGGACCATAAATTTTGTCTCTTTATTATTACTAGTAAATATGCCCATGCGATGCAACGGGAGGAAAAAGGCTACCAAATTTTAATGGTAAATTTGGAGGATAGAAGTTTTTAAAATCATATGGGGGCTTTGTCCATGGATAGAAGTTTTATTTATGGACAAAGCCCTTATATTATTTTACTATTATTATAGAAGAAATGTGGACAAAGCCATTTAGAACAAATAAGGGCTTTGTCCATGGATAAGAGTTTTTTAAAAAATTCTCATTTATGACCTTACAAAATGACACGTCCACCTGCCACTTATTCCTACGTCGTCCTATGCTTCCGCAAGCTACTGCTAGAGGTCGTGACCAACAACTTTGACATCAGCAGATGAAACGACGTGGCCTCGGAAGAATGGCTTTCGAGACAGCGGCTACATCCTCGTATAGATTTAAGGCTAGAAGCTTTTGTATAATCTTGTTGATTTTCTTTGTTACCTATTTTGTTTGTTGAGCTTTATATGTGGAGAACCTGTACATCTTTTTAAAAATTTCAATAAAGCTCAGTAGGGGTGCGAACCCCTCCTGTTTCATCAAAAAACATGTTGAACCACATCAATGGTGACGACCGAACGAGCATAGTTGATATCATGGACCCACCGCTCTTGCTGGATGAGAACCACCTGGAGGAGGTGTGGGCAGTGGCCATCATCACCAAGACGTGCCTGAGCGCCAAGCCATCATGCCACTCCTCGGCGTGCTACATGCTACGGGCCCTGGTGAGCCCGTTGCGCGTGGCCGCCATGGCTCCTCTCGGTCTAGCTCGGTGCGGCGGCAGCTATGGAGCTTATCATCTCGGAGCTCATGGCAGTCACCTAGTGTATAGTTTGGACACCGTGGCGCTGGATCGGCGGCTCTCGCATGGTAGTATAGGCGTGGCGTTGTTCATGTTCTCATTCAAAGAGAATTGTGGCGATGGACATCGTGTCGCAGCAGGCGGTGGCGCTTTGACGGTGATGCCGTTGTTGATTAGTGTAGGAGGACTTTCCTGGGTTCTTAGCTTCTTTTATCATTCTTGATTCTTTCCCCCACTTAATATCACACCGTCCCATGTGTGTGTATATTTTGATCATGTCTGATACATTCATCCGTGTTTGGACATGACAAAAAATTATGTTAGTATGTCTGATGATTATAACAGAATGTCTCTTTCGATTTTTCACATCGTTCCATTGTCCAGGATTGCACTGGTGCATGCATACAAGATGCACATTTATTTAGTTGGACTAACAACTTGATCAGGATATAATAATATGAGTTTGTGTTTAATAAAAAATACATTAGTAATTTGGTTGTAAAAATATTTATTTGTTAGTGAAAAGTTAGGGGTTTGAAACCTATATATTGTGTTGTTTTTATTCTTTATTTTATTGTTATTATTTATATACTTGTTTCTATTTTCACATTAGCATTTAGTTGACCACGAAAAGTAAAAATAATATAATGGAAACATGTGACGCTTAGTTGAATGTGATGTCAAAAATAATGAAAACAGAATGGAAAAAAGAAAGCATGACTAAACGTAACTGGAACCGGAGAAAAAGATTGAAAGAAATCGAAACAAATCTGAATAGGAAAAGAAAATAGGAAACATTCTGTCCGACAAGAATTTGGCTCGGAAATCGAAAAAAATTGTGACTGACCAGAACTGACCCTTCTTCCTAACTCACATAGTCTCAAGGTTCCTGGAAAAACAGAAAAAAAATACTTGTTGATGTTTAATTTTAGAATATATTCCTACTGTTTTGATTTTTTAGTTGGACTAAAATTCTTATTGAGATTAAGATATATTTGGATCATTAGGATTCGTAGGTATCTAGGTTACCTTAAGAATATGTTTTATAATCGGACTCCATGTCATGCTTTTAGATTTAGACTGGAGGACAACTCGGACTGGAATAGAACCCGGAGTATGTCTGATAATTATAACAGAATGCCTCTTTCGATTTTTCACATCGTTCCATTGTCGAGGATTGCACCGGTGCATACATACAAGATGGACATTTATTTAGTTGGACTAACGACGGGATCGAGATATAATAATATGAGTTTGTGTTTAATAAAAAATACATTAGTAATTTGGTTGTAGAAATATTTATTTGTTAGTGAAAAGTTAGGAGTTCGAAACCTATATATTGTGTTGTTGTTATTCTTTACTTTTATTGTCATTATTTGTATACTTGTTTCTATTTTCACATTAACATTTAGTTGACCATGAAAAGTAAAAATAATATAATGGAAACACGTGACGCTTAGTTGAATATGATGTGAAAAATAATGAAAACAGAATGGAAAAAAGAAAGCATGACTAAATGTAACTGGAACCAGAAAAAAAGAGAGAAAGAAATCAAAACAGATCTGAATAGGAAAAGAAAATAGGAAGCATTCCGTCCGACAAGGATTTGGCTCGGAAATCGAAAAAAATGTGACTGACGAGAACTCACCATTCTTCCTAACTCACACAGCCTCAGGTTCCTTGAAAAACAGAAAAAAAAATACTTGTTGATGTTTAATATTAGAATATATTCCTACTGTTTTGATTTTTTAGTTGGACTAAAATTCTTATTGAGATTAAGATATATTTGGATCATTATGATTCATAGGTATCTAGGTTACCTTAAGAATACATTTTGGAATCGGACTCCATATCACGCTTTTAGATTTATAGATTGGAGGACAACCCGGACTGGAATAGAACCCGGAGCGGAAGAAAAAGAGGTGGAAGAAAATACTTGGCAAAAATTTTGCATCTTTATTAAAAAAAAATATATATATATATATAGAGTATAGATATAGTTATAGAGGTATAGAAAAGGCATATATATTGAATTAAAATAAAATTTTAGGAGATTTTTTTCTTCTATTGTAAAGTACTAAAATATTTACTCGTGTGTGTGTGTGTATATATATATATATATATATATATATATATATATATATATATATATATATATATATATATATAACTTCAATTTCCATACTATCCAATTGTTTTATTAGTTAGACCATCGGTTGATCTAAATTTGTAAAAATAAATTTTGTTTTTTATCTTAATTATTTTAAAAATTTAACATTGGTAATTTTAAACTGTTAGGAAATAGTGGATTATTGCCATCATTATTTGTTTTGTTTGTTTATGAGAAAAAAATAGAAGAAAAATACAACAAGAATTACTTAAAACTAAATCAAAAAATAAATAAAATAAGGACACGACAAAATTGAAAAAGAAAAAGGGACACGTTAGAAGCAGGGGAGAAATCTACGAAAAATGAAAAAAAAAATAGAATACGGTATGCTACGGGATATATGGAAATTAAAACGGACTCGGTCGGTTGGCTCTACAACTTAGGTGCGGATGGAAAAAAAAAGGAATTTAAGTGAACGAAAAAAGGAAACGTAAAACAACAGAACTACCAAAACAAACGTACTCCTATGCAGGCTATTCAAGTTCAGAATCTATTTGCATTAGGAGTCCTAGACCAAGAAGGTTTTTATATAGGTCATATAAAATAGGAGGGTCGTAGATAGTTGAAGAGAGAGTTTTCACATTCACAAAGTTAGTTAGGAAAGAGCTGGACCAAACCAAAATCAAGAGGTGAGAAATTTTGCCTCTTTATTATTATATAAGGTATAGATTAGAAGGATAGATGAACAACAGGATGTTATCTGTTCATAAATATTTTGTTTCTTTAGGAAACGGTTCTTATTTGCAGGCTTTTCTCTAAGAACGGGAGCATTGCTATGCCATTTAAGAGCTTCCCCAATGCAACACGGTGACGTACTACCCCAACATCCATATAGGCATCTAGTTTTCTTGTTGCTGTAACAGAACCGACCAAATTATAAGAGCATAAGTACAAAAACAAGCGCCGAAACGCTCAAATTTTCGAACTTGAGCCCATATAATCCCGGTAGACAATCGAAATCACGAAGGAATTCAAACCAGCTCATTTACAACCAAGATCGCATCATTCAACATAACACATCACACGTTACATTTCACAAGTAGTTCGGAAATCCACTTACAACACACGGAGTCGCAAATTATTACAAACCGAGTTCATAAAGTAGCGAAAGCATAACACACGCATTTAGTTCAAATACCACTGTTAGTCTTACAGATCAACATCCCACAAAAGCATTTAGGAAAGTATACTAACAGACGATCACGCCCAAGTGATCTAGTCCTCATCACCCGCGGGGTGGAGGCAGTTCTTACAGAAGCCCTGATAAAGCATGTCATCTACAACAGGAGGGAATAAACCCTGAGTACTGGAATGTACTCAACTAGACTTACCCATCGAAACGGAAAATAAGAGACACCAAGGATCATGCAAGGCTTTCATAAGTGGAGCTGGCTGACATCACCTTTGCGGAAAAGCATAAGTAATTTAAACTCTTTTAACCTGTACTAGCAGTTATTTTAGCATTAACATATCATCTATCTTAGCACATGTACTAAACATTCACTTGATTATAAATCGAATAATAATATTATTATATCCATAGCAGGTATAAATTTGCGGCAACATTATATCATTCGCTTAACCATCTGTTCAATTTAATGAGATCTACGTTGCCGCTGCTCAAGTCAAGTGCTCACTAACCGGGAGCGACGGCGATTCAAATCAAATTCCTATCTAGCTGAAGGGGTATTTCTAACACTCACCGCGTAGGCCCCTGCCAGGGTCGCACAAGCCACCTTTCGTACAATTCAGGAGTCGCGGGTTCGAATGATGCCGCATCCCCAAGGGCAACACTCTGCCAGGTGATAGGGACTCTAACCCCCCTTGGTCTCACGCCAATGTCACCAAGCACATCCTTACTACCTCTAAGATGCGACCTACCATTCAATTTCCGACCTGAACCGTATTACTCGGCTTCGCGATTGGAACGACTTATCCGGCCAACTAAGTGTTAGACTGCGTTCAACATGACTCAAGGACGTACAACGAATCGGTCCTTAAACAACTCAGACGGGCATAGCTCCGCACCCAAGACGTAAAATGTCTTGCGGCTGCACTATCGAACTCCTGCTCGGTCTCAAATTTATTTTAAGGCATGGTTCCATCCACGATAGCCAACATAGCCACTCGTGACCTATTCCTACATCTCGCGGATGACCGGAAATCACCCGACTTCTACCGGACTAAGCAGGACTAAGCATTGACACGTGTCTAAACCTAATTTAGGGTTTAAGTACGATATCTGGACAAGGACAGGTATAATGCAACAAGTGTTTTCACACAACTCCTACAACTTAATGCAGTAAACAAGTAAAAGTACTCAAGATTGATATATAAAACAATGGGTCAGCATGCACCGGGGCTTGCCTTTCAGGAACGAGGAAGGGCGATGATCCGGGCACTCAGGTAGATCGTCTACGGGAACTCCTTCGCCGGCTGGGTCCTCGGGCTCTCTCGGCTGCTCCTGATCCTCCTCCGAAATCGCTCCCTCGAACTCGAGGAGTGTCACCCCCTCCGGTACACCTATTGTATGAATGCACGATAAATCTCAAGGATGCATAAGAAGGAATGCAGCATGCTCAGAATGGAATGCACTTCAGCAATTCTAGTGCTCTATTTAAATCACTTCAATAATAAGTGCAATTCTCTTCTCCGGTAGAGAAGTACTTATCTAGTCTACACAACCTAATGTATAGATGTTCCTTCTCAGTTAAGGCCCTAACACCTAACGATCGCAAGAACAACATTACTTAGGTTTCCACCAACCAAGCACAAAATATCACCACAACATATTCTGGACAAGAGCTAAGTATTTCCATCACAACTGTAGATTCTCAAATCCTAAAGGCATGATACAAGACAATCTGGAAAGCTTATAAAATTCTCTACAATTTACTTTCAGACCTCAACACTTAATTCCAAAGTTTACCTAGTCGAAATTCTAAATTTCTAGAAATCTGTCCTCTCCCAAACAGAGAGCAGCCATTTCTGGACAGCCACTTTAAACAGCTACAACTCCTATACTACTAGGCCAAATGCACCAAATTTTGACACAAGCTAGTTTAACAAGTTTCCTACCACTTTGGTATTCATAAGTTTTCCAGCAAACACTTTTATCAATGTTCAAACCCAAAAATGCTACCAGCTGTCCAGAGAACCTAGAAATATACAAATTAAATATTTATTCATGTGTCAAACTACCCTTATGACCAAACTAATGACACTAATAGTTCACACATGTCATGAAACCACTAGAAAGTAAGGTATGCCAACCTAAAACATTTATTTTAACTTATTTCTTAATTTACTTAATTAATTAAGTGAGAAATTAAATTTGTATGCAAGCTACTTAGAAAATTCACAAGCCAAAAAGGCTGATTTTTGTATAAATAATAAATCACATTGAAAAGTATCAAACAATGGAATCCATATTTTTCTTAGCAACCTTAGAGTACCAGGACACTCTCCATAAAATTTCATGAGCATTGCACATATAGAAAAATTATTAAAATTTATTCAAGTATCTTCTAATATAACATGACAATATCATAACTTGAAAAGTACTCAAGCACTAGTACCCAAATTTTTATCAGAGCTAGCATATAAATAAAATAACCTACCCACCAATTTTCATAATTTTTGGAACAATACAACTCAAGTTATCCATTTAACAAGTTTATATTCAATTTAAAACACATTTCAAAGGCCTAATTAAATCTTCCAGAAATTAAACATCACATATATATTTGATATTTTTTTTCTAAATACTACACTTCAACCAGAGTCCAACAAAATTTGAATCACCTCAAATGTATCTATAAAATGGGAGATATAAAATCTACAACAAAGCATATAGATCTGTGAATTAAATAAAAGAAAAACACGAAAATGAACCCTAAACCGCTACTGGGCCAGCTACACCACGCGCGGCCCGCTATCCCGAGCGTGGCTTCGCGTGGTTGACGCGGCCCAAGCACGCGCGCGGCCTGCTACGGCCATCCCGCCCGCGCGCGCGACTGCCAGGCGGGGCCCACCCGTCAGAGATGGAAAGGCAGGGAAGCGGCGAGCCGCGCGCTCCGGCAAGCTCTAGCTCGTCGGAGGCGAGCTCTCACGGAAAACCAAGCCCACCCTCATGATCTCCATCAAGCCCTGTATCGATTCGTGTAGGTAGGGTGGCTTGGGTTGGAGCGGAAGGGACTCGACGCCGACGATGGCGGCTCGACAGGGCGGTGGTGGCGCACCTCGCCGTCGGTGACCTCAATACCCTAACCTAAACCCTTGGTGAGCACCCCCGTGCTACCCTAGCCCCGATGCATCGTCAAACACTTGAAGAGGATGGCCCAGAGGCCTTGGCCACGGCGAGCCATCGCGCGGACGAACGCCAGCGAGGTCTTGCGGTGGCGGGATTGGCAATGTGGCCTTACCGTGGTGCGTGTGAGGGCAAGGATGGGATGAGGGGGTAGGAGGGCTCAAGGCGGAGCTGGTGGCCGGTTTGGAGACACGGTGGCGCGGTGGCGAGCGCGTGCGAGCACGTCAGAGCGGGTGGCGGCAATGGTGGCTCCGTTTTCTCCGCAAGGAGGGAGAGCAAGGAGGGAGGAAGGAATGGGAGCAGCAGCCGCGCCCGTGGTGTCTTTGAGAGCATCACAGACTGACTGGTGGGGCTGTGGCCGGCGTACGGTCGCCGCGGCTCTAACACGCGTTGGCCAACGTCTGAACCCGGTCGGCCACTGTCGACGGAGTCGATCTCTGAATGGAGGTGGAATGATCGACTGACAGGCGACTTTTGATGCCCTAGATCTCCCTGACCAGGTAGAATTAGTGAAAACTATAATCATCAAACTTGTAGAGTAATGTGAGGTCTACAAGTTTGTCAATTGGAGCTTGAACTAGTTCGGCCTGGTTTTCGAGTTACATGGCGTCGAAGTGGGGTACATTGAAACTGAAATTCCAAATTTCAGACTTAGAAATTTTCTAAGTGTTGGGTAGCCCCTCAAGCTGACTTGTGGGCCATTTTTGAGCATGTTCTGGTCATTTTCATGAGATGGCCATATTAGAACTTTTGATCCTTATGAAATTCTCTACAACTTTGCTTAAGGTTGCTTCTCCATACAAGATCTCTAAGCTAGACTTTTGAAACAGTCAAACCAAAGCATTATAGGGGTCAAGGGTTGGTCAACAACACCTAGGAGGCTATTTTGGTCCTTTTGGTCAACATGAACATTGCTCCACTATTTACCCTAAATGTAATTAAGGTGTTATAAGATATAATTAGCCACTCTACACCTTGGTTACCCCAAATTACTAGTGCCACATAAGTTGAAACCAGCAAACAATATTTCCACCAAAATGTTGCATTATCATGTTGCACATGTTTCAAGGCCTTGTTGCAACAATTTAGCTTAGCATGGGATACTAACAACATTGCCATGTTTCCAAGCATGAGATCCCATGTTGTATATACAAGTTGCATCACTCACATTTGAAAGCATCTAGGCCCCGAGGTTTGGTTTCGGCAATTGATGATAACGCTTTATTACCATGACTAACGTGTGTTTTGCAGAAACTTTGGTAAGTTAGGTCATGGAGGTTTTAACTGCTTTGGGCACCATGGTATTCATGCCCCTTGATGGAAATCGTTTCGGTTTTCAAAAGAGTGATGTCAAGATTAAGGACGGTTAGTTCCGGATGTCGAGGTGTTGAGATACATTTGGAATAATCGTTAGGATCTTCGTTTTTCTCTTTTGGCCGTACTATAAAGGGGGGCATGAGCGGGTAGCTTGACCTAGGCGAGTACTACTTTTAGGTGTGGTGCACACTTGTTAAACTTGGCGCTAGGCAGCTCTAGAATAGCTCAAAGTTCAGTTGGAAGCAACTTGGTTCAAGTTGTGACGCGTTTCGGAGAGTTTCGGGTCGTTTTCCCATGACCGGACACGGTCCTCGGCATGACCGGACACGTCCGGTCAGTACAGTTCCGCGGCTAGGGTTTCAGCTCTGACGACCGGACGCGGTCCTCGCGAGGACCGGACGCGGTGGTCAGAAGTCGACACGTGTCACTTGAGGGAAACACCCGATCGGACGCGACCTGGGTGTGATCGGTGCGTCCGGTCACAGTCCAGTAAGGTCCAGAGACGACCGGACGAGTCCGGTCATCACCGATCGGACGCGGTCGCGCGTCCGGTGCGAGTACAGTATGCTCCCTGCACGATCGGACGCGTCCGGTCGCCCCTGACCGGTGCGTCCGGTCACTCAGTTGATTTTCGGATTTCGACCGTTACGAGCGACCGGCGCGTCCGGTCAGTTCTACCAGCGCGTCCGGTCAGCCCGTGTTTTGCTGAGTCAGCGGGTAACGGTTCGTTTTGTCTGTGGGGTGTATAAATACATCCCCACCACCTCTTTTAGAGGTCTCTTGCTCATTTGATCAACTGAAAAACACCTTTGGAGTGCAAGGGAGTGCAAGAGCACTAGTGAGGATAGAGATTTGAGAATCAAAGCTTGAGAGTTCCTCACTAGCGATTAGAGAGTAGCAAGTGTGCATCCACCGTCTCATTTGGGCTCGTAGTGGTCAAGTGAGAGTTCTAGCTTGTTACTCTTGGTGATCGCCATCACCTAGACGGCGTGGTGGTGATTGGGAGTTCGGTGATCATCCGGCGGAGCTTGTGGATGACCCAACTCATCTTGTGAGCGGTTTTGGGTGATTCACCACGACGGAGTGTCGAAGAATCAACCTGTAGAGAGCACTTGATCCTTGCGCGGATCAAGGGGGAGCTACACCCTTGCGCGGGTGCTCCAACGAGGACTAGTGGGGAGTGGCGACTCTCCGATACCTCGGAAAAACATTGCCGTGTTCCTTGCCCCTTTACATTCAAGCATTTACATTCTCGTATTTACTTTCATTGCTTGTTTTACATTCCTAGATTTGCCATGCTAGACTAGGATTGGAAACTAGGGTGCAAAACTTTGTATCGGTAGACTCTCTAGGAACACAAGTAGACACTAGGGGTGAATTCCGGCTTGTAGGATTTAATTCTTGCATTTAATTTTTAGAAAAGCCCAATTCACCCCCCCTCTTGGGCATCTTGATCCTTTCAATTGGTATCAGAGCCGTGTTGCTCCTTTTTTAGGCTTTACCGCCTAGAGCAAGATGTCTAACGGGGAAGGACCACCTCCCACCTTTGAGGGGGATGATTTTTCATATTGGAAATCCGCATGGAGGCGTATCTCGAAGCCATAGATGTTGGATGTCTTAGAGCCGCAACCCAAGGGCTTCCCGCTATCAAGGATCCCGCAAACCCCATTGGTGACGAGGAGAAGTACGACCGGTGGAATGCAAAGGCAAAAAATACACTCTACCGGGGCTTAGGCAAAGATATCTTCAATCGTGTGCGTAATGCAAAGAACGCTCATGAATTGTGGGAAAATCTTTGTGCTCTCCATGAGGGAACTAAGAGTGAGCGTGAGGAACACTATCACAGAGCTTTAAAGAAAATTAATTCTTTTGAGATGCTTCCCAAAGAAAGTGCTAATGACATGTACACTCGCTTGAATGTTCTTGTAGAGTACCTCAATGCTCTTGGGCTCACTAAAATGAGCCAATCGGATGTTGCAAGGAAGATCTTGAGTGTGCTTCCCGTTGAGAAGTATGGTCACATTGTCACGGTGCTTCACCAAAGTGATCTTTCCACCGCAACACCGACTCAAGTATTAGGGAAAATCAATGCTCATGAGATGTACATGCATATCACTCCGGAAGAGGGCTCATCATCTTCCAAGAAGAGAGACTTGGCCTTCAAAGCTAGTCATGACAAGAAGAAGAAGAAGGGCCAAGCCATGATGGTGCAAGAAAGCTCAAGTGAAAGTGATGTTGATGATGAATCACTTACACTCATGGTGAGAAAGACCACCAAGATGCTAAAGAAGCTCAACAAGAGTGGCATCAAGTTCGATGGCAAGAAGAAGAAATTTTTCACAAGTAGCAAGAGAAAGCCAATCTCGGAGATGGATTGCTACAATTGTGGTGAACTTGGCCACCTAGCTCATCAATGCCCTAGACCACCAAAAGACAAGTACAAGAACAAGAACAAGGGCAAGAAAAATGATTCAAGTGATGAAGAAGAAGAGAAGAAGAAGAACAAGCCATACAAGAAGAAGGATGGCAAGAAGAAGGAGTTCCACAAGAAGAAGAAGGGAGAAAAGGCATACATTGTTGGTGATTGGCTCACCGACATTGAATCATCTTGTGAGTCCTCCGAAGATGAGAGCGATGATGAGAAAGAGAAGGTTGCCGCATTTGTGATGGGGCCATCATCTTCACCGATATCTTCATCACCACCTTCACCGCCTCCTTCACCATCATCGTCCACTACTCACCTATGCCTTATGGCCAAGGGTGAACGAAAGGTACAAAACCATGATAGTGATGATAATGATGATAGTGATAGTGATGATGAATATGACGCACCTTCTTATGATGAATTTGTAAAATTGCTAAACAAATACACTAAAATCATAAGAAGGACTAGAAATGAAAATGATGATCTTCAAAATGAAAATGAATCACTCTCATCCAAGCTTGAAAATATTCAAAAGACTAGTGGTGAGCTTAGAGTTCAAAATGAAGTGATGTCTTCCACTCTCAAGGAGCTCAAAACCTCTTATAAAGAGCTTAAAGATCAACATGATAAACTTGAGAAGAAGCATGATGAGCTCATCACTAGACATAATTCTCTAAAGGACAAATACACCACATTAAAAATTGACTATGATAGTCTTGTGGTTGCTAATGAACTTGCTCTTGAGACACATGATGCTACTAACTATGTTGTTAAGTGTGATATAGCTACATCATGTGATGATTTGATCATTGAAAGCATTGAGCAAGGTTCTAGTAGCAAAGGCAAGAGTGTGGTTGAGTCAAGCAACTATGATGATTATGCCAAGATGAAGTGTGAGAATGAGAAGCTTGCAAATGAGAACAAGAAGCTAAAAGGTTTGATGGCTCTTGAGAAGCAACCAACAAATGAGTCACTCATTGAAGAAAACAAAAAGCTCAAGCAAGAAAAAGAGCATCTCAAGACCGGCCTAAGCAAGTTCACAAGAGGCCAACATTTGCAAAGTGAGCTCCTCATGAACACCGTAATGAAGATGGATAGAAGTGGTATTGGGTACTTGGCAAATCAAGAGAAGAAAGCAAAAGCTCAACAACAACAAAGCAAGTCAAAGCCCAAGCCAAAGAGATGTGTTGAGTGTGGTCAAGAAGGTCACTTTGCTCATGAATGCAAAACTCCACCACCACAACCCTTGCCCAAGCATGCTAGACCTTTCGCCTTCAATGCTCATTATATGCTAAGAAAAGATTCAAATGGAAAGATGAAAGTCATGTTTTTGGGTCCCCCAAACAAGAATAGGCCAAAGAAAATATGGGTTGCCAAGTCACTAGTGGAGAAAGTCAAGGGCCTCTCTCAAGTTTGGGTCCCTAAACAAAAAGCTTGATCTCTTGTGTGTAGGTGAACTACAAGACCGGTGGATCTCATTGGGTTATTGATAGTGGTTGCACTCAACATATGACCGGTGATCCTCGTATGTTCACCACCATTGAAGAGAATGGAATATGTCAAGAGAAGATCACATTTGGGGATAATTCAAAGAGAAAAGTCAAGGGTATAGGCAAGATTGCAATATCACATGATCACTCACTCTCAAATGTGCTCTATGTTGCTTCATTGAGTTTCAACTTGTTATCCGTTGGGCAACTTTGTGACCTTGGCTTCCAATGCTTGTTCACACCAAATGAAGTGAAAGTTTCAAAGATAGACGACAAGCAAGTGATATTCAAAGGATTTACATACAACAATCTTTATCTTGTTGACTTCACCTCCGAAGATGCAAATTTGATGACATGTTTGTTCACCAAGACCTCACTTGGTTGGCTTTGGCATAGGAGGCTTGCTCATGTTGGAATGAACACTCTCAACAAGCTATTGAAGAAAGAACTAGTGAGAGGATTGAAGGATGTGAAGTTTGAAAAGGACAAACCTTGTAGTGCATGTCAAGCGGGCAAACAAGTTGCAAACACTCATCCAACCAAAGCTTTCATGTCAACTTCAAGAGTGCTAGAACTTCTACACATGGATTTATTTGGGCCTACAACATACAAGAGCTTGGGTGGTAATCTCTATTGTCTTGTGATAGTGGATGACTACTCAAGGTATACATGGACTTTCTTCCTTCATGACAAATCCGAAGTGGCAAATTGCTTCAAGAAGTTTGCAAAGAGAGCTCAAAATGAATTTGAAGTCAAGATAAAGAAGATTAGAAGTGACAATGGCAAAGAGTTTGACAACACCAACATTGAAGCTTATTGTGATGAAATTGGAATCAAGCATGAGGTCTCTTCAACCTACACTCCTCAACAAAATGGTGTAGTTGAGAGAAAGAACCGAACTTTGATCACCCTTGCAAGAACAATGCTAGATGAGTACAACACTCCGGAGAAGTTGTGGGCCGAGGCAATCAACACCGCATGCTATGCTTCAAATCGCCTCTTCCTACAAAAGTTTCTTGGCAAGACCCCCTATGAGTTGCTTAATGGGAAGAAGCCGGACGTCTCTTTCTTCCGGGTGTTTGGTTGCAAATGTTACATCTACAAGAAGCATCAACACCTAGGGAAGTTTCAAAGACGTTGTGATACTGGTTTTCTTGTTGATTACTCATCAAAGTCCAAAGCATATAGAGTATTTAACCATGCCACCGGTTTGGTTGAAGAAACATATGATGTGGAATTTGATGAATCTAACGGCTCCCAAGGAGCAATTGAGAATTGTGATGATGTAGGTGATGAACCCTTGAGGGAGGCCATGAAGAACATGCCGGTGGGAGACATCAAGCCAAAAGATGATGATGACGATGTACAAATTGTTGATCCACCATCTTCATCACGTGTGCCTCAAGATGATGACAAGAATGAGAGAGTTGAAAATGAAGACACTTATGTCTCTCATGAACAAGCCGAGGCACAAGCTCAAGATGTTGATGCTCCCCATCCACCTCCTCAAGTGGTTGATAGAAGAAACTCACCACTACTTCAAGCACATCCATAAGATCTCATCATAGGGAGTCCTACAAAGGGAGTAATGACTCGATCTCAAAAGCTAGCTTCTTTTGTTGAACATCACTCTTTTGTCTCTTGCGTTGAACCTAAGAATGTAGAAGAAGCTCTTCAAGATCTGGATTGGGTGAATGCAATGCATGAAGAATTGAACAACTTCACCCGCAATCAAGTATGGACACTTGAAGAGCATCCTAAAGGTGCAAGAGTCATTGGAACCAAGTGGGTGTTCCGAAACAAGCAAGATGACCAAGGCATAGTGGTGAGGAACAAGGCAAGACTAGTTGCAAAGGGGTTCTCTCAAGTTGAAGGTCTTGATTTTGGAGAGACCTTTGCACCCGTTGCAAGACTTGAAGCCATTCGTATCCTCCTTGCATATGCATCACATCATGATATGAAACTATATCAAATGGATGTGAAAAGTGCATTCTTAAATGGCTTTATAAATGAACTAGTCTATGTTAATCAACCTCCCGGGTTTGAAGACCCTAGATATCCTAATCATGTTTATAGGTTGTCCAGGGCGTTATATGGGCTCAAGCAAGCCCTAGAGCGTGGTATGAGCGCCTCCGGGACTTCCTCATTGAGAAGGGCTTCACCATTGGGAAAGTCGACACCACACTATTCACCAAGAAGTTTAATGGGGAGATCTTTATTTGTCAAGTATATGTTGATGATATCATCTTCGGATCAACAAATAAAGATTATTGCAAGAAATTTGGTGAATTGATGTCGAAGGAGTTCGAGATGTTAATGATTGGTGAGCTCACATTCTTCCTTGGATTTCAAGTAAAGCAAATGAGAGAAGGGATTTTCATCTCTCAAGAAAAGTATACCAAGGATCTTCTCAAAAGATTCAAGATGGAAGAATGCAAACCAATCAAGACCCCAATGCCATCAAATGGACATCTCGACCTAGATGAGGGAGGTAAACCGGTTGATCAAACTCTCTACCGTTCTATGATTGGTAGCTTGTTGTACCTTACCGCATCTAGGCCCGATATCATGTTTAGTGTGTGCATGTGTGCTCGCTTTCAAGCGTTCCCTAAAGAACCTCACTTAAGTGCCGTAAAAAGAATCCTAAGATATCTTAAGCTCACCCCAAGCATTGGTCTTTGGTATCCCAAAGGAGCTAGATTCCAACTAGTTGGCTATTCTGATTCGGACTATGCCGGTTCCAAAATTGATAGAAAAAGCACATCCAGAGGGTGCCATTTGCTTGGAAGATCTTTAGTATCTTGGTCATCTAAAAAGCAAAATAGTGTGGCTTTGTCCACCGCTGAGGCAGAATACATTGCCGCGGGGGCTTGTTGTGCACAAATCTTATATATGAAACAAACCCTCCTAGACTATGGAATTGTTCTTGAAAAGATGCCACTTTTATGTGATAATGAAAGTGCCGTTGAAATTGCTAACAATCCGGTACAACACTCTCGCACCAAGCACATTGATATCCGCCATCACTTTCTTAGAGATCACGTTGCTAAAAATGACATATCACTAGAAGGTGTAAGAAGTGAAAATCAATTAGCGGATATCTTCACTAAACCTTTGGATGAGGCAACCTTTTGTAGGTTAAGAAGTGAACTCAATGTGCTTGATTCTAGCAACTTTAAAAAATGAGCGTGTGTTGTCCCTTGCATTGCATTGTATAATATGCCATGTTTATTTTATCGCAATGCTTTTAGGGCTTGGCTAACACGGTTACGATAACCCTTCTTTGGAGGAGTGAAGAAGCCTAACCGTGGATCAAACTTGACAAGCATCCTAGCTTTACCTTCTTGTATTGCATTGCATATGCATGGTTGTTTGTTTGGCGTTTCTTTTCGGTTTCGCTTTGAGCAACCTCTATGTTCGTCCATGGATAAAGAGAGCATTTTGACGCTCCTAAAGGTTCAAAAACTCTATTGCATGGCCATACGTTGCTCCTTGGGTGTTTATTGCCTATTTTCTTAAAAATAATACTAGCCTAAGGCAATCTATCTTAAAAAATTTGAGGGTTTGAGTGAGGTCACTCATATCATGTTCCAATTGGTGTTTATTTGTGTCTTTTTGAATTGGAACCTGATTGGGAGAAGTCGCGTCGTAGTTCGGAACGAAGAAGGGCGAAGAACAGTGACCGGACGCTGGACCGGACGCTGCACCGGATGCAGTGATGCTTCACCACCGCGTCCGGTCCCGGCGTCCACCAGCGCGTCCGGTCATCCAGAAGACCAACTCCAGATCTAGTGACCGGACGCTGCATCGGACGCGCCGCTGTTGACCACCGCGTCCGGTCCCGGTTACCACCACCGCGTCCGGTCATTCACGATGAATTCCCGAGCTCCCCTCGACCGGACTCTGACCGCGTCCGGTCAGTCCTCACCGGACGCGTCCGGTCACTCCAGGAGCTTACTGGAGTGTGACCGGACGCTGCACCACCGCGTCCGGTCATAACGACCACCGCGTCCGGTCATCACGCGTCGAGCGGATCTAACCCCTTCATATAACGGTTCGTCCTCGGCCGTGTTTTCTCATCCGCCCGAGCCTCTTCCGCCGCCGCCTGCCCTATCTCGCCAAATCCGCCGGAGCCGCCGCGCCTTTGCCGTCTTCCTCGCCTCCGGCAAGCCCTGCCGAGTCTCCTGCCCGCACCGACCCTCGCTCGCGCGCGCGCCAGCCCGTCCCTGCCCGCGCCTACCCACGCCAGTCGAGCAGCCGCGCCACCGCCGCCCGCTCGCACCTCCGCCGCCGGTGAGCCGCGCCCTTGCCGCCGGTGAGCCGCGCTCCCGCTTGCCAGCATCACCTCCGGCAGTGGACTGCCTCACGCTCGCCTCCGATCGTTCTTCGTCGAGTTGCCCTAACCCTAACCCTAGGGTTCGCATAACGTCGTTCGATCGTTCGTCGTCAAGGTTTTGTCGTGCGTCGTCTTCTTCGCGAGGTTGTTTCGCGTCACCTTGACCTCCTCGCTAGGGTTTGCCGTAACTCTTTCTTTTTAATCCTAATTGCATCATGTTTCGGCAAATCAGAGCTCGTCCGACGATTTCGGGGAATCTTGCGATCTAGGTCACCTCATCTTGTCAGTCGTCTCGTCGAACCGAGGTAGCTTCGCGTTTCGATTCACATCGTATCTCATATGCTTGCTATCTCTAGGGTTTCGTACCTTTTAGTTATATATGTGCTTATAGTAGATCTCTCTATTCCGTCATTGCAGCGAGTCTGTTCGTGTGTCAGGGTGAGATCAGTTTGCTGAATCCGAGGCCAAGCCTGCGGATACGGATTGAGGCCAAGCCTCTCGAGTGGCAGTTCACCATCTTTCAGAGGTTTTTCGGTCAGTTTTTCAGCATGGTGCGTTGCAAGAACGCCGGTGGTGCTCCTGGTGACGGGGACGACAGTCCTCCTCATCGGTCTGAGATTGCACGTGGGAAGCGTATCAAGATCATGGCCAGAAAGAAGAAGAAGACACTTACAGAGGCAGAGATTGCTCAGGCCGTGGCAGATGCAGCAGAGCAGGCAGAGAGAGGTGGCAGGAGCAGTGGCATACGCATAGGCGAGCGTCGCTTTCATCTAGAAGGTCGACAGCTCGGCACAGAGGCCACTGAGGGTACTGAGGATACTGGAGCTACAGAGGGTATGTCAGTTGATCCACCTCCAGAGGCCACAGAGGCTCAAGAGGCCACAGAGGCTCCAGAGGCTATAGTGGACACAGAGGAGCAGCCAGCTCAGTCTCCACCACGTCGCCGCTCCACACACGCACGTACTCAGGTGACTCCTAGGCTAGAGGGCCAGCGTCGTGGAGCACGTCCTCCTCCCAGAGCTAGAGGTTCACCCCCGGTCGAGCACTTTGACTTGAGGGGTGCTACAGCACGTCAGGTGCAGGGGTTGAGGTTCGTGGAGGTCAGTCGGTGGTTTCCACCTGTGAGGGATCACAGAGCTTCAGAAGGCTTCTATACCCCACTTCAGGAGGATTTCTACAGGGTTCTAGTTGACAGCGGTATTGCTTTCCGACCACAGAGGGTCTATCGACTTGAGTCACTGGTTGAGGTTGTGGGAGAACAGCTACGTCCGCACCTGTCCTTTCTGCTAGGCTTGTCAGATCTTCTTGGACGGACAGGTGCATACTGCGGCACATGGGTCAGAGAGTTTTATGCTTCACTATGGATTGATCCTGCCCATGATTTCATTCACTTTGCATTCCGAGGCCGCGATCACCGTCTATACAGCACCAGAGTGCGGGAGATTCTCAGACTCCCAGCTTCCAACACGAAGATACATCAGCTGTGTTTTGGTCAGACTCCTCCACCGAGACGCCCTCACGGCGGGGTAGTGCCACCTACAGACTTGATTCGACCCTGCTTTCGTGAGCCTTTTGGCGAAGGGTCTCGTCGCACGCCTGCCAGTTTGACACCACTTGCCAGAGTTCTGGATGCTATAGTCAGACGCACTCTACTTCCCAGACTTGGCTACAGAGAGGGACTGACTCGGATGCAGCTATGGGTTGTTCACCACCTCCTCTCACAGACATAGTTTGACATTTGGGATCTCATACTTAGTGAGATGGAGGACACCATAGCTGAGGGCTTCAAGGGTAATCGTCAGCTGCCCTATGCACACTGGATCTGCTTCATCATTAGATCATCCATTCAGCTACCAGCAGAGATCCGAGCTGAGATATCAGATACTACTACTGCTTTCCCTGAGTATGATATCCGTCAGCTTTGGGCTTCAGTCACTAGAGATCAGGCCCCAGTGCCAGGACAGCGTGAGCGACCTGAGGTTCCTGAGACAGTGGCTGAGCAGGACGCCACAGTTGATGAGCTTACAGAGGCAGAGCTTGCCGATCTTGACGCTCAGCCTGCTGATCTTCCTGAGGATGTGACATCTGACAGCACTGATGAGGACTACCAGCCCATCCCCAGGTACCGGTCTCCTCGGTCTCATGACCACGAGGCCGGTGGCTCTGGTTCAGCCTCCCGCACAGACCCAGCCATGGTGGCTATACTTGAGAGGTTGACCCAGGCACAGGAGCAGCAGCAACAGCAGATACAGCGACAGGCTCAGGACACAGCTGCAGCACTTGCACAGATTCAGGCTCGTCAGGACGAGTTTCAGCGTCAGCAGCTTGAGATCCAGAGGCAGCAGGTTGAAATGCAGCGACAGAGTGCAGCTAGTCAGCAGCAGTACTTGGATCTCCTGCGCCACCTAGTCACTGTTGGGGTTCCTCCGCCTGCTTCTGTCCTGACTTCTGCTTTACAATCCAGTGATCCATCGAGTCAGGGACAGCCGAGCTTCCAGTTCACATCTCCACAGCAGCAGGTTCTCCAGTCATTCCAGTCCCCGAGCTTCACGCCTATTCACACGGGGTTTACACCTTCAGACCAGCCTCGCCCTCACCTCCTGACAGGCACACCCTTCGGTGATTACAGTGCTACCTACAGCGAGTTGACTGGTCAGCCGACGCCCTCGCACACTACCTTTGCTACTTCTTCAGGGTTGTCAGCTTCAGAGGCAGCTATTCCTCCAGTGACAGGGACCGGTACTACAGAGACTTTTCCTTCGTCAGTTGCCTCGACAGATCCTCCTGCTATTGGCCCGCTACAAGCTCAGGTCACTCAGACGGATCCTCTTATTGCTACTACGTCAGTACCTGTTCCTACCGCTCAGACCCAGACCGCTTCACAGCCACGTGTTTCTTCAGAGGGTCAGCCAGATAGCTCAGATTCCGAGGGAGATTCTCTACACTTCGTGATTACTCCGCGCACCTCGGCACCCGACACGACTCCGTCTGTCCCCCTGTCAGATCCTTAGATTAGTTTTTTTGGCGCTTGATGCCAAAGGGGGAGAGAGTAGTTTCAGGGGGAGTTTTGAGAGAGGGTTTTCGTTTTTTCTTGTGTGCTACATTCATGCATCATGTTTACTTTTTAGTCATTGCATTCGTGTGGCATGTCGTCGTGTGATAAACCTTGAGTCTTAATGTTTTATCCAGTCGCAGTGTTAACACTTGTCACCGTTTTTAATTATAGCACTAAGGTTGTGCTTCTATGCCTTACTCCGATTTCTTATGAGCTATATCTATATGTGTACTAACGTTCTTTGTCTTATCTTATGAGTACACTCTTTTGGCTTGGGGCACATAAGCAATTCCTAACCCCTTGTGCTTATTGCTTTTTGCTTATGTGAACCATGCATGCTCGAAAACCTCAACTCAAATCTTTTATATCTTAGTGTTGTCATCAATCACCAAAAAGGGGGAGATTGAAAGCATCTAGGCCCCGAGGTTTGGTTTCGGCAATTGATGACAACGCTTTATTACCATGACTAACGTGTGTTTTGCAGAAACTTTGGTAAGTTAGGTCATGGAGGTTTTAACTGCTTTGGGCACCATGGTATTCATGCCCCTTGATGGAAATCGTTTCGGTTTTCAAAAGAGTGACGTCAAGATTTAGGACGATTAGTTCCGGATGTCGAGGTGTTGAGATACATTTGGAATAATCGTTAGGATCTTCGTTTTTCTCTTTTGGCCGTACTATAAAGGGGGGCATGAGCGGGTAGCTTGACCTAGGCGAGTCCTACTTTTAGGTGTGGTGCACACTTGTTAAACTTGGCGCTAGGCAGCTCTAGAATAGCTCAAAGTTCAGTTGGAAGCAACTTGGTTCAAGTTGTGACGCGTTTCGGAGAGTTTCGGGTCGTTTTCCCATGACCGGACGCGGTCCTCGGCATGACCGGATGCGTCCGGTCAGTACAGTTCCGCGGCTAGGGTTTCAGCTCTGACGACCGGACGCGGTCCTCGCGAGGACCGGACACGGTGGTCAGAAGTCGACACGTGTCACTTGAGGGAAACACCCGATCGGACACGACCTGGGTGTGATCGGCGCGTCCGGTCACAGTCCAGTAAGGTCCAGAGACGACCGGACGCGTCCGGTCATCACCGATCGGACGCGGTCGCGCGTCTGGTGTGAGTACAGTATGCTCCCTGCACGATCGGACGCGTCCGGTCGCCCCTGACCGGTGCGTCCGGTCACTCAGTTGATTTTCGGATTTCGACCGTTACGAGCGACCGGCGCGTCCGGTCAGTTCAACCGGCGCGTCCGGTCAGCCCGTGTTTTGCTGAGTCAGCGGGTAACGGTTCGTTTTATCTGTGGGGTGTATAAATACATCCCCACCACCTCTTTTAGAGGTCTCTTGCTCATTTGATCAACTGAAAAACACCTTTGGAGTGCAAGGGAGTGCAAGAGCACTAGTAAGGATAGAGATTTGAGAATCAAAGCTTGAGAGTTCCTCACTAGCGATTAGAGAGTAGCAAGTGTGCATCCACCTTCTCATTTGGGCTCGTAGTGGTCAAGTGAGAGTTCTAGCTTGTTACTCTTGGTGATCGCCATCACCTAGACGGCGTGGTGGTGATTTGGAGTTCGGTGATCATCCGGCGGAGCTTGTGGATGACCCAACTCATCTTGTGAGCGGTTTTGGGTGATTCACCGCGATGGAGTGTCAAAGAATCAACCCGTAGAGAGCACTTGATCCTTGCGCGGATCAAGGGGGAGCTACACCCTTGCGCGGGTGCTCCAACGAGGACTAGTGGGGAGTGGCGACTCTCCGATACCTCAGAAAAACATTGCCGTGTTCCTTGCCCCTTTACATTCAAGCATTTACATTCTCGTATTTACTTTCATTGCTTGTTTTACATTCCTAGATTTGCCATGCTAGACTAGGATTGGAAACTAGGGTGCAAAACTTTGTATCGGTAGACTCTCTAGGAACACAAGTAGACACTAGGGGTGAATTCCGGCTTGTAGGATTTAATTCTTGCATTTAATTTTTAGAAAAGCCCAATTCACCCCCCCTCTTGGGCATCTTGATCCTTTCAACATTTCATAAGCACAACAATTACAAACAAGCATATTAGAGTATGTTGCATACTCATGTTGCAAACAAAATAAAGACATGAATGAGATGAATGACGCTCATGCTTATGAAATGCAATGCAATTATGGAAGCCAAACACCTGAGGTGTTACCGCCCTCCCCCCTTATAAAAATCTCATCCTGATATTTGGAAAGCGTACCATTTTTGATAGAACTCCTTATAACCATCACGTAAATAGTCTTCTCGCTCCCACCTAGCATCACTCTCACTACCCTGATTACTCCACATTACTTTATACCACTTAACCACTCGACTTCTAGTTACCCGCTCTCGAGTGTCAATCACATGGATTGGCTTTTCTTTGTAAGTTAGATCAGATTCTAGCCTGATATCCCCTAATAGAACTCTTTCTTCAGGAACCCGAAGACATTTCTTTAACTGAGATACATGGAAAACATTGAAAATGACGCTCATTTCAGGAGGTAACTGGATCTTATACGTGACAACACCACTCTTTCCTATGATCTGGAAAGGACCCACGTATCTTGGTGCAAGCTTCCGCTTCACACCAAAATGTTGTACACTCTTCATAGGGAAAACTTTCAGATATACGAAGTCTCCAACTTCAAACTCGATCGGTTTTCTACGGCGATCAGCGTAACTTTTCTATCTAGATTGAGTTGCAGCCATATGTACTTTGATGGTACGAACTTGTTCCTCAGCTTCCTTGATAAAATCAATACCATAATACCTTCTCTCGCCAGCTTCTATCCAATTTAGTGGGGTTCTACACTTACGACCGTACAATGCTTCGAATGGGGCCATCTTAATGCTCTCTTGATAACTATTATTATATGAAAACTCAGCTAGAGGCAACCATTTCTCCCATGAACCCTTAGATGAAATAACACAAGCCTATAACATATCCTCCAAGATTTGGTTAACTCATTCAGTTTGGCCTGAGGTCTGGGGGTGATATGCCGAGCATCTCACTAACTTGGTTCCCAGAAGGTGATGCAAGTGCTCCCAAAAACGAGCAATGAACTGCGGACCACGATCAGAAACGATAGTGTGAGGGATCCCATGGAGCCGGACTATCTGATTGAAGTATAACTCAACATAGTTAGTAGGACGATAGTCTACTCGGACAGGAATAAAGTGAGCCGACTTGGTTAAACGATCTACAATTACCTAGATAGAGTTATGATTCTTGACAGTAGGAGGAAGTCCAACAATGAAATCCATATTTATCTCTTCCCATTTCCAACCTGGGATAGAAAGTGGTTGAAGCAATCCAGCTTTCATGTGCACAGCCTTAACCCTACAGCAGGTATCACACCTAGCAACATATGCAGCTATTTCTTTCCGCATTTTGGTCCACCAATAGTATGGCTTCAAATCGTAATACATCTTATTGCTACCAGGATGGATGGACAACTTAGAGGAGTGTGCTTCAGACATGATTTGATTTCTAAGCTCTCGGTCCTTAGGCACAACTAACCTATCCTTGAACCACAGTACACCCTCTTCATCTACCCTGAAATGTTTAGTTTCTTACTCTTTCATCTTACGCTTGATGTGGAATATACCAGTGTCAGTCTTTTGGAGCTCAATAATTCTACTCTTGAGAGTGCAACTGACAGTGATGTTGTACAGAATTGCTGGGTGTAGAAGGCGAGACAAATGAAAATCACTTTCAACTAAGGAGTGGAAATTAGACTTACGTCTTAAGGCATCGGCAACCACATTTGCCTTGCCCGGATGATAGTGCACTTGGAGATTATAATCTTTAATCAACTCAAGTCATCTTCTTTGACGCATATTCAACTCGGGTTGGGTGAAGATATATTTGAGGTTTTTATGGTTAGTATAGATATTGCAAACATTGCCCAACAGATAGTGCCGCCAGGCTTTCAAAGCATGAACAACTGCAGCGAGTTCTAAGTCATGCGTTGGATAATTCACCTCATGCTTCCGAAGTTATCAAGAGGTATATGCAATTACTCGGCCTTCCTACATCAGAACACCTCCCAAACCTATGTCTGAGACATCACAATACACATCAAATGGTTTCTCGATATCCAGTTGCGCCAAAACCGGAGCCGAGGTTAGGAGAGTTCGCATTTTGTGAAAAGCCGCATCACACTCAGGAGTCCAGACAAACCTGGTGTCTTTTTGTAGCAACCGAGTCATTGGCTTGGCTATTTTAGAGAAATCTGGGATGAAGCAATGATAATAGCCAGCCAATCCAAGAAAACTCCGGACCTCGTGAACCGAGATAGGAGCCTTCCAGTTCAGTACTTCTTGTACCTTGGCGGGATCCACCATAATTCCCCCATCGGACAACACATGCCCAAGGAAAAGTACTTCACGAAGCCAGAATTCACACTTACTGAATTTTGCATATAGTTGATGTTCACACAGTCTTGTGAGGACTATACACAGATGTTCAGCGTGGTCTTCCTCATTTTCAGAATATATCAAGATGTCATCAATAAATACCACCACAAACTTGTCCAATTCGGGCATAAACACTGAATTCATCAAGTACATGAAGTGTGCGGGGGCGTTGGTCAAGCCAAAGGACATAACAAGATACTCATAAAGACCGTATCTTATAGAGAAAGTTGTTTTTGGAACATCTTTCGGATAGATTTTAATTTGATGGTAACCAGACCTCAGATCGATCTTGGAAAATACTTTAGCTTTAGACAACTGATCAAACAAGATGTCGATGCGTGGTAGAGGATACTTATTTTTGACAGTGACTGCATTCAGAGGCCTATAATCTACGCACATCCGCAACGACTGGTCCTTCTTCTTTACAAAGATAGCAGGATATCCCCACGGAGATGAACTAGGATGAATCAGCCCCTTCTTCAAAAGTTCATTCAACTGCACCTTAAGTTCAGCTAGTTCATTCAGAGGCATCCTATAGGGTCTTCTAGAGATGGGTGCCGTGCCAGGCAACAACTCTATTTTAAACTCCACATCCCGATCCGGAGGCAGTCTAGGCAAATCATCAGGAAAAACGTCAGGAAACTCACTCACTACAGGAATATCAGCTAATGCCTTCGCTTGCACCGCATGAACTTCACTAGAAAGGTCAATTTGCCGGGGAAGTTGCACTAGAAAACCTTTTTGATCAGTAGGATCTCTGAGCATAACTACCCGGGTGGATGTATCAATGAGTGCCACATGCTGACTCATCCAATTCATGCCCAAAATAACATCTATGCCTAATCCAGGCAAAACCACTAAGGTAAGCGAGTACTTTTGCCCTTCTATTTCAAATTCTAAATCTCTTACTACTTGATTTGTGGAAATATTCCCACTTGCCGCTCTAATGCAATAACCCACACCTTCAACAGCATGTAATTTGTGTGCAAACTTTGATGCAAACATAGGACTGATAAAGGAATGCGAAGCACCTGAATCAAATAGCACCACTGTAGAATGTTGATCAACTAGGAACTTGCCAGCAGTGACTACCTCATCAGATGGAATTTCTTCAATACTATTATAATGAACATGCCCCTGACGGCCACCTTGATTTGCATTCTTCTTAGAATATGGACAATTCCTAGACCAATGACCTGGTTTGTTACAGTTCTAGCAAGGCATGTTTATTGGAGGGACACTAGAGCTGCCTTCACCAGAACTACCCTTTGGTAGAGACATTGTATATGCTTTGCGAAACCCAGTCTTAGCTGGAGCCTTCTTCTGCGAGGGACGGAACTTAGCACTTGTGGCAGGAGGGCGAGGAGGAGCCCTCGGTGCAGCTGGATCTTGGGACTGTGAAGCACCTGCCTCAAGGGCCCTCTTGCGGTTCTTAGAAGCAGCATAGATAGAATTATTATTCTCTTGGGTCAGAGCATCACTAATAAAATTATTGAAAGTAGCACATTTGCTAGTGCCCATGGTCTTCATCAGCTTTGGACCGAGGCCACGCTTGAAGCTAGCAATCTTCTTAGCATCAGTATCCACAAACTCAGTTGCATACCTTGCAAGGTTGTTAAAGGCTTACAGGTATTCTGTCAAACTCTTATTGCCTTGGGTTAATCCCATGAACTCCATGTGCTTTATAGCCATCAAACCTGGAGGAATGTAATTCCCGCGGAAAGCCGCTTTAAATAGGTCCCAAGCGATCGGGACATTAGGAGGCAACATGGAGCGGTAGTGACTCCACCAAATACTAGCCGAGCCATGCAGTTGGTGGGAAGCATACTCGGTCTTCAGCTTCTCAGTCAGACGAAGCAGATGGAACTTCTGCTCAATGGTATTCAACCACTCATCAGCTTAAAGAGGTTCCTCTGCCTCCTTAAAGAGCAGGGGCTTGGTGTCAAGAAAATCTTTCAAGTCACTATGCTGATTTGGTTCCGGTCCCTAACGACCATGGCGAGCATCCCGGTTGACTAGCTGGCGCATAGCGTCTGCTAACAGGCGCTGACCTTCAACCACCATCTGCATCAGTTCCGCCGGAGTGGGTGGTGGTGGAGGGGGTGGTTGTTCCTCATCCTCAACGCCATGACCACGACGGAGGTTGTACGCCATCTGCAAAATGCATAGCCAATGAGCACTAACGATATGGGAAATTTGTAGATGAATTGTGTAAATATGCCAAACTGATTTCATTAGAAATGAATTCGCAAACAACCGAGGCACAATAATTCATCACAACCACACAACCTCATCAAGTGCACCAATTGACGCAATTATGCAATGGACATAACAAACAAGATATCTTCCGATAAAAAGATAGAATTTATTAAAGGCTCTCATGCAGGGAGCACAACGTGACTGAACAGGTTACATTGATATCAACGGAATTTCAACCTTACGTAACGGGTGTCCGGATTCGAACTAAACTTCTAGCCAAATAGGAAAGGCTAACCAAGAAATGACCACGAGAAGACAGCCCATTGGTAGAGTTCCATGGTGGATCATGACTAGCCACCTCGATACCAGCGCGTGCCAAGTAGCACAGCCTTATGTCGCGTGCCACAGGAGGCCCTCGGTTTCGTCGCGGCATCGAAGGGTGCTAATCGTGACACCATCACCGAACACAACCCAATGAGATATCTATTTGTGACCAAAATTTAACATGTTCAAACTAACATCTAGGACAACATAGGGTTCGATGTTACATCTCAAAAACTAAGTTATTACAAAGCCTCACTCCCACACATGGAGGGCACAAAAGATAACTCCAGCATCATAGCTATGCGATGACTACTCTAAGCATCGTCATCAGAGTTAGTGTTGAAGATCTCCCTGCCATCCTCGTCACTAGCAGGCTCTAGCTCCTCATCATCATCATCTTCTTCTTCTTCTTCTGGTGGGGCATTCTGTGGCCCATTGACCTCCATGTCGTCATCACCTTCAGCCATGAAGACTCCAGAGCCCATCTCCTCATCCTCGTCATTGTCATGAGGAAGCAGAGGATTGAGCTGATTGTTTAGGCGGTGCACTTCCTCATGAAGATTTTCATTGTATTCTTCTGTAGCTTCTAACTGTTGCTCAAGCTCCACCTGACGAGCTCTTAGGAGGTTCTCTTTGTGCCAGGCTTCATCCCGCTAGTTCATCACGTAGACCAGCATGCGCTGACAGTTGCGATTAACCATAGTCAACCTCTGGACCGCAAGTGTCTCCTGATCTCTGTCATGTATCACTTGCTCCAGCTGTTGCTGAGCCGCATTTCTAGCAGTAGTCACCTCAGCCAACTCGGCCCTCAACCTTTCTGCCTCGGTGGGCTCAGGGCAGGGCTCACGTGGAGCGAGCTGGTGGCGAGGAGCCCTGCCTCCAGTTGACTTGCGAGCGGTCCTCTTGGTGCGAGCCATCTGTAGCAACAAGATATGGCTTAAAGTGAGGATAATTTAGGGGATACAAATTTTAATTTAGTCGGGACCATCGAAATTTTTAAGGAGGGAGTAAAATAAAATGTATGACATGAATTAAACATGATGCATGCATGTTCCGTACGCCCTCTCACCCTAGTATAAACATAAACTGCTAATGCTAGGCAGTGGCATATATATGTTTTCTCATAAAGGTGAAACTATCGGTCTACTCGTTTACACTGTTAGTATACCTGCAGAAAATCTCATTTCAGCCCAACAGTTTCCCAATATAAGCACACAAGTAAGCAGTAAACTAAATACTTTCCATATACACATCCCCGATGTATATACTTCAGTATCACAACTACCCGATAGATATACCCACAATTAAGTACTTTCATAATTACATGGTTTGAACATGTAAGTATGCAAGTAACCACAACTACTCTCCCCTAGATCGCCGGTTGGACGATCATACTCTCACAACTCACACTTACCAGAGCATCGAGGTATTTGATCCATACATTACCACCCAATTGGATGGCATCCATACAATATCACACCGTATGGACGACGAAACAAAAAAAAACAAGACCCCCAAGTTAGTCTTTTAATAAGCCACCTAAGAGTCCTTATTTGGGCTAAGGGATGTGATCACTAGCATACTTATAGAAATAAAATTTATATTTTTAACACTTTTCGCAAATAACACTTTTGTTTTCAAATACTCGTACGATGTGTTTAATATTGAATTCTGCTCCGGTACCAGCTGTAACAGAACCGACCAAATTATAAGAGCACAAGTACAAAAACAAGCGCCGAAACGCTCAAATTTTTGAACTTGAACCCATATAATCCCGGTAGTCAATCGAAACCACGAAGGATTTCAAACCAGCTCGTTTATAACCAAGATCGCATCATTCAATATAACACATCACATGTTACATTTCACAAGTAGTTCGGAAATCCACTTATAACACACGGAGTCGCAAATTATTACAAACCGAGTTCATAAAGTAGCGGAAGTATAACACATGCATTTAGTTCAAATACCACTGCCAGTCTTACAGATCAACATCCCACAAAAGCATTTAGGAAAGTAAACTAACAGACGATCACGCCCGAGTGATCTAGTCCTCATCACCCATGGGGTGGAGGTAGTTCTTGCAGAAACCCTGATAAAGCATGTCATCTGCAACAGGAGGGAATAAACCCTGAGTACTGGAATGTACTCAGCTAGACTTACTCGTCAAAATGGAAAATAAGAGACACCAAGGATCATGCAAGGCTTTCATAAGTGGAGCTGGCTGACATCACCTTTGTGGAAAAGCATAAGTAATTTAAACTCTTTTAACCTATACTAGCAGTTATTTTAGCATTAACCTATCATCTATCTTAGCACCTGTACTAAACATTCACTTGATTATAATCAAACAATAATATTATTATATCCATAACAGGTATAAATTTATGGCAACATTATATCATTCGCTTAACCATCTGTTCAATTTAATGAGATCTACGTTGCCGCTGCTCAAGTCAAGTGCTCACTAACCGAGAGCGACGACGATTCGAATCGAATTCCTATCCAGCTGGAGGGGTATTTTTAACACTCACCGCGCAGGCCCCTGCTAGGGTCGCACAAGCCACCTTTCCTACAATTCAGGAGTCGCGGGTTCGAATGATGCCGCATCCCCAAGGGCAACACTCTGCCAGGTGATAGGAACTCTAACCCCCCTTGGTCTCACGCCAATGTCCCCAAGCACATCCTTACTACCTCCAAGATGCGACCTACCATTTGATTCCTGGCCTGAACCATATTACTCGGCTTCGCGGTCGGAACGACTTATCCGGCCAAATAAGTGTTAGACTGCGTTCAACATGACTCAAGGATGTGCAGCGAATCGGTCCTTAAACGACTCAGACGGGCATAGCTCCACACCCAAGACGTGAAAGTGTCTTGCGGCTGCACTATCGAACTCCCGTCCGGTCTCAAATTCATTTTAAGGCATGGTTCCATCTACGATAGCCAACATAGCCACTCGTGACCCATTCCTACATCTCGTGGATGACCGGAAATCACCCGACTTCTACCGGACTAAGTAGGGCTAAGCATTGACACGTGCCTAAACCTAATTTAGGGTTTAAGTACGATATCTGGACAAGGACAGGTATAATGCAACAAGTGTTTTCACACAACTCCTACAACTTAATGCAGTAAACAAGTAAAAGTACTCAAGATTGATATATAAAACAATGGGTCAGCATGCACCGGGGCTTGCCTTTCAGGAACGAGGAAGGACGATGATCCGGGCACTTAGGTAGATCGTCTACGGGAACTCCTTCGCCGGCTGGGTCCTTGGGCTCCCTCGGCTGCTCCTGATCCTCCTCCGGAATCGCTCCCTCGAACTCGAGGAGTGTCACCCCCTCCGGTACACCTATTGCATGAATGCACAATAAATCTCATGGATGCATAAGAAGGAATGCAGCATGCTCAGAATGGAATGCACTTCAGCAATTCTAGTGCTTTATTTAAATCACTTCAATACTAAGTGCAATTCTCTTCTCCGGTAGAGAAGTACTTACCTAGTCTACACAACCTAATGTATAGATATTCCTCCTCAGTTAAGGTCATAACACCTAACAATCACAAGAACAACATTACTTAGGTTTCCACCAACCAAGCACAAAATATCACCACAACATATTCTGGATAGGAGCTAAGTATTTTCATCACAACTGCAGATTCCCAAATCCTAAAGGCATGATATAAGACAATCTGAAAATCTTATAAAATGCTCTACAATTTAATTTCAGACCTCAACACTTAATTCCAAAGTTTACCTAGTCGAAATTCTAAATTTCCAGAAATCTATCCTCTCCCAAACGGAGAGCAGCCATTTCTGGATAGCCACTTTAAACAGCTACAACTCCTAGACTACTAGGCCAAATGCCACCAAATTTTGACACAAGCTAGTTTAATAAGTTTCCTACCACTTTGATAATCACAAGTTTTCCAGAAAACACTTTTATCAAGGTTCAAACCCAAAAATGCTACCAGCTGTCCAGAGAACCTAGAAATGTGCAAATTAAATATTTATTCATGTGTCAAACTACCCTTATGACCAAACTAATGACACTAATAGCTCACACATGTCATGAAACCACCATAAAGTAAGGTGTGTCAACCCAAAACATTTATTTTAACCCATTTCTTAATTTACTTAATTAATTAAGTGGGAAATTAAACTTATATGCAAGCTACTTAGAAAATTCTACAAAAATTACAGGAGGCTCTCTGCCCTACAAGGAGGCTACTGTAAAAATTTGAACTAAAGTTATTCATATAAACTCCCTACACAAAATTCACAAGCCAAAAAGGCTGATTTTTGCATAAATAGTAAATCACATTGACAGGTATCAAACAATAGAAACCATATTTTTCTTAGCAGCTTTAGGGTACCAGGACACTCTCCATAAAAGTTCATGAGCATTGCACATAGAGAAAAATTATTAAAATTCATTCAAGTATCTTCTAATATAACATGACAATATCATAACATAAAAAGTACTCAAGCACTAGTACCCAAATTTTTACCAGAGCTAGCATATACATAAAATAACCAATCCACCAATTTTCATAATTTTTGGAACAATACAACTCAAGTTATCCATTTAACAAGTTTATATTCAATTTAAAACACATTTCAAAGGCCTAATTAAATCTTTCAGAAATTAAACATCACATATATATTTGATATTTTTTCTAAATACTACACTTCAACTAGAGTCTAACAAAATTTGAATCACCTCAAATGGATCTATAAAATGGGAGATATAAAATCTACAATAAAGCATATAGATCTGTGAATTAAATAAAAGAAAAACACAAAAATGAACCCTAAATCGCTACTGGGCCGGCTACACCACGCGCGGCCCGCTATCCCGAGCGCGGCTTCGCGCGGTTGACGCGGCCCAAGCACGCGCGGCCCGCTACGGCCATCCCGCCCGCACGCGCGACTGCCAGGCGGGGCCCGCCCGTCAGAGAGGGAAAAGCAGGGAAGCGGCAAGCTGCGCGCTCCAGCGAGCTCTCACGGAAAACCAAGCCCACCCTCGTGATCTCAATCAAGCCCTGCATCGATTTGTGTAGGTAGGGTGGCTTGGGTTGGAGCGGAAGGGACTCGCCACCGACGATGGCGGCTCGACGGGGTGGTGGTGGCGCACCTCGCTGTCGGTGACCTCAATACCCTACCCTAAACCCTTGGTGAGCACCCTCGTGCTACCCTGGCCCCGATGCTTCATCAAACACTCGAAGAGGATGGCCCATAGGCCTTGGCCACGGCGAGCCGTCGCGCGGACGAACGCCGGCGAGGTCTTGCGGTGGCGGGATTGGCAATGTGGCCTTACTGTGGTGCGTCTGAGGGCAAGGATGGGACGAGGGGGTAGGAGGGCTTAAGGCGGAGCTGGTGGCTAGTTTGGAGACACGGTGGCGCGGTGGCGAGCGCGTGTGAGCACGTCGGAGCGGGCGGCGGCAATGGCGGCTCCATTTTCTCCGCCAGGAGGGAGAGCGAGGAGGGAGGAAGGAATGGGAGCAGCAGCCGCGCCCATGGCATCTTTGAGAGCGTCGCTGACTGACTGGTGGGGCCGCGGCCGGCATACGGTCGCCACGGCGCTCCCACGCGGTGGCCAACGTCTGAACCCGGTCGGCCACTGTCGACGGAGTCGATCTCTGAATGGAGGTGGAATGATCGACTGACAGGCGACTTTCGACGCCCTAGATCTCCCTGACCAAGCATAATTAGTGAAAACTATAAACATCAAACTTGTAGAGTAATGTGAGGTCTACAAGTTTGTCAATTAGAGCTTGGACTAGTTCGGCCTGGTTTGTGAGTTACATGGCATCGAAGTAGGGTACATTGAAACTGAAATTCTAAATTTCAGACTTAGAAATTTTCTAAGTGTTGGGTAGCCCCTCAAGCTGACTTGTGGGCCATTTTTGAGCATGTTCTGGTCATTTTCATGAGATGGCCATATTAGAACTTTTGTTCCTTATAAAATTATCTACAACTTTGCTTAAGGTTGCTTCTCCATGCAAGATCTCTATGCTAGACTTTTGAAACAGTCAAACCAAAGCATTATAGGGGTTAAGGGTTGGTCAACAGCACCTAGGAGGACATTTTGGTCCTTTTGGTCAACATGAACATTGCTCCACTATTTCTTGTCAGATGCGTTCTAGGGGTCAAGGGTTGGTCAACAGCACCTAGGACGGTGGTTCGTCGCGCGTTGCGTTCCAAAGGTTCTTGTCAGATGCCGAGAAGCTTAAGGCTTAAGCGATGCGTGGGTAGGTTGGACGAAAAATTGACTTCTCTAAAATAATGTCCGAGCAGTCTTTCTTCTGTCAATTATAAGAGATCGCTCTTATGGAATTTTAGCTTATTTCTTGTCTCGCGTGTGACTGTTGTATGCTACTCAAAGATATATTGTCTATACTATTTTGTTTTTGCGCAAACAAAATAGACAAATTTGTACAAGAAATTGTCTGTCGTTCTTATTAGTACACAATTAATTTTTTTGCTAACGATCAAAAACGATCTTCAGGTTTAAAAAACCGCTACCATTCCCTCGATCGTAAAAAAAGTGGTGCGTACCACCTCCAACCACCAAATTGCACCATCACTTGTGGCTATATATATGATAGAGTCCTTTTGTACTAACATGTACGAATCTTGTCATCAATATTTTAACTTCTAATAAATAATTTTATATGAGAAAATTTTCAACTACAAAGTTTTGGATCTCGTCGACAATTACAACTTTGGTATAGAGCATGTCTCTATCCAAGGTCATTTAAAAAATTCAAGAATTTGAAATTCAAAATCTAGAAACTTAATTCATGTATCTGGAACCCTAAACGATCTCAAACAAAAATTTTATCAACTATAAAGTTTTAGATCTTGTCGATCTCTACAATTTTAATATAAATTTTATCTTCATCCAACTTCATTTGAAAAAGATATGAATTTATTTGTACCACAACTCGTTTTAAGGATGGATGACTTAGTCAACCGCTCTTGAAAATCGATTTCTAGGAACATGGACTTAACAAACAACGCCTAGAAATCACCAATTTTCAGAGACGGTTGACATAAGCAACCGTCCTTCAAAATCTTATTGTCAATAGCGGTTCTTTTAAGTCGGCCATCTCTAAAAATAGGTATATTCTCAATGACGGTTTACTTAACAGAACCTCCCCTAAAATCTATTTTCAGAGACAGTTTATAAGCTATAGTGCTCCTCTGATGTTTTTTCCACCCTGGTTTTGAGTCCCAAACCATTAAAACCTCATCCGATGGTTTTGAGGCTTAAACCACCAAATCATCCATCCCTGATTTGAGGATCAAATTGGCTAGCCCTCATGCACGCCTCGCCAAGCATGACTAACCGATGTCGACGCGTGTCTGACCTCCACCACATGCCTTTGCCTTCCGTCTTGACTTGATTGATGCCATCTTCATCATCCCCAATCTGGATGTGTGTCTAGCCTCCACCAAGTGCCACAATGCCATCGCTGTCCTCCTTGACTTAGTTGACGCCTTCTTCATCACTGAAAGGATCTAGATGGCTAGAGAGGAGAGGGCTTAATGGCCTATAAAAAATCCACTACAAAAATACAACACTTAGGCATGGTGATTAGAACACAAGGTGAACCTAATAGCCACTACTTTGCATAGCCTAATTCATAGCAATGCAAGCCTCCTAAACAATCCTACGTACTACAAGTGCATTCAAACCCCTCTGGAGCTCGGGGGAACGGAGACGACCCCTGAATGGGAGATTCTAATGTAGTCCCACATTGGGAAGGCTCGCACTTTCAGGGGAAGCACATGGCGCAATAGGGATGTGCGGACCACCGTCTGACCCATTAGACCGGCATTTTTCACGAAGGTGATCCGCTCCAACAGCCTCTCGACTAGCTTGAGGCGCTCATCCATCGGGCTGCCCTTCCACGATGGCAATGCTACCGCCCCAAGGCGGTAGGCTAAGTAGGCGGGGAGCGACCCGGTGGGATCATAGAGGTAGAACCATTTTCTGTGCCACCCCTTCTCTGAGGAGTGGATGGCAGCAGCGCCAATCCGCTGCATAGACCCACCATCGTCCTTGTTCAAGGACAAATAGAAGATCCGCCGCTACAGGTCGAAGTGGAGGTCGATTCCCAGGTATATAACACTCACACAGGGTCACGAACACCACAAGATGTGCAACCCCATGTGGCGTTATATTGTGCAGTCATAGGCCAAAGAAATGAAGGAACCTTTGGAAAAGGAGTGCTCTGGGACAATGAACCCCACAAGGTAGAAGGGGACTGTTGGCATTTCTTAGCATCACCTTTACTAGGTTGTCATCCCTAGCATGATGCCAGAAATGCGTTGTTGGCACTTGTTAATGACACTTATAAATTCAGAGAAAATTATATATGATAAAAGTAATCCGCAAGCGCATAGAAAACTCGAGATTACTGTTACAAACCTTTTCTATAGATTTGACTAACGGTCGACCCTTCATCTCCTTTTCTTTCGAAGCGTCATCTTGTGTTGTAGCTCAAATGTCTTTGTCTTAGCTTAAATACTATTTGGATCTGTTTCGAATGGCTGTATACACTTAATTTGTAAGTGGAGAGGCCGGAACGTTGTTTTCCTTTATCTAAAAAAAAGTACATCAAGGCACATGGATACTTCGGTTGAGTTTTGGATCCAGCTGGGCAGTATTAGAGTAGTGGGTTTGGTGTTTCGGAGGTAGTGTGGCTTCGCTTGTTTCCTGTTACGTAGATTTGAAAGCTCTTTGGAGGATATTTGCAATGATGAGCCCTTGTAGTCACTTTGGAATATTTGCAAAATGGTCAACCATGCTAGAAGAGAAGTTAATAAAAGGCTCGGCCATGCTAATTCCCAACTACTCTCGTCGTTCTAAATTATAAGTTACTTTGACTTTTTTTTTGTACATCGGATTTTCTATATATCTAGACATACGTTATGTTTAAATACATAGGAAATCCGATACACCAAAAAAAATTAAAGCAACTTATAATTTGGAATAGGTGTTCTATGAACTTATCTGTTGGCATGACTCCTTATTCATTACTGGTCATTGTCTCCCAAACACAGCCTGGATTCATGCATAAGTGAGCTAAAAGTGGACTAAAAGACAAGATCATACAGTAGAGTGGAGGCAAAGACAAACTACCAGCTTATTTATTCAGTGAGCTAAATAGTAGAACCAAAGGTTGCAATCGTGGTGGAGTATACGTTAATTAGTGCGGATTTGGTGAGCACATGGTGCATATATTTAAATTTGAAATCATAAATAAACCATGAGCATACATATACCATGATCACTTGAAAGGTTCATGTTCAAACTAAATTCAAATCCGTCTACAAAGCCAAGATCACGGCTGCTGCAGAAGGAAATTCCAAAGTCCCACTACGCTCAGTCAAGTTTTACAATGCATAAATATCGATTTTAAAACTAGCTGATTTGTACTATGTTTTGCTTTGACTTGACACACTGCCACATATATGCCTCCTTAACATCACTTCAATCGCTAATAATAAGTACACCATTCATGCATTCGGTTGGTGGAAAATACAACTTGCACTAATGAGTGAAATGAGCTGTGTTAACAGTAAATAATTGAGTTGGATATGTTTTTTTCATTGACTGGCGCATTTTGAGTATGATATTATATTCTTCGAAAAGAATTTCCATTATTACATATTTCCATGGAGGTCATTCCTTCTATGTACTGTCATAGTATGTATTGACCATTCATTAGTCCTTGGTTCAGACTCTCGCCAGTCGCCCTATATATATGTGCCGAATCACAAGGCCCAATGCCAATCCAGCAAAGGAGCTAAAAAGTCTTGTCTACTCGTCCACAAAGTCACAAAGCCATCAGCATCATTTCCAGTATCAACAGCCATGGTTAGCGCATTGCTTCTGGTGTTTACCGCCGTCGTCGCCCTTGCCACCGGTCATGGCGCCGCCTTCGACCCCAACCCTCTCCAAGACTTCTGCGTCGCCGACTCTACATCCAAAGGTTTGCTCGATCCATCCATCCCATGTTTTAGCACTCATTACTTGTTAACCTTCGGCCAGTAACTAATGACGACGACTGAATGTCTGCACTGCACGCATATGCAGTGCGCGTGAACGGGGTCCCGTGCAAGGACCCGGCGACCGTGACCCCGGACGACTTCTTCTTCGCCGGAGTGGACCACCCTGGCGGCACGGCGAGCCGTCGGTACGGGTTCACGGCGCTGCCCGTGCAGATCCCGGGCCTGAACACGCTGGGCGCGTCGCACGCGCGCGTCGACGTCGCGCCGGGGGCCGTGTTCCCGCCGCACTACCACCCGCGGGCGTCGGAGACGGCCGTGGTGCTGGACGGCACCGTCTACTTCGGCTTCGTCACGTCGTACCCGGACAACAAGCTCTTCGCCAAGGTGCTGCGCAAGGGCGACGTCTTCGCCGTGCCGCAGGGCCTCGTCCACTTCCTCTACAACAACGGCACCGCCCCCGCCGCGCTGTACGCCACGCTCAGCAGCCAGAACCCCGGCCTGGTGCTCCTCGGCGACGCGCTCTTTGGATCTGGCCTCGCTGGCGACCTCCTCGCCAAGACGTTCCTCACCGACCGGGAGACGGTCGACAAGATAGGACTCAAGTTCCGGTCGTAGAACACCGGCTGCCGGCGGATATAAGTTTCGTTCTCTAATTTTTATCCATGCCATTTGCAATAAACATGCGCACGAATTACTCCGACAGGTTACCAGCAGAAATAGTCAAAACAGTTTTAACTTACAGAAGTTAAAAGTCTTGTCCATGCCATCTTTAAATTTGTTTTAAGGGCAAAGACTTAAAAACAAACATAAAAGAACTACCTAATCCCAATTTATAGTTTTGCCAATGAATCGATCGAACTACCAAAAAAAATGTTCAGAGCTTATATCAGGAGCACTGTCCATCCATATTTTCAGCAGCTACGTTTTAATTTTAGAGAGCATCCAAACATCATCAAATCTATAACCACCAAGCTTCAAGATACTATAATGTTTTCAAAACTATAAAGTTTGTTCCATCCAAACACTTCATGATGCTCCAAAACCAAAGTATTTTACAAAAAACATAGTATTCTTATAAAACACTAAATTGCATCCAAACGGGGCCTTATATTCAAAATCAAATAAAGTGAGAGGGCATCACAGGTCTACATGTCAAATTAACCAAAATGTTATATAACATCATCACCAGGTAGAAGTAGAATGTATCTGGTGTGAGTGTGTTCTAAGAGTTTCTTTTCTTAATATTAAAGATTACGAGAAAAGAAGAACTACTAATGCAGAAAGCGGGACAATAATTAGCCATTACATTTACATGTAGAACGTCAGCAGACTTACTTATATACAGATACAATGGTGGCATGAGGTTATCCACCATACACGAGATAAAGATCTAGAAAGATTACCACAAAAAACTGGAAGACACGATGCTGTTTTATGGAGTGTGCACAGATTATTGCTTTCAGGTTCCATGATGGAAAAATGAAACACCAAAAAGGGTCTACAGAAGGTTATTTTGTCTTAGTCCGGTTCATCACATCATGGTAATACAATAGAACGCACATTGGCTGCCCGTATATGCAGAAAAAGAACCAAAAGATCATATTGCCAACCTATTGAATATACCACAAATTAGACAGGTTCCCATAAAAAAGACAATCCTAACTTATCAACTAAGGATTTCCTCAGAAAAAATAACAACTAAGGAACATATGGCTCACCATTGTGTCATTGAATTTATTTTTGAGGTATGATGTCAATATGATGAGGGGAATCTGGTAAAAAAAGGAAAAGAAACATGGTGTCAGAACAGTTTTCTGTTTAGGAGACCACATGGATACAAGGAGCCATATTAGATGACTGATGTCTTCTGGTAGTCATAAGACCCCAGACTATATAGCAAATGAAAAAAAAGAACTAGTAAAGAAAAAAAAGAAATGAGTACAGAAAAAAAGAAATTTTGGATACTAATCCATACAGCATCTTGGGTTGTATAAGATTACCTGAAGCATGATTCCTAAGAAAGCCCAGAACTTGAGTATGTGGCAGGGAACAGCAACACATAACTGGTGTACAATTGTAAAGAAAATGTGTCATAATTTTCTCCAAAGAGACTGGATTATGAAATATAGAATTTTATATAGAGCACTTCATCCAAGTAATCTACAGCTGGTAAGTTTGAACAAAAGCATGTCGAAACTCGAAAGGACACATTTAAAAATAAAGAAGTATATAACTAATATATGCATATGAAGAGCGAAAAGGTAAATGAGTAAGTTACCTCATGAAGTACAGCAGAAACAAAGAACGCTATAAAAGCAGCAACTTCCTGCAACAACACAAATGACTCTTTGAACAGAAATAACAACAGCACAAAAGATTGGACTTAACAGAGTACAGCACCTCCAGTATAGGAGCTAGATTGGAGGACAGTAGATCCATACAAAATTAAGCACATTCTTATTGCTCAATAAACTCAAATGATACTTTTACTGTTGGACTTGAACATTTATGAGTACATGAACTTCAGTTTCACTGATGAACTAATTAGAGTAATTCTTATAGTTACTTCGAAAAAATTAGGAATTACAAAGCAAGCACTGACTGGTTAAGGGATCTACAAGGCACAAACTGTAATGAAGCTACAGTTTAGTCTGATATGCACTGGAAGCAACCCTGAGCAGAACATCTACACAAATATTATTTTACCTTTGATATACCATTTTGCATGCAAGGAAAATATATATGACGAACCATCCATTTATGCACAGGCTGCCAAAATGTGGACATTATTAGTAATAATATTTCAGCAAGCGAAATTAATATAAAATTGATGGATCAACAAAGGTCATTGGAGAAGAATAAATCCATAAATTCATGGTATTATTCAACCTACTTGGAACATACAAATTAGAATAGTTCTCTGTACCAAAAGAGTCCAGATTTCATTGTTCTCAACAATTTTACAGTGACTTGCCATTTTTATTATGCAGTTGCTTTAAGATGACTACATCTAACCACAACTGTGTATACCATGTCTGGCAGTACATTCTTGATAGAATTATTATTGCAAAGAAAGAAAAGGCATACCATGTTCCATTTTCTCCAGTACTGATCCCATCCAAGTACAGCAGCACAAGCAACAACAGCAAACAATACACACAACATCAGCTATTGTTACCTAGATTCCTTTTTATACTTGAAAAATAAAGTAATACTAGGTTGCAACAAACACGATAGTATTTCACCTCATCAATTGTTTTTGCATTCCACCAGTCTTTGTAGAATTCACGGTCACCAAATCGAAGAATCTCAGCAAGTATGTTTAACCTGTATAGATGAATAAGTTCAAAACGGCAAACATGCATATTTGAAAGAGCCGAAAAGGAAATAATTTTCTCCCAGAGCATGGAAGTTGTGAGAAGACACATAGATGACTGATGTTTGAATAATATCAGGATTGATCATCTATTTGAATTGGAATGAATAGATAGAAAATATAATTAACCATAGATGGAAAAGGCAATAGAACATGCAAAGCCACAGGTAGACATTTGGTAATGAGAGCTTCAAAACAGTCTCTACAGCATTCAGTAATCCTCCCTTCAATGGATGTTGAGAGTTCACAACAATAGGATTTATGTACTGCAAGATTGTAAAATCAATAAAAGGTTAAGAAATGTATGAGGATATTTTACAAGATATATGGAGATATATAAACAGCTTACTTGCTCAATAATGAATCCTTGGAGACCAGTAAATATCAAGTATAGAATAACTTGACGAACCAGCCAACCTTTTCTAACACAAGGTGTTCGAGGATAACTTGGCTGCATGCAAAACGAAAGTAGTACATTTCTAAAATGTTACACCTTGCTAGCACCCTTTCTGCTTCAGATCAACATACATGATCAGAAAATTACCTGATAACAGAGTGTCGGGGCCAACATGAAGTATGTTAGACTCCCAAGAGTTGGAGCTTGTAAATTATCTATGTCAGACGTGGTCAGTTCATTATCAACCTAATAAAAAGGGTGTATTAACTTACAACAGTTAAATACATATAAAAAGAACATAAGCGGTAGTAATTGAGGTGATCATGCATCGGACCAGGTTGGACCTAGAAACTCTCAACTCCTTACCTGAAGCCCAAAATATTAGTATTTTTTATATTTTCTTAAAAAAGTATTAACACGAATAGGATATATTATATTTTTAGTAACAATAGTTTTAAGCATAACATATACATATACCTGCATATTTTTGCATTTCATTTACGAATCCACGACCAAGCTAAGCCCAGCACCTTGGGCCAGGGAAGGCTGGACTACTACGAACATCTTTAAAAGTAACAAAGTACAAGGGAGTCAGGAGAGGGAGGAAACCCCAGTGATGAGAAGCAGCAGGTCCAGCAACATATCAATGTTCATTGTAAACATTTTTTATGTTAAAATCCCTTTGGTGCATTAAGTGTCACAACTCCTAAAGAATTCTGAGAGTAGCAGAAGAATCACTAGAGTAGGTTAAAATATTTGCTAAGTGCTTGTTCAATTAAATCAAATTCTCATGGATAATTACTCAGATGTGTTTTGAAAACAAAAGGGACACCAAAAAGGATAAATGCCAATATCTTCTTCTTCCATAAGGACTCTACAAAAGAAAATCTGAGACCTACTTCAATCAAGTCAAAAGGATTGTAATCCCCTTGGATGGTATTTCAGATGTATTTATAAAACACAAAGAAAAACGAGGGCCGAATATTTGCTTCATTCTGACCAACTAATTGCATAATTCAAGTAGGAGCTTTAAAGCAAATATAAAACAAATGGGGGAGGAAACAATATAGCACACAGTGTACCTTCTTGCCGCTTGTGATCAGTTTTCTTATATCATGGTTTGTATGTGCAAAAGATACAAGCTTCAGCCAAACAATGCAGGCAATAAACATCAACACAAAGCCTGATAAAACTGCAGAATCACACCTGAACCCAGTTACAAAATTTGGTGTTAACACAATGCAAAATGGCACGGTATTTGTACAAAAGCATTATTTTCCAGAAGCTACAAATGCGATTTGGCATTTGAAGTAAACTTATGGTAGATTCATATGAACTAGACAGCATACTGCATTTTATTCTGCTTCTATGTCCTTTCTTGATAAACAAGATGTCAATATCTTGATGCAGAGCGAAGTGCATAATCAACCATATATTTCAAAGGTTATTACATATACTTACTTAAGAATCACGAGCACTGGATATACAATTTCAAATGTTGTAAGAAGGATGTGAAAACAGGTAGCAGCCTGAAAACGAAAAGAACCATAAATCGATGGTTTATAAGCAAAATTTGGAGAAACAATACAAACAAAAGGTGTCTCACAACTGTCTCTATAAATGAAACTAATAGTCTGTCGTCCATATATAATATGGACAAATGTATAAACTGTTAATGAGAACCTGGACACCAGAAAAAGTAAGCTTTATAGCAACGAGGTGTGTGCTTACAGCATCAGTAATGAGATTGTTGAATGCCAACTTTTCGACTGCAAATGCACCAAGGGGAAACACAGGTAGACTAAGGCTGAAAATATAAATTAGCTGATAAGTTTCGGAGACAAGAATCCATTGAAGAAGTGGACGATAGAGCAGTATTGACTATTACCAACACATTAGCAGTGGCCAGTCTCGCAATGATGTAGCATTAAACCAAAAGCCAGACCTTATTAATAAGCCATACTGCAAAAGGCATCAGAAAAAGACAGCTCAAATATGTTGAGTGAGATGCGAAAGACCAATGGCATCAATTTGCTCAATCGAAAAAGTATGACTATGACAAGAACCTTCATCAGGTTCTCAATAATGAGCCTGCTATTCACTGCAACCAGAACAACAATACATAGGTTGAAAAGGCCTGCATGACTCTGTCAAAAACCAAAAGAGAAGTATTAGCTAACAGGCACTCAATCAGCTAATTTATATCCGAAACACAAAAGGACAAAACACAAAGATGAAGCAAAAATTAGAGGAAAAAAGAAAAACATAGCCACATAGGACCCTCTAGGCAGGAATTCCGTAGGAACCATACAGGAAGAATCAGTTCATTTTCACAAAAAAAAACACAGGAAACAGGAAAAATTCAGTCGTTCCAAAGAGAACCTCACTATGACCTTAACCTTACCATGTGAGCTGAAGCATACATATTATGTGTTGGATCCATTTGTAAAATGGCAGGTCATATATGATGTCGATAAAGGAGGCCACGTGATTTGAACTCACAGCTCCCAAAAAAAGGTTCCTTTTATCCACACTAATCAAGGTATATCATGCCACTAATTACGTGTCATCAAAAGGTTGGCGTACTAATAAAACAGAATGAACTGTGGGCAGGATGTATGCTGGTTCGAGCTTCTCACACGCATATGCAGCACGAAATGTTAATTTCCCCTCCCAGATTCTCTGAAAAAAAAGGCGACGCCTTTATCCCACATGCGTGGATGCACCTGGAAAACTCCCCCGCTATGATTAATTGGTTACACATCAGTTGAAAATCGTAACTGGTGAAATCAAACAAGCATGGTGAAGAAAGTTAAATCGGACGCAGAGTATGTGACAATTCGACGAACAGCTCACGCGGGCGCGCGGCAATCAAATGGGCCTCTGCTCTCACCTGCTTGAAGATAGCGTCGGAGCTGAGGGGGCTCTCCTTGGCTTTCCGGTGGACAGGCGCCGCGGCGCGGAACGTGAAAGCGGAGAAGTCCCCCGCCCCGCCCCGGCCGCCGTCGCCGGCGGACGAGGCGTCCCCGCCGTTGTCGCGGCGGCGGGACGAAGAGGGCTCCCCGGGGCCGGACTCGTCCCCGGAGTCTGCCGCGAAGCTGGCGCGTGCCGCCGCCGCGGCGCCGGAGCTCAGCTGGCGGCGCAACGCGGCCGCGAAGCCCTGGGCAGCGGCAGCACCGCGGGCGGGGCGCGGCGGGCGGCGGTGCACGGCCGGCGGCGGCGCGTCGTCGGAGTCCGCCATTGGAGCTGCCTAGGGCTACGACGCTTGGTTGCTCTGTCTCCTTGCCTCTTCTCCGTCCGAGTGTTGCCGTGTTGGCCTCTCTCGATTCGGTGTGGACGAGGAGGCGACGGCGAGGCGATGGTGGCGGGTGCTGACTATTGTTACGTATCAGAGCAAACTGTTTGTTTTATATATTATTTAATTTAATTATTATACGCGTCGAACCGTGAGGAGGGTGGCCCGGGCCCACGTGTCCACGTGACTGGCCAGATCACAGGAAGGTTCATCAGAAGTTAGGACGTGGGAATGGGATCGATTGCGTCTTAACAGAACAAAACCATTCGTCGCCGGAAAACGAAAATACAAATATATCCGTCTATTCTATACTATAAAAGAGCAAATGAATTGAAAATAGCTTCTCACCCTGATGTTTTCTACCCTCCTAAACTTGTGTCCTTTAGATCACAGATTCAATGCATCTAATCCCCCGTCCTAATGTGACAAACGGGCCCAGCCGGAAAACTTTTTATTCTTTACGCGTGTTTATACATACGATTCCTCGGATTGCTATTTTTTCCCACATAAAAAATACCTACCCGCCTATACCCATATCATCGGCCTCTCCCAGGAACGTCGGTCTCCTCTCTTGTTTTTTACGTCGGTCTCCTCTCTTGTTTTTTTTTCAAAAAAAATAACGCACCCGCCTATACCCATGCCCACCCCGTGCCCCGGCCCTTATCTTCCTGTATTGATTACCCACACGCATAGGAGATTCACATATATTCTATTCAGTCTTAAAAAAACGTCCTCCCCTCCCAACGGTTCCCATCTATTATATTCCTCACCCTCGTGGGCGGCGGACACCTAGGCTCCCATGAACTGCTACACGGTCTGGCCGTCGGTGATGGCGTGGTGCACCGAGAGGTCGAGTGCGAAGCCTGCACGTACAGCACAGGCGTCGGGAGGACCTTGGTGGGGAGCTCTGGCACTCAGGCAAAGGAACGCCGGGATGTCATGCGCCTTGTTGCCCGCGAGCCGGTGGACATCCATCGTCTCCATACACTGGCACCATATATAGGTTGTCACCTCCGCCTCGACAAAGGCCTGACAGGGATCGTCGGCGCAGTGCACGACCACGTCTCCGGTCCCAACGACGTACACAGCATCCCTGGCAGGTACAGGTACACCACCAGCATGGAGGCGCTGGAGCACCCCGCGTGCTGCTGCATACGCATCGTGGCAAGTACGTATTAAACGATGCCGGTAGTAAATTTGCTCAGTTTTGCCTGGCCCAGTTTAGACTGGCCCATGTATAGATCGACTCAAATAGATGTCTGGCCCATGTATAGATCGACTCAAATAGATACCTTGGCTGCACAAGACAGCCAACAATATTAGTCGTTTAGATCAAATCATAATTCCTACGTTGTTGTTTGTATCATAGGTACATTAATTAAAATTTTACTTACCGACTACCTATCCACGTGCCATCTGAATTATCAAAAAAATGTTAGATTCAAAAAAATAAAAAGAATAATAAAATAATGACAATTTAAGTTAAAAAATAGAAAATTAACACGATATCTTCTACGCACGTGCGTGCCCCCATTTATTATTTTTTTTCCTTTTTTTCTCCGTCCTCTCCTTATCTCTCTCGTCCCCAACAGCCGCCCAAACCAGGCGCGTACCACGGCAGCTCCGCCGACAAGCACAGCCGCACCCCGCCTCCGCTGCGTGCTTCCCCGAGGAAGCTAACTTGGCCGGCCACCTCGTCCGAAAAACGAAAATACAAATATATATAAAGAGACAATGACATATATTAATAATCAAACATTAAAAAGTTATTGCCTGTTTGGTATGGACTCATGGACAACTTCACGAGCTGTTTTCTAGCTTCATCAACCAATCAGCACATTGCCTCTCCGTTTCACGAGCGAAAGCTATGGATTTTATGTTGAGACGAGAGGAGAGATGTAAGGTGAAAATAACTAGCTTCAACCCGGTTCGGCTTGCATTGGTGGCCCCCGCGCAACCATGGTCTGCTTTGCCCGCGTGAAGCCCTCGTGCAGGCACGGCTAGGATGGCTGTGCGAACGGCATGTGGACGAACGGCTACGTAGCCATGCATGGAGGGGGCGTAGGTGGCTTGCTCGCATAGACACAAGCGAAGGCAGCCGGCTCCGCCAAAGTCACCAGGCGGCGCGTTTGCGCAGAGAGGCACGGCGTGTCCGAGTTGCTAGGCGGCATGTGTGCGAGTTGGCTGGGCCACGTACGCGACATCATCGGGGCGGACGAACAGATAGGCAACGGCAAGAGAGAGCGGAAGAGATGGGAGTAGCAGGAGGAAGGCATGGTCAACGCGGATCATAGAAGAGTTAAAGTGGAGGAGAAGAGGGAGAGAAGAGAAATAAAGGGAGAGAAAATAGAGAGAAAAAAAAAAGAAAAAACAAAAAGGTATTATGGTATTTTACTATTTTCAACCATCTAGAGAAGTTGTTTTACCAAACGGATCACCAAAACAAATTCAGTTTCATCGATAAAGTTGCTTCTGGAGCCAAAGTCAAAAAAACTACTTCAACGGTGAAGCTGAGTTGTATCAAACATGCCCTTACTCACCACGTTCACTTTTAGAACATCTCCAATAAAACTCTAAATCAGCCTCTATATTATTTTATTATTTTTAGGGCTAAAATTCAAAAATAAGGTTACTAGCAGGACCTCTACTCCTGTCATTAAAACTAGGAGGCCCTCAAATCCCGCTCTCGAGCTCATTCCTAATAAGATTTGAGGGGTCCCCTAAATATGTTTTTCACCGTTGGAAGCCCCATACCCGTCCACTCCCTCTTTAGTTGCCACCACCTCTTTGGCCACTGCTAGCCTCGCTCCTCCCCGATGCAAGCTTTGTCCCAGCTAGGCTTCCTCCTCCTCTGGCACGGACACCTCTTCCAATGATGCCGATGTGAACATCTCTTCCTCTAACACAAGCGCATCTTCTCGCGTGCATAAACCATCCCACGTCGTCCTCTCCGCGATCGAGCATGTTGTCGCAGCACTTGGACAATGTCCCTCGGTATCCTCTCTCTGGAGTGGACACTGTCCCAGCACGACCTCCACACCTGATGTCCCTCCTTCGACGCGACCTCCACCCGCCGATAAAATTAATGTTTTAGAGAGATATTTGCTTGCGGCACTCAATAATGCTCACCATATGACGCTTATTACATCATTGGTTGATTTTTATTAGTCAATATATATGAAATATAGTGTGGGAAAATATTAATGAGCAGAAGAATATTTGTTACCTCTTCATGCTTAGCTTGCTTAGATACGGTAGAAGACGAATCGATGATGAGTTTCTCACTATTCGTGTGATATAGCAATTGCTTGTCCACTAATCAACATCAAATTGAGAAATGAGCTAAAACTTGATCTATATTATATGATGAATTTGACTCGAGGACTGGTAAGGGGTTAGGTCATGGCAAGACGGGAGAGGTCTTGAATGACATAGCTCGCTCGATCGACCGGTTATTAAGGAACGTATCTCTTTCGTAGTGAGTTTGAGTGACCCCCATATAGACCACATGTCGTAGATGGGGGGTGTAAGACAAGTAGCTTGTGGTGACTAAATAACCAGGTGGGTTCGACTCAGGGTGAGGCACAGGGTAGCTAGAATAAGCTAGTACCTTGGCCCATCGTCGTACCATTCATGGGCGATTTGGCCACACTTGTGAAAGCTTGGGGACTTGAGGCAACCCATACTCGGGCACGGGTTATGGAGGTTCGTCCTAGCCTTCCGTTTGGGTACAGTTGTATACCTCTGTAGAGTTTTCTTTGAATGCGTGATGTCTTTGAGACGGATTTGATTGTTCTTTACTCCTAGATTCAGAGCAGTTGTGGCGATGAAGGACTCGTGGAAGATCAAGCTCCATTTTATGCTTAATGCTCATATATGACATACTTTCTATGCTTATGTGTAGTTGACAGACAACATTTACTTCATGCACAAAATGCTATTTATGCAACCCAACTTTTATTCCTTACTAATGTTAAATGCATATTCTTTTGTTTATATATATTGGGTAGGTCCTGTGGAGTACAATCTTGTACTAACGGTGTTGTCATTAAATTGTTTTGCAAGTACCTAAAGGACATCATGACCATGTCATCCCATCGATGCCAACAAAGTGGGTGAATGGCAAGAACCGTCCAAGCTACGGCGGCGACACCCATGAGCAAGACGACCACTAGTTATCAATTAGAAATAATCCGTAGCATAGAGCTTTCAAAAACTACACTTAGTTTAATTAATGTTGTACAATTAATTTATTAATTCAACGAGACTTCTGTTGATTTATGTAATCTTTCATTGAAATGTAATCTTAATTTGTGATGACTATATTGGTATGATATGTATGCAACCGGGATCCGGTGTCTTGATGTATTGGATTGGAGATGTGGAAGGCATCTCCCGGGGATCACCGAGGTTGATTTCCTTAAATCGGATCGGTTAAGGGGATGACATTCGATTTAGGTAAATGAACGTGGTGGATCCTTGCATTATAGATGCTTGTACAGCAAAATGGAATCATTAAGACAATTAATACCATTTGTACTGATCTTGATAAACATTTTGTCATGTAGACCGTATGCCATGTATAGCTTTGATCTTGCAAGCTATTGTTGTATCTTAGTAAGTGCCTGGTTGTGTTGCATTTCATCAACTGATGATTGTGCTACAATTTTTAGATTTTTTGCGCAGTTTTCTATAGATCGTAGCCATGATTCGATTGAAACCTACGGTCTTTGTAAGGTTTCCAACTTCATTTATGTTGACAGTTCAATAGTCTATTAGTGCATTTTCATCAGGTCTTGATCTTGCTTAGTGCTTCCTTTATGTGTTTTTGTGCTCTTAGATCATAATATTGTGCTCCTATTCTCCATATAGATAAATGTATGGGTATCTGGGCGTGTTCGCAAAAAAAAAGGGTACGGTGTTGTTGCATGGAGCCATGGCACAGCCATTTTATGAACTCTTGCCAATCTGCCACTATGCCTACTCATATATTTACACAGCACACCCTGCCATCAGCACAAAAACAATGAAAGTTCATTTCAATGTACATCGGGCGCGCAGAGTCATCCCTTCCCGCCAAATTCAAAACCACCATTTGCAATGGCAGCCGCATCCGTGGCATCCGCAGCAGCGAGGCCACCACACCGTCGGCGACGACGACGATCCCAAACAGCACCCCAACTCGCACCACCCTGCTGCTGGGGCGCTGGCTGCCGACGCCGCCGGAGCCTCCGTCTCCTTCATCTCAACGGCAAGCCTGCATAATCATTCATATCAAACTTTCGCTCGTCAGAACGGTGACGAAACGCGTTATTAATAGCAAACCATACGCATTCACGCAAACGATCGATTGGGCGGCTGGGTCACGTACGTGGAGACGACGACAGAGTGCTTGTGCTTGCCCTCGCCGGAGACGTTCTCGGTGGCGGCGAACCTGACGGACTTCCTGGTCTTGCTGCCGCTGCAGCACCTGGCGCAGTCGTGCCTGACGCACAGCCCCCCTGAGCGCCCCGACGATTCCGACAAGGACGGCAGCTGCCTCAGAGCCGCCGCGTCGCGCCCCAGGGATGGGAACCGGGGGAACCCGGCGGCGTCGTAGTAGAAGTCGGCGTATCTCGCGGTGAGGTCGGCGGCGGAGCTACTGAGCTGGATGCTGAAGAGCGAGTCGTTGGAAGTGGCGCTCCACTCGGCGGGGTTCGTCGACCGCGTCCGGAACATGGACGACGGGAGCCTCTTCGGGTCGTACACCGCCGCCGCGGCGGCGGCGCCCTTGGGTTTCTGCCTGCCCTGCTGCGGCGGCATCATCGTCTGGACCGCCGGAGGCCGCGTCGTGCAGGGCTCGAAGTCCAGGAACTCGTTGTTGTCCGCCGCCGCGGCGGCCGCGTCCGCGTCGCCGATGCCGGGCCCGAAGTCGGAGTCGTCGAGCGCCTCGATGTGGAAGAAGCTCTCGTAGGACGACGTGGAGGAGAAGGACGAGAGCTTGATGAGGTCGTCGGGGCCGGACCCGGCGTAGGGGATGCTCTCGCACGACAGCTTGTTGGACGCCGGCAGGTAGTTGGTCGACGACGACGCGTACGAGAGCGCCGGCGACGCGGTGGGGGACGAGAAGGAGGTATTGCTGGAGAGCGTGCGCTCGTGGTGGTGCTGGGGCATGGGGTCCTCGCGGCCGCAGGTGCAGGGCATTTCCGTCGTCTTCAGCGCGGCTGCCCCGGCCGCCTCGGGCGTGGGCGTGGCACCGGAGCCCTGATCCGGGGGCGCCATTGGTGCGAGCGGCGGCCCGTGGTTACACCACTCACGGCCGCGGCTCGCCGCCACGGGTCAAGTCCGCCGACGGCGCCACGGATCTGCGCGCGGCTCGAGGGGCCGAGGAATTTGATGTCAGCAAATGTCGAAGGTCAATCTTGAACGGGGAATGTAATGTCACGAGAGATGCAGGGCAGATTGCAAACGAAAACAGAACTTTAATTAATTTCATGCGATCGTGTTGTACCTGCCAAGAACAGGGCGGGCTTGGACATGGAGCAAAGGGTGAAGTGTAGGTGATAGATGCATCTCTCTGCTTGTGAAGTGTAGGTGATAGATGCAATATGGTGGTTGGTGACGAAGGGTGAAGGTCAAGCAAGGTTAGTTCCGAGGGAACAAGAACGATGAAGGGCGAGTGAGGAGGCTTGGGACCGATGGACCGAATAGATAGTGAAGAGTTAATAAATACATCATCGACCAAGTTAAGGACAAGGAAGATGGCATCGAGCACTTGACGGAGGTAGGACATGTGTCTACATCGGAATGATGAAGATAACATTCGTAAGTCAAGGAGGAAGGCGAAGGCACGACCTTGGCAAAGGTTGGACATGCTTCGTCACCATGGGTCACACTTTACAAAGTACGCAGGAGAGTTTGCCTGATTGGTCCTAATAGCCAAGGTATTTGACGGTTTGGTGGTTGGGGCCATAAAACCTAAGTGACGAGTGGGAGCATGCATGGCGTCATTGCGAAGCTTACATCGAGGTAAAGCAAGGTCATGAAGATATCTTATCCGTTCGTTATACTGACATAAAAAAGCGAGGTCATGAAAACACTATGGGGTATTGGGGCTTTGTACTTCATACAAGGGCACTTTGATCTTTCGATAGGCGTCTATATTAGCTGGTTGCATCAGCCATCCTTGGTGTCTCTCTTGGTTGCGATAGGATACTAGGTTTTTTTGTGACTGCTAGGGTAGGGATAGGAGGAAGAGGCTCTTGTTATTGAAATTGTTGACATCTTAGTTTTAATTAGTGATGGAAGTTGCTTGTAATCATACATCCTTAAATAATCCTCATCTTTCCAAATAAGGAATTTGTTATTTTGGAGATTTTTGGAGCTATTCTTGAGATTTTTTATCTTAGGATTTAGCTATGATTTAACTGAAATTTTGGAGGCAAATTGGTATACGACATGTATGCACAAGGCTCGGATGATCCCCTACAAATCTCTTCTTTAAGCGTCATGAATGTGAAGTTTCTCTAATTTTCCTCTTTTTTTAGGTTTCTTAGATTTTGTTAAATTGGAGTTGTTGAAGGCTCAATTGTTATAAGGGATTTCTAGTTGGATGGATCACTCCTGATTTGGTGAAGTTGCAATTCGAATTTCATGTTACATTTGGTTTGGTTGGTTTTATGAAATCAAGCTTTCTGTTATCTATACTCCTGTAGTTTACACCTACACCTTGCCGTGATTTCGATCGGAAATGCTACATGTCATGCGTCAGATGGACCACACAAACGTCAGATGGTTTTTCACCACCGCCGCTTGCTTCCGCCCGCATGTATATTAAAAAACTTATCCCTCGCTTCCTCCTCCCCATTCTTACCCCTTCCGCACTCCTCATCCCCTGCCGCAGTGCACCAACTCCCCGTGTCCTCCCCCACCCAGGCATCCTCACTAGGAGTCCACAATGCCCGCAGATCTGGCAACCCTCTCCCTCACCCGGCACGACGTCCTCCCTACCCCAGCGGTGTCCCCTCTCACCCCGGCGGCCATGGCACTCCCCACTGAAAGGTCTTGATGGCTAGAGGAGGGTGAATAGCCTTTTAAAAATTTCTACAAAGACAAACTAAACAAGTTTATCAATATAACAAGTAGCGAGATGCGAGTTTTGCTTAGCCTACAGGGTGTTTGCAAGCCACCTAACCAATTCACAATTCTAGTATATTTGCACTCAACCACACAAGTCAAACCGAAAAGGTAACTACAACTACAACTAGCAAGCTACACAAAGGAGCTACTCTAGCAAAGCTAACTAGCTAGCAAAGATAAGTAAGAAGGTAATGCAGAGTTGAGTTAGGAGAGTTTCACCCAGGGGCGAAGTATTGAGCCAACCAATATGATTAACAATGAATACCAAGACAACCGAACACCGGGATCAATCAATCACAATATGAAAGTGATGACACGAAGATTTATCCCGAGGTTCACGTGCTTGCCGGCACGCTAGTCCCCGTTGTGTCTCTCTTCACCACGTGGTTCGGTGGCTAATCGGTCTCACACCGAGCCTCTCAAAAGGCGCCACAAGAACCTACCAAATGGCAAAAGGTTGCAATGATACGAGCAATTTACTAACGTTGCCTTTGGCACTTCGCCGAGGTAGGCACAAACCCCTCACAATCACCGGAGATGGCCAAGAACAATCACCAACTCTTGCCAACGCCTCCAAGCTGCTCCAAGCCATCTAGGTGGCGGCAACCACCAAGAGAAATAAGAATCCCGCAGCAAATCAACCACCAAGTGCCAACTAGATACAATCTCACAATGCAAATGCACTTGGATCACTAAATCTCACTTTGAATATGCAAAGAAGCGAGAGAGATGAGTGGGAGGGGAGTTGCTTAGCTCAAAGTGCTTACAAGTATGTAAAATATTTAAGAGAATGCGAGAGAGAGAGAGTTTTGAGCCGGCCAACGAGTATTTATAGACGTACCGCTTCGAATAGCCGTTAGGCACTTGAAACATTCGAAGTCGCGCTGACCGGACGCGCTGGTAAAACTGACCGGACGCGCCGATCGCACAGTGCCTATGCTTGCGAAACACCGATCGGACGCGCTGGTTGCGCGAACCGGACGCGCGAAGTATGACTGGACGCGATGGTCCCATAACGGACCGGACGCGCTGGTCAAGCCTGAGCCGCGCTCCAACAAAATAGCGACCGGACGCGCTATAGTGCTGACCGGACGCCATAGTGCCAGCGTCCGATTGGAGTCCAGTAAGCTCCCTCAACGACCGGACGCGTCCGGTCGATAGTGACCGGACGCGCCATCGCGTCTGATCAAAAAGCTGAGACACGCGTAGACGCTGAACACTGACCGGACGCGTCCGGTCAAACAGAGACCGCGTCCGGTCCAGCATCTGGTCACCTCTGTGACCTCCGTTCGCCTCCATTTCTTTTCTGACTTCCGGCGTAGTGGAAAATAGTCATTTTAACTCCTCGAAAACGCCTGAATCTCGCCTCGCAAGCTCGGCGGGAGGGAGAGAGGACCCCAAACCCTCTCTACCGCTCAAACTCCACCGCCTTCGCAAACGTGCTAACACCACCAAGTGATCTCGTCAAGTGTGAGTGTGTTAACATTTTCACAATCATTTTTCGAGGCGATATTAGTTCTATCTAAATGCATATGATTATGAAATGCACACCTAGAGGCCCTTAGGAGTTCAATAGCCGCGTCATTCTCCTCTTTATAGTACGACTATCTATCCTATAATATAACCACACCCACTAGGTGTCTTCATTACTAAACAGAGAGCAGTCATTTCTGGACAGCCACTTTAAACAGCTACAACTCCTAGACTACTAGGCCAAATGCCACCAAATTTTGACACAAGCTAGTTTAATAAGTTTCCTGCCACTTTGATAATCACAAGTTTCCCAGAAAACACTTTTATCAAGGTTCAAACCCAAAAATGCTACCAGCTGTCCAGAGAACCTAGAAATGTGCAAATTAAATATTTATTCATGTGTCAAACTACCCTTATGACCAAACTAATGACACTAATAGCTCACACATGTCATGAAACCACCATAAAGTAAGGTGTGCCAACCCAAAACATTTATTTTAACACATTTCTTAATTTACTTAATTAATTAAGTGGGAAATTAAACTTATATGCAAGCTACTTAGAAAATTCTACAAAAATTACAGGAGGCTCTCTGCCCTACAAGGAGGCTACTGTAAAAATTTGAACTAAAGTTATTCATAGAAACTCCCTACACAAAATTCACAAGCCAAAAAGGCTGATTTTTGCATAAATAGTAAATCACATTGACAAGTATCAAACAATAGAAACCATATTTTTCTTAGCAGCCTTAGGGTACCAGGACACTCTCTATAAAAGTTCATGAGCATTGCACATACAGAAAAATTATTAAAATTCATTCAAGTATCTTCTAATATAACATGACAATATCATAACATAAAAAGTACTCAAGCACTAGTACCCAAATTTCATAATTTTCATAATTTTTGGAACAATACAACTCAAGTTATCCATTTAACAAGTTTATATTCAATTTAAAACACATTTCAAAGGCCTAATTAAATCTTCCAGAAATTAAACATCACATATATATTTGATATTTTTCCTAAATACTACACTTCAACTAGAGTCTAACAAAATTTGAATCACCTCAAATGGATCTATAAAATGGGAGATATAAAATCTACAATAAAGCATATAGATCTATGAATTAAATAAAAGAAAAACACGAAAATGAACCCTAAATCGCTACCGGGCCGGCTACACCACGCGCGGCCCGCTATCCCGAGCGCGGCTTCGCGCGGTTGACGCGGCCCAAGCACGCGTGGCCCGCTACGGCCATCCTGCCCGCACGCGCGACTGCCAGGCGGGGCCGCCCGTCAGAGAGGGAAAGGCAGGGAAGCGGCAAGCTGCGCGCTCCGGCAAGCTCTAGCTCGTCGGAGGCGAGCTCTCACGGAAAACCAAGCCCACCCTCGTGATCTCCATCAAGCCCTGCATCGATTTGTGTAGGTAGGGTGGCTTGGGTTGGAGCGAAAGGGACTCGCCACCGACGATGGCGGCTCGACGGGGTGGTGGTGGCGCACCTCGCCGTCGGTGACCTCAATACCCTACCCTAAACCCTTGGTGAGCACCCTCGTGCTACCCTGGCCCCGATGCTTCATCAAACACTCGAAGAGGATGGCCCAGAGGCCTTGGCCACGGCGAGCCGTCGCGCGGACGAACGCCGGCGAGGTCTTGCGGTGGCGGGATTGGCAATGTGGCCTTACCGTGGTGCGTCTGAGGGCAAGGATGGGACGAGGGGGTAGGAGGGCTTAAGGCGGAGCTGGTGGCTAGTTTGGAGACACAGTGGCGCGGTGGCGAGCGCGTGTGAGCACGTCGGAGCGGGCGGCGGCAATGGCGGCTCCATTTTCTCCGCCAGGAGGGAGAGCGAGGAGGGAGGAAGGAATGGGAGCAGCAGCCGCGCCCATGGCGTCTTTGAGAGCGTCGCGGACTGACTGGTGGGGCCGCGGCCGGCGTACGGTCGCCACGGCGCTCCCACGCGGCGGCCAACGTCTGAACCCGGTCGGCCACTGTCGACGGAGTCAATCTCTGAATGGAGGTGGAATGATCGACTGACAGGCGACTTTCGACGCCCTAGATCTCCCTGACCAAGCATAATTAGTGAAAACTATAAACATCAAACTTGTAGAGTAATGTGAGGTCTACAAGTTTGTCAATTAGAGCTTGGACTAGTTCGGCCTGGTTTGTGAGTTACATGGCATCGAAGTATGGTACATTGAAACTGAAATTCTAAATTTCAGACTTAGAAATTTTCTAAGTGTTGGGTAGCCCCTCAAGCTGACTTGTGGGCCATTTTGGAGCATGTTCTGGTCATTTTCATGAGATGGCCATATTAGAACTTTTGTTCCTTATGAAATTATCTACAACTTTGCTTAAGGTTGCATCTCCATGCAAGATCTCTAAGCTAGACTTTTGAAACAGTCAAACCAAAGCATTATAGGGGTTAAGGGTTGGTCAACAGCACCTAGGAGGGCATTTTGGTCCTTTTGGTCAACATGAACATTGCTCCACTATTTCTTGTCAGATGCGTTCTAGGGGTCAAGGGTTGGTCAACAGCACCTAGGACGGTGGTTCGTCGCGCGTTGCGTTCCAAAGGTTCTTGTCAGATGCCGAGAAGCTTAAGGCTTAAGCGATGCGTGGGTAGGTTGGAAGAAAAATTGACTTCTCTAAAATAATGTCCGAGCAGTCTTTCTTCTGTCAATTATAAGAGATCGCTCTTATGGAATTTTAGCTTATTTCTTGTCTCGCGTGTGACTGTTGTATGCTACTCAAAGATATATTGTCTATACTATTTTGTTTTTGCGCAAACAAAATAGACAAATTTGTACAAGAAATTGTCTGTCATTCTTATTAGTACACAATTAATTTTTTTGCTAACGATCAAAAACTATCTTCAGGTTTAAAAAACCGCTACCATTCCCTCGATCGTAAAAAAAAAGTGGTGCGTACCACCTCCAACCACCAAATTGCACCATCACTTGTGGCTATACATATGATAGAGTCCTTTTGTACTAACATATACGAATCTTGTCATCAAAATTTTAACTTCTAATAAATAATTTTATATGAGAAAATTTTCAACTACAAAGTTTTGAATCTCGTCGACAATTACAACTTTGGTATAGAGCATGTCTCTATCCAAGGTCATTTGAAAAATTCAAGAATTTGAAATTCAAAATCTAGAAACTTAATTCATGTATCTGGAACCCTAAACGATCTCAAACAAAAATTTTATCAACTATAAAGTTTTAGATCTTGTCGATCTCTACAATTTTAATATAAATTTTATCTTCATCCAACTTCATTTGAAAAAGATATGAATTTATTTGTACCACAACTCGTTTTAAGGATGGATGACTTAGTCAACCGCTCTTGAAAATTGATTTCTAGGAACGTGGACTTAACAAACAACGCCTAGAAATCACCAATTTTCAGAGACGGTTGACATAAGCAACCGTCCTTCAAAATCTTATTGTCAATAGCGGTTCTTTTAAGTTGGCCATCTCTAAAAATAGGTATATTCTCAATGACGGTTTACTTAACAGAACCTCCCCTAAAATCTATTTTCAGAGACAGTTTATAAGATATAGTGCTCCTCTGATGTTTTTTCCACCCTGGTTTTGAGTCCCAAACCATTAAAACCTCATCCGATGGTTTTGAGGCTTAAACCACCAAATCATCCATCCCTGATTTGAGGATCAAATTGGCTAGCCCTCATGCACGCCTCGCCAAGCATGACTAACCGATGTCGACGCGTGTCTGACCTCCACCACATGCCTTTGCCTTCCGTCTTGACTTGATTGATGCCATCTTCATCATCCCCAATCTGGATGTGTGTCTAGCCTCCACCAAGTGCCACAATGCCATCGCTGTCCTCCTTGACTTAGTTGACGCCTTCTTCATCACTGAAAGGATCTAGATGGCTAGAGAGGAGAGGGATTAATGGCCTATAAAAAATCCACTACAAAAATACAACACTTAGGCATGGTGATTAGAACACAAGGTGAACCTAATAGCCACTACTTTGCATAGCCTAATTCATAGCAATGCAAGCCTCCTAAACAATCCTACGTACTACAAGTGCATTCAAACCCCTCTGGAGCTCGGGGGAACGGAGACGACCCCTGAATGGGAGATTCTAATGTAGTCCCACATTGGGAAGGCTCGCACTTTCAGGGGAAGCATGTGGCGCAATAGGGATGTGCGGACCACCGTCTGACCCATTAGACCGGCATTTTTCACGAAGGTGGTCCGCTCCAACAACCTCTCGACTAGCTTGAGGCGCTCATCCGTCGGGCTACCCTTCCACGATGGCAATGCTACCGCCCCAAGGCGGTAGGCTAAGTAGGCGGGGAGCGACCCGGTGGGATCATAGAGGTAGAACCATTTTCTGTGCCACCCCTTCTCTGAGGAGGGTAACGAGAGCTCCAGGTACCGTGACTTCATGTTGTCGCAAAGCTGGATGGCAGCGGCGCCAATCCGCTGCATAGACCCACCATCGTCCTTGTTCAAGGACAAATAGAAGATCCGCCGCTACAGGTCGAAGTGGAGGTCGATTCCCAGGTATATAACACTCACACAGGGTCACGAACACCACAAGATGTGCAACCCCATGTGGCGTTATATTGTGCAGTCATAGGCCAAAGAAATGAAGGAACCTTTGGAAAGGAGTGCTCTGGGACAATGAACCCCACAAGGTAGAAGGGGACTATTGGCATTTCTTAGCATCACCTTTACTAGGTTGTCATCCCTAGCATGATGCCAGAAATGCGTTGTTGGTACTTGTTAATGACACTTATAAATTCAGAGAAAATTATATATGATAAAAGTAATCCGCAAGCGCATAGAAAACTCGAGATTACCGTTACAAACCTTTTCTATAGATTTGACTAACGGTCGACCCTTCATCTCCTTTTCTTTCGAAGCGTCATCTTGTGTTGTAGCTCAAATGTCTTTGTCATAGCTTAAATACTATTTGGATCTGTTTCGAATGGCTGTATACACTTAATTTGTAAGTGGAGAGGCCGGAACGTTGTTTTCCTTTATTAAAAAAAAGTACATCAAGGCACATGGATACTTCGGTTGAGTTTTGGATCCAGCTGGGCAGTATTAGAGTAGTGGGTTTGGTGTTTCGGAGGTAGTGTGGCTTTGCTTGTTTCCTGTTACGTAGATTTGAAAGCTCTTTGGTGGATATTTGCAATGATGAGCCCTTGTAGTCACTTTGGAATATTTGCAAAATGGTCAACCATGCTAGAAGAGAAGTTAATAAAAGGCTCGGCCATGCTAATTCCCAACTACTCTCGTCGTTCTAAATTATAAGTTACTTTGACTTTTTTTTTTGTAAATCGGATTTTTTTATATATCTAGACATACGTTATGTTTAAATACATAGGAAATCCGATACACCAAAAAAAATTAAAGCAACTTATAATTTGGAATAGGTGTTCTATGAACTTATCTGTTGGCATGACTCCTTATTCATTACTGGTCATTGTCTCCCAAACACAGCCTGGATTCATGCATAAGTGAGCTAAAAGTGGACTAAAAGACAAGATCATACAGTAGAGTGGAGGCAAAGACAAACTACCAGCTTATTTATTCAGTGAGCTAAATAGTAGAACCAAAGGTTGCAATCGTGGTGGAGTATACGTTAATTAGTGCGGATTTGGTGAGCACATGGTGCATATATTTAAATTTGAAATCATAAATAAACCATGAGCATACATATACCATGATCACTTGAAAGGTTCATGTTCAAACTAAATTCAAATCCGTCTACAAAGCCAAGATCACGGCTGCTGCAGAAGGAAATTCCAAAGTCCCACTACGCTCAGTCAAGTTTTACAATGCATAAATATCGATTTTAAAACTAGCTGATTTGTACTATGTTTTGCTTTGACTTGACACACTGCCACATATATGCCTCCTTAACATCACTTCAATCGCTAATAATAAGTACACCATTCATGCATTCGGTTGGTGGAAAATACAACTTGCACTAATGAGTGAAATGAGCTGTGTTAACAGTAAATAATTGAGTTGGATATGTTTTTTTCATTGACTGGCGCATTTTGAGTATGATATTATATTCTTCGAAAAGAATTTCCATTATTACATATTTCCATGGAGGTCATTCCTTCTATGTACTGTCATAGTATGTATTGACCATTCATTAGTCCTTGGTTCAGACTCTCGCCAGTCGCCCTATATATATGTGCCGAATCACAAGGCCCAATGCCAATCCAGCAAAGGAGCTAAAAAGTCTTGTCTACTCGTCCACAAAGTCACAAAGCCATCAGCATCATTTCCAGTATCAACAGCCATGGTTAGCGCATTGCTTCTGGTGTTTACCGCCGTCGTCGCCCTTGCCACCGGTCATGGCGCCGCCTTCGACCCCAACCCTCTCCAAGACTTCTGCGTCGCCGACTCTACATCCAAAGGTTTGCTCGATCCATCCATCCCATGTTTTAGCACTCATTACTTGTTAACCTTCGGCCAGTAACTAATGACGACGACTGAATGTCTGCACTGCACGCATATGCAGTGCGCGTGAACGGGGTCCCGTGCAAGGACCCGGCGACCGTGACCCCGGACGACTTCTTCTTCGCCGGAGTGGACCACCCTGGCGGCACGGCGAGCCGTCGGTACGGGTTCACGGCGCTGCCCGTGCAGATCCCGGGCCTGAACACGCTGGGCGCGTCGCACGCGCGCGTCGACGTCGCGCCGGGGGCCGTGTTCCCGCCGCACTACCACCCGCGGGCGTCGGAGACGGCCGTGGTGCTGGACGGCACCGTCTACTTCGGCTTCGTCACGTCGTACCCGGACAACAAGCTCTTCGCCAAGGTGCTGCGCAAGGGCGACGTCTTCGCCGTGCCGCAGGGCCTCGTCCACTTCCTCTACAACAACGGCACCGCCCCCGCCGCGCTGTACGCCACGCTCAGCAGCCAGAACCCCGGCCTGGTGCTCCTCGGCGACGCGCTCTTTGGATCTGGCCTCGCTGACGACCTCCTCGCCAAGACGTTCCTCACCGACCGGGAGACGGTCGACAAGATAGGACTCAAGTTCCGGTCGTAGAACGCCGGCTGCCGGCGGATATAAGTTTCGTTCTCTATTTTTTATCCATGCCATTTGCAATAAACATGCGCACGAATTACTCCGACAGTTTACCAGCAGAAATAGTCAAACAGTTTTAACTTACAGAAGTTAAAAGTCTTGTCCATGCCATCTTTAAATTTGTTTTAAGGGCAAAGACTTAAAAACAAACATAAAAGAACAACCTAAGCCCAATTTATAGTTTTGCCAATGAATCGATCGAACTACCAAAAAAAAATGTTCAGAGCTTATATCAGGAGCACTGTCCATCCATATTTTCAGCAGCTACGTTTTAATTTTAGAGAGCATCCAAACATCATCAAATCTATAACCACCGAGCTTCAAGATACTATAATGTTTTCAAAACTATAAAGTTTGTTCCATCCAAACACTTCATGATGCTCCAAAACCAAAGTATTTTACAAAAAAACATAGTATTCTTATAAAACTCTAAATTGCATCCAAACGGGGCCTTATATTCAAAATCAAATAAAGTGAGAGGGCATCACAGGTCTACATATCAAATTAACCAAAATGTTATATAACATCATCACCAGGTAGAAGTAGAATGTATCTGGTGTGAGTGTGTTCTAAGAGTTTCTTTTCTTAATATTAAAGATTACGAGAAAAGAAGAACTACTAATGCAGAAAGCGGGACAATAATTAGCCATTACATTTACATGTAGAACGTCAGCAGACTTACTTATATACAGATACAATGGTGGCATGAGGTTATCCACCATACACGAGATAAAGATCTAGAAAGATTACCACAAAAAACTGGAAGACACGATGCTGTTTTATGGAGTGTGCACAGATTATTGCTTTCAGGTTCTATGATGGAAAAATGAAACACCAAAAAGCGTCTACAGAAGGTTATTTTGTCTTAGTCCGGTTCATCACATCATGGTAATACAATAGAACGCACATTGGCTGCCCGTATATGCAGAAAAAGAACCAAAAGATCATATTGCCAACCTAATGAATATACCACAAATTAGACAGGTTCCCATAAAAAAGACAATCCTAACTTATCAACTAAGGATTTCCTCAGAAAAAATAACAACTAAGGAAAATATGGCTCACCATTGTGTCATTGAATTTATTTTTGAGGTATGATGTCAATATGATGAGGGGAATCTGGTAAAAAAAGGAAAAGAAACATGGTGTCAGAACAGTTTTCTGTTTAGGAGACCACATGGATACAAGGAGCCATATTAGATGACTGATGTTTTCTGGTAGTCATAAGACCCCAGACTATATAGCAAATGAAAAAAAGAACTAGTAAAGAAAAAAAAGAAATGAGTACAGAAAAAAAGAAATTTTGGATACTAATCCATACAGCATCTTGGGTTGTATAAGATTACCTGAAGCATGATTCCTAAGAAAGCCCAGAACTGGAGTATGTGGCAGGGAACAGCAACACATAACTGGTGTACAATTGTAAAGAAAATGTGTCATAATTTTCTCCAAAGAGACTGGATTATGAAATATAGAATTTTATATAGAGCACTTCATCCAAGTAATCTACAGCTGGTAAGTTTGAACAAAAGCATGTCGAAACTCGAAAGGACACATTTAAAAATAAAGAAGTATATAACTAATATATGCATATGAAGAGCGAAAAGGTAAATGAGTAAGTTACCTCATGAAGTACAGCAGAAACAAAGAACGCTATAAAAGCAGCAACTTCCTGCAACAACACAAATGACTCTTTGAACAGAAATAACAACAGCACAAAAGATTGGACTTAACAGAGTACAGCACCTCCAGTATAGGAGCTAGATTGGAGGACAGTAGATCCATACAAAATTAAGCACATTCTTATTGCTCAATAAACTCAAATGATACTTTTACTGTTGGACTTGAACATTTATGAGTACATGAACTTCAGTTTCACTGATGAACTAATTAGAGTAATTCTTATAGTTACTTCGAAAAAATTAGGAATTACAAAGCAAGCACTGACTGGTTAAGGGATCTACAAGGCACAAACTGTAATGAAGCTACAGTTTAGTCTGATATGCACTGGAAGCAACCCTGAGCAGAACATCTACACAAATATTATTTTACCTTTGATATACCATTTCGCATGCAAGGAAAATATATATGACGAACCATCCATTTATGCACAGGCTGCCAAAATGTGGACATTATTAGTAATAATATTTCAGCAAGCGAAATTAATATAAAATTGATGGATCAACAAAGGTCATTGGAGAAGAATAAATCCATAAATTCATGGTATTATTCAACCTACTTGGAACATACAAATTAGAATAGTTCTCTGTACCAAAAGAGTCCAGATTTCATTGTTCTCAACAATTTTACAGTGACTTGCCATTTTTATTATGCAGTTGCTTTAAGATGACTACATCTAACCACAACTGTGTATACCATGTCTGGCAGTACATTCTTGATAGAATTATTATTGCAAAGAAAGAAAAGGCATACCATGTTCCATTTTCTCCAGTACTGATCCCATCCAAGTACAGCAGCACAAGCAACAACAGCAAACAATACACACAACATCAGCTATTGTTACCTAGATTCCTTTTTATACTTGAAAAATAAAGTAATACTAGGTTGCAACAAACACGATAGTATTTCACCTCATCAATTGTTTTTGCATTCCACCAGTCTTTGTAGAATTCACGGTCACCAAATCGAAGAATCTCAGCAAGTATGTTTAACCTGTATAGATGAATAAGTTCAAAACGGCAAACATGCATATTTGAAAGAGCCGAAAAGGAAATAATTTTCTCCCAGAGCATGGAAGTTGTGAGAAGACACATAGATGACTGATGTTAGAATAATATCAGGATTGATCATCTATTTGAATTGGAATGAATAGATAGAAAATATAATTTACCATAGATGGAAAAGGCAATAGAACATGCAAAGCCACAGGTAGACATTTGGTAATGAGAGCTTCAAAACAGTCTCTACAGCATTCAGTAATCCTCCCTTCAATGGATGTTGAGAGTTCACAACAATAGGATTTATGTACTGCAAGATTGTAAAATCAATAAAAGGTTAAGAAATGTATGAGGATATTTTACAAGATATATGGAGATATATAAACAGCTTACTTGCTCAATAATGAATCCTTGGAGACCAGTAAATATCAAGTATAGAATAACTTGACGAACCAGCCAACCTTTTCTAACACAAGGTGTTCGAGGATAACTTGGCTGCATGCAAAACGAAAGTAGTACATTTCTAAAATGTTACACCTTGCTAGCACCCTTTCTGCTTCAGATCAACATACATGATCAGAAAATTACCTGATAACAGAGTGTCGGGGCCAACATGAAGTATGTTAGACTCCCAAGAGTTGGAGCTTGTAAATTATCTATGTCAGACGTGGTCAGTTCATTATCAACCTAATAAAAAGGGTGTATTAACTTACAACAGTTAAATACATATAAAAAGAACATAAGCGGTAGTAATTGAGGTGATCATGCATCGGACCAGGTTGGACCTAGAAACTCTCAACTCCTTACCTACAACAACAACAACAACAACAACCAAGCCTGTCAGTCCCAAGCAAGTTGGGGTAGGCTAGAGTTGAGACCCAACAAACACCGTCAGTTACGGTTCAGGAACGTCAATAGCCGTTTTCCAAGCACTCCTATTCAGACATAGGTCTCTAGGTATATCCCATTCTTTCAAATCTCTTTTTATTGTCTCTTCCCAAGTCAACTTTGGCCTTCCTCTGCCTCTCCTCACCTTATTATCTTGACTTAGAACTCCATAATGCACTGGTGTCTCTGGAGGTCTCCTTTGTAAATGGCCAAACCACCTCAACCGATGTTGGACAAGCTTCTCTTCAATAGGTGCTACCCCTAGACGATCACGAATATCATCATTTCGCACTCGGTCCATCCTTGTGTGACCACAAATCCAACGCAACATACGCATTTCTGCAACACTCAGTTGTTGGACATGTCTTCTCTTTGTGGGCCAGCATTCTGCTCCGTACAACATAGCGGGTCTAATCGCTGTTCTATAAAACTTGCCTTTTAGCTTTTGTGGTATCCTCTTGTCACAGAGAATGCCAGAAGCTTGGCGCCACTTCATCCACCCTGCTTGGATTCTATGGCTAACGTCCGCATCAATATCTCCATCCCTTTGTAGCATCGATCCCAGATACCGAAAGGTATCTTTCCTAGGCACTACTTGACCTTCCAGACTCACGTCTCCCTCCTCCTGTGCAGCAGTGCCAAAGTCGCATCTCATGTATTCGGTTTTAGTTCTGCTTACTCTAAAACCTTTAGACTCAAGGGTCTGCCGCCACAATTCTAGTTTCCTATTTACCCCCGCTCGGCTTTCATCAACTAACACTACATCATCGGCGAACAGCATACACCAAGGGATATCTCCTTGGATGTCCCTTGTAACCACACCAAGGGATAACTCCTTACCTGAAGCCCAAAATATTAGTATTTTTTATATTTTCTTAAAAAAGTATTAACACGAATAGGATATATTATATTTTTAGTAACAATAGTTTTAAGCATAACATATACAGATACCTGCATATTTTTGCATTTCATTTACGAATCCACGACCAAGCTAAGCCCAGCACCTTGGGCCAGGGAAGGCTGGACTACTACGAACATCTTTAAAAGTAACAAAGTACAAGGGAGTCAGGAGAGGGAGGAAACCCCAGTGATGAGAAGCAGCAGGTCCAGCAACATATCAATGTTCATTGTAAATATTTTTTATGTTAAAATCCCTTTGGTGCATTAAGTGTCACAACTCCTAAAGAATTCTGAGAGTAGCAGAAGAATCACTAGAGTAGGTTAAAATATTTGCTAAGTGCTTGTTCAATTAAATCAAATTCTCATGGATAATTACTCAGATGTGTTTTGAAAACAAAAGGGACACCAAAAAGGATAAATGCCAATATCTTCTTCTTCCATAAGGACTCTACAAAAGAAAATCTGAGACCTACTTCAATCAAGTCAAAAGGATTGTAATCCCCTTGGATGGTATTTCAGATGTATTTATAAAACACAAAGAAAAACGAGGGCCGAATATTTGCTTCATTCTGACCAAATAATTGCATAATTCAAGTAGGAGCTTTAAAGCAAATATAAAACAAATGGAGGAGGAAACAATATAGCACACAGTGTACCTTCTTGCCGCTTGTGATCAGTTTTCTTATATCATGGTTTGTATGTGCAAAAGATACAAGCTTCAGCCAAACAATGCAGGCAATAAACATCAACACAAAGCCTGATAAAACTGCAGAATCACACCTGAATCCAGTTACAAAATTTGGTGTTGACACAATGCAAAATTGCACGGTATTTGTACAAAAGCACTATTTTCCAGAAGCTACAAATGCGATTTGGCATTTGAAGTAAACTTATGGTAGATTCATATGAACTAGACAGCATACTGCATTTTATTCTGCTTCTATGTCCTTTCTTGATAAACAAGATGTCAATATCTTGATGCAGAGCGAAGTGCATAATCAACCATATATTTCAAAGGTTATTACATATACTTACTTAAGAATCACGAGCACTGGATATACAATTTCAAATGTTGTAAGAAGGATGTGAAAACGGGTAGCAGCCTGAAAACGAAAAAGAACCATAAATCGATGGTTTATAAGCAAAATTTGGAGAAACAATACAAACAAAAGGTGTCTCACAACTGTCTCTATAAATGAAACTAATAGTCTGTCGTCCATATACAATATGGACAAATGTATAAACTGTTAATGAGAACCTGGACACCAGAAAAAGTAAGCTTTATAGCAACGAGGTGTGTGCTTACAGCATCAGTAATGAGATTGTTGAATGCCAACTTTTCGACTGCAAATGCACCAAGGGGAAACACAGGTAGACTAAGGCTGAAAATATAAATTAGCTGATAAGTTTCGGAGACAAGAATCCATTGAAGAAGTGGACGATAGAGCAGTATTGACTATTACCAACACATTAGCAGTGGCCAGTCTCGCAATGATGTAGCATTAAACCAAAAGCCAGACCTTATTAATAAGCCATACTGCAAAAGGCATCAGAAAAAGACAGCTCAAATATGTTGAGTGAGATGCGAAAGAACAATGGCATCAATTTGCTCAATCGAAAAAGTATGACAAGAACCTTCATCAGGTTCTCAATAATGAGCCTGCTATTCACTGCAACCAGAACAACAATACATAGGTTGAAAAGGCCTGCATGACTCTGTCAAAAACCAAAAGAGAAGTATTAGCTAACAGGCGCCCAATCAGCTAATTTATATCCGAAACACAAAAGGACAAAACACAAAGATGAAGCAAAAATTAGCGGAAAAAAGAAAAACATAGCCACATAGGACCCTTTAGGCAGTAATTCCGTAGGAACCATACGGGAAGAATCAGTTCATTTTCACAAAAAAAAACACAGGAAACAGGAAAAATTCCGTCGTTCCAAAGAGACCTCACTATGACCTTAACCTTACCATGTGAGCTGAAGCATACATATTATGTGTTGGATCCATTTGTAAAATGGCAGGTCATATATGATGTCAATAAAGGAGGTCACGTGATTTGAACTCACAGCTCCCAAAAAAGGTTCCTTTTATCCACACTAATCAAGACATATCATGCCACTAATTAATTATGTCATCAAAAGGTTGGCGTACTAATAAAACAGAATGAACTGTGGGCAGCACGCTGTATGCTAGGTTCGAGCTTATCACCCGCATATGCAGCACGAAATGTTAATTTCCCCTCCCAGATTCTCTGAAAAAAAGGCGACGCCTTTATCCCACATGCGTGGATGCACCTGGAAAACTCCCCCGCTATGATGATTAATTGGTTACACATCAGTTGAAATCGTAACTGGTGAAATCAAACAAGCATGGTGAAGAAAGTTAAATCGGGCGCAGAGTATGTGACAATTCGACGAACAGCTCACGCGGGCGCGCGGCAATCAAATGGGCCTCTGCTCTCACCTGCTTGAAGATAGCGTCGGAGCTGAGGGGGCTCTCCTTGGCTTTCCGGTGGACAGGCGCCGCGGCGCGGAACGTGAAAGCGGAGAAGTCCCCCGCCCCGCCCCGGCCGCCGTCGCCGGCGGACGAGGCGTCCCCGCCGTTGTCGCGGCGGCGGGACGAAGAGGGCTCCCCGGGGCCGGACTCGTCCCCGGAGTCTGCCGCGAAGCTGGCGCGTGCCGCCGCCGCGGCGCCGGAGCTCAGCTGGCGGCGCAACGCGGCCGCGAAGCCCTGGGCAGCGGCAGCACCGCGGGCGGGGCGCGGCGGGCGGCGGTGCACGGCCGGCGGCGGCGCGTCGTCGGAGTCCGCCATTGGAGCTGCCTAGGGCTACGACGCTTGGTTGCTCTGTCTCCTTGCCTCTTCTCCGTCCGAGTGTTGCCGTGTTGGCCTCTCTCGATTCGGTGTGGACGAGGAGGCGACGGCGAGGCGATGGTGGCGGGTGCTGACCCAGGTTCAATTTATCGGTAGAAAAAAAATAGCTGAGGTGACCGATAAACGTGTTTATTAGATTTATTGGAAAATTTCTTAATCAAAAAATAAAACAAAATAATACCTAATTTCACTAAAAAATTATATAAGTTGTATGTAAAGCATTTAACATCAAGAGCTAACACATAATAGTATTGGTATAATAGAGTATCATACTTTTACGTAGATGGACTAGTGAAAATTGGAATCTCGGCGATAAATAAATTTTATTGGACCTCAGCGATAAACAGGATTATCGGGTTTATAGAAATTTTATCGCCGATAAAATTTTCCCTGGTGCTGACTATTGTCCGTCTTTTTTGTTTTTAGCCATTTTTACGAAAGATTCTCTCAAATATGCCCCTTCGGAAAGATTTCAAAAAATGGACCCTTCTCATGGCGCCATAGTCGTCGGCGCCAAGATATAACCGCATGGCGCCAGGGTCACTGGCGTCATGACCCTGCACGCGTGGCGGTGACGTGGCAGGGTGCATGGCGCCATGGATCTTGGCGCCATGCATGCACGTAAAAACGCCCCTCGAATTTTTTTTCTTTCTTCTCTCTTTCTCTTCTCTTCGCCCGGCCGCCGGTCCTCGCGCTCACGCCGCCGCCCGCTCGCCGCGCCGCCGCCCGCGTGCCGCGCCGCCGCCGTGCGTGCTCGCCGCGCCGTCTCCCTGCCCGCGTGTGGCCGCGCCGCCGCCCGAGGCCGCGGTCTCAGCTCGCCCGGTCGTGCGCGCCCGGCCGGACGCCGGAGGCCCCGCGCGCGCCCCCGGCCGCTTGTCCCCGTGCCCGCGGCTCGACCGCCCGCCCGCGCCCGAGCTTGGCAGCGCGCGCGCCCGCCACTACCCGCCCGCCGCTCGCATCTCAAGCGTCGGCATCTCCGCTTCTGCACAGGGTAAACTAGTTTGTTGTCTATCATTAATAATAGTACATTAGTCATGAAACTAGTTAGTAAGTTTATTATAGATTAAGATTGATTAATACTTTATATAGTTACTTAGTTATTTAGTTAGTTATATAGTTAGTTACTGAGATAGTTACTTGACATCGTTAGTTAGTAGTACTGTGCTGTTAGTAGTCGTTATTAGTTATGAATACTTAGTAGTTAGTAGTATTTTTGTATTTACTTTTTATGTAGATTGTAGTAAAGCAATTGTGCTTCGTCATGTTTGGGAACTAGATGGACAACCTGGTGAGCATATATCATGGAGGAACTGTGGAACGAGATCGCTATGGATATGTTGAGTTTGTTGACATGCAAAGTGTGCCTGTGCTATTCAATGAGAAGCCATCATTTAGTGAGTTGACTGCAAGGGCTCACGAGGAGGTACATTGCTATGGAGATGATGGCATCATAGTTGAGGGTGTACTTCACCTAGGTTTTCCTCCTAACATGCTAAGGAAGATAATCCCAATAGGATGTGCAGATCAGTGGGACAACTATGTGAGATCGGCTATGAAAAGCCAATTCCAAAGTTTGGACGTGGTTGTGCATCGTGTGCTCGTTGATCCCATCCCTCTTGGGTTATCCCCGCCAATGGGTGAGCAGGTATTTTTTTGAACCTCCCGTCCCGGAACGTGATGTGGATGCTGAGGTTCCGCCTACCGTTCCCGATGCGCAATCTGCCCCCAATGATGTGGCACATCCTCCTCAGGAGATCCCTTTGACACAGAATCATCCGAGTAAGTGTCAATTAGGCATCATTTTATCTTTATAGCTTAAGTATCTTCTTCTCATCCTCTTTTCTTATCATCTCCTCTTATTTATGGCTATGTTGTAGGAGATGTTCCCGATAATGAGGGCGCTCCTCCTGCTGATGCCCAAGTTCAGATTGGCGATAGAATCCGTGCTTCCAATAGTGTTGAAATTATGAATGATTCAGAGCCATATGAGATCGCAAGGGCTGTTGATTCTGACGATGATCGTCCCGTTGGAGAGCTCACGGAGAGTGACGTTGAGATGCTGAGGCGTATTTTTCCCGACCGTCGTGATTCTGTGGTTCATAAGTTCACTGATCTTACTCATTCCGATCAGGCGTGTGCCGAAGGACGTGAAGATGAGCTGCAGGAAGCTCCAGAGGCTGGTCCTAGTATGGAGATAGAGAAGAGGAGGGTTTTCAATGACCTCCCTACATTGAAGAGGTGGTTGCAGGCGTTTGCAGTGATACGCAAGAGATCGTACAAGGTCCTGCATTCCCATGTGGAGCGACATTACACGGTTGTTTGTGACAAGGAACACTGTTCATGGAGGGTTTGTGCAATGAAGCAAAAGGTCTCCAGAAAGTGGAAGATCATAAGAGTTGTCGGGCCACACACTTGTTCTTCATATGACCTCAGCATGAAGCATTGACAGTTGACATCTACCCTCATTGCCAAGCGGTTGATGAAAGTATTATAGGGTGAGCCGAATATGAAGGTCAGGACAATTATTAAAATAGTTAATGAGGTGTATGGAGGATATGACATATCTTATGGCAAAGCCTGGAGGGCTAAGCAGCGGGCGTGGAAGATGATATATGGGGACTGGGAGGATGGCTACGAGCAGCTTCCAGTACTTCTCAATGCAATTAAAGCAGTGAATCCAGGCATGCATTATGAGTACATCCCTAGGCCAGACTCATGAAAGGATGGGAGACATATATTCTTCCGTGCTTTCTGGTGCTTCCCTTAGTGTGTTGAGGCATTTCGGGACTGCCGTCCAGTCTTCTCCATTGATGGTACATTCTTGATTGGCAAATATCGTGGCACACTTCTCATAGCCATATCGTGTGACGCAAACAACAAGCTTGTTCCTTTGGCATTTTCTTTGGTTGAGAGGGAGAATAATGATAGCTGGGGATGGTTCTTGAGGCTAGTCCGAATACATGTGGTTGGGCCTGACAGGGAGGTCGGCGTCATATCAGATAGGCACCAGGGCATACTTAATGCTGTGCGAGAGGAGATAGAGGGGTATACACCTTTGCACCATCGTTGGTGTACTCGGCACCTTGCTGAGAATCTACTACAGAAGGATGGTGTGAAGGATAATTTTAATCTTTTCCAGGAGGCTGCTCGACAGCTTGAGGATAGGAATTTCCGGAGGAAGTTAGAGGAGGTCAGAACCGCATCTAATGCCGAAGGTAGACAATGGTTGATAGGTTTGATGAGAGATGTGGACAAATGGACAAGAGCTCATGACACAGGTGGCTGGAGGTACGAGTTTCAGTGCAGCAACATGGCCGAGTCTTTTAATAAGCTGCTGCTAGGGATTCGTGGTATGCCCGTGAATGCTATCGTTCAATTTCACATTCTACAAGCTTGTTGCCTGGTTCAACGATCGGCACGCACATGCATTGTAGTTGCAGAGTGAAGGTAAGATTTGGGCTCCCACACCACATGCACATCTAGACAAGGCGAAGGAAAGGGCTCGCACACATGAGGTCACATGTTTTGACCATGCCACAGGAAGATATGAGGTGAAGCATACCGGTGGTACTACATCTGATGGTGAGGTCCGAGAGTCGATGATTCATGTGGTAGTCCTCCAAGATTTCTCATGCACTTGTGGGAAACCAAGGCAGTATCACTTTGTATGTTCTCACCTTGTAGCAGCTGCTAGGCATCGCAACTATGATATTGAGGCTAGGATACCTCGCGAGTTCAGTGTCGACACGCTTGTCCAAACATGGAGACCCCGCTTCGTTCCTTTTCGGGACCCAAGAGAATGGCCTCCATACGACGGTCCAACGTGCGTTGCAGATCCAGCTTACCGTTAGGACAAGCGTGGCTCCAGAAAGAGGACGAGGCACAGGATGGTTATGGATCAGATACGAGTGACGTGGGAGAGTGACGCCATTTCTTAATGACCCAGAGCAGTACGAGTGTGGCAAGTGCGGTAGACTTGGCCACAATTCCCGCACTTGCCATTGGCAAATTAGTGAGGTGCGACTTGTAGTTGCTTAGTGCAGATGTTCGTGGAGGGTTTGGATAGAGGTCGCCGATTCTTCAAATGTCCGCGAGCAGAGGTAATTGGTTTTAAAATTTATTACTCAAATTTTTTTCTCCATTATTTTGCATCTCATAGGTGAAACTAACCGTATGTTCACTAAAATCTTTGAAATGCAGTGTTTAGAGTCCAAAGAAAACTGTGGCTTCACTAGGTGGGTCGATCCTAGACCAATCTATCCGCACGCACAGTACATCTACTACTTGCAAAATCGTATCTTCGAACTAGAAAGAGAAGTTAGCAACAGTTACAAAGACGACGAAGCAGACGATACCAGTAGTGGTGCTGTTTCATAGGACGGACCATGCCATGATCCATATTGCACCTGCCCTAACCACAAGAACAACGGGCCTCCGCCACCACCCCCGCCACCTCCACCATCAACAATGGGAGGGTACTGTGGAGAAGGGGCTACACAGTTTGCTATGTGGCCGCACTACTAGATAGAACAAATCTATCGTATACACATGTCATGTAATGTGCTTGTTGTTCACTCTAATTACCTAAGGCATGTTAGGTTTAGTCCAGGACAAATGTGCCCTAGTTTGGTACAAGTTCTGACATGCCATATCCTATGTTATGCGTGTTGAATTGTGAAATCTAGTACTTCCTTATATTTTATGTGCACCTCGAGAACTAGTTTCAGTAACGAAGTAACATTAAACCTGATATATGACAACACTATACAAGGTCAAAAACTTAAAGTGCATATGAAGTACATGACGGACGCAATAGATAATACAGAACATGCCCTAGGTACATGATTTACCTAAAGTACAATAGATTAAACACATTGCATACTAGATCGACCACATTATTTATGATTAAACCATACAACTAGCATACTACTGAGTACAACGAGGCCACTTTCCCTTTTTCTGGGCATCGGGATTCTCCTCCATCGCTGCCTTCGCTCTGCGCACGCGCTCAAGCTTCTTCTCCCTCTCCTTCCTACACGCAGCAACACGTCTCATTTCCTCCTCTTTCTTGTGCTCCTTTGCTGCTGCCTCCTCTCTGCGTCTCTTCTCTAATATCTCCAGACGCTCCGCATCCCACTCCTTCAGGCCTTGTAGAAGCCGCATGTCAGCCTCCTTGATCTCAGTGTCGATCCACTGCTCAAAATCACATAGCGGTGGAGGGGTCTGCAGTAAATATAATTTTTCAAATCCAATTAATATGCAAAACTTCATATGACATAAATTAATTAATAAACAAAAGCAAATTCTCACAATAAATATACTGCGGCGCTGACGCTCTGTAGGTTCCTATGCAAAATTGAAACACATCCAATATCTCTGCTTATATGTTGCCTCATCTTCTGAAATGTCTACCTTGCAAGGATCGCCACAGAAGCATATGGGTATTGGCACACCGCTAGGGAGCGGCTTTGGGACGTACGGACTTTTGGTCATCCGTGCATAGCTACAATTCAACAAATTCTAGTCTATATAACAAACCAAATAACAATAAAACTAAAAACTAAGGGATTACTATATGAAGAAAAAGATCTACGCATACCTTTGTTTTCTAGCTTTTCCACGCCTAGGCATCCTACGGTTGAAAAATACATATGATTTTTAAAAAGTACATGAACAAAGGACATGTGAAGTTCATAGGTTAAGAATATGATTTTATTTTACCAAATCGATTCAAAAAAATAACGAAGGGTGAGAGAATACCTAGCTCTCGAAGATCGACGGATAAAATCCAACTTCTCACGGTCTAATAGCTCGATTGAAGAGGTTGGCCGAAGTGTACAGAGGGAAAACGCGAGGAGTGGAGAAAGAAAACGAGAAAGAGTCGTGGGAGGGGTGGCTAAAACGTGTGTGCATGGTGCCAAGATCCATGGCGCCATGCATGGCGCCAAGATCCATGGCGCAATGCACCCTGCCACGTCACTGCCACGGCGGCAGGGTCATGGCGCCAGTGACTCTGGCGCCATGTAGTTATATCTTAGCGCCGACGACTATAGCGCCATGAGAAGGGTCCATTTTTTTTGAAATCTTTCCGCCAGGGACATATTTGAGAGAATCTTTCGCAAAAAGGGCTAAAAAACAAAAAAAGACGGGACTATTGTTACCTATCAGAGCAAACTGTTTGTTTTATATATTATTTAATTTAATTATTATACGCGTCGACCCGTGAGGAGGGTGGCCCGGGCCCACGTGTCCACGAGACTGGCCGGATCACAGGAAGGTTCATCAGAAGTTAGGACGTGGGAATGGGATCGATTGCGTCTTAAGAGAACAAAACCATTCGTTGCCGAAAAACAAAAATACAAATCTATCTATCTATTCTATACTATAAAAGAGCGAAGGAATTAAAAATAACTTCTCACCCTGATGTTTCCTATCCTCCTAAACTTGTGTCCCTTAGATCACAGATTCAATGCATCTAATCCCCCGTCCTAATGTGATAAATGGGCCCGGCCGGAAAACTTTTTATTCTTTACGCGTGTTTATACATACGATTTCTCGAATCGCTATTTTTTCCCACATAAAAAAATACCCACTCATCTATACCCATATCATCAGCCTCTCCAAGGAACGTCGGTCTCCTCTGTTGTTTTTTACGTCGGTCTCCTCTCTTGTTTTTTTCCAAAAAAAAATAACGCACCCGCCTATACCCATGCCCACCCCGCGCCCCGGCCCTTATCTTCCCGTATTGATTACCCACACGCATAGGAGATTCCCATATATTCTATTCAGTCTAAAAAAATTTCCTCCCCTCCCGACGGTTCCCATCTATTATATTCCTCACCCTCGCGGGTGGCGGACACCTAGGCTCCCATGAACTGCTACATGGCCTGGCCGTCGGTGATGGCGTGGAGCACCGAGAGGTCGAGTGCGAAGCCTGCACGTACAGCACATGCATCGGGAGAACTTTGGTGGGGAGCTCTAGCACTAAGGCAAAGGAACGCCGAGATGTCATGCGCCTTGTTGCCCGCAAGCCGGTGGACATCCATCGTCTCCATACACTGGCACCATATATAGGTTGTCACCTCCGCCTTGACAAAGGCCTGACAGGGACCGTCGACGCAGTGCACGACCACGTCTCCGGTCCCAACGACGTACATAGCTTCCTTGGCAGGTACATGTACACCACCAGCATGGAGGCGCAGGAGCACCCCGCGTACTGCTGCATACGCATCGTGGCAAGTACGTATTAAACGATGCCGGTAGTAAATTTGCTCAGCTTTGCCTGGCCCATGTATAGATCGACTCAAATAGATGTCTGGCCCATGTATAGATCGACTCAAATAGATACTTTGGCTGCACAAGACAGCCAACAATATTAGTCGTTTAGAACAAATCATAATTCCTATGTTGTTGTTTATATCATAGGTCATCTGAATTATCAAAAAAATGTTAGATTCAAAAAAAATAAAAAGGATAATAAAATAATGACAATTTAAGCTAAAAAATGGAAAATTAACACGATATCTTCTACGCACGTGCGTGCCCCCATTTGTTAATTTTTTTCCTTTTTTCTCCGTCCTCTCCTTATCTCTCTCGTCCCCAACAGCCACCCAAACTAGGCGTGTACCATGGTAGCTCCACCGATAAGCACAGCCGCACCCCGCCTCTGCTGCGTGCTTCCCCGAGGAAGCTAACTTGACTGGCTACTGTAACAGAACCGACCAATTATACGAGATTAAGTAAGAAAATCATCTACCGAGCAGACAATTTAGCAAATTTAAGCTCGTATAACCCGGTAGTCCGTGAAATCACGACGGATTTCAAACCAACTTACATACCAGCCAAGATCGTAATAAGTTCAGCGGTCATCATCACAAGTTACATAAAAGTTCAAGTCGCAAATACATCGAAGTTTAAACATAGTTATTACAAACCAGTTTTAGATAAAAGTAGCGGAAGCATTTAGTTCAAATCGCACACTCACACAGAGTTCAAAATACAGTGCCAGCTCAGGATCATCTTCCAACAAAAGCATCAGACGAGATGTAGCGAATGACCATTGCCCATGGTCCTAAGCTTCTCCTATCGCAGGATAAAGGCAGTTGATACAGTAGCCGTAATACATCTACCCATCTGCAACAAGTGGGAACAAAGCCCTAAGTACGAGAAGGTACTCAGCTAGACTTACCCGACAGAATCAAAAATAAAAGACACCAAGGAATCATGACAGGCTTTCTAGTGGGGTAGCTGACTCATTTGCAAAAAGGCATTTTTAGCATTTAAAGAATCTTTCCAAAAGCTTTGCATCAAGTTAAATCTTTATTAACCTGTCAACTACATTTGCACCTGTACTAGAGTAACATGTAATTAAACAGGTAAGAATAACCAATGATCATTAACGACTTTAATCATGTTATATTCCATATAACTGTCTAAGTGTTCCATCAGAATTACTACGATGAAGTCACTCAAGTTAAGTGTTCACTATCCAGTGAACGATGACGATTCGAATCGATTATTAACCAGCCGATAAATTATTCCTCACACAAACCTCACTCACCCGCTAAAGTGAGGTGTTGGTCACCGAGTCAACCATTCAGGTAAAGTCACGAGCTTGCCAGGAACCACATGTACCCGGGGGCAGCCCGACTGCTCTTTGGCCTTATCATCGTGCCCCCGTATCCTGTCACTACTACTCCGGTATAGTGCGTTGCAGGCAATCCACTCGGCCCGAATAATCTCCCAACTTCGCAGTCGAAAGGTACATTATTCGGCCAGTTAAATGTAAGGCATACGTTCAACATGACTCGAGGCCCAACAGCGGTCGGTCCTTAATCGACACAGACGGAAAACAGTATAGTTCAAAACCCTGCAAGTTTCCGTCTGGTCTCAATTTCACATTAACACTTAGTTATTCTCAGATGACATACTTTCTCAAGCAGATCCAGGTAACCACCTATAGCTCGCAGGTGACAAGAAATCATCTGACTTCTACCGGTCTAAGCAAGCTAAGCAATTACTTGACTGCGAATAACAAGGTGACAAGAATAGGGTAGAACGGAGTAAACAAGGTATAATACAGCAACGGTTGCAAACAACTCCTAAACATAATGCAGCAGTTAAAGTAAAAGCATTAATAAAATTATTCGCAAACCGGGGGAGAAAAATGCTCCGGGGCTTGCCTCTCTCGAAAGAGCTCGGACGGTGGTCTAGGCACTCTGAAAGATCTTCACCGACCTCCTCGTCGGCCTCGGGCACCTCCTGCTCCTCGGGCTGCTCTTCCGGCTCTTCAGGAACTGCTACCGGAGTTACTTCCTGCGATCCTGTATGATACAACTGTATAAGTGCTTATGCCTAGGTGCATTGCAGAAATGACATGTAATGGTCATGATGAATGAAATGTAGACAAGTAGGAATACAATTCTTCTACAAGGTAGTCAACATCATCCAAGAACATATAATACAAGCACATGTCATCTACTGTATTCTCTTATACTACTACTATGCTAAGTCAACACATCTTATTAAATGCTTCAAAGATACATCAAAGAAAACCTTTTTAACTAATCATGCATTAACAAGGTTAATTTAAACCTTAATTACAACTAGGTTTGAACAGCAACACCTATTTTTATAGCACAAAAAAATCTGAGAAAATTACAGTAGCTTTCTATCATCAAATCTAGCATACCACAAAAATTTCATTGCATTTGGATTACAAGAACTACCTACACAAAAATAACAAGCTAGGGCCTAAAAATGAGCATAAAAATACTTTATACTATGAAAAGTATCAAACAACAGATTTAACAATTTTTCTACATTCTACACAATAAACAATCACCATAGAAAAATTATTACATGCATGTTTTATTCATCTTTTTCTCTCTAGCAAAAATGACAATTATGAACAATACTAAACACTTGTACTACACATCAAGATTTTTATACAGAACATGCATGACATATATTTTTCCTAGAAATTACATCACAAAAGAAAATTATTGCAAGTGGAACCATATTTTTCTGAACTTTCTATGATTTATTACATATTTAACAAGAAAACAGCAATTTCAGTGATTAAATAAAAACTCTACAGAAAATTATTTCAAACTTGACTTGTAATATTTTTAAACTGTAGATCTACTCATGAGAAACACTACAAAATTTATTTCACAATTTTTGGAGCTAAAATGATTACACAAACATTTTCCAAAGTATTTATTTCTCAAATAATAAAAGAAAAACGAAAAATAATTTTTCTTATTGATAACGGGCCGGCCCAGTGAATCCATTCGGCCGGACGAGGCTTTCGCCCCGAGCGCGCGCGCGGAAGGCAGACGCGCCGGCCCGGCTTGAGCTTCGGCCCAAGGCCGTTTGGTCCAGTGAACCGAGAGGGGCGAGAGCGGGGCGTGACCACGGGTGCTGGCGTCCTCGACGGCATGGTCGCGCGGCGGTGGCGTCCGGCGGCGTTGCCGGCCACAACTGGACACGGTGAAGCGAGCAACGGATTCGCAAGGGGAAGGCGAACTCGGCAAAGAAATTTTCAAGGGCCAAGGAACGTCGGGGATGCCCTTTCCGCGATGAGGTCGAGCGCGGCGGCGCCATGACCGACGGCGGGGCAACATGGCTCAATTGACCTACCTAGCTCGAATGGTGAAAGTAAGGTGAGCACGACGTGTCGGAGATGGAGGCGGAGCGACGTGCACGCGATGGAGGGCGGCGGTGGACCACCGGCGGCCAATTTCTCCGACGGAGGTGGCGGTGGCGAGGCCGGCTCGAGTGGTGCTCGGTGCGGGGCGGAGAACTGCAGCACGGGAGAAAGGAAATGGAGAGGGCAGAGAGGGGAGTGGAATGCCTGCGGCTTGAAAGGGTGAGGCGCGCGCTCGTGGGGGCCACAGACGGCCAGGTGTCGCCGACGAGCGGCGCATGCCGGCCACGGGACGAGCAACTCCTGCTGCGGCCGACCGCGCTGGCGCGGCGAGCGCGCGCGAGCGGGGAAGGCGCGGGCGAGCGGGGCCGGGCTGGCTTCGGCTCGCGGGCCGCAAAGGTGGCCACGGCCCGTTAAGGTAAGAAATTCCTTTTTCTTTTCTAAATACATTTCCAGATTTTATAATTTGATTCAAATTCAAATTTTGAAGATGAAAAAGACATATTTACAAATTGCCCCCAAAACAAAAGTTGTTCAAAATTTAATTCTCTACAACTTTCATTTAGGACACTTTTTAAAATTCTAAATAGATTTTGAATTAGTGATTTAAAGTCAAATTTTTAAATGATAACTCATTTTTCTGAAATATTTTTAAAAGCAAAATTTATGGAGATTTTGAATACAAAAATTGCTTCAAAAATCATGTTAATTAATTCTAAGTCATTTAGAGTTATAGCACAACAAAATTTTACCACTCTTAACTAGAATTTTTACTAATTCAGGGTTCAAACATGTGTTTTCAAAATTTGAATTAATGCCAATTTAAATTGCATGCAATGATGAGCATGTATGAAATGGTAATGCTCATGATTTGTGATATGAATGCATGCTTAACACCCAGGGGTGTTACAGCCCTCCCCTCTTATAAGAATCTCATCCCGAGATTTGGGTTACGAACCATTTGTTATAAAAAACCTCATAAGCTTTTTGTAGATATTCACCCGTTTTCCAAGTTGCATCTCCTTCATCATGATGACTCTGTAACAGAACCGACCAAATTATAAGAGCACAAGTGCAAAAACAAGCACCGAAGTGCTCAAATTTTCGGACTTGAGCCCATATAATCCCGGTAGTCAATCGAAACCACGAAGGATTTCAAACCAACTTGCTTACAACCAGGATCGCATCATTCAACATACAACATCATACGTTACGTTACACCAGTAGTTCTGAAATAAGTTTACACACACGGAGTTGCAATTATTACAAACCAAGTTTATAAAAGTAGCGGAAGCATAAACACACCAGTTGTTTAACTACTGCCAGTCTTGTTGATCAACAACCCACAAAAGCATCAGGAAAGTACATAAAGATGATCACGCCCTAGTGATCTAGTCTTCGTCACCCGCAGGGTGGAGACAATTTTTGCAGAAGCCTTGGTAGAGCATATCATCTGCAACAGGAGGGAATAAACCATGAGTACTGGAATGTACTCAGCTAGACTTACCCGTCGAAAACCAGAAATAAGATGACACCAAGGATTATGCAAGGCTTACACAAGAGGCTAGCTGACATCACATTTTTGCATAAAGGCATAAGTAATTGAGACTCTCATAACCTGTACTAGCAGTTATTTTTAGCATTTACCTGTCATCTATCTTAGCACCTGTACTAAACATGCACTTGATTAAATCAAACAATTATCATCATTATATCCAGAGCAGGTATGAATTGTGGCAACATTGTATCATTCCCTTAACCACCAGTTCATTTAATGAGATCTACGTTGCCGCTGCTCAAGTCAAGTGCTCACTAACCGGGAGCGACGGCGATTCGAATCGAATTCCTATCCAGCTGGAGGGGTATTTCTAACACTCACCGTGCAGACCCCTGCCAGGGTCGCACAGGCCACCGTTTCATATGATTCAAGAATCGCGGGTCCGAATGATGTCGCGACCCCAAGGGCGACACTCTGCCAGGTGATAGGGACTCTAACCCCCCCCTTGGTCTCACGCCAATGTCCCCAAGCACATCCTTTCTCTCCTCCAAGAAGCAACCTACCATTCGATTCCCGGCCTGAACCACATTACTCGGCTTCGCGGTCGGAACGACTTATCCGGCCAACTAAGTGTTAGACTGCGTTCAACATGACTCAAGGACGTACAACGAATCGGTCCTTAAACGACTCAGACGGGCATAGCTCCACACCCAAGACGTGAAGTGTCTTGCGGCTGTACTATCGAACTCCCGCCCGGTCTCAATTTCATTTTTAAGCATGGTTCCATCCACGATAGCCATAAAGCCACTCGTGACTCCTTCCTACATCTCGCGGATGACCGGAAATCACCCGACTTCTACCGTACTAAGCAGGGCTAAGCATTGACACGTGTCTAAACCTAATATAGGATTAAGTACGATATCTGGACAAGGACAGGTATAATGCAACAAGTGTTTTCATATAACTCCTACAACTTAATGCAGTAAACAATTAAAAGTACTCAAGATTAATTTATAAATCAGTAGGTTCAGCATGCACCGGGGCTTGCCTTTCAGAAAGGTCGAAGGCCGGTGGTCAGGACACTCGGGTAGATCTTCGGCAGGAGCTTCGTCGCCGGCTGGTTCCTCTAGCTGCTCCGGCTGGTCCTGGACTTCCTCCGGAATCACAGGCTCGAGTTCGAGGAGAGTTACCCCCTCCGGTACACCTATTGCATGAATGCACAATAAATATCATGGATGCATAAAGGTGCAACATGTTCGGAATGAAATGCATTTCAGAAATAAAATATAATAATCTAATCAAGTTACTTTATCAGTACGTGCAAATCTCTTCTCCGGTGGAGAAGTACTTACCTAATCTACCCAACCTAAGATATAGTTGTTCATCTTCGGTTAAGGCCCTAACACCTAACAAACACAAGAGTGACATTATTTAGGTTACCACATCCAACCCAAAATATCACAGTAAGACATTCTGGGACAGCAGCTACTTGTTTCTAACATAACTGGAGATTCCCAAATCCAAAAGATATGATCTAAGACAATATGAAAAGCTTAAGAAATGCACCACAAAACGTTTTCAGACCACAACACTTAATTCCAAAGTTTACCTAGTCAAAATTCCAAAGTTCCAGAATCTGTCCTCCCCAAACAGAGAGCAGTCAATTCTGGACTGTCACTTAAAACAGCAATAACTCCTAAACTACTAAGCCAAATGCTCCCAAATTTTGACACAAGCTAATTTATCAAGTTTACTCCAACTTTGGTATTTACAAGTTTTACAGCAACCACTTTTATTAAGGGTCAAACCCAAAGATACTACCAGCTGTCCAGAAAACCTAGAATTGCAAAAATTAAATATTTATTGATGTGGCAAACATCCCATAAGACCAAACTACTGTTACCACAAGTTCACAAAGGTCACAAGAACACCAGAAAGTAAGGTGTGCCCACCTAGAATATTTATTTACACCCCTTTCTTAATTTACTTAATTAATTAAGTGGAATTTCAAACATATATGCAAACTGCTTCTAAAATTCTACAAAAATTACAGAAGACTCTCTGACCCAAAAAGAGGCTACTGTAAAAAGTTGAACTAATTTTATTCACAGGAACTTCTTACACAAAATTCCCAAGCCAAAAAGGCTGATTCTTATATAAATAACAAAGCATAGTAAAAAGTGTCAAACAACAGATTTCCTAATTTTCTTGGACGCTCTAGGGTACCAAGACATTCTCCAAAAAGTTATATGAGCATTGCACATGTAGAAAAATTACAAAAATTCATTTAAGTATTTCCTAAAATAACAATATAGCATTATAACTTGAAAAGTACTTAAGCACTACTGCCCAAATTTTTACCAGAGCTAGAGCAAGTATAAATTAGTCTACTCACTAAATTTCATAATTTTTGGAACACTGAAACTCAAGATATAATTTAAACAAGTTTGCATGTGATTTAAAACACATTTCAAAGACCTATTTAAATATCCCAGAAACTACACATCAGAGAACCAAATCATATTTTCTAAAATACTACACATCATGTAGATCCTAACAAAATTTATCTCATGATTTTTGAGCAAGTAAAACCCTAGATCTACATTTTCCAAAACTTAACCAAAACTGTGACAGAATAAATAAAAATCAAACAAATCTTATTCGTTGCTGGGCCGGCCCGGGAAAGACGCGGCCCACGACTCGCGCACGCGGCCCGCTCTCGCGCGCGGCTTGCTACGGCTCCCGCCCGCGCGCGTACGTGACTTACCAGGTGGCCCCACCGGTCGGAGAGAGAGACGGAGGGGAGGAGACGGCCGCGACTCCGGCGAGCTCTAGCTCGCCGACGACGGCGCCTCCGGCGAAGCTACGGTACCAGTGCGTTCACCTCAACATCGCGCACCTAGGGGTACCCTCAATTGCTAGGATTATGGCGACCAGAGACGATGGCAGTGGTCATGACGGCATGCGGCCGCGGCTCGACCAACTCCGACGAGTCGCCGGCATCCTGGCTCAATTTGCCTACCCTATGAGCTTTAGCATACCTAACTATACCTACAGCATGGAGGAGATAGATGGGGGGGGCCCGAATGGCATGGCCACGTGCGAGATCGACGGCGGTGAACATGGCGGCCCGGTGGAGCCGCCTTCGCAGTGTAGCTCACCTGAAGCGATAGCGAGGGTTCGGTGAGGGCGAGGAGGTGGAGGGGCTCACGGGGGTGCGGTGGTCTAGACGGTTTGGCGAATGGAGCTACGGTTTGGGAGAAAGGCTCGAACGCGGTCGCCGTTCCGCTTCTCTGGTCACCGCCCGCGCGCGGAGGAGGAAGTAGAGGAGGGAATGGTGAGCGCGAGTGGTGGGGGTTGAGGTGGCGGCCCCAACTTCACGCCCGCGCGCATGCGTGCGATATGGAGGCGACGGCAGGGCGCGAGCGCCACGTGGCCACCGAGCTCTGTCCGAGCGCCACGACGCGAAGCTGTCGGTGACGGTCGACTGAACGAAGCCCGGCGTGGTGGCCTGACAGCGAATGTTTGACGTTGATTAACTCGTAAACGAGCTCGAATTAGTGACACCTCCAATTAGCAAAGTTGTAGACCTATGTGAGCACTACAAGTTTGTAAAAGACATCATGAGCTGGTTCGGTTTAGTTAGTGACATACAGGACCCTGAAGTGAGGTACCCAGAAACTGAAACCGAGTTTCAGTTAGCTAACCGACTGAAACTCGTTTTTTCCAGGCACCATAACTCCTAAACCATTTAGAACTAGGTGATGGTGATATTGACAATGTTGTAGAGCTATGCGTGGACAACAACTTTGTCAATTGGCTCAAAGACTAGTTCGGCCTAGTTTGTGAGTTACAAGTTGCCAAAGTGAGGTACAGTGAAACGGTTTTCAGCTTCACACTTAGCCAAAATTGCTAAGTCCCAAAACAGCCTCTAATACTGACTTGTGGGCTATTTTTGAGCATGTTTTGATCATTTTCATGAGATGGCCATATTAGAACTTTTGTTCCTTATGAAATTCTCTACAACTTTGCTTAAGGGTGCTCCTCCATGCAAGGTCTCTAACCTAGACTTTTTAATTGGTCAAACTAGAGCATCCTAGGGCTAAATGGTGGTCAACTACACCTTGGAGGGCATTTTGGTGATTTTGGTCAACATGAACCTTGCTCCATGAGTGACCCTAAGTATAACTAAGGTGTTGTGAGATATAATTGGCTACTCTACCCTTTAGTTACACCAAATTCCTAGTGTCACATACTTTGGAACAAGTAATTCAATACTTTCACCCAAATGTTGCAAGCTCATGTTGCACATGTTGCATGAGTGTGTTGCATAACACTTGCTAATTATGTTACACTAAAGTGGTTGACATGTCTCACAAAGGAAATTGCACATAAGGTACTTGTGTGTTGCACACTACTCACTTCTTACTTCACATGAAATATAAACATATGTGACAATGTTTCCAAAGCATGTTTCACATATTATAAGCTTATGCATGAAATGAATGATGCTTGCTTATGCTTATGCAAATGCAATGCAATTAAGGAGCTAAACACCTGAGGTGTTACAGCCCTCCCCCCTTATAAAAATCTCGTCCCGAGATTTGGAAAGCGTACCATTTTTCATAGAATTCCTTATAACCATCCCGTAAATAGTCTTCCCGTTCCCATGTAGCGTCACTTTCACTACCCTGATTACTCCACATTACTTTATACCACTTAACCACTTTGCTTCTAGTTACTCGTTCCTGAGTATCTATCACCCGGACTGGCTTTTCTTCGTAAGTTAAATCAGACTCAAGCCTGATATCTCCTAACGGGACTCTTTCCTCAGGAACTCGAAGACACTTTTTGAGCTGAGATACATGGAAGACGTTGAAAATGGCACTCATTTCTGGAGGTAACTGGATTTTATACGGAACAGCTCCACTCTTGCCTATGATCTGGAAAGGACCCACGTATCTTGGCGCAAGTTTCCGCTTAACACCAAAACGTTGGACACTCTTCATTGGAGAAACTTTCAGATAAACGAAGTCTCCAACCTCGAACTCGAGCGGTTTTCTACGACGATCAGCATAACTTTTCTGTCTAGCTTGGGCTGCAGCCATATGTTTTTGGATGGTACGGACTTGTTCCTCAGCTTCATGAACAAAATCAATACCATAATACCTCCTTTCACCAGCTTCTACCCAGTTTAGTGGAGTTCTACACTTCCGACCGTACAAAGCTTCGAATGGGGCCATCTTAATACTCTCTTGGTAACTATTATTGTACGAGAATTCGGCTAGAGGTAACCATTTTTCCCAAGAACCCTTAGATGATATTACACATGCCCGCAATAGATCTTCCAAGATTTGGTTAAGCCGTTCCGTCTGTCCTGACGTCTGGGGGTGATAAGCAGAGCTTCTCACTAACTTGGTTCCCAGAAGGTGATGCAAGTGCTCCCAAAAGCGAGCAGTGAACTAGGGACCATGGTCAGATATGATAGTACGAGGTACCCCGTGGAGCCGGACTATCTGATTGAAGTACAACTCAGCATAGTCAGTAGGACGATAGTCCACCCTAACTGGAATGAAGTGAGCCGACTTGGTTAGGCGGTCTACAATTACCCAGATAGAGTTATGATTTTTGACAGTAGGAGGAAGTCCGACAATGAAATCCATACTTATCTCTTCCCATTTCCAACCTGGGATAGAAAGTGGTTGAAGTAACCCAGCTTTCATATGCACAGCTTTAACCCTACAACAGGTGTCACACCTAGCCACATATGTAGCTATCTCTTTCCGCATCTTGGTCCACCAATAGTATGGCTTCAAATCATAATACATCTTATTGCTGCCAGGATGGATGGACAACTTAGAGGAGTGTGCTTCAGACATAATATCATTTCTAAGCTCTCGGTCCTTAGGCACAACTAATCTATCCTTGAACCATAGTACATCCTCTTCATCTACCCTGAACTGTGTAGTTTCTTGCTCTTTCATCTTACGCTTGATGTGGAATATACCAGTGTCAGTCTTTTGGAGCTCAATAATTCTGCTTTTGAGAGTACAACTGACAGTGATGTTGTACAAGACTGCTGGATGTAGGAGGCGAGATCGATGAAAATCAGTTTCAACTAGGGAATGTCAACGAGACTTACGGCTTAAAGCATCCGCAACCACATTTGCCTTGCCAGGATGATAGTGCACTTGAAGGTTATAGTCCTTAATCAACTCGAGCCATCTTCTTTGACGCATATTTAACTTGGGCTGGGTGAAGATGTATTTGAGGCTTTTGTGGTCTGTGTAGATATTGCAAACATTGCCCAGCAGATAATGCCGCCACACTTTCAAAGCATGAACGACTGCAGCGAGTTCTAAGTCATGCGTTGGATAATTCGCCTCATGTTTCCGAAGTTGTCGAGAGGTATATGCAATTACTCGGCCTTCCTGCATCAAAACACCTCCCAAACCTATGCCTGAGGCATCACAATAAACATCAAATGGTTTCTCGATATCCGGTTGTGCCAAAACCGGAGCTGAGGTTAGGAGAGTTCGCAATTTGTGAAAAGCCGCATCACACTCAGGAGTCCAGACAAACCTGGTGTCTTTTTGTAGCAACCGAGTCATTGGCTTGGCTATTTTGGAGAAATCCGGGATGAAGCGACGATAATAGCCAGCCAAACCAAGGAAACTCCGGACCTCGTGAACCGAGATAGGAGCTTTCCAGTTTAGTACTTCTTGTACCTTGGCGGGGTCCACCATAATTCTCCCATCGGACAACACATGCCCAAGGAAAGGTACTTCTCGAAGCCAGAATTCACACTTACTTAACTTTGCATATAGTTGATGTTCACGCAGTCTTGTGAGGACTATACGCAGATGTTCAGCATGATCTTCCTCATTTACAGAATATATCAGGATGTCATCAATAAATACCACCACAAACTTGTCCAATTCGGGCATAAACACCGAATTCATCAAGTACATAAAGTGTGTGGGGGCATTTGTCAAGCCGAAAGACATAACAAGATACTCATAAAGACCGTATCTGGTAGAAAAGGCTGTCTTTGGAACATCTTCCGGGCGGATTTTAATTTGATGGTAGCCAGATCTTAGATCGATCTTGGAGAAAACTTTAGCTTTAGACAACTGATCGAACAAGATGTCGATACGTGGTAGAGGGTACTTATTTTTGACAGTGACTGCATTGAGAGGTCTATAATCTACGCACATCCGCAACGACTGATCCTTCTTCTTTACAAAGATAGCAGGACATCCCCACGGTGACGAACTAGGACGAATCAACCCCTTCTTCAAAAGTTCATTCAATTGCACCTTAAGTTCAGCGAGTTCATTTGGAGGCATCCTATAGGGTCTCCTAGAGATGGGCGCCGTGCCAGGCAACAAATCAATTTTAAATTCCACATCCCGATCTAGAGGGAGCCCCGGCAAATCATCGGGAAAAACGTCCGGAAACTCATTTACTACTGGAATTTCGACCAATGCCTTTGCTTGCACAGCATGAACTTCCCCAGACAAATCAACTTTTCTAGGAAGTTGTACCAGAAAACCCTTTTGATCTGTAGGATCTCTGAGCATAACTACCCGAGTGGATGTATCAATGAGTACCCCATTCTGACTCATCCAATTCATGCCCAAAATAACATCTATGCCTAAGCCCAGCAAAACCACTAAGGCAAGCGAGTACTTTCGCCCTTCTATCTCAAGCTCAAGATTCCCCACTACTTTATTTGTGGAAATATTCCCACTTGCTGCGCTAATACAATAACCCCCACCTTCAACAGTATGCAATTTGTGTGCAAACTCTGATACAAACTTAGGACTGATAAAGGAATGCGAAGCACCTGAATCAAAAAGTACCACTGCAGGGTGTTGGTCAACTAGGAACTTACCAGCAGTGACAACCTCACCAGAGGGAATTTTCTCAATACTGTTATAATGAGCGTGCCCTTGACGGCCACCTTGGTTGACATTCTTCTTGGGGTAAGGACAGTTCCTGGACCAATGACCTGGCTTGTTGCAGTTCCAGCAAGGCATGTTGCTAGGAGGGACACTGGAGCTGCCTTGGCCCGAATTACCCTTTGGCAGAGCCACTGTATATGCCTTGCGAAACCCAGTCTTCACTGGCGCCTTCTTTTGCGGGGGACGGAACTTAGCACTTGTGGCAGGAGGGCGAGGAGGAGCCCTCGGGGCAGCTGGAGCTCAAGACTGTGAAGCACCTGCCTCAAGTGCCCTCTTGCGACTCTTAGAAGCAGCATAGATAGAGTTATTATTCTCTTGAGTCAGAGCATCACTGATAAATTCGTTGAAGGTAGTGCACTTGCTAGTGCCCATAGTCTTCATCAGCTTTGGGCCGAGGCCTCTTTTAAAGCTAGCAATTTTCTTGGCATCGGTATCCACAAACTCGGTGGCATACCTGGCCAGGTTGTTGAAAGATTGCAAGTATTCAGTCAAGCTTTTATTGCCCTGCGACAGCCTCATAAATTCTGTGTGCTTGATAGCCATAAGACCTGGAGGAATATAATTCCCACGAAATGCGGCCTTGAACTGACCCCAAGCAATCGGGACATTTGCAGGCAATGTGGAACGATAGTGGCTCCACCAAATACCCGCTGGGCCATGTAGTTGGTGAGAAGCATATTCAGTCTTTAGCTCATCAGTCAAGCGAAGCAGATGAAACTTTTGTTCAATAGTATTCAACCACTTATCAGCTTGCAGTGGTTCCTCCGCCTCCTTAAAGAGTGGGGGCTTAGTATCAAGAAAATCCTTGAAATCACTGTATTGATTGGGTTCTGGGCCCTGGCGGCCATGACGAGCCTCCCGGTTGGCAAGCTGGCGCATAGCATCTGCCAGCATGCGCTACCCTTCGACCATGGTCTGCATCAACTCAGCCGGGGTAGGTGGTGGCAGAGGGGGTGGCTGTTCCTCATCCTCATTGCCACGACCCCAACGAAGATTGTATGACATCTGCAAAATGCATAGTCAATGAGCACTGACGACGTGGGAAGTTTGTAGATGAATTATTGTAAATATGTCAAACTGACTTCATGAAATAGACTTCTCAAAATAATCATGGCACAATAATTCATCACAACCGCACAATCCATTCAAGCAGATCAATTGGCGCAATCATGCGAGGGAATCTAACAAGATGTACTTTGATAAAGGCTCACTCATAAGGAGCATAGCAGTTACTGAACCGTTTACGTTAATATCTACGTGAATTTTGACCTTTCGCCCGGTACTTGGATTTGATTTCAAGTTTTTAGTTGACTGAGAAAGGCAACTTCAAACTGACCACAAAGAGACTTCTCAACGGTAGAGTTCCATGGTAGATCATGACTAGCCACCTCGATACCAGCGCGTGCCAAGTAGCACAACCTTATGTCGCGCGCCATAGGAGGCCCTCGGTTTCGTCGCGGCACCGAAGGGTGCTAATTGTGACACCATCATCGAACGCCACACAATAAGACATCCAATTGCGATCGAAATTAACAGGTTCCAACTACACATCCAGGAAACATAGGGTTCAACCTTACATCCCAAAAGTCAAGTTATTACAAAGCCTCACTCCAACACAGGGAGGGCACAAAGACAACCCTAACATCATAGCTACGTGATAACTACTCTAAGCATCGTCCTCAGAGTCGGTGTCAAGGATCTCCCCGCCGTCCTCATCACTAACAGGCTCTAACTCCTCATCTTCTTCTTCTGGTTCTTCCTCTGGTTCGGCATCTTGGGGTCCGTTGACCTCCACTTCATCATCATTTTCAGCCATGAAGATTCCCAAACCCATGTCCTCATCTACGTTGATATTTCTAGGCAGCAGAGGATTTAGCTGGTTGTTCAGGCGGTGCACTTCTTCATGAAGATTGTCATTGTATTCTTCAGCATTCTCCAACTGCTGTTCGAGCTCAAACTGACGAGCTCTCAGAACGTTCTCCTCGTGCCAGGCTTCATCCCTTTGATTCATGACACGGACCAACATGCGTTGACAGTTGCGGTTTGCTACTGTCAATCTCTGGACTGCAAGGGTTTCCTGGTCACGATCACGAATCACTTGCTCCAGTTGCTGACGCGCTGCATTCCTGGCAGCAGTCACTTCAGCCAACTCTGCCCTCAGCCTTTCCACCTCAGTAGGCTCAGGGCGGGGCTCACGTGGAGCGAGCTGGTGACGCGGTGCCCTGCCCCCAGTGGACTTGCGAGTGGTCCTCATGGTACGTGCCATCTGTAGCAACAAGATACGACTTAAAGTGAGGATCATTTAGGGGATACGAAATTTACTTTAGTCGGGAGTATTGAAATTTTTAAGGAGGGAGTAAATGATATGTATGATATAATTAAACATGATGCATGCACGTTCCGTACGCCCTCTCACCTTAGTAGAAACCTAAAGTTCTAACGCTAGGCGGTGGCATACATACGTTCTCTCATATAAGCGAAACTATCGGTCTACTCGTTACGTTGTTAGTGTACCTGCAGAAAATCTCATTTCAGCCCAACAGTTTCCCAATATATGCACACAAGAAAGCAGTAATTTAAATACTTTCCATATACACATCCCCTGATGTATATACTTCAGTATCAAAGCTACCCGATATAAATATATTCCCACAATTAAGTGCTTACATAATTACATGGTTTAAACATGTAAGTATGCAAGTCACCAAAACTACTCTCCCCTAGATCGCCGGTTGGACAATCATGCTCTCACAACTCACACTTACCAGAGCGTCGAGGCAATTGATCCATACATTACCACCCAAGTGGATGGCATCCATACAATATCACGCCGTATGGATGACGAAACAAAAACAAACAAGGCCCCCAAGTTAGTCTTTATAATAAGCCACCTAAGAGTCCTTATTTGGGCTAAGGGATGTGATCACTGGCATACCTAAAAATAATTTTTAGTGTTTTAACCCTTTTTCATAATCAAATACTTTTGTTTTTAAATACTCGTACGATGTGTTTAATGTTGAATTATGCTCCGGTACCAGCTGTAACAGAACCGACCAAATTATAAGAGCACAAGTGCAAAAACAAGCACCGAAGTGCTCAAATTTTCGGACTTGAGCCCATATAATCCCGGTAGTCAATCGAAACCACGAAGGATTTCAAACCAACTTGCTTACAACCAGGATCGCATCATTCAACATACAACATCATACGTTACGTTACACCAGTAGTTCTGAAATAAGTTTACACACACGGAGTTGCAATTATTACAAACCAAGTTTATAAAAGTAGCGAAAGCATAAACACACCAGTTGTTTAACTACTGCCAGTCTTGTTGATCAACAACCCACAAAAGCATCAGGAAAGTACATAAAGATGATCACGCCCTAGTGATCTAGTCTTCGTCACCCGCAGGGTGGAGACAATTTTTGCAGAAGCCTTGGTAGAGCATATCATCTGCAACAGGAGGGAATAAACCCTGAGTACTGGAATGTACTCAGCTAGACTTACCCGTCGAAAACCAGAAATAAGATGACACCAAGGATTATGCAAGGCTTACACAAGAGGCTAGCTGACATCACATTTTTGCATAAAGGCATAAGTAATTGAGACTCTCATAACCTGTACTAGCAGTTATTTTTAGCATTTACCTGTCATCTATCTTAGCACCTGTACTAAACATGCACTTGATTAAATCAAACAATTATCATCATTATATCCAGAGCAGGTATGAATTGTGGCAACATTGTATCATTCCCTTAACCACCAGTTCATTTAATGAGATCTACGTTGTCGCTGCTCAAGTCAAGTGCTCACTAACCGGGAGCGACGACGATTCGAATCGAATTCCTATCCAGCTGGAGGGGTATTTCTAACACTCACCGTGCAGACCCCTGCCAGGGTCGCACAGGCCACCGTTTCATATGATTCAAGAATCGCGGGTCCGAATGATGTCGCGACCCCAAGGGCGACACTCTGCCAGGTGATAGGGACTCTAACCCCCCCTTGGTCTCACGCCAATGTCCCCAAGCACATCCTTTCTCTCCTCCAAGAAGCAACCTACCATTCGATTCCCGGCCTGAACCACATTACTCGGCTTCGCGGTCGGAACGACTTATCCGGCCAACTAAGTGTTAGACTGCGTTCAACATGACTCAAGGACGTACAACGAATCGGTCCTTAAACGACTCAGACGGGCATAGCTCCACACCCAAGACGTGAAGTGTCTTGCGGCTGTACTATCGAACTCCCGCCCGGTCTCAATTTCATTTTTAAGCATGGTTCCATCCACGATAGCCATAAAGCCACTCGTGACTCCTTCCTACATCTCGCGGATGACCGGAAATCACCCGACTTCTACCGTACTAAGCAGGGCTAAGCATTGACACGTGTCTAAACCTAATATAGGATTAAGTATGATATCTGGACAAGGACAGGTATAATGCAACAAGTGTTTTCATATAACTCCTACAACTTAATGCAGTAAACAATTAAAAGTACTCAAGATTAATTTATAAATCAGTAGGTTCAGCATGCACCGGGGCTTGCCTTTCAGAAAGGTCGAAAGCCGGTGGTCAGGACACTCGGGTAGATCTTCGGCAGGAGCTTCGTCGCCGGCTGGTTCCTCTAGCTGCTCCGGCTGGTCCTGGACTTCCTCCGGAATCACAGGCTCGAGTTCGAGGAGAGTTACCCCCTCCGGTACACCTATTGCATGAATGCACAATAAATATCATGGATGCATAAAGGTGCAACATGTTCGGAATGAAATGCATTTCAGAAATAAAATATAATAATCTAATCAAGTTACTTTATCAGTACGTGCAAATCTCTTCTCCGGTGGAGAAGTACTTACCTAATCTACCCAACCTAAGATATAGTTGTTCATCTTCGGTTAAGGCCCTAACACCTAACAAACACAAGAGTGACATTATTTAGGTTACCACATTCAACCCAAAATATCACAGTAAGACATTCTGGGACAGCAGCTACTTGTTTCTAACATAACTGGAGATTCCCAAATCCAAAAGATATGATCTAAGACAATCTGGCAAGCTTAAGAAATGCACCACAAAACGTTTTTAGACCACAACACTTAATTCCAAAGTTTACCTAGTCAAAATTCCAAAGTTCCAGAATCTGTCCTCCCCAAACAGAGAGCAGTCAATTCTGGACTGTCACTTAAAACAGCAATAACTCCTAAACTACTAAGCCAAATGCTCCCAAATTTTGACACAAGCTAATTTATCAAGTTTACTCCAACTTTGGTATTTACAAGTTTTACAGCAACCACTTTTATTAAGGGTCAAACCCAAAGATACTACCAGCTGTCCAGAAAACCTAGAATTGCAAAGATTAAATATTTATTGATGTGGCAAACATCCCATAAGACCAAACTACTGTTACCACAAGTTCACAAAGGTCACAAGAACACCAGAAAGTAAGGTGTGCCCACCTAGAATATTTATTTACACCCCTTTCTTAATTTACTTAATTAATTAAGTGGAATTTCAAACATATATGCAAACTGCTCCGAAAATTCTACAAAAATTACAGGAGACTCTCTGAACCAAGAAGAGGCTACTGTAAAAATTTGAACTAATTTTATTTACAGGAACTTCCTACACAAAATTCCCAAGCCAAAAAGGATGATTCTTGTATAAATAACAAAGCATAGTAAAAAGTGTCAAACAACAGATTTCCTAATTTTCTTGGACGCTCTAGGGTACCAAGACATTCTTCAAAAAGTTATATGAGCATTGCACATGTAGAAAAATTACAAAAATTCATTTAAGTATTTCCTAAAATAACAAGATAGCATTATAACTTGAAAAGTACTTAAGCACTACTGCCCAAATTTTTACCAGAGCTAGAGCAAGTATAAATTAGTCTACCCACCAAATTTCATAATTTTTGGAACACTAAAACTCAAGATATAATTTAAACAAGTTTGCATGTGATTTAAAACACATTTCAAAGACCTATTTAAATATCCCAGAAACTACACATCAGAGAACCAAATCATATTTTCTAAAATACTACACATCATGTAGATCCTAACAAAATTTATCTCATGATTTTTGAGCAAGTAAAACCCTAGATCTACATTTTCCAAAACTTAACCAAAACTGTGACAGAATAAATAAAAATCAAACAAATCTTATTCGTTGCTGGGCCGGCCCGGGAAAGACGCGGCCCACGACTCGCGCACGCGGCCCGCTCTCGCGCGCGGCTTGCTACGGCTCCCGCCCGCGCGCGTACGTGACTTACCAGGTGGCCCCACCGGTCGGAGAGAGAGACGGAGGGGAGGAGACGGCCGCGACTCCGGCGAGCTCTAGCTCGCCGACGACGGCGCCTCCGGCGAAGCTACGGTACCAGTGCGTTCACCTCAACCTCGTGCACCTAGGGGTACCCTCAATTGCTAGGATTATGGCGACCAGAGAGGATGGCAGTGGTCATGGCGGCATGCGGCCGCGGCTCGACCAACTCCGACGAGTCGCCGGCATCCTGGCTCAATTTGCCTACCCTATGAGCTTTAGCATACCTAACTATACCTACAGCATGGAGGAGATAGGATGGGGGGGCCCGAATGGCATGGCCACGTGCGAGATCGACGGCGGTGAACATGGCGGCCCGGTGGAGCCGCCTTCGCAGTGTAGCTCACCTGAAGCGATAGCGAGGGTTCGGTGAGGGCGAGGAGGTGGAGGGGCTCACGGGGGTGCGGTGGTCTAGACGGTTTGGCGAATGGAGCTACGGTTTGGGAGAAAGGCTCGAACGCGGTCGCCATTCCGCTTCTCTGGTCACCGCCCGCGCGCGGAGGAGGAAGTAGAGGAGGGAATGGTGAGCGCGAGTGGTGGGGGTTGAGGTGGCGGCCCCAACTTCACGCCCGCGCGCATGCGTGCGATATGGAGGCGACGGCAGGGCGCGAGCGCCACGTGGCCACCGAGCTCTGTCCGAGCGCCACGACGCGAAGCTGTCGGTGACGGTCGACTGAACGAAGCCCGGCGTGGTGGCCTGACAGCGAATGTTTGACGTTGATTAACTCGTAAACGAGCTCGAATTAGTGACACCTCCAATTAGCAAAGTTGTAGACCTATGTGAGCACTACAAGTTTGTAAAAGACATCATGAGCTGGTTCGGTTTAGTTAGTGACATACAGGGCCCTGAAGTGAGGTACCCAGAAACTGAAACCGAGTTTCAGTTAGCTAACCGACTGAAACTCGTTTTTTCTAGGCACCATAACTCCTAAACCATTTAGAACTAGGTGATGGTGATATTGACAATGTTGTAGAGATATGCGTGGACAACAACTTTGTCAATTGGCTCAAAGACTGGTTCGGCCTAGTTTGTGAGTTACAAGTTGCCAAAGGGAGGTACAGTGAAACGGTTTTCAGCTTCACACTTAGCCAAAATTGCTAAGTCCCAAAACAGCCTCTAATACTGACTTGTGGGCCATTTTTGAGCATGTTCTGATCATTTTCATGAGATGGCCATATTAGAACTTTTGTTCCTTATGAAATTCTCTACAACTTTGCTTAAGGGTGCTCCTCCATGCAAGGTCTCTAAGCTAGACTTTTTAATTGGTCAAACTAGAGCATCCTAGGGCTAAATGGTGGTCAACTACACCTTGGAGGGCATTTTGGTGATTTTGGTCAACATGAACCTTGCTCCATGAGTGACCCTAAGTATAACTAAGGTGTTGTGAGATATAATTGGCTACTCTACCCTTTAGTTACACCAAATTCCTAGTGTCACATACTTTGGAACAAGTAATTCAATACTTTCACCCAAATGTTGCAAGCTCATGTTGCACATGTTGCATGAGTGTGTTGCATAACACTTGCTAATTATGTTACACTAAAGTGGTTGACATGTCTCACAAAGGAAATTGCACATAAGGTACTTGTGTGTTGCACACTACTCACTTCTTACTTCACATGAAATATAAACATATGTGACAATGTTTCCAAAGCATGTTTCACATATTATAAGCTTATGCATGAAATGAATGATGCTTGCTTATGCTTATGCAAATGCAATGCAATTAAGGAGCTAAACACCTGAGGTGTCATAGACTCCACCGTACCTTATATGTTTTCACCACACTGTTTCGAGTAACCCTGTCTTTAGAGTCCAACACTCGAACCGGTTGCTCACGATATACCAAATCTGACTTGAGCTTTATGCCTCGAGGTTCGATTCTTTCCTCTGGAACACGCAAACATTTCTTGAGATGCGATACATGAAAAACTAGGAATATAGCACTCATTGTCTCAGGTAACTCTAACTTATAAGTGACTGGACCTTTTCTTTCCAAGATCTTATATGGTCCCACAAATCTGGCTGTAAGCTTTCTACGTACTCCAAATCGTTTCTTCTTCATTGGCGTGACTTTCAGATAGACATAGTCACCAACCTCGAATACAAGCGGTCTCCTTCTTCTATCCGCATAGCTTTTCTGACGTGATTGAGCGGCTTTCATATTTTGCTGAATGATATGAACTTTCTTCTCGGCTTCTTCTACGAAGTCAATACCATAATATCTTCTTTCTCCTGGCTCGATCTAGTTAAGTGGTGTTCGACACTTTCTGCCATACAAAGCTTCGAATTGTGCCATCTTGATACTTTCTTGATAACTATTATTGTAAGCGAACTCTGCTAATGGTAACCATGACTCCCATGAACCTTTGGAAGATAACACACAGGCTCTTAACATATCCTCCAGAATAGCATTAACTCTTTCGGTCTGACCATCTGTTTGAGGATGATAGGCAGTGCTACGATTCAAACTAGTTCCCAAATCTTTATGCAAGTGCTCCCAAAAGTGAGCAGTGAATTGTGACCCTCTGTCGGACACTATAGTCTTCGGTATGCCATGCAATCTCACAATCTCAGCAATATACTTCTCTACATATTGAGGTGGTCGATAACTTGTCTTGACAGGTAAAAAGTGAGCTGTCTTCGTAAGACGATCCACAATTACCCAAATCGAATCATGTCCTTTATAAGTAGTGGGCAAACCTATGATGAAATCCATGCTTATATTATCCCACTTCCAACTAGGTACGGACAAAGGTTGCAACAATCTGGCAGGTCTCATATGAATATGTCACACCCATTTTCAAGGAACAAATGGAATGCATAATCTTATGTGCGCCCAGAGATCAATCACACATAAGATGACAAATATAAATAGTATCATCACAGACGTTTATTACATAACGAATAAAATCACAGAGTCTTCACATAACTAAGCGAAAACATAGATAAATCTTGTGGTAGCTAGCTCCATAGCACAAGCATGTCAACTGGTTGACCACAAGTATAGTATTCTTCAGGGAAGTAGAAGTAGTAGTCACTATTTGCACAATCGGGAATCCATCCTGAGGTGTGGGGAATGCAAGGGTGAGCACAAAAGTACTCAACAAATATAACATGGGGTTCATGAAGCTCAAATAGGGTAGACACTGGTTTAACTGCATGTAGCTTTTAGTTGATCATGTTTTAAACAATTGAGTAGCAACAAATAGGTAATGTTCCCAATATAAACATATGATCATGTAAAGAGAATAATGAATAGCAAGAACAAGTAAGTTAATAGTGATCTCTATTCCATAAGGGTCCAAGGCCGTTCGTGACCGTGAGCACGACTGATATATCAGTTTTACACTCTGTAGAGGTTGTACACTTTCACTATGAGTCATGATCCCCAAAAGTCTGAGGTCATGACTCCCCATTGGACAGTTAAGTTTCACTATGAAGTCTTTTCAAGGTTCGTCTAACAAGTTAGGGCCGCTAGGTTTCGTGGCCTGCGAATGTAGAGCCCCCCTTCCGTATGGCACAATGACACACAGCCTATACTCATAGGGACAGAAGCCGCACTACACCCAACCCGGAACACACCCCTTTTGCGCCATAAAGGTAACCACTAACAAGCTAGAAAAGGTCCTCTTATATGACTAAAGCCAGAGCCATATAGCCCTCATAGCTGTACTGTAAGTCCTGGATGTTCCCTTATAGATAAGTCCTTATGGAGAGGAATCTAAAGAAAACTCTAGCCCTCTTGTTCCTTGTTGCTAAAAATCATCTTTTAGTGTTATTGCATATATCATTAATCAAATTACAAGATCATTGTTTATGTGAGCACTAGCAAACTACCCAATGTTATAACCATAGGATTCAAGGAATAAGATCAACACTAAGGCATCCTTAACAAGGAAACACATGCATGATGAATTAAGTGAATTAAAGTGAATAGGTAACAAGGATAGTCCCATGCTATACTTGCCTTGATCTAGCTGATCCTATTGACCTGGTTCGTAATAGTATTCTTGATCACCAATGAACTGCTCACCTTCTATTCTCGATTAACACACCAACATCAATCATCCAAGAGCAATCATACAAAGTAAACAAAGCTACAATTAGAACAGTACACCAACAGTATCAAAATAAGTTGAAAAGTTTGTAAAATGAATCTACATCTCACTAGGATCACACAGACGCGAATTGCACGCAAATCAGAGCTAAAACGAAAAAGATATGATTTAAACAAGCTTTTCTTTATTAAAGTAATAGATTAACTCTAATCTCAAAATTTAAGAGTGGAGAACCTACTAAACAGTAGCACTATCATGTAGATTATGAAATTACGAACCTAACACAATTTGAACGGGTCAAATCGGAGTTAAAACGGAGAAGTTATGGCTAAAACAAGTTGAATGACAAAGCTGTAAATACTTAAAAACGTATTTCGACATAACCGAACCAAAGTACGCTTTCAAAAAGAGAAAACAGAATTCCGTAAACGCGCTTTGGACTGTGGGTTGAGTCAGCAATAGTTGTAAGGGCTTATTTGCAAAACTGTCATCGAAAGGGTATGTGGCGTTTTAAACCGTTGGATCTGAATCGGATGGCCGAGATTAGATAGCGAGAATGGGAGATGTGGACTCCGGCCACCAATAGTGACCCAACGGTGGCAACTTGGCTGGCGGCGAGCAATTGCTCACTGGAGTTGAGCAATCTGGCAGCAGGGGACACGATTCGATGAACCGATTGCACGGGAAGGTAGAAGAGAGAGACGCGAACTCACCTGGATGGATTGGAGCGGTGGAAATCGGATGAGGACGTCGGGCGGCTCCCAATGGCGGGCGGCGGAGCTCCTATATACGGTGGTGAGGCTCAAGTAGCTAACCAAGGCGAAAAGGAAGAGAAGAAGGGGCTCGGCGACTTCGGAGTAGCTTCATGATATCCGTGGAAGGCTTACGGTGGCAGTAGAGACGACGAACTCGTCAAACCGATTGTGAGCGGCGGTGGCTACTTGAGTTGCGATGGCTTGCTCGTCTCGAGGGCGTGGCTAGCGATTGAGGTTGGGAAGAGGGGCGGCACGAGCATGGCTACTTATGAGGAGAGGCTCATCGTGCGGTGCAAGGCAACAAGGTGTCGGGGCGGAGGCGGATTTCATTGACGGTGTCTGGCTCGGTTACGAGCGAGAGGTGGACGACACCGCTTACATGCGGGCCCGGCGTGGCAGTGACTCGGAGGGAGGAGAAGGGCGTGCGGCTTCAGCCGGTGGTCTGCTAGGCCAGCCCGTTATGCGAGCGCGCAGGAGAAGAAAGAACTGGACTCGTGGCTTGCTGGGCTGGGAAGGAGAAAAGGCCGAGCAGGCCGAGATCAGAAGAAGAGGAAGCAGGCCTTCAGGCCAGAAGTTGAGAAAGGAGAGAATTTCTATTTTCTTTTCCTTTTCTAATATTTCAAATGCATTTTCTAATAATTTTTGAAATCCTTTTCTCTTTGAAATAAAACCAATCAACACAAAGGAAATTATGCAACGACATGTATGCACAAGCATGTGTCTAACCTTATAGTTGCTTTTATTTATTGAAAATTATTATTTTGCTAGGTTAACATGCTCACAAAATTGCTTGAATAAATCAAATTCTCCTATTTTAAAATAATGCAAATTTCAGGGTGTTACAATTCTACCCCCCTTAAAATGAATTTCGTCCCGAGATTCGGACGACGCTTACTCTAACAACTGTGGATACGCTTTTCTTAAATCTTCCTCTCTTTCCCTTGTAGCCTCTGCTTCCGAATACCGACTCCACTGAACTTTACACATCTTTATAACTCGGCTCCTAGTAACCCTTTCTGCTGTCTCCAATATCTTTACTGGGTACTCTTCATAGGTGAGATTTTCCTTAACAGTGAGTTCCTCTAGCGATATCTGTTCTTCTGGCACACACAAACATTTCTTTAACTGAGACACATGGAACACATTATGCACACCTGCTAAGCTCTCAGGCAATTTCAATTGATATGCTACTTCACCACGTCTCTCCAAGATCTTAAAAGGACCGACATACCTCGGTGCTAACTTTCCTTTCCAGTTAAACCTTTTCACACCTCTCATAGGCGACACTTTTAGGTAGACATAATCTCCTACTTCAAAAGTCAATTCTCTCCGTCGAGTATCAGCATAACTTTTTTGTCGTGACTGAGCTGCTTTCAAATTGTTTCTAATCATTCTTACTTGTTTCTCAGCATTCTTAAGCACATCGGGACCAAACACCTGACTTTTTCCTGTCTGATTCCAGAACAACGGAGTTCTACACTTCCTACCATACAAAGCTTCAAAAGGTGCCATCTGTAGACTTTTCTGATAACTATTATTGTAGGAAAACTCTGCATATGGAAAACTCTTATCCCAACTAGTACCATACTGCAAAGCACAAGATCTCAACATATCTTCCAATATCTAATTAATCCTTTCAGTCTGCCTATCTGTCTGAGGATGATATGTTGTGCTAAAATTAAGCTTAGTCCCTAATGACTCTTGAACTTTCTGCCAGTAATATGATGTGAATTGAGGGCCTCGATCTGACACTATCTTCTTTGGAACACCGTGCAAACTTACTATCCTTTCCATATACAGTTCAACCAACTTTGCACTAGAATATGTTGTTCTGACTGGTATAAAGTGAGCAACTTTGGTCAAACGATCCACTATGACCCATATTGAATCAAAACCTCTCTGAGTGCGGGGTAACCCTACTATGAAATCCATACCAACTTCTTCCCACTTCCACTCAGGTATCTGCATCGGTTGCAACAATCCAGCAGGCCTCTGATGTTCAGCTTTAACTCTCTGACACGTATCGCATAGTGCAACATACTCTGCAACATCTCTTTTTAAACCATACCACCAATACTTCTCTTTCAAATCCATATACATCTTGGTACTTCCAGGATGAATAGAGTAAGCAGACTCATGTGCTTCATGTAGAATTACTTCTCTTATAGCCTTGTCCTCAGGCACACATAATCGTTTTCCAAACCACAGAGTTCCTTTATCATCCAAATGGAATCCAGGTGCCTTACCTTTCGGTATATTCCCAACTATCTCCTTTATTCTGTCATCTATCAACTGACCCTTACGTATTTCCTGCTCCAGTACAGGCTCTATCACCAATTCCACTGCATTGATGGCAATATCCAAGTTCAAATGTTCAATCTCAGCACACAACTCATTCGACATAGGCACTACTTGTACCTCATTAGCATAGCTCTTCCTACTAAGAGCATCTGCAACAACATTGGCCTTGCCCGGATGATAATGTACCTCCAAATCATAATCCTTAATCAACTCTAACCATCGACGTTGTCTCAAGTTTAGATCCGACTGGGTGAAAATATACTTCAAACTCTTATGATCCGTATAAATATCACTCTTATGTCCAATCAGATAATGCCTCCATATTTTCAAAGCATGTACCACTGCTGCTAACTCCAAGTCATGAGTAGGGTAATTTAACTCATGCTTCCTCAACTATCGCGATGCATAGGCCACCACTTTGCCTTCTTGCATAATCACACAACCAAGACCCAAACGAGATGCATCACAGTAGATAGAGAAATTCTTACTCAAATCTAGCAAAACTAACACCGGTGCGGTTGTTAATCTTTTCTTTAATTCCTCAAAGTTAACCTGACACTTATCAGACCACACAAACTTAGCATTCTTCTCTAACAATGCTGTCATTGGCTTAGCAAGCTTGGAAAACCCTTCAATAAATCTTCTATAATATCCAGCCAATCCCAAGAAACTACGAATTTCTCCCACATCGGTTGGTGGCTTCCAATTCAACACATCCTTTACCTTGCTAGGATCCACTGATATTCCACCATTAGAGACCACATGACCCAAAAAGGCAACTTCCTTCAACCAGAACTCACACTTACTACGTTTAGCATAGAGCTTATGCTCTCTGAGCTTCTGCAGGACCATCCTTAAATGTTGGGAATGTTCTTCCTTAGTCTTGGAATATACCAATATGTCATCAATAAACACTACTACAAACTTATCGAGATACTCCATAAATACCTTATTCATCAGGTACATAAAGTACGCAGGAGCATTAGTCAAGCCAAAAGACATTACTGTATACTCATACAAACCATACCGTGTTGTAAATGTTGTCTTTGGTATATCAGTAGCACGAATCTTCAACTGATGATAACCAGAACAAAGATCAATTTTAGAAAACACACAAGCACCTCTCAACTGACCAAATAAGTCATCAATCCTAGGCAGTGGATACTTATTCTTAATAGTTACTCTCATAAAAATTTTAGAATTTTTCGCTGAACAGTTAATTCCGAGAATAAAAGTAAAGGCAGACCGCTCTAGAAAGGACAGAACAGAGAGAAAAGGTTATCCCAACTAAACTATTTATTTTTCATACTTAAACTTAGTATCTTTAACTAGGAACTTTTGTAGGCAAGCCCACAAAGCTCCAGCACTCATTACATGGAAAAACCAACTCACACATAAGCACAATAATAACTCAACTAACCACACAGAGTTCACACGACACCACAAAACTCAACTTAACTCGACACTATTCGTACTATCGTATTATTACATAGATGGTATTCCAAGTCCTAGGGACGGGCTTGATGTTCATGATAGTCATAGATCGCCTCCATGCCTTGATCAATCCTTAGACCATCTATCACCTCTTGGTACCTCTTGACGTCTTTTCCCAAGGCTTTAACCAAGGCTTCCAACCGACGATTCTTCACCATCATGTCATGACCAAAATCCACCATCACTCGAGGAATTAACTCCAAATTCTCAGGGTTCATCATTACCCATCCTTGCTCTGGGTCTCCATGGGGAAAATAGCGGTATTGATCATCTTGCATAACATCATGGCAGAGGTGACGAAGTCCCAAGCATGCTTCAAAGGCTGCATCTTCTATGCCATCTCCTATAGTGGCACGACGACCACTATGGGAAAAACACCGGTCCAGCAGATGAGTATCCATCTCCTTGTCCTTGACGAAGATACGCACATTGCACTTCCAGTAAGTAGCTTCCAAAGGATGCTTATGCTCCCAGCAAACATACTCAAACGCAGGATCCCAATCCGTGAAGTAAGCACTAAGCATACCAACCAATCGATGGTGTGAAGGTGTGTCATAGCTTGACTTGTGATGAATCCTTGTAGTCCAACCCATAGGAAAGGACGGCACACCAACTTCAGTGGAACCATCTTGTGGAGGCGACGGGGGCTGTTCTCCACCTCGGGCAAACTCAGTATCTTCATCATCACTCAAGTAGACAACCTCCTCCTTAGGTTCATGTTCTTCTTGGGGCATATCTGGTTCCGGTGCCTGATCTGGTGAAGGTGGCGGGGTTGGTGCAGTGTCTTCTGGTTCTTCCCTAAGCTCCATTGATTCATACAGGGAACGAGGTGGAAAGTAACCTCCAGTGGTGATACGGGCAGTCTTACAGGCACGAGGCATCTAAAGAATTTAGTCCAAAGATAAGTTAGAATAGAAGCAATATTTTCACAATAGAATAAGGCGAAAGGAGCATAAAAATTTAGAAATTATCAAGTGTAAGGTGATAAGCATGAAACAAAGGAAGAAAAGGGAACTAATCACGACCATTACTAACTAGGCTTGCGTCCTACAGTCAACATGGCTCTGATACCAATCTGTCACACCCATTTTCAAGGAACAAATGGAATGCATAATCTTATGTGCGCCCAGAGATCAATCACACATAAGATGACAAATATAAATAGTATCATCACAGATGTTTATTACATAACGAATAAAATCATAGAGTCTTCACATAACTAAGCGGAAACATAGATAAATCTTGTGGTAGCTAGCTCCATAGCACAGGCACGTCAACTGGTTGACCACAAGTCTAGTATTCTTCAGGGAAGTAGAAGTAGTAGTCACTATTTGCACAATCGGGAATCCATCCTGAGGTGTGGGGAATGCAAGGGTGAGCACAAAAGTACTCAACAAATATAACATGGGGTTCATGAAGCTCAAATAGGGTAGACACTGGTTTAACTGCATGTAGCTTTTAGTTGATCATGTTTTAAACAATTGAGTAGCAATAAATAGGTAATGTTCCAAATATAAACACATGATCATGTAAAGAGAATAATGAATAGCAAGAACAAGTAAGTTAATAGTGATCTCTATTCCATAACTGTCCAAGGCCGCTCGTGACCGTGAGCACGGCTGATATATCAGTTTTACACTCTGCAGAGGTTGTATACTTTCACTATGAGTCGTGATCCCCAAAAGTCCAAGGTCATGACTCCCCATTGGATAGTTAAGTTTCACTATGAAGTCTTTCCAAGGTTCGTCTAACAAGTTAGGGCCGCTAGGTTTCGTGGCCTGCGAATGTAGAGCCCCCCTTCCGTATGGCACAATGACACGCAGCCTATACTCATAGGGACAGAAGCCGCACTACACCCAACCCGGAACACACCCCTTTTGCGCCATAAAGGTAACCACTAACAAGCTAGAAAAGGTCCTCTTATATGACTAAAGCCAGAGCCATGTAGCCCTCATAGCTGTACTGTAAGTCCCGGATGTTCGCTTACAGATAAGTCCTTATGGAGAGGAATCTAGAGAAAACTCTAGCCCTCTTGTTCCTTGTTGCTAAAAATCATCTTTTGGTGTTATTGCATATATCATTAATCAAATTACAAGATCATTGTTTATGTGAGCACTAGCAAACTACCCAATGCTATAACCATAGGATTCAAGGAATAAGATCAACACTAAGGCATCCTTAACAAGGAAACACATGCATGATGAATTAAGTGAATTAAAGTGAATAGGTAATAAGGATAGTCCTATGCTATACTTGCTTTGATCTAGCTGATCCTGTTGACCTGGTTTGTAATAGTATTCTTGATCACCAATGAACTGCTCACCTTCTATTCTCGATTAACACACCAACATCAATCATCCAAGAGCAATCATACAAAGCAAACAAAGCTACAATTAGAACAGTACACCAATAGTAGCAAAATAAGTTAAAAAGTTTGTAAAATGAATCTACATCTCACTAGGATCACACAGACGCGAATTGCACGCAAATCGGAGCTAAAACAAAAAAGATATGATTTAAATAAGCTTTTCTTTATTAAAGTAATAGATTAACTCTAATCTCAAAATTTAAGAGTGGAGAACCTACTAAACAGTAGCACTATCATGTAGATTATGAAATTACGAACCTAACGCAATTTGAACGGGTCAAATCGGAGTTAAAACGGAGAAGTTATGGCTAAAACAAGTTGAATGGCAAAGCTATAAATACTTGAAAACGTATTTCGACATAACCGAACCAAAGTACGCTTTCAAAAAGAGAAAATAGAATTCCGTAAACGCGCTTTGGACTGCGGGTTGAGTCAGCAATAATTGTAAGGGCTTATTTGCAAAAGTGTCATCGAAAGGGTATGGGGCGTTTTAAACCGTTGGATCTGAATCGGATGGCCGAGATTAGATAGCGAGAATGGGAGATGTGGACTCCGGCCACCAACAGTGACCCCACGGCGGCAACTTGGCCGGTGGCGAGCAATTGCTCACCGGAGTTGAGCAATCCGGCAGCAGGGGACACGATTCGATGAACCGATTGCACGGGAAGGTAGAAGAGAGAGACGCGAATTCACCTGGATGGATTGGAGCGGCGGAAATCAGATGAGGACGTCGGGCGGCTCCCAATGGCGGGCGGCGAAGCTCCTGTATACGGTGGTGAGGCTCAAGTAGCTAACCAAGGTGAAAAGAAGAGAAGAAGGGGCTCGGCGACTTCGGAGTAGCTTCACGATATCCGTGGAAGGCTTACGGTGGCAGTAGAGACGACGAACTCGTCAAACCGATTGTGAGCGGCGGCGGCTACTTGAGTTGCAACGGCTTGCTCGTCTCAAGGGCGTGGCTAGCGATTGAGGTTGGGAAGAGGGGCGGCACGAGTGCGGCTACTTATGAGGAGAGGCTCATCGTGCGGTGCAAGACAACAAGGTGTCGGGGCGGAGGCGGATTCCATCGACGGTGTCCGGCTCGGTTACGAGCGAGAGGTGGACGACACCGCTTACATGCGGGCCCGGCGTGGTAGTGATTCGGAGGGAGGAGAAGGGCACGCGGCTTCAGCCGGTGGTCTGCTGGGCCGGCCCGTTACGCGAGCGCGCAGGAGAAGAAAGAACTGGACTCGCGGCTTGCTAGGCTGGGAAGGAGAAAAGGCCGAGCAGGCCGAGATCAGAAGAAGAGGAAGCAGGCCTTCAGGCCAGAAGTTGAGAAAGGAGAGAATTTCTATTTTCTTTTCCTTTTCTAATATTTCAAATGTATTTTCCAATAATTTTTGAAATTCTTTTCTCTTTGAAATAAAACCAATCAACACAAAGGAAATTATGCAACGACATGTATGCACAAGCATGTGTCTAACCTTATAGTTGCTTTTATTTATTGAAAATTATTATTTTGCTAGGTTAACATGCTCACAAAATTGCTTAAATAAATCAAATTCTCCTATTTTAAAATAATGCAAATTTTAGGGTGTTACAGAATAGCCTTTACCCTACAACATGTGTCGCATCTGGCTACATATGCTGCAATCTCTTTCTTCATCTTGGTCCACCAAAAACGAGGTCTTAGTTCTTGGTACATTTTGCTACTTCCGGGATGGATAGATAACTTCGAAAGGTGAGCCTCATCCATAAGTTTATTCTTAAGCTCTCGATCCTTGGGAACAACAAGACGGTCATCAAACCATAACATGTCATGTTCATCCAATCTAAAGTTCTTGGATGGTTCTCCTTTAATCTTTTCTTTGATATAGAATATCCCTTTATCGGTTTCTGGCCTTCTATTATCTTACTCTCTAAAGAACAACTAATCTGAATACTGTGTAACATGGCAGGATGCATTAGATCAAAACCATATTCGAGCAAAGGTTGCGCATTCAGGCAATGTGACTTTCTACTCAAAGCATCTGCCACTACATTGGCCTTTCCAGGATGATATTGCACATTCAAATTGTAATCTTCGATCAATTCTAACCATCTTCGCTGTCTCATGTTCAATTCAGGTTGGGTGAAGATGTACTTGAGACTCTTGTGATCAGTGAAAATATTGCACACATTACCAAGTAAGTAATGTCTCTAAATTTTTAATGCATGCACTACGGCAGCAAGCTCAAGATCATGTGTCAGATAGTTAATCTCATGCTTTCTCAACTGACGGGAGGCATAAGCAATGACTCTTCCTTCTTGCATAAGAACACAACCTAATCCTATTTTTGATGCGTCGCAAAACACATCAAAAGGTTTCTCAATGTCTGGTTGCGCTAGAACTAGAGCAGTGGTCAACAGTTTTCGCAAGGTATGGAAAGCTGTCTCACACTCCTCTGTCCACACAAACTTATGATCTTTCTGTAGCAGACTTGTCATTGGCTTGGCAATCTTCGAGAAATCTAGGATAAAACGACGATAGTAACCAGCTAAACCCAAGAAACTTCTAACTTCCGAAACTGTGATTGGTGTCTTCCAATCCATAACCTCTTGCACTTTACTCGGATCTACAAAAACTCCATTCTCTGACAGAATGTGACCAAGGAAAGGAACTTTCTTCAGCCAAAATTCACACTTGCTAAACTTAGCATACAATTTATGATCTCTAAGTCTGGTTAAGACAATTCTCAGATGCTCTTCATGATCTTTCTCATTCTCAGAGTATACTAGAATATCATCAATGAACACAACCACAAACTTGTCCAACTCTGGCATGAAAACCGTATTCATCAGATACATAAAGTATGCAGAAGCATTTGTTAAGCCAAAGGACATAACAAGATACTCATACAACCCGTATCTGGTAGAAAAGGTGATTTTCGGTATATCTTGTGGTCTAATCTTTATCTGATGGTAACTCGATCTTAAATCTATCTTGGAGAACACTCTAGCTTTGGCTAACTGATCGAACAAAACATCAATGTGAGGTAAGGGATACTTATTCTTGATAGTTACAGCATTAAGAGGCCTATAATCCACACACATTCTCAAAGTACCATCTTTCTTTTTCTTCACAAACAAGGCAGGACATCCCCATTCAGACTTACTTGGTCGGATAAACCCCTTGTTCAACAACTCCTCTAGTTGCTTTTTCAGTTCAGCTAACTCATCCGGAGGCATCCTATAAGGTCTCCTTGAAATTGGAGCTGTCCCGGGGATCAACTCAATTCCAAACTCAACATCTCTATCTGGCGGAAGACCAGGTAACTCCTCTGGAAACACATCCGGAAACTCACACACAACCGGAATCTGATGAATAGAAATGACTTACATAGCACATGTCACACTCACAAGGTCTATTCTTTTGGGTAATGGTACCTGAAAAATACCCTCTCCCTAGGGATCCTTAAGGGTAAGCACCCGACTTCCTGTATCTATAACTGCTTCCCATTCCTTCATCTAATTCATCCCTATGATGACATCCAGAACTAGTCTAGGCATAACTATCAAGTTTACTCAAAACTTTTGACTACCTAACTCAAGGGTTGCCCCCCTAACCATCTGATTGGTTAAAACATCGGCCCCTGCTGAACTTATACGGTAACCATAACTTAAGTCTGTGCATAGTTGTTCATGTTTCTGTGCAAATGCTTGACTCATGAAAGAATGCGATAATCCAGAATCAAATAGAACAACTGCAGGGTTTTGGTTAACAGGAAACTTACCAGCAGTTATGGGCTCTCCCTCAGGAATCTCATCCACAGTGGTGTGGTGTACTCGAGCATTATAGGTCTGTTGCTTCTTTCTGGGCGGATAAGGACAGAACTTTGAAAAGTGGCCTGGCTGATCATAATTATATCAGGGTCCTTTCACTGTATCAGCAGATCCGATAGCTCTCTTCGAGTTACCTTGTCCTGCAGTTGTGGCTGTCCTTGCTGGAGGCACGGCCATCTTGTACGGCTTCTGTGTTCCCTTGTAGTTCTAGGTTTTATGCTGCGGTGGCCTAAACCTTGCACCTGGTGCAGACGGACGATAGGTCGAACGATTAGCAGTGACAACTCTTGGCTGTGACGGTCCTGACTCAAAGGCTCTCTTGCGAGTCTTGGATGTTGTGTACGCGTTGTTGTTCTTTTCTTGTTTCAGACAATCACTGATGAAGTCATTGAATCTGGCGTGGGTATTGGTACCCACATGCTTCATCATCTTTGGGCTTAACCCTCTCTTGAAGCTAGCAATTCTCTTAGCATCGGTGTCAACCATGTCGGGAGCATAACGACACAAGTTGTTGAAGGCATGCAAATACTGTGTTACGGTTTTGGTACCCTGATTTAACGCCAAGAACTCTCCCAACTTCATCTCAACCAGCCCTGGTGGAATATAAACTCCACAGAAGGCTTCAGTGAACTCTCTCCATGAGATATGAGCATTTGGAGGGAACGTGGTGCGATGATGTTTCCACCATATCCCTGCTGGTCCTTATAACTGATGTGCAGCATACTCTGTCTTCAGTACTTCAGTTAGCCTTAACACATGGAACTTATCTTTTATAGTATTGATCCATTTTTCAACGTCAAGTGGCTCGTTTGCTTCCTTGAAAATTGGTGGCCTAGTGTCCATGAAATCCTTGAAGTTACTGTACTGATTCACCCCATTGCCACCACCTTGGTTGTTACCACGTTGCACATTGTTGGCAATGGTACGCAAAAAATCTTCCATGTTCTTCTGTGACTGTTCGGCATTGCGCTGACTTCCAAGAAACTGCGTAAAGAATACCTCTGCAGTGAGCGGTAGAGGAGGCGGCAAATGCGGCTCCGGTTGTGGCTCATTATGGTTGGCATTGTTTTCACCACTCCCACCTGCCCCGGCACCATTTCCACCAGTTTCAGCAGCCTCATACGTGGCGCGGCGAGTGTTTGCTATCTGCATATTTCAGCAATAAGTAATGATTAAGTGAAGCTGTAGTAATTGTGAGTGAATGAAAAATTATGCCGTACTAAATTCATTGGAGAGAACAAAGTCATACAATAAAATAGAGGCACAATAATCACATTCCAATTAAAACAACACCACTAATTAAATTACTTCAAATGCAAACATCGCGTCCAATATAACCACGTTGCCAGCATACACACACTGGACTTTATGCGCTCAGGTATCGCATGAACAACCAAGATCCAACATTCTACCAAGTCTCAAGGTTCGAACGAGATACATCAAGATATATGAAGCCAAAAGAAGGTCATCGTGACAGGGCCTAGTAGCTAACGCAAAGCAATTAGCCTACTCCTCGGGGCCATCGTCGGGGTCGGAGATGTCACCATCGCTACCATCAGTAGCAATGTTGTCGTCGTCGACGTCCATACCAGCGGCTTCTGGAGGAGCATATGGACCAATCCTGTTGTAGAGCGCATGAAACTCCTCATGCAAGTTGACATTGTACTCCTCTAGCTCCTTGACCCTCTGCCTCAGGAGGTTCCTCTCGTTCCAGGCTTCATTCCTCTCCTGAACCAACTGTCCAATCATGCGGTCTGCATTATTGTTGGCCTGAGTCAATGTATGCACCCGCTGTAGAGCACTATCACCTCTCTCGAGAGCCTAGTCTCGCTGCAAGCTCATGTCAGCCAACTGCTCCTGCAAACTAGCTATAGCACGTGCCTGCTTCTTCTTTTGTTTTCTTGCTTTGAGCCGATCATCACCATGCAAACCAGTCAAAGTCCAATAGGTGCACTCAAGACCTTGGTATGCTCTGATAGCTGCATACATCGCACTCATAGCGTGGTTGTCGCTAGCCTGTCCCTCGTTTGGGCCTCTGACTAAAGCACTTCCTTGCGGCTGCACCCAAATGGCATCGCGAGGATCATCTCTCGGAAAAGTACCAGCCAAGGCTGCTACCAGCTCATTGGGTGTCCCTCAGACTTCAAGTGCCAACCATCCCACTCTGGAGCATCACCAAGAGCAGGGACGGTGATCTCCACTACTGCAAGTCCATCCTCAGCTAACTGGCTCTCGCTCCAAGAGTACACCGGCTCCTGACCCTCCGGGTATCCCACATCATGGAGCACTCTCCAAAGCAAAGTTGGCATGCCAAACTCGCTCAGAAAGATGTCCGTGATGCGGCGCTCCCGTGGGGCCAACTGGTGTCGGGGTGCTCTTCCACCTGTGGACTTGCGGGCAGTCTGCTTTGTGCGGGCCATCTGTACCAAAAGTTTTGATTACCGGGTGAGAACACATTTTAAGTTGGTATAATTTTTATCAAAAGGGGATAATCAATTTATAAGGGGAGGAATGCATGACATGAATGAAATGCACAAGCAATATGATGCTTGTACGTTTCGTACGTTCTCACAAACTTAAGAAATAAATGATATCTAGCAATGAATTCGGTGGCATACAGGCGATCTCTCATATATGTGACTAATACGTTCTACACTAGAAATACTGTTATGTACCTGCAGAAAATTCATTTCAGCCCAATTCCTCATGCATGCATGAAAGCAGTAAATCTATCTACACGCTCTACACGAATCCCCAGATACGCGTACAACGGTAGTAACTACCCAAAACATCGTCCTATTGATGGCATCGCCTCAACGGACGGAACAACCACACATGCGACACTTTTGTAAAAACATGCGTAGAACATGTAAGTACTCCAGCATCATATAAGCACTCTCCCTAGATCGGCAGTGTATCCGATCATGCTCTCACATCTCACACTTACCGAGGCGTAGAGGCAACTGATCCATACATTACCACTTAATTAAGTGGCACTCATACAATAACACGTCGTATGAGCAACGAAAGAGAAATATGGTGCAAGAACCCCCAAGTTAGTACTTAAATAAGCCATCTAGAGTCCTTACTGGGCATAAAGGATATGACCACTGGCACACTCTTAGTTTGTAAATCACGTTTTTCAAACATATTTTTGTTTTAAATACACTTATGAACAGTAACACACGCTAAACCATGCTCCAATGCCAGCTGTAACAGAACCGACCAATTATACGAGATTAAGTAAGAAAATCATCCACCGAGCAGACGATTTAGCAAACTTAAGCCCGTATAACCCGGTAGTCTGTCAAATCATGACGGATTTCAAACCAACTTACATACCAGCCAAGATCGTAATAAGTTCAGCGGTCACCATCACAAGTTACATAAAAGTTCAAGTCGCAAATACATCGGAGTTTAAACATAGTTATTACAAACCAGTTTTAGATAAAAGTAGCGGAAGCATTTAGTTCAAATCACACACTCACACAGAGTTCAAAATACAGTGCCAGCTCAGGATCATCTTCCAACAAAAGCATCAGACGAGATGTAGTGAATGACCATTGCCCATGGTCCTAAGCTTCTCCCATCGCAGGATAAAGGCAGTTGATACAGTAGCCGTAATACATTTGCCCATCTGCAACAAGTGGGAACAAAGCCCTGAGTACGAGAAGGTACTCAGCTAGACTTACCCGACAGAACCAAAAATAAAAGACATCAAGGAATCATAACAGGCTTTCTGGTGGGGTAGCTGACTCATTTGCAAAAAGGCATTTTTAGCATTTAAAGAATCTTTCCAAAAGCTTTGCATCAAGTTAAATCTTTATTAACCTGTCAACTACATTTGCACCTGTACTAGAGTAACATGTAATTAAACAGGTAAGGATAACCAATGATCATTAACGACTTTAATCATGTCATATTCCATATAACTGTCCAAGTGTTCCATCAGAATTACTACGATGAAGTCACTCAAGTCAAGTGTTCACTATCCAGTGAACGATGGCGATTCGAATTGATTATTAACCAGCTGATAAATTATTCCTCACACAAACCTCACTCACCCGCTAAAGTGAGGTGTTGGTCACCGAGTCAACCATTCAGGTAAAGTCGCGAGCTTGCCAGGAACCACATGTACCCGGGGGTCGCCCGACTGCTCTTTGGCCTTATCATCGCGCCCCCGTATCCTGCCACTACTGCTCCGGTACAGTGCGTTGCGGGCAATCCACTCGGCCCAAATAATCTCCCAGCTTCACGATCGAAAGGTACATTATTCGGCCAGCTAAATGTAAGGCATGCGTTCAACATGATTCGAGGCCCAACAATGGTCGGTCCATAATCGACACAGACAGAAAACACTATAGTCCGAAACCCTGCAAGTTTCCGTCCGGTCTCAATTTCACATTAACACTTAGTTATTCTCAGATGACATACTTTCTCAAGCAGATCCAGGTAACCACGTATAGCTCGCAGGTGACAGGAAATCACCTGACTTCTACCGGTCTAAGCAAGCTAAGCAATTACTTGACTGTGAATAACAAGGTGACAAGGATAGGGTAGAACGGAGTAAACAAGGTATAATGTAGCAATGGTTGCAAACAACTCCTAAACATAATGCAGCAGTTAAAGTAAAGCATTAATAAAATTATTCGCTAACCGGGGGAGAAAAATGCTCCGGGGCTTGCCTCTCTCGAAAGAGCTCGGACGGTGGTCTGGGCACTCTGTAAGATCCTCACCGACCTCCTCGTCGGCCTCAGGCACCTCCTGCTCCTCAGGCTGCTCTTCCGGCTCCTCGGGAACTGCTACCGGAGTTACTTCCTGTGATCCTGTATGATGCAACTGTATAAGTGCTTATGCCTAGGTACATTGCAGAAATGACATATAATGGTCATGATGAATGAAATGTAGGCAGATAGGTTCACTTTATTTCATAAAGTAGGAATATAATTTTTCTACAAGGTAGTCAACATTATCCAAGAACATATATTACAAGCACATGTCATCTACTGCATTCTCTTCTACTACTACTATGCTAAGTCAACACATCTTATTAAATGCTTCAAAGATACACCAAAGAAAACCTTATTAACTAATCATGCATTAACAAGGTTAATTTAAACCTTAATTACAACTAGATTTAAACAGTAACACCTATTTTTGTAGCACAGAAAAATCTGAGAAAAATTACAGTAGCTTTCTATCATCAAATCTAGCATACCACAAAAATTTCATTGCATTTGAATTACTAGAACTGCCTACACAAAAATAACAAGCTAGGGCCTAAAAATGAGCATAAAAATACTTTATATTATGAAAAGTATCAAACAATAGATTTAACATTTTTCCTACATTCTACACAATAAACAATCACCATAGAAAAATTATTACATGCATGTTTTATTCATCTTTTTCTCTCTAACAAAAATAACAATTATGAACAATACTAAACACTTGTACTACACATCAAGATTTTTCGACAGAACATGCATGACATATATTTTTTCTAGAAAGTACATCACAAAAGAAAATTATTGCAAGTGGAACCATATTTTTCTGAACTTTCTATGATTTATTACATATTTAAAAAGAAAACAGCAATTTCAGTGATTAAATAAAAACTCTATAGAAAATTATTTCAAACTTGACATGCAATATTTTTAAACTGTAGATCTACTCATGAGAAACACTACAAAATTTGTTTCACAATTTTTGGAGCTAAAATGATTACACAAACATTTTCCAAAGTATTTATTTCTCAAATAATAAAAGAAAAATGAAAAACAATTTTTCTTATTGATAACGGGCCGGCCCAGTGAATCCATTCGGCCGGACGAGGCTTTCGGCCCGAGCGCGCGCGCGGAAGGCAGACGCGCCGGCCCGGCTTGGGCTTCGGCCCAAGGCCGTTTGGTCCAGTGAACCGAGAGGGGCGAGAGCGGGGCGTGACCACGGGTGGCGGCATCCTCGACGGCGTGGTCGCGCGGCAGTGGCGTCCGGCGGCGTTGCCGGCCACAACTGGACACGGTGAAGCGAGCAACAGATTCGCAAGGGGAAGGCGAACTCGGCAAAGAAATTTTCAAGGGCCAAGGAACGGCGGGGATGCCCTTTCCGCGGTGAGGTCGAGCGCGGCGGCGCCATGACCGACGGCGGGGCAACACGGCTCAATCGACCTACCTAGCTCGAATGGTGAAAGTAAGGCGAGCACGACGTGTCGGAGATGGAGGCGGAGCGACGTGCACGCGATGGAGGGCAGCGGTGGACCACCGGCGGCCAATTTCTCCGGCGGAGGTGGCGGTGGCGAGGCCGGCTCGAGCGGTGCTCGGTGCAGGGCGGAGAACTGCAGCGCGGGAGAAAGGAAATGGAGAGGGCAGAGAGGGGAGTGGAGCTCCTGCGGCTTGAAAGGGTGAGGCGCGCGCTCGTGGGGGCCACAGACGGTCAGGTGTCGCCGGCGAGCGGCGCATGCCGGCTACGGGGAGAGCAGCTCCTGCCGCGGCCGACCGTGCTGGCGCGGCGAGCGCGCGCGAGCGGGGAAGGCGCGGGCGAGCGGGGCCGGGCTGGCTTCGGCTCGCGGGCCGCAAAGGTGGCCGCGGCCCGTTAAGGTAAGAAATTCCTTTTTCTTTTCTAAATACATTTCCCGATTTTATAATTTGATTCAAATTCAAATTTTAAAGATGAAAAAGGCATTTTTACAAATTGCCCCCAAAACAAAAGTTGTTTAAAATTTAATTCTCTACAACTTTCATTTAGGACACTTTTCAAAATTCTAAATAGATTTTGAATTAGTGATTTAAAGTCAAATTTTTAAATGGTAACTCATTTTTCTGAAATATTTTTAAAAGCAAAATTTGGGGAGATTTTGAATACAAAAATTGCTCCAAAAATCATGTTAATTAATTCTAAGTTATTTAGAGTTATAGCACAACAAATTTTTACCACTCTTAACTAGAATTTTTACTAATTCAGGGTTCAAACATGTGTTTTCAAAATTTGAATTAATGTCAATTTAAATTGCATGCGATGATGAATATGTATGAAATGGTAATGCTCATGATTTGGGATATGAATGCATGTTTAACACCCAGGGGTGTTACAGCCACCTCGCCCGAAAAACGAAAATACAAATATATATAAAGAGACAATGACATATATTAATAATCAAACATTAAAAAGTTATTGCCTGTTTGGTATGGACTCATGGACAACTTCAGGAGCTGTTTTCTAGCTTCATCCACCAATCAGCACATTGTCTCTCCGTTTCATGAGCGAAAGCTATGGATTTTATGTTGAGACGAGAGGAGAGATGTAAGGTGAAAATAACTAGCTTCGACCCGCTTCGGCTTGCATTGGTGGCCCCCGCTAACCATGGTCTGCTTTGCCCACGTGAAGCCCTCGTGCAGGCACGACCAGGATGGCTGTGCGAACGGCATGTGGACGAACGGCTACGTAGCCGTGCGTGGAGGGGGCACAGGTGGCTTGCTCGCATAGAGACAAGCGGAGGCAGCCGGCTCCACCAAAGTCACCGGGCGGCGCGTTTGCGCAAAGAGGCACGGCGTGTCCGAGTTGCTAGGCGGCATGTGTGCGAGTTGGCTGGGCCACACGACATCATCGGGGCGGACGAACAGATAGGCAACGGCGCGAGAGAGAGAGGAAGAGATGGGAGTAGCAGGAGGAAGGCATGGTCAACGCGGATCATAGAAGAGTTAAAGTGGAGGAGAAGAAGGAGAGGAGAGAAATAAAGGGAGAGAAAATAGAGAGAGAAAAGGAAAAACAAAAAGGTATTATGGTATTTCACTATTTCCATGCATCCAGAGAAGTTGTTTTACTACACGGATCACCAAAACAAATTCAGTTTCATCGATAAAGCTGCTTCTGGAGCCAGGGTAAAAAAACTACTTCAACGGTGAAGCTGAGTTGTATCAAACATGCCCTTACTCACCACGTTCACTTTTAGAACATCTCCAATAAAACTCTAAATCAGCCTCTATATTATTTTATTATTTTTAGGGCTAAAATTCAAAAATAAGGTTACTAGCAGGACCTCTACTCCTGTCATTAAAACTAGGAGGCCCTCAAATCCCGCTCTCGAGCTCATTCCTAATAAGATTTGAGGGGTCCTCTAAATATGTTTTTCACCGTTGGAAGCCCCATACCCGTCCACTCCCTCTTTAGTTGCCACCACCTCTTTGGCCACTGCTAGCCTCGCTCCTCCCCTATGCAAGCTTCGTCCCAGCTTAGCTTCCTCCTCCTCTGGCACGGACACCTCTTCCAATGATGCCGACGTGAACATCTCTTCCCCTAACACAAGCGCATCTTCTCACGTGCAGAAACCATCCCATGTCGTCCTCTCCGTGATCGAGCATGTTGTCCCAGCACTTGGACAATGTCCCTCGGTATCCCCTCTCTGGAGTGGACACTGTCCTAGCACGACCTCCACACCTGATGTCCCTCCTTCGACGCGACCTCCACCCGCCGATAAAATTAATGTTTTAGAGAGATATTTGCTTGCGGCATTCAATAATGCTCACCATATGACGCTTATTACATCATTGGTTGATTTTTATTAGTCAATATATATGAAATATAGTGTGGGAAAATATTAATGAGCAGAAGAATATTTGTTACCTCTTCATGCTTAGCTTGCTCAGATACGGTAGAAGACGAATCGATGATGAGTTTCTCACTATTCGTGTGATATAGCAATTGCTTGTCCACTAATCAACATCAAATTGAGAAATGAGCTAAAACTTGATCTATATTATATGATGAATTTGACTCGAGGACTGGTAAGGGGTTAGGTCATGGCAAGACGGGAGAGGTCTTGAATGACATAGCTCGCTCGATCGACCGATTATTAAGGAACGTATCTCTTTCGTAGTGAGTTTGAGTGACCCCCCATATAGACCACATGTCGTAGATGGGGGGTGTAAGACAAGTAGCTTGTGGTGACTGAATAACCAGGTGGGTTCGACTCAGGGTGAGGCGCAGGGTAGCTAGAATAAGCTAGTACCTTGGCCCATCGTCGTACCATTCATGGGCGATTTGGCCACACTTGTGAAAGCTTGGGGACTTGAGGCAACCCTTACTCGGGCACGGGTTATGGAGGTTCGTCCTAGCCTTCCGTTTGGGTACAGTTGTATACCTCTGTAGAGTTTTCTTTGAATGCGTGATGTCTTTGAGACGGATTTGATTGTTCTTTACTCCTAGATTCAGAGCAGTTGTGGCGATGAAGGACTCGTGGAAGATCAAGCTCCATTTTATGCTTAATGCTCATATATGACATACTTTCTATGCTTATGTGTAGTTGACAGACAACATTTACTTCATGCACAAAATGCTATTTATGCAACCCAACTTTTATTCCTTACTAATGTTAAATGCATATTCTTTTGTTTATATATATTGGGTAGGTCCTGTGGAGTACAATCTTGTACTAACGGTGTTGTCATTAAATTGTTTTGCAAGTACCTAAAGAACATCATGACCATGTCATCCCATCGATGCCAACAAAGTGGGTGAATGGCATGAACCGTCCAAGCTACGGCGGCGACACCCATGAGCAAGACGACCACTAGTTATCAATTAGAAATAATCCGTAGCATAGAGCTTTCAAAAACTACACTTAGTTTAATTAATGTTGTACAATTAATTTATTAATTCAACGAGACTTCTGTTGATTTATGTAATCTTTCATTGAAATGTAATCTTAATTTGTGATGACTATATTGGTATGATATGTACGCAACCGGGATCCGGTGTCTTGATGTATTGGATTGGAGATGTGGAAGGCATCTCCCGGGGATCACCGAGGTTGATTTCCTTAAATCGGATCGGTTAAGGGGATGACATTCGATTTAGGTAAATGAACGTGGTGGATCCTTGCATTATAGATGCTTGTACAGCAAAATGGAATCATTAAGACAATTAATACCATTTGTACTGATCTTGATAAACATTTTGTCATGTAGACCGTATGCCATGTATAGCTTTGATCTTGCAAGCTATTGTTGAATCTTAGTAAGTGCCTGGTTGTGTTGCATTTCATCAACTGATGATTGTGCTACAATTTTTAGATTTTTTGCGCAGTTTTCTATAGATCGTAGCCATGATTCGATTGAAACCTACGGTCTTTGTAAGGTTTCCAACTTCATTTATGTTGACAGTTCAATAGTCTATTAGTGCATTTTCATCAGGTCTTGATCTTGCTTAGTGCTTCCTTTATGTGTTTTTGTGCTCTTAGATCATAATATTGTGCTCCTATTCTCCATATAGATAAATGTATGGGTATCTGGGCGTGTTCGCAAAAAAAAAAAGGTACGGTGTTGTTGCATGGAGCCATGGCACAGCCATTTTATGAACTCTTGCCAATCTGCCACTATGCCTACTCATATATTTACACAGCACACCCTGCCATCAGCACAAAAACAATGAAAGTTCATTTCAATGTACATCGGGCGCGCAGAGTCATCCCTTCCCGCCAAATTCAAAACCACCATTTGCAATGGCAGCCGCATCCGTGGCATCCGCAGCAGCGAGGCCACCACACCGTCGGCGACGACGACGATCCCAAACAGCACCCCAACTCGCACCACCCTGCTGCTGGGGCGCTGGCTGCCGACGCCGCCGGAGCCTCCGTCTCCTTCATCTCAACGGCAAGCCTGCATAATCATTCATATCAAACTTTCGCTCGTCAGAACGGTGACGAAACGCGTTATTAATAGCAAACCATACGCATTCACGCAAACGATCGATTTGGCGGCTGGGTCACGTACGTGGAGACGACGACAGAGTGCTTGTGCTTGCCCTCGCCGGAGACGTTCTCGGTGGCGGCGAACCTGACGGACTTCCTGGTCTTGCTGCCGCTGCAGCACCTGGCGCAGTCGTGCCTGACGCACAGCCCCCCTGAGCGCCCCGACGATTCCGACAAGGACGGCAGCTGCCTCAGAGCCGCCGCGTCGCGCCCCAGGGATGGGAACCGGGGGAACCCGGCGGCGTCGTAGTAGAAGTCGGCGTATCTCGCGGTGAGGTCGGCGGCGGAGCTGCTGAGCTGGATGCTGAAGAGCGACTCGTTGGAGGTGGCGCTCCACTCGGCGGGGTTCGTCGACCGCGTCCGGAACATGGACGACGGGAGCCCTCGGGTTTCTGCCTGCCCTGCTGCGGCGGCATCATCGTCTGGACCGCCGGAGGCCGCGTCGTGCAGGGCTCGAAGTCCAGGAACTCGTTGTTGTCCGCCGCCGCGGCGGCCGCGCCCGCGTCGCCGATGCCGGGCCCGAAGTCGGAGTCGTCGAGCGCCTCGATGTGGAAGAAGCTCTCGTAGGACGACGTGGAGGAGAAGGACGAGAGCTTGATGAGGTCGTCGGGGACGGACCCGGCGTAGGGGATGCTCTCGCACGACAGCTTGTTGGACGCCGGCAGGTAGTTGGTCGACGACGACGCGTACGAGAGCGCCGGCGACGCGGTGGGGGACGAGAAGGAGGTATTGCTGGAGAGCGTGCGCTCGTGGTGGTGCTGGGGCATGGGGTCCTCGCGGCCGCAGGTGCAGGGCATTTCCGTCGTCTTCAGCGCGGCTGCCCCGGCCGCCTCGGGCGTGGGCGTGGCACCGGAGCCCTGATCCGGGGGCGCCATTGGTGCGAGCGGCGGCCCGTGGTTACACCACTCACGGCCGCGGCTCGCCGCCACGGGTCAAGTCCGCCGACGGCGCCACGGATCTGCGCGCGGCTCGAGGGGCCGAGGAATTTGATGTCAGCAAATGTCGAAGGTCAATCTTGAACGGGGAATGTAATGTCACGAGAGATGCAGGGCAGATTGCAAACGAAAACAGAACTTTAATTAATTTCATGCGATCGTGTTGTACCTGCGAAGAACAGGGCGGGCTTGGACATGGAGCAAAGGGAATAATGGCCGGAGCTCGGCAAAGATGCACGACGCAATCAAGGATACAGAGCTCCGACAAGGGGCATAGGAGGCGTTGGGCTCGGTTGTATAGGCTCGTACGCGAGAACGAGAGGGGATCGGAGAAAGGAGCGGCCGGAGACATGCATGACAGCATGAGCATGACAGGTCATTTCGGCTGGAACCGACGCAAACTACTTTCTGTTTCGGCATCAAACACGGGGGGAGATCGATCTTCTTCTCCCTGCTTTTGCATATCCTGGGCGTGCCGGGGCCGGGCTGGACCGACTCAGGAAGGCGACGAAATTAACCGACCAACCGAAACAACGCGGAGTGGGAGGAGCCATCCTATATGGAGCGATCGACCCAAAATAAGACACAGGCAGAGATAGAGAATGTTTCACTGCCAAAAACAAATCATCATCCTCGGTTCCATTCAATTACACCGAAACAAAATGTTTCTCCATTGAATTGCTTAGCAACATGTTCCGGATGCTAACCTGAGCATTCCAGAATTCAGATTACACAAATGCAAAGTCATACGGTTTCTGTAAACAACATGTTCAGAACTCAAGGTTGATACGTACGTGCCTTTGACTGAAGAATGATGAGCGAATGCCAAGATGATTTGATGCTTTCCTAGTTATGTTGTTGATTCATATATGCTTGATTACGATAATGGCTAATGGGCAGTGTTGTGATGAGTTATGTGGAAAGACATGTCTTGCGATGCATCTCTCTGCTTGTGAAGTGTAGGTGATAGATGCAATATGGTGGTTGGTGACGAAGGGTGAAGGTCAAGCAAGGTTAGTTCCGAGGGAACAAGAATGATGAAGGGCGAGTGAGGAGGCTTGGGACCGATGGACCGAGTAGATAGTGAAGAGTTAATAAATACATCATCGACCAAGTTAAGGACAAGGAAGATGGCATCGAGCACTTGACGGAGGTAGGACATGTGTCTACATCGGAATGATGAAGATAACATTCGTAAGTCAAGGAGGAAGGCGAAGGCACGACCTTGGCAAAGGTTGGACATGCTTCGTCACCATGGGTCACACTTTACAAAGTACGCAGGAGAGTTTGCCTGATTGGTCCTAATAGCCAAGGTATTTGACGGTTTGGTGGTTGGGGCCATAAAACCTAAGTGACGAGTGGGAGCATGCATGGCGTCATTGCGAAGCTTACATCGAGGTAAAGCAAGGTCATGAAGATATCTTATCCGTTCGTTATACTGACATAAAAAAGCGAGGTCATGAAAACACTATGGGGTATTGGGGCTTTGTACTTCATACAAGGGCACTTTGATCTTTCGATAGGCGTCTATATTAGCTGGTTGCATCAGCCATCCTTGGTGTCTCTCTTGGTTGCGATAGGATACTAGGTTTTTTTGTGACTGCTAGGGTAGGGATAGGAGGAAGAGGCTCTTGTTATTGAAATTGTTGACATCTTAGTTTTAATTAGTGATGGAAGTTGCTTGTAATCATACATCCTTAAATAATCCTCATCTTTCCAAATAAGGAATTTGTTATTTTGGAGATTTTTGGAGCTATTCTTGAGATTTTTTATCTTAGGATTTAGCTATAATTTAACTGAAATTTTGCAGGCAAATTGGTATACGACATGTATGCACAAGGCTCGGATGAAACCCTACAAATCTCTTCTTTAAGCGTCATGAATGTGAAGTTTCTCTAATTTTCCTCTTTTTTTAGGTTTCTTAGATTTTGTTAAATTGGAGTTGTTGAAGGCTCAATTGTTATAAGGGATTTCTAGTTGGATGGATCACTCCTGATCTGGTGAAGTTGCAATTTGAATTTCATGTTACATTTGGTTTGGTTGGTTTTATGAAATCAAGCTTTCTGTTATCTATACTCCGGTAGTTTACACCTACACCTTGCCGTGATTTCGATCGGAAATGCTACATGTCATGCGTCGGATGGACCACACAAACGTCAGATGGTTTTTCACCACCGCCGCTTGCTTCCGCCCGCATGTATATTAAAAAACTTATCCCTCGCTTCCTCCTCCCCATTCTTACCCCTTCCGCACTCCTCATCCCCTGCCGCAGTGCACCAACTCCCCATGTCCTCCCCCACCCAGGCATCCTCACTAGGAGCCCACAATGCCCGCAGATCTAGCAACCCTCTCCCTCACCCGGCACGACGTCCTCCCTACCCCAGCGGCGCCCCCTCTCACCCCGGCGGCCATGGCACTCCCCACTGAAAGGTCTTGATGGCTAGAGGGGGGTGAATAGCCTTTTAAAAATTTCTACAAAGACAAGCTAAACAAGTTTATCAATATAACAAGTAGCGAGATGCGAGTTTTGCTTAGCCTACAGGGTGTTTGCAAGCCACCTAACCAATTCACAATTCTAGTATATTTGCACTCAACCGCACAAGTCAAACCGAGAAGGTAACTACAACTACAACTAGCAAGCTACACAAAGGAGCTACTCTAGCAAAGCTAACTAGCTAGCAAAAATAACTAAGAAGGTAATGCGGAGTTGAGTTAGGAGAGTTTCACCGAGGGGCGAAGTATTGAGCCAACCAATATGATTAACAATGAATACCAAGACAACCGAACACCAGGATCAATCAATCACAATATGAAAGTGATGACACGAAGATTTATCCCGAGGTTCACGTGCTTGCCGGCACGCTAGTCCCCGTTGTGTCCCTCTTCACCACGTGGTTCGGTGGCTAATCGGTCTCACACTGAGCCTCTGAAAAGGCGCCACAAGAACCTATCAAATGGCAAAAGGTTGCAATGACACGAGCAATTTACTAACGTTGCCTCCAATCACCGGAGGTGGCCAAGAACAATCACCAACTCTTGCCAATGCCTCCAAGCTGCTCCAAGCCGTCTAGGTGGCGGCAACCACCAAGAGAAATAAGAATCCCGCAGCAAATCAACCACCAAGTGCCAACTAGATACATTCTCACAATGCAAATGCACTTGGATCACTAAATCTCACTTCGAATTTGCAAAGAAGCAAGAGAGATGAGTGGGAGGAGAGTTGCTTAGCTCAAAGTGCTCACAAGTATGTAAAATGTTTAAGAGAATGCGAGAGAGAGAGAGTTTTGAGCTGGCCAACGAGTATTTATAGACGTACCGCTTCGAATAGCCGTTAGGCACTTGAAACATTCGAAGTCGCGCTGACCGGACGCACTGGTAAAACTGACCGGACGCGCCGATCGCACAGTGCCTACGCTTGCGAAACACCGATCGGACGCGCTGGTTGCGCGAACCGGACGCGCGAAGTATGACCGGACACGATGGTCCCGTAATGGACCGGACGCGCTGGTCAAGCCTGAGCCACGCTCCAACAAAATAGCGACCAGACGCGCTACATAGCTGACCAGACGTCACAGTGCCCGCGTACGGTTGGAGTCCAGTAAGCTCCCTCAACGACCGGACGCGTCCGGTCGATAGTGACCGGACGCGCCATCGCGTCCGATCAAAAAGCTGAGACACGCGTAGACGCTAAACACTGACCGAACGCGTCCGGTCAAACAGAGACCGCGTCCGGTCCAGCATCCGGTCACCTCTGTGACCTCCGTTCGCCTCCATTTCTTTTCCGACTTCCGGCATAGTGGAAAATAGTCATTTTAACTCCTCGAAAACGCCTGAATCTCGCCTCGCAAGCTCGGCGGGAGGGAGAGAGGACCCCAAACCCTCTCTACCGCTCAAACTCCACCGCCTTCGTAAACGTGCTAACACCACCAAGTGATCTCGTCAAGTGTGAGTGTGTTAGCATTTTCACAATCATTTTTCAAGGCGATATTAGTTCTATCCAAATGCATATGATTATGAAATGCACACCTAGAGGCCCTTAGGAGTTCAATAGCCGCGTCATTCTCCTCTTTATAGTACGACTATCTATCCTATAATATAACCACACCCACTAGGTGTCTTAGTTACTAAAACACAACCATTAAGTATATACCTTTGCCTTGATCACGTAGGGTTGCGTCCAAATCCAAGTGTGGCCATCATGATCACCATGTCCATCTTGGCACCAACCTTGGAATGTACTAATCCTCATATGCTACATACAACTTAGGTATATGATTAGTACTTAGACATTATCACTAATTACCAACACCAAACATAGGACTTTCACCAGCCCCCCATCCCCCCACCGTCGTCGCCGCAGGCTCCCACCCCATCGACCGGAATTGACCGACCCAGGGCTCTCTCCCCCTATGTTATAAATGTATGTTTCAATTGTTTCAAACGTTTTAGGGGCATGTTGCAAGTCATATGAATGTTGCAAAAGTAGATCAGGGTATGTTGCACATGTTGCAAGTGTTTTAGAGGCATGTTGCAAGGTTTGTTCAAACTGTTTCATATGTTTCTAGACATATGTTGCAAGCGTTTTGATCTGGATGTTGCATATGTTTTCACACATATGTTGCAGTAGTATTGTAACAGAACCGTCCAAATTATAAGAGCACAAGTATAAAAACAATCACCGAAGTGATCAAATTCTCACACTTGAGCCCATATAACTCCGGTAGTCCAATAAAATCACAAGGGATTTCAAACCAACCAACATACAAGCCAAGATCGTAGTGATTCAACATAACAAGTCACATGTTACATCCATTTCTCAAGTAATTCAATATACATCGGAGTTTAACATAGTTATTACAACTTAAGTTCAAAAGTAGCGGAGCAAAGTAATTTAGAACTAACATAAATCTTATTTCAAATACATGCCAGTACAACGGTCAACTTCCAAGAAAAGCATTAGAGATAAGGTAAATAAGAAGGATCATGCCCGTGATCACACTCCGCCTCTACGGCAGGAGCCAACCAACTCTTGCAGTAGCCATGATACATCACAACCTGCAACAAGTGGGGAATAAAACCCTGAGTACAAGAAGGTACTCAGCTAGAGTTACCCGTCAAAAACCAGAAATAAGGTGACACCAAGGATCATGCAAGGCTGATATAAAGTGGGGCTAGCTTAACAACATTTTGCATAAAAGCTTAATACAGATAAGTAATCATTAATGCATAAGCATCAAGTTAATCATCATTAGCCTGTCATCTATATTAGCACCTGTACTAGAGCACTCACTTTATTAGGAGCAAACAATATTAACCATAGCAGGTATAAATTGAGGCAACCTTTCCATCGTGATCCAATTAACCATCCGTTCAATTTAATGGAATCTACGTTGCCGCTGCTCAAGTCAAGTGCTCACTAACCGGGAGCGACGGCGATTCGAATCGAATTCCTATCCAGCTGGAGGGGTATTTCTAACACTCACCGAGTCACGCCTGGCGAGGGCTGCTCAGGTCACCTATGGTACAGTTCAGGAGCCACGGGTCCGAATGATGTTGCGACCCTAAGGGCGACACTCTGTCAGATGATAGGGACTCTAACCCCCCTTGGTCTCACGCCAATGTCCCCAAGCACATCCTTTCTCTCCTCCAAGAAACAACCTACCAGTCGATTCCCGGCCTGAACTGTATTACTCGGCTTCGCGGTCGGAACGGCTTATCCGGCCAACTAAGTGTTAGACTGCGTTCAACATGACTCAAGGACGTACAGCGAATCGGTCCTTAAATGACTTAGACGGGGATAGATTCACACCCAAGACCTCCATGCCTTGTTGCTTCACTATCATCATCCCGCCCGGTCTTATTTCATTTTATTAACACATGGTGTCTTTCCACGATAGCAAATATAGCCAATTGTGCCATATATGAATATCCCTATATCTCGCAGGTGACAAGAAATCACCTGACTTCTACCGCTTAAAGCAGGGCTAAGCATCTACTCGATCCTAGTCTATGTAGGATTCAGGGATTCATATATCTGGACAAGGAATGATATAATGCAGCAAGAGTTTCCAACCAACTCCTATCACTTAATGCAACAATACTCATAACATATATAGAATTAATTGCTTTGAAGATAGGAGGCTTATAATGCTCCGGGGCTTGCCTGGGGTCTGACTCAAGTTAGAGTATGTCAGATGAAGTCACTTGGCGAGCAACCTCCAATCTACCATTTGTCCGGTCCTTCTATCTTCCGGTTTGGATCCACCAAACACCGTCTTCGGGTTTGGCTCCACATTATGTCCTCCACGTAGTGCATCTAGCGTACCTAGATGAGATGTAAGATGCAAGTGTATGAATACATGGAAATGCAATGGATGATGCATCACATACTAAACAAGGCAAGTACAAGGTTATACTAAAGACACTTAAGCACATCACTTTGCTTAAATAACATCACACAAACCAACATGCTAAGATAGCAAGGAGGGCACACTCAGCATGGCACACAAGTTCCACATGATCTCCGGTGTATTTAACTTAATTACCAAGGACATGAATCACACGTAGCAACATGCAAAGCAAGTCAAGGTGAAGCAACAACTATAACTAGAATATGTAAATTTCTGGACTTGCAAATAGTAGCTTCATAAATCAATCATATCTGGAGTTTCATAAATCCAAATGACTTGTAAGAAGACATTCTGGAAAGTTTAGGAAATTATCTACATTTCATCTTTAATCATCACAGCATGATTCCAAAGTTTAACATGTCAAATTTACACAAACACAGAAACTGGTCTAACAAGACAGAGAGCAAGCAATTCTGTAACCCAACTTTAAACAGCTATAACTCCTAAACCACATGGCCAAATGCCACCAAATTTTAACAGCAGCTAGATATATAAATTATCTACAACTTTTGTATAAACAAGTTTCACAATAAAGCACATTATCATGAAGAACTTTGCTAAGTTCCCAGATCTGTCCAGAAACCTCATTTGCAAGAAATAATTATTAACTTATGTTGCAAACATATAATTAGACAAAAACCAACTTTACCAACATTTCACACATGACTAATAAACACCAGAAAACATAGTGTCCTTTCCTAAATAAATTATTTTAATGCATTTTCTTAATTTATTTAGATAATTAGATGGAATTATGAACACATATCAAAGTGCACAATAAATTCTACCAAAATTACAGTGGCCTACATATACTCCCAATAGTCTACTATCCAAATTTCAAGCTATTTGGACATGTATATCAACCTCTATGAAAAAGACAAATGGCTATTGCAATAAATCATGTGAGAGCAGGATACACTAGTAACTCGCTCATACAGCTCCCAAAATTCATGAAATTATTACCACACATCAAACATCACATGACTAGCATGATACAAAAATTTCACTTCATTTTGAGCTCTAAATTTGCAGTTATGAAAATAATAAATACAACTAGCAATGAAAACCTAGATGCAAAGATCTATTTTTATAACTAAAACTTTAAATTAAAACATTACATATTATAGATCCACTGCATAGATAATTTTACAAGGATTCCAAAAAGCCCTCATTTGCTATTTTTGGAGCTTCCTAGCATGAGATATTAATTTCCAAAGATTTAGCCAAAAATCTGCATAAAAGAAAAAGGAAAAAGGAAAAAGGAAAACACTTTTGCCTCGAGGCCCTTGGGTTTTCGCTAAACCAACCCGAGCTCTGCTCGAACTGTTCAAATGAGTCACATACTTCACGGTTAGGCCCCTGAAAGAATATTTAAATAAGCTAAGCAAATAGGTCCTACCCGCACTATTTAAATGAGTCTACGGATTTGCATTTAGGACCCTTAGTTAACTTGAATTCATGCCCGCGAGGTCCCTCCCTGGCTTCACTGTAGATCAGAAGCAGGGGAAATTGGGGACCGGCCGGTCTCCGGCGATGTAGTCACCGGCGGCGATGGCGAAGGGCGGCACGAGTACCAGCGTGCCTACCCGCACCCGAGGAAGGTCGAATCGCGGTCGGAGAAGAATCGTGGACTCCTGGCCACGCGTGCGGGCAGCCCAGTCATGGCCATGCCGGCGGCGGTGGCCGTGGCCGGCGCTCCTGGCGGCGGGAGGTGGCGCTAGGGCATCCTAGGGACACTACGTGCCAGTGGGGCTGCTCGGCTCGGACGGAGATGACCCGAGGCGGCCTAACCACACACGCCAGCGGCGGCTCACCAGTCATGGCCGCGCAGTGGCGCGCTCCGGTGACCGCTGCAACTGGCGAAGAGGTGCGTGCGGTGTAGCGTGACGTGGAGAAGGTGATGCCGCGCACAGATGATGACGAGAAGGTGCGGAACCGCGGGAACGCGGCGGCGGCTGGAAGCTCGGCCATGGCGGAGGAATGGTCGGACGCGGTGGCGTCTGTGCCCGCGCGTACGCCTGCAACAGCGAGGAAGGGGCGAGCGAGTGGCCTGTGGCTGGCTTCGGTTCTCCAGAACGCGAGAGGGGAGGGGAGAAATCGGGCACGCGGACAGGGAGTGGGGGCGCGGTGCGGGCATGAGCACCACGCCCATGTCCACGCGTCGCCTTTGGAGCAAAAGCGCGAACAGCTGGCATGCGTCCGAATGGACCGGTTGGAGCTCCACTTTAGGCCTGATCTGGGCCGATCTGGGTCTTGGACCTAAAGGCAAAGTTGTAGCCCATACCATACTCTATATTTCCTATTTAGGGGTCATAGTTATTAGAGCTGTAGATTAGGAGATAACCAGTCCCCAAATTACCAGTGTCAACATATTAAGCTAGGGCTCGGTTTTGGGATTTTGCAATGCCAAACTTGGTCAAATTGATCCCAACTTTTTACATGTTGTTCTCCATAACATAAACTCCAACTTTTGTTAAGGGGTCAAACCAAGTCGCTTAACAAAAACTTGAGAACGCGGGATGCCAATGCCGAAGACACTGAAATCAGGACTTTAAAATTGTTAAGTGTTGGAAACAGTCCCAAATCTGACTTGTGGGCCCTTTTTGATCATGTTCCACACATTTTCATGACTTGACTCTTAAACAAAGTTTGTTCCCTATAAAATTCTCTACAACTTTGTAAAAGGGTGCACAGTCATGCAAAGCTTCTAGGTTACACTTTTGAAACAGTCAAACAAAAGTGTTCTAGGGTCCATACATGGTCAACCATCACTTAGAAGCACATTTAGGCGAAATGATCAACATGAACATTGTTCCATTAAGTGTCCTAAGTGTAATTAAGGTGTTGTAGAGGCCAACATACTCACCATGCATAGGTTGCACAAAAGTGCAGGCCTCACATGCCTTGAAACATAGAACTCAAGTGAAATGCTATAGTCATTTCATGTGGTTGTTTCAAGATACATGCTACACATGTTCCACTAGGGTGTTCCACATGTGTCCAAGATGTGTTGCACATGTTGCATTGTATGTTGCACAAACACTAGTTCCCATGGAATGTAAGGCATGTTTTAGTTATAATCCAACAAGCATATAACTTATCATTTCATGTGACTTTTTGATTCCAAACTTCATGAAACTTTTCCAGGGGTCACCATAGATAGGTACTAAGGTGAGACGCATGAAGATATTGCCATAACACCACCCAAGCATATATTTTGAAAAGGGGGCCTATATGTAAAGCAATGGTGCAACATCCAACTTTAGGTTAGGCTCTTCTCCATAGGTTGACCTTGACATTGTCATCTCCACTTAATCTGTCATGTTTGAGCTCAAACCCACTATTTAATGAGTGACAAACACCTAGGGTGTTACAAGTATGTTCCAAAATGTTTCATCTGTTTTAGTCTTCTATTGCAACAAGTGCATGTTGCAAGTTACAAGTGTTCTGTCTAGATGTTGCATATCGCTACTACAGATTGACTTTTCACCGTCACCACTTTCACTGCCGTAGCGATAGAAGCAATGGTGTTATACGTCCATCACTAGTTGGACCGATAGCGAGGCCTCCAAGGGAAGGAAACCGACAATTGAAAACCATCAATGCTGCAGTGGTAGTGAGGTTGAATTCCACTGTCGTTTGGAACGCCGAACCGACTGGGATAGGCGTTATGGCCGCTGGCCCTACATGACCGTTTGGTGTACCGGTGGTAGTAAATTCAGTGTGAGTTATTTCCCCACTAACTACCAACAACACAGTTGCATCACCATTACTTTCCTACGGAGTATGCCTCGTCTTCCCTGATGCTTATACTGCTCCTCTCTTTTTCTCTATCTTCAAGGTTGGCCTATTTAAGTGGGGGCTGGATGTGCTTCTTGGCAATCCATACACTCCTTCCTCCTTAGATACAGATAGATACAAACAAAGCTCTTGAGCCAACCAGCTATATTTTCTTCATCACCATGGTGCTAATTCTCTAACTCCTCCAGTGACAGCAGCAGCGTTGGGAGAAGGCCTTCATGATTGGATACTACCGGCATCTAGGCGCAGCGAGGCTGCTCGATCTAGGTTCTAGTGGAAGTTTTGCGATTAAGGGGGCTCGCTTAGAGACCGGCTGTAAGGATCTTTACAGCCTTCTCTCAAGCCACCTATATAGCAGTTAACTCTTCACTATTATTGTTGATAGTGTAGAAGCTGATTCTAGTTCTAGGTAAGTATGAAACTGTTGTTTGTAATTCACTATATATTTTAGATTATGTTTTTATTTTTGGTATGTTACATAATTTCATATACAAGAAACTCAATTTTTTGTATTTTTGGTAAATATGAAAAGGAGGACCCCTCGAAGGGACAAGAAACTCAAAGGAAAGGTCATAGTGGTTAAAAAGAGCAAGAAGTCCCAATTGTCAAGGACAATAAGAACGACACTAAAAGCAGCACAAGCGGTCAAACATCATAAGCGCGAGGGAGACAGAAGCATTGAGTTTTTTGATAGGTCTTTGTTATTGTACAACTGTAGAATGTAAATGAAGTTATCAATGAAATTGATGTGATGATTGTTACTGTGTCATTTTTAGTTGTAGCATTTTCTTGTCCTCATGATGAAAATTTTTAAACACCTTCAGTGTGATAACAGTATGCTTCAATGTCCATTTATTAGCACCATAGTCTTCAAGGAGAAGGCCTTTAAGATTGGGTACTACCGGCATCTAGGCATAGCGGGGCTGCTCGATCTAGGTGCTAGTGGAAGTTTTGCGACGGTGCAAGGGAACACGCTTGTTTTTCTTCCTTCTCTTCCATTTGGAATGGTAAAGGGAACACACTTGTTCTTCCTCTTGCTCTCTCTTGACCGTGAGAGGTGCAGATGCTAGTGGAAGTTTCACCTCACCTTTTCTTTCTCTTTCTTGAATAGCTCTGTGTTACCATTTCTAAGCCTGCTATTCAGTCTGAAGAATCAAAATGTGAGCACCACCATATCCTAATCGACAAGGAAGGTACTACATAAGAAAGGTGGACAAAAAATAGTTTTCTTCATTTTTTCCTACTGCTAAACTTACATGTTGACAATTAGTCATCCTATGTAGGGCACATGCTGATGAGGCAGTAGCTATCGTTGAATCTACCTTTTCTTTAGCGGCAAATTTTTTTGTGGTGACTACCGAAGAACAGTGATTAAAGTCTACAACTGATGCTATAAATGTGCTTAATGTGAATCAATCATCGCCTCTTCTTCAATGCTTGCGTAACGAAAATAAGTGCCCCAGGGTTGTTGATGATGCATGCAGAAGCTGATGCTAGTTCTAGAAAATCAAGTTCTAAACACATAGAAGCAAAATGTCCTCCAAAGAAGTTATGTACTTCCAAAGTAGAACAGAAGAGCATCCAGATAATTGCACATCATCTGTTAATAGAAGTTCTGGAAAGAAGATGTGCAATCATCCAGAAGGTGCTCTTCTATTCAGCACCTTGCACCACCAGTGTAGTAGGCAGTTGCCTAGGAGAGCAAGGATGAGAAAGAGTGTGTGGAATAATGAGGCTAAGAGGTGCACCCAGACCTGGCTTAAATAGTGATGCACTTGTTTCATACATTGTTCATTCCATATGTTCCCTTGTTCTCGGAGTCATTAGGAGAGCACTAAACTAAGTTGCATATGATGTATCTCTCTGTGATGACATGTTTAAATGGACCAATGTTGTTTGATTGTCTATGGACATATTAATTTCCTCTAGGATGAATGTTGACAGTCACAAACTCAATTATAAACCGTCAACATAACCTGCATATATATTTAATTCCATCACCAAACATAGGTATAGGGGTTTAAACTAATGAATTCCATGAGCTTTGCTAAATATTTGTATGTAGGAGGATTTATCTAGAAAATAGCCTCGGAACCACTGTCATACACTCCAAACAAGCAAACCGATGACCATGTGTGATTCAACCTGCGAAAACTATGAAAGACAACTCTAGAAGGTTTCAGAAGACACCCCAATGAAACTTGGGCCAAAACTCCACCATAGTGGGCCGGGCAACCCATTAGGGAGGTCGCTCGGCCCAGTGGGGGCCCACTCGCCCTCCATCATCTTGTACTCCTTCCTACGATCTACACCGTTGATTCTAAGGCAGTTTTAGGTCGGTTGATCTAACGGTGGTCGAGAGAGTTGACGTGGATTGATGACATGGCAACTCCTTGCCCCCTACTCCATCTTCGCTATATATACCAGTCCCTGCCCCCTCCCTTGAGCCATCTTGAAACCCTAATTTATATCCTCCTCATCAGGATCAGAGCTAGCTATCAAGAGAAGATTAGTCCTCATTAGGATCTAGTCTTTAGAAATAGAGAGATAGAGAGTAAGGGAAGAGTTTGGAGGAGGTGTCGGCCTATCGGTGCTCTCTCTATGACTTATACCTTGGCGGAAGTCAACCTACATCTGAGATTTCTCTGTTAATCAACTTTTGATTTAAGTAAGCAACATGTTTATATTATTCTTTTGGTTGGCGAGTCTTTTTTGAGTGCTTTAATCTATTGGCCTTAGGCTAAAGTATTATTCGTAGTGTAAGCGTGGTGCTTAGACTCGGTAACTCGTGGATGTACCCTACATTCTGGATCGGTGGTACCTCGCGAGAGTAACTCTTATAGCCTCATTGAATCATCTGTAGTCCACCTCTCATTTGTAGGCCTAGCAGAATCTTGTTACTAGGAAGAGCATACTCTGTTTGTGTTCTTTCTTAGTAATTTTCCTAGATAGAATAACAGAAGGCATAGCTTACTGAGATTAGAACTAGAAGACCTTAGCGATCTCCTCTACACTCTTGATTTTCTTAAGTCTTGTTACTACCCCGGGTAAAGTTGGACTATAGTTAACCTCACACGTTTTCCTGTGGATACGATACTTAGAATACTTCTGGATGAAAGCTACAACGGTATCTGTGTGCTTGCGGATTTATCTGTGTGCTTCTTAATTATATCAACAAGCTCTCTGGTACCGTTGCCGAGGAAACGGTTGCTGAGTTAACTTCGAACCTAGCTTAACCTTGTATCATACTCTTTTATCTTCTTATTCCTCTATTCTGTTCTTTTCTTCTCCATTATAAATTTTACTCCTTGTTGACATTAATTAATGCAATCACTAAATAGCAACGGCGCTAAAAAAATGCGTGGTAATAAATTAACATGTCTCTAAATACTAGTTACCTTTTGTATTTACCTATACTTCTTAGCATGGAACTAGGTCGTCATCCCTAGTGAAATAAGCTTAGAAGTATATAAGTGACACTATGATTTTATATGACTAGACATAAATATAAATGATATAAAGATATGATCAATTAAGATTAAGAATAATTAAGAACATCTGTCCATGGATAGATAATTATATCATTGTAGCATTTTACCTAGAGTATTAACAGGTTATCATTTATAATATTACCACTGGGAAGGTCTAGCTAAACTTCTATTTAGAGTATTGATAAACTTTATATTCATGACAAAGAGAGTAAACCAATGTTATGTACTCTTACTCAATAACAGGGATAAGTCATATATATATATATATATATATATATATATATATATATATATATATATATATATATATATACATCATAAATAAGTAGATACACTCTGAGCTCCCTAACCATTACTAATAACGTAACCCAATCAGAATATTAGAGGAATAATTCCTAAGTATTCAAGTTACATGTCAAGCTACTAGAACTAATAATCATCGTCAAGTAATACTACCATACGTCCCAACCACAATGGAGTCATGAATAGGAGAAGTTGAGTTCGGAAACCTCTGATATACGAATATATCCTTAACCAGATAATGTTGCTCTACCAATATTCTACTGCATAAGGGGAGGACTACAGAGGACTCAATAGGCCTATAAAAGTTACACCCATGATCTACCACACGACCCTGAACAACTAGAGGCATCCATAGATTTGCAAAGCATCTAAGCACCATACTTACATAATGCATACCACTCTTCTTGTGGCCAAATAGACAAGCGCTATACGAATATGTGATCGAACTAAATAGCAACCTAACTATACTAGAATTGAAGTAGATAATGAACGATGCATTCAAGAATGTAATAAAGATGAAGAATAATATTAACATTGTAATAATTGTGCAAAGACAGAATTACAATAAGAGCGGAGAACTAGAAGATTACCAAAACTCCACGCTCGCCAACGATCGGGAATCCAAGCTAGGTTGACTCAACTTGACTTCCTCTAGACCTAATCTAACTATGCTAAAGCTATGAACTAGAGGAACTCTGATGATCTAGGGTTTCTGGCTCCGGATGAACTGATCTTCAAATGACTTGATGCCTTCAGGGGGGTCTGCCCCTGTATTTATACCCCGGTGGGACACACGTGAGCCATTGGATCAAACTGACTTCACGTAGGGCTAGGATTGATCCTCAAGGTCGGTAGAAGAATACTCTAGAAGCTCGTGGAAGTGGGAGAAGGGGGTGGCCACTTGGCCACCCCCTGGCCAGCGGGCCCCACCTGGCAGGCACTCAACCTCCGTTTCGTTCCGGTGTCTTCTGGGGTCTTCTATAATATACTAGTATTTATCTCACGGTAAAATTCTAAAAATTCTTTTAATAATTAGGTATCTTTCTTTACTTTTCTGCATAACTCCCTGCAAACATTAAAATTCAACAAAGCTCGTGAAATTCGTCAGATAACACCCTAGTCTTCTATGTTTTCATGTATGTTGACCATTCTCTCATGTTTATTTCACTATATATTGTCGACGTTAACGACCGTCAATAAGAATCTCCCAAGCTTACCCTTTGCTAGTCCCTTAGCATAGCCTAATTAGATAAACTTGGATCAGGAGTTGTTTCAATGCTTTTACGCCTTAAAAGTACACATGCTTTCAAAAATTCTCCTCCGGATTAAATAAAATTGTTCTAACTTTCAAACTCACCCATATTACCTTCAACTATAGAGCTTCTTTAGCCTTCACTTGGGTCTTGAGCAATTGAAAGACAAAACAATTAAATCAAGCATTATGTCTCAAGCTCTTCACTCAACCGATATTTCAGAGTTTTTATAAGTTTTTAAAATAAAACTCAGAGCTTTCATTGTATAACACTCTCAAATCTCTCAATATATGTGGCATTGGCGGATCCTTACTAAGGCATTAACAATGTTACGTCTTTCTTTCCCTACAACTAAGAATTATAATGGAGCTCAAAGGAGTGGCAAAACAAGGAAAAACATACTTGTAATTCATATTTTATAAAGTCAAACAATAAATTCAAAGAGAGTTAAGTCATACAATCAAATCAAGATGTGCATGCATATGAAATATGCTGGATAGGTGTATATAGGGTGTCTAATTCTAATTTTACTTTTGCTCTTTTAAAGACATTTCTCTCATTTAGATTTGAAAACAATTATAGGAAAAATGGGCTATCTTTATTTTTCTTTCTTCTTTTTTATGTGGGCTTTTGCCCCTAATTCTACTTCGGACACATGACCATTTTTTTCTATTCTTCTTTTTTATAGCCACATGCCTTTCTTTCTGCATACAAAATATTTGAGAGAGATTGCAACAAGAAATTAGAGCATTTATTTAGAGGTTGTCCTATAGGTTAAATTTTTTTGTGTTCTCTCTATATGTAGGAGAAAAACATTTTAAGGTGGATCTGAGTGAAAAATAGAGAATAATTGCACCTACTCCAAGTGTAGGAATAGTGCATATATGGGTGGTGTGTACGTGATCTTGATTTTAAAAGCATGACAAACTTCTCATAAGGTATACAACAAAGCTCGACTAAACTTGATGCAAAACAAGCAGCATATATGAGCAAAAGTTTTCTTCATCTAAAATGTATATTATATCTGCCTTTGGTAGGAATTTAAGCTTTGTCATACAAGAGCTCATCATGATTTTAAATTTTTTAAAAAATAAATCTCCAGAACTTAGTATTGCTAGGAACAAGATAAATAGCAGCTCAGACTTTCTCATAGCATATCCCTCAATCACCTAGACTTAGATCAAGCATATGCTACTCACAAGTTTCAGGTTCAAAGTGAATTCTTATATCAAAGCAGTAATATCCAAAACTCAGGAGAATTCAAGGTTGAAAATTAGGTACTTGAAAGGAATTACGGCAGAGCAACTATTCATCATCTCCAATGTAAAATTTTAATCTTCATATTTTTATTTGACTCCTAATTAGATAGAAATATAAACTTTAATTCTCTATAATCACACCTTAATATAATTAAGACTTACTAAGATAGGCACTTTTATTTGGTTTTAGTTGTTATGTATTTTTTTATTTTTTTAGCTAATAGACTTGAAAAGTAATAATAAGACTACAGATACTTAGTTAGATAAGCGAGAATGCTCCTCCCCCAAGCTAGATGTTGTTGTGGTCAGTTATTGAATGAACTTCAGAGCGAGTTCGTCAGCAGCAACTGATTGTCACTGAGCATACTCTTTCTTTAGTCATAGTATTATCTTGTAAAATTTATATTCCAACAAGAACACAAAAAACTCGAAGCTTGGATTATACAAGGGGTTAGCGGTCAGCTAAACAAGCAATTGATTATTCTTATGAGTTTATTTAACTTGATATACTTTAGCATGAATTATTCTATCTTCTTCTATCTTTTTTAGGATTTTTATTTTATGATGCAATTAAGTAATAGCAAATGACATGCATGCATATTTATTTTTATGCCACCACAGTAAATATTCCTATAGGAAATTACCACAAGTTTATTCACATGGGGCTTTAGTATTTTTAATAATGGATAAGTAAGAGCAATAAGGATTTTTTCTATGCGCAATAAAGTAAATATATTTTTGTTTTCTTAATGTGCAACAATAGTGAATATGATAGAGTATATATATATTTTAATACAATGATGGCAAGTATGCAATAAAGTCTTTTTATTTTCTTTTTCATAATGCAAGATGTATAAAATGAATTTGACTAAGAAATATATTAGATAACTACTATTATTACCTCATAGCAAGGGTGTAGCATTTAAAGTCTACTGACAGGACTGGGAAGGAGAGAGTACTTACTTATCGGTTGCATCATCTGATCCTAATGATGGTTCAGATGCCTGCTCTTCTTGCGGTGTTGCGAACGTTACCTTCTTCTCCTTCCACATCTTGACTCAGTTCTTCATAAGTTCGGCTTCTTCTTTTAGAGCTAGCTCTTATCTCTCAGCTTCTTTCTCCTATTCGTTTCAGCGAGGTTTTTTGACTGGCTCATCTTCACTCTTTTCAGCTTCTACTTTTGGTTCGAGAACTACGTCATTGGATCTCGTAACTCCAGAAAATCCAACCCATCCATCTTTGAATGAATAGTGACAGGATTGGCGCCTCCTCCTTGATCGGGACTTCTTCGGCTGTTCATGGTTAGTATAACTATTAAATTGACAGAATACCTTTGGAAGCCAAAAATAGATTTGTCCAGATCCAATGTAGATGGCTGCGTCGGTGGTGTTGAGGAAAGGTCTCCCCAAGATGATCGGTGTGTCTTCATCTCCCGGCATGTCGATGACCAGGAAGTCGGTAGAAATGTAGTAATCTTGAATTTTTACCAGGACATCCTTTGCTATGCCTTCAGGCCATCTCAATGACTGGTCCGCCATCTACAGCTGCATATAGGTCAGGTACAATGGTTTGTTACCAAATAAATATTCATATGTTACCTTTGATATTATGTTAGCACCCGATCCAATGTCATAGAAGGTGTTGCGGAAAATCTTTTGGTTGATTGTGTATTCAATTGTTAGTACTTTGGGATCATCCTTCTTGACTAGAAATGGCGGTGCGAGAAAATGGTCGCTTTCTGCGTTGACTGCATTGATCATCTTGATAGTTTCTTCTGGCACTTGGCTGAGCTTGTTCCTCCTCCAGTTTCTGTTGTTAATTTTCTTGGGTGCTGGTGTTGTTGGCTCTTCAAATAGGTACGACATCTGTGGGTGTATAGAAGAGTGCAGGATGCATTCCTTGAATGAGAACTTCTCTGTAACACCCCAGGTGTTTATCACCAATTAAGTAGTGGGTTTAAGCTCAAACACGATAGATTAAGTGGAAATGACAATGTCAATGTCAACCTATGGAGATGAGCCTACCTTAAAGTGGGATGCTGCATCATTGCTTTATATATAGGCTCAATTAAAAGATATATGCTTGGGTGTTGTTATCAAAGTATCTTCACATGTCTCACATCAATAACTATCTATATTGATCCCTGGAAAAGTTTCATGAAGTTTGGAATCAAAAAGTCACATGAAATGATAAGTTCCATTCCTATTAGAACTGGCATCATTAAGTGAATGGAATTGTAGAACACCAACCAAACCTTGCAAATTGTCCAAATGACTCTAGATGAACTCTACAACACCTTAACTACACTTAGGGCACTTAATGGAACAATGTTCATGTTGATCATTTTGCCTAATTATGCTTCTAATTGGTGGTTGACCATGTATGGGCCCTGGAGCCCTGTGGTTTGACCATTTCAAAAGTATGACCTAGAAGCTTTGCATGACTGTGCACCCTTTGACAAAGTTGTAGGGAATTTTATAAGGAACAAACTTTGTTTAAGAGTCAAGTCAAGAAAATGTGTGGAACATGCTCAAACAGGGCCCACAAGTCAGTTTTAGGGCTGATTTCAGCACTTAGCCATTTTTAAGCCCTAATTCCAGTAACATCGACGTTGGCATCTCGCGTTCTCCAAATTTTGTTGAATAACTCAAGTTGACCCAAAAATGAAAGTTGGAAACAATTCTTTGGAGAACAACATGCAAAAAGTTGGGTTTAGTTTGATCGAGTTTTGACCTCCAAAGGCGAGTTTCCGTGACCTTTGTCAATATGTTGACATTGCCATCTTGGGGTTTGATTAGACTCTAATCCATTGCTCTAATGACTAGGGTCCTTAAACAAGAGTTGTAGGGCATCATGAAATGAACAACTTTCATAACTGGCCCACACCCAAATTCGGACCCGAGCAGGCCCAAAAACGGTCTCCAAGTCAGGCACAACGACGCGAGACACGTGTTCGGCAGAATGTCCAGACGGGCGACGCGTGCTCCGTGGCGTGGCAGCCATGCCCGTGTCGCGTCCCCCACCAAAGCGGCCGCGCGTCCACGTCCGTGCCACGCGCCACTGCCTTCTCCTTGCGTCTATGTGGACGCTAAAGCCCCAGCGCCGTGTCCTAGCTCGCCCTCTGCCTCCCTTGTGCCTCCTGCTCGCCTCCCTCGCTCTTCTCGCGGCCAGAGCGTGCGGACGCCATGGATGGCCATGCTGAGCTCGCTGCCACCACCGTCCTCGCTGCTCCGCTTCTCCTTGTGTCTAGCAGCGGCCGTCATCACCTTCGCCATGTGACTCCGAGCTCGTAGAACCACTCCTTCGGCCGTCCCTACCGCCGGAGCACGGACAGCCGCGGCGGCGCTGCTGCTGACCGCCGGTGCTCGTGGCCCCGCCTCCTTCGGGCATGCCAGGCCATGCCGCGTGCACCGGTGGGTGCGCGTGGGTCCCCCCTTGGTGCCGCGCGGTCGCCCTCGCCGCTGACGCCGCCCTGCCGGACGGCCGAGCCGGGATGACCGGCCAGTGCCCTCCGTCCCCTGTTCTGCTGTCGGGAAGAAGAAGGAGGTTGTTCCCCTCTGTGTCCCTCTCTCTGGTGGATGACAAGTGGGCCCAGCGAAACGGCGGGTCCCACATGACAGTTTAAGTGGTGACTGATTCGGGTGCACAGTCGGGTACGCCTAGCAGATTTAGGGTTAAGTAGTTAATGGCGTTTTTGAATTTCAGATTTTATGTAAATCTCCTAAAATCCATATCTCATGATAGGTAATTCCGAAAATAGCAAAAGTGGTCTTTTTGGAAACCTTGAGAAGAGATCTATGTAATAGAGTCATAAAATATTACATGTTAGTAGATATTTTCTGGTGTCTTTATTTAAGCCTTAAAAATACTCTAGAAATGCTTATAAACTTGACCAGAGCCATATCTAGAGTTTTAGAACCCCAAAAATGGTGATTCTTGTTTTGTTAATTTTGTGATGACATGTACTTGCTAGGAAAAATATTAAACACACTATTTGTTCACTATTTTCTTAGGGTTTTGATTGGACCTTGATAAATAAGGAATTTACATTATATTGCTTGTTATTTTTATATCTTGAGTTGTGCTGCTCCAATTGATGTGAAATTTTTATAGTAGGCTTGTCATGCTATGGGGGTACTGTGGTATAAATTTCATGGCCATTGCTTACTGTATGCTCAAGTTATTGAGTTAACTTGTTTATGGCTTAATAAATAGCTTGTAAATAGTATATAAATGATAAAATAGAAAATGTTGTCCCATCACCTTATTATGATGTTGCTCTTTGATGTTGGTTCATTCTATGGTCATGTGTTCACAGAAAATATTGAGTTTTAAGTTTTACTTACTCTCACATGATTTATTTCAATAGCAAATTGTCTTTTTCATAGAGGTTGATATACTTGTCCAAATGGCTTGAAATTTGGACAGTAGACTTTTGAGAGCATATTTAGGCCACTGTAATTTTGGTAGAATTTATGGAGCATCCTTATGATGTGGTCATAATTCCACCTAATTATCTAAATAAATTAAAAAAAAGGTATTAAAAGAATTTATTTAGGAATGGACACTATGTTTTCTGGTGTTTATTAGTCATGTATGAAATGTTGGTAAAGTTGATTTTATCTAATTATATGTTTGCAAAATAAGTTAATAATTATTTCTTGCAAATGAGGTTTCTGGATAGATCTGGGAACTTAGCAAAATTCTTCATGATAATGTGCTTTGTTGTAAAACTTGTTTATACAAAAGTTGTAGATAATTTATGTATCTAGCTTCTGTTAAAATTTGGTGGCATTTCGCCATGTGGTTTAGGAGTTATAGCTGTTTAAAGTTGGGCTACAGAATTGCTTGCTCTCTGTCTTGTTAGACCAGTTGCTGTGTTTATGTAAATTCGACATGTTAAACTTTGGAATCATGTTATGATGATTATAAATGAAATATAGATAATTTCATAAGCTTTTTATAATGTCTTCTTGCAAGTCATTTGGAGTTGTAGATCTCCAGTTATGATTAAATTACTCAACTGTTGGTTTGATGTCCAGAAGGTAGCAATTTCTAGTTCTAGTACTTTGATTAACTTTGTCATGCTTGGGTATTGAAATGTGACTCATATCTTTGATGATACTTGAGTGGTACCCTGTAATCTTGTGAGACTTGTTTCTTGATTAATGTGCTTGCCCTCTTCTATGTTATGTCTTCTTGAGGATTAAGTTAATTAGCTCTAGGGTTTAGGTGAACTTTGGTATGCTTGCATGATTACTTTGTTTATTGCACTTCTTTGTATTCATACACTTGCATCTTGCATCTCATTTAGGTACGCTAGCTGAAGCACGTGAAGGACCTGATGTGGAGCCAAACCCGAAGACGGTGTTTGGTGGATCCAAACCGGAAGATAGAAGGACCGGACAAGTGGTAGATTGGAAGATGCTCGCCAAGCGAACTCATCTGACATACTCTAACTTGAGTCGGATCCCAGGCAAGCCCCGGAGCATTATAAGCCTCCTATCTTTAAAGCAATTAATTCTATATATGTTATAAGTATTGTTGCATTAAGTGATAGGAGTTGGTTGGAAAACCTTGCTGCATTATATCATTCCTTGTCCAGATATATGAATCCTTGAATCCTACATAGACTAGGATCGAATAGATGCTTAGCCCTGCTTTAAGCGGTAGAAGTCAGGTGATTTCCTGTCACCTGCGAGATATAGGGATATTCATATATGGCACGGTTGGCTATATTTGCTATCGTGGAATGGAACCATGTGTTAATAAAATGAAATGAGACCGGGCGGGATGACGATAGTGAAGCAACAAGGCATGGAGGTCTTGGGTGTGATCTATCCCCGTCTGAGTCGTTTAAGGACCGATTCGCTGTACGTCCTTGAGTCATGTTGAACGCAGTCTAACACTTAGTTGGCCGGATAAGCCGTTCCGACCGCGAAGCCGAGTAATGTGGTTCAGGCCGGGAATCGAATGGTAGGTTGCTTCTTGGAGGAGAGAAAGGATGTGCTTGGGGACATTGGCGTGAGACCAAGGGGGGGTTAGAGTCCCTATCACCTGGCAGAGTGTCGCCCTTGGGGTCGCGACATCATTCGGACCCGCGATTCCTGAATCATATGAAAAGGTGGCCTGTGCGACCCTGGCAGGGGTCTGCACGGTGAGTGTTAGAAATACCCCTCCAGCTGGATAGGAATTCGATTCGAATCGCCGTCGCTCCCGGTTAGTGAGCACTTGACTTGAGCAGCGGCAACGTAGATTCAATTAAATTGAACGGATGGTTAATTGGATCACGATGAAAAGGTTGCCTCAATTTATACCTGCTATGGTTAATATTGTTTGCTCCTAATAAAGTGAGTGCTCTAGTACAGGTTCTAATATAGATGATAGGTTAATGATAATTAACTTGATGCTTAAGCATTAATGATTAATCATCTATATTAAGCTTTTATGCAAAATGTTATCAAGCTAGCCCCACTTTATATCAGCCTTGCATGATCCTTGGTGTCACCTTATTTCTGGTTTCTGACGGGTAAGTCTAGCTGAGTACCCTTCTCGTACTCAGGGTTTTATCCCCACTTATTGCAGGTTGTGATGTATCATGGCGACTGCAAGAGTTGGTTGACTCCTGCCGTAGTGGCGGAGTGTGATCATGGGCATGATCCTTCTGAATTACCTTATCTCTAATTCTTTTGTTGGAAGTCGACTGTGGTACTGGCATGTATTTGAAATAAGATTAATGTTAGTTTCAAATTACTTTGCTTCCGCTACTTTTCAATGTAAGTTGTAATAACTATGTTGAACTCCGATGTAAATTGATTTACTTGTGAAATGGTTGTAACATGTGACTTGTTATGTTGAATCACTACGATCTTGGCTTGTATGTTGGTTGGTTTGAAATCCCTCGTGATTTCATTAGACTACCGGAGTTATATGGGCTCAAGTGCGAGAATTTGATCATTTCGGTGATTGTTTTTGTACTTGTGCTCTTATAATTTGGACGGTTCTGTTACAGCTGGTATCGGAGCAAGATTCAACATTAAACTTGTCATATGTGTATTTAAAACAAAGGTTTTGTTTTATAAAAACAGTTTTATCAACTTATAGTTTTATATAGGTTTGTCAAATCTAAATTTTTAAATCTAAGTATGCCAGTGGTCAATTTCCTTATGCCCATATAAGGATTATTAGGTGGCTTATATAAGTACTAACTTGGGGGTTTTCATTTATGCATCTACGCCCAGGCCAAGGTTTGTATGTGTGATAACTCTCCCACACTATGCTACCCAATGTGTCAGATTAGAGGTAGCCTTCATATATGAAATAGCCATATATGTTGCTAGTTTACTTTTATGCAACGTCACACCTACGCTCAGGTAAGTGTGAGTTGTGAGAGCATGACCGTCCAACCCTTGGTCTAGGGGAGAGCTAGTTTTGGTTACTGGATTATTTACATGTTACACACCTGTATATATGAAGGTACTTAATTGTGGGTGATCGAAAGATTCGGGTAGTTTTGGTATTACATGTACGTATACAGGGGTATATGTACATGGGAGTACTTAGAATTTTACTTCTCTGCTTTTATTGTGTGCTATATTGGGAAATGTTGGGCTGCAATGAAACTTTTCTGCAGGTACGCTAACCACGAATGCGTAAGTCGAATGTAGCTAACGACTAGATATATATCGAGAGAGTGCGTGTTATGCCACCGACATAGGACGTGATCGCCACCTTAGGTTGGCAATCTGGTGAGGACGAATAGGACGAAGCATGCATCTTCATGATTGTTGTTTTATGCATAGCTATGCTCCTCTCACCCTTGTTCTATAGTGTGTAACTTGTGATCGATGTGTTACACTATCTTTCTTGAGTGAAGCTAAATAAGAATGTCTTACTCCATATTGTTTGAGAAAAGTGTGTGATTATCTTTGCTATAAATAAGTGTGGTTACATGCCGGAACCTATAGATGTCCTCTAGTTGAGCCAAGTGGTGGACGTGTTGTTCGTACAAGCATTTGTAAATGCTTTAGACCTCACTTAAGTAATTATGGATTCCCATGAATGAACTAAATTCATGTTGGTCTAAGGTAATAAAATGTAGAGCTACTAGAATAACATGTTTGTACACTCTCTTGTTAAGTAGAACAAAGGCAAACTTTGTTTTGCTTGTTGCACGTTGGCTGCTAGAATGATTGCTGTTGTGGTGATGCTTTCGTGGTCATCATGGTGTTTTCTGTAGTTATGGAGAATACCAAAGTTGTAGCTAACTTACTTTTCTAGCTTGTCCTAAAAATTCATGACCCTAGGTCTTATGGTTTGAGAGTTATAAATTTTAGAAGTTTGTTATCAGAATCTGCTCATGTTCAGAACAGATCTGAATGTTTGCTTTATTTGACCTATGTGCTTATGGAATCATGTATTGGAGATAATAGAAGAAGTGTAGTACTTTTTCTAAGCTTTCCAAAGTGTCCTATAGCACTAATTTTGGTGGTCTAAAATTCTAGTTATGAGCTTGCCAAGTGGAATGACATAATCTGTCCAAATCTGGGCAGAGATATCTTCTTTATCTTGTTTGGCCTTGTTAGCTGTAGAATCATCTTAATATGATAATAAGAAAGTTATAGACAACTGAATAAGCTTTATATAAAGTGAAGGCTCAGCCTTGTTGAGTCTCTAGAACTCCAGTTGTACATTTTTAAAGTTATTGTCAGTTTTCTGTCCATATTGGTACAGATCTGCAACATTAGCAATTTTGGTCATGTTAATCTATGAATTTGCTTTTGGTATGAATAACTAAAGTTTAGTCATCTTCCTAAGCTTTCTAGAAAGTCTAGGATCACCTTTGTGGGATGTCTATAACCTCAGTTATAATTGAAACAAGTAACTACTGCGTTGCTGTCCAGATTCTGGGCACATGCTAAGTTGGCTTTCTTAACTAACGTTTGTTTGGACTAAACTTGTGGTTAGTTCATGCTTGAGATAAATGCTTATTTTGGGTGAGCCTTGTGCTTTGTATTGGTTGCTTAAGCCCATTCGTTTAAATTTTCTCACATGACTGCTTGATTGTGATGTTGTATGTGTGCTTGTTATCCAGGTAGTGCCCTAGTTTTCATCTCGTTTATCCTCGGTGAGCATACGAGGGTCGCATAGCTTATCCTAGAACAACGTTTACGTTACGTAATTATATGGTTGTTGTCTTCCATTAGGTTCTCTCTCTTAGGAGCCTGAGCCTGTAGACGTGGTGATTATCCCTTGAATGTTTGTATCCATGCCGTTGCTTGACCGAAAGCCTAAAGTTTTGTTCTCCTATATGTTTGTATAAGCCGTGGATGTTTTCCAACCCTTTTTGTGAAGACCCTTATCGACTGACCAACCAAGTTAACTTTTATCAACGCTAGCCTTTGACCATGGTTCGTACATTGCCAGTTGTGGAGACCGTACCCAAATCCATGTTGGACCTTCTGGTTGCCTCTCCCAAAGGTTAGCTAGTATGACGCAACGTCTCTTTGCTGCGGTCTCAAAATCGTTTGTTTGCAAATTGTGTAGTACCACCTTATCAACTCAATCTTTGAGTGGTACCTCAATTTTGTCCATGAAGTTTGCTTAAGCCATCCTCAACCTTCCCAAGTTTCAGGATGTTTATCAATCTTGATCTCATGTTGTTGCTCAACATGATCGAATCTCCGTTAAATTAATTATCTGGTAGTTTCCTTAGTCGATGCCAGGTATCCGTGGAATTACGCAAAAATCACCGACTCAGTCGCCTTCCGGCAATGGATCTATGTTCTCTTGTGCTATATTTTGATCTTCGGATCAATTTTGGGTTGATTCTAAACCTTGTAACTACCTTTGCTTGCTATCCCTCCTTGTATGGCGCTTGCTCTTACAGCCCATTGGTGCCACTTGAAATTTCACTTTCGCTGTGCGTTTAGTAATGGTGTTATGAGTAGCCGCTGATGGTGCCGCGACGAAACCAAAGGCCTCCTGTGGCTGCAGACGCATGGCTGGCTGCTTGGCACGCGCTGGTATCACGGTTTCTAGTCATGATCCATTATCAAACGACAGACGATGTGTTATTTTCTCGTGTTCCTTTTCTTGATTATCTCTCCAAATCGTATCGTAAGATCCATATCTTAGACCGAAAGTAGTAGCACTTCCATTTGAAGTTATATAAAGGATAATTTTTGAAGAACAGGTCACCGACATAAACATTAATAAACTGCAATAGGTGGTAGACAAGCGACTCTACTTAGTTGTCAGACTATTGACGAACGTCATCTTGGGAGCAACGTTCTCATCTCTATTGGATAAAAAGGACACACAACATTTAATGTTGGACAAGTTATCTATGGGATGAGAATCGATTGTTGCATTGTGCATATGACCCGAGCTATCAAGTCTCAATCTTGGGTGCATAATGACCATATAATCAAAATCAACCATCTTTAGAATAACTTCGTATTTGCTAACTTCAATGGCAACCATCTATTCTGCATCAACCACAGTTGTTGTGGTCAAGAGTGAAGATCTGGAACTTTTTAGTGTTGAGAGACAACTGATTAGTTACCAATAGGAAGGTTAATCTCTAGCTAGGTAACGACTCTTTGGTAGCTACAAAGGCTATGTCTTATAGAGCAATAACCAACAAGAAGTAAATCAACTAGCCAACAACTTGAGTGATATTCTATCTTCTAGAGCCATTGGATCAAGTCAATTCCATCTTAGACAATCACACAGATAGTGCAAGGTGTTCTATCCAATAAAGTGAAGAATTAGAGAAAGCCTACCCTAGTTTCGATCAACATCCTTGTGCCCTTAGGTGCCACAAACGGTTTGTTCATAACTTTATTGGACAAAGTGTTGAGGAAAATTTGAAAGCAATCTGAGAAGTGTCAAACAACAGATTTCCTATCTTAGAGCTGTTGTTTGATCCCAAAGAGAAAGTCTCATGGTGAAAGGTTGGCCTGACAAAGTTGTTATGCTGCAAGTCAACTCAACTTACAGTACAACTAAGTCACCAAGGAAAATTTTACTCAATCGCTTGGTGGTAGACTACTCCCTGCGGTTAAGTGAATAATCACAACTTTTGTTGTCCTTAAGGCCTCGTTACATCTTTCTTAGGAAATTATTTTTCCTAAGATGACATACTTTGGTACCTTATAAATGTTTTTACCCAAGAGGTTGCATCTGATTCAACCCGGATAACTGTTGTCTTGGATAGAAGAATCTTCTTAGGTAACATTTGACAGAAATACGAAGCCGACAGAGTCAGCTATCACATTCACTGACCATCGATAGACTCAGATAATACAGTGTTGTCGTCAGAGAAAGAGAACTGCACACATGGAACCGCAAGTAGTTTTTCCTTTAGTTGGTGTTTAAATGAATGAACATTTACGACCAACATAGACCATGTCTATTGGTTAGTCAGTATCCTATAACCTCAGAGTATATTTGTCGTCTATGATCTCACCCTTTTGGAAAGTTGTACTCAAGCCATTTTTGGTAGAGAACTGCTTTTCAAAACCGTGTGAACATAGAGCCATTTCAACGAGTATACTTCTGAATATTTTGGTCTAATGTCAAGTTCACATGACCTATGTTGTGCTCTTTAGAGAGTCAGATACTTGTGAGTGGTTCACTCATGGACCAAATGATCTCCGTACACTGAGAACGCAGTATGTGCTATCTTGGATTCCTCCCAAAGTAACAATGCTTCATGGAAGTCAATGAAGGAAATTCTTCAGACAAATTTTACCATAAAGAGTAAGTATCAGAAAGTGCCTTTGACCAAATTGTTCACCAATGTTGAAGCTTTGTAGTTGAATGCTACAGCACATGTTGGGAACTAGACAACGTGACTCTCTTCCTTAAAAGGTCTTCCATTCCGAATCTCGGGACGCGATTCTTTTAAGGGGGGAGGGCTGTAACACCCCAGGTGTTTATCACCAATTAAGTAGTGGGTTTAAGCTCAAACACGATAGATTAAGTGGAAATGACAATGTCAATGTCAACCTATGGAGATGAGCCTACCTTAAAGTGGGATGCTGCATCATTGCTTTATATATAGGCTCAATTAAAAGATATATGCTTGGGTGTTGTTATCAAAGTATCTTCACATGTCTCACATCAATAACTATCTATATTGATCCCTGGAAAAGTTTCATGAAGTTTGGAATCAAAAAGTCACATGAAATGATAAGTTCCATTCCTATTAGAACTGGCATCATTAAGTGAATGGAATTGTAGAACACCAACCAAACCTTGCAAATTGTCCAAATGACTCTAGATGAACTCTACAACACCTTAACTACACTTAGGGCACTTAATGGAACAATGTTCATGTTGATCATTTTGCCTAATTATGCTTCTAATTGGTGGTTGACCATGTATGGGCCCTGGAGCCCTGTGGTTTGACCATTTCAAAAGTGTGACCTAGAAGCTTTGCATGACTGTGCACCCTTTGACAAAGTTGTAGGGAATTTTATAAGGAACAAACTTTGTTTAAGAGTCAAGTCATGAAAATGTGTGGAACATGCTCAAACAGGGCCCACAAGTCAGTTTTAGGGCTGATTTCAGCACTTAGCCATTTTTAAGCCCTAATTCCAGTAACATCGACGTTGGCATCTCGCGTTCTCCAAATTTTGTTGAATAACTCAAGTTGACCCAAAAATGAAAGTTGGAAACAATTCTTTGGAGAACAACATGCAAAAAGTTGGGTTTAGTTTGATCGAGTTTTGACCTCCAAAGGCGAGTTTCCGTGACCTTTGTTAATATGTTGACATTGCCATCTTGGGGTTTGATTAGACTCTAATCCATTGCTCTAATGACTAGGGTCCTTAAACAAGAGTTGTAGGGCATCATGAAATGAACAACTTTCATAATTGGCCCACACCCAAATTCGGACCCGAGCAGGCCCAAAAACGGTCTCCAAGTCAGGCACAACGACGCGAGACACGTGTTCGGCAGAATGTCCAGACGGGCGACGCGTGCTCCGTGGCGTGGCAGCCATGCCCGTGTCGCGTCCCCCACCAAAGCGGCCGCGCGTCCACGTCCGTGCCACGCGCCACTGCCTTCTCCTTGCGTCTATGTGGACGCTAAAGCCCCAGCGCCGTGTCCCAGCTCGCCCTCTGCCTCCCTTGTGCCTCCTGCTCGCCTCCCTCGCTCTTCTCGCGGCCAGAGCGTGCGGACGCCATGGATGGCCATGCTGAGCTCGCTGCCACCACCGTCCTCGCTGCTCCGCTTCTCCTTGTGTCTAGCAGCGGCCGTCATCACCTTCGCCATGTGACTCCGAGCTCGTAGAACCACTCCTTCGGTCGTCCCTACCGCCGGAGCACGGACAGCCGCGGCGGCGCTGCTGCTGACCGCCGGTGCTCGTGGCCCCGCCTCCTTCGGGCATGCCAGGCCATGCCGCGTGCACCGGTGGGTGCGCGTGGGTCCCCCCTTGGTGCCGCGCGGTCGCCCTCGCCGCTGACGCCGCCCTGCCGGACGGCCGAGCCGGGATGACCGGCCAGTGCCCTCCGTCCCCTGTTCTGCTGTCGGGAAGAAGAAGGAGGCTGTTCCCCTCTGTGTCCCTCTCTCTGGTGGATGACAAGTGGGCCCAGCGAAACGGCGGGTCCCACATGACAGTTTAAGTGGTGACTGATTCGGGTGCACAGTCGGGTACGCCTAGCAGATTTAGGGTTAAGTAGTTAATGGCGTTTTTGAATTTCAGATTTTATGTAAATCTCCTAAAATCCATATCTCATGATAGGTAATTCCGAAAATAGCAAAAGTGGTCTTTTTGGAAACCTTGAGAAGAGATCTATGTAATAGAGTCATAAAATATTACATGTTAGTAGATATTTTCTGGTGTCTTTATTTAAGCCTTAAAAATACTCTAGAAATGCTTATAAACTTGACCAGAGCCATATCTAGAGTTTTAGAACCCTAAAAATGGTGATTCTTGTTTTGTTAATTTTGTGATGACATGTACTTGCTAGGAAAAATATTAAACATACTATTTGTTCACTATTTTCTTAGGGTTTTGATTGGACCTTGATAAATAAGGAATTTACATTATATTGCTTGTTATTTTTATATCTTGAGTTGTGCTGCTCCAATTGATGTGAAATTTTTATAGTAGGCTTGTCATGCTATGGGGGTACTGTGGTATAAATTTCATGGCCATTGCTTACTGTATGCTCAAGTTATTGAGTTAACTTGTTTATGGCTTAATAAATAGCTTGTAAATAGTATATAAATGATAAAATAGAAAATGTTGTCCCATCACCTTATTATGATGTTGCTCTTTGATGTTGGTTCATTCTATGGTCATGTGTTCACAGAAAATATTGAGTTTTAAGTTTTACTTACTCTCACATGATTTATTTCAATAGCAAATTGTCTTTTTCATAGAGGTTGATATACTTGTCCAAATGGCTTGAAATTTGGACAGTAGACTTTTGAGAGCATATTTAGGCCACTGTAATTTTGGTAGAATTTATGGAGCATCCTTATGATGTGGTCATAATTCCACCTAATTATCTAAATAAATTAAAAAAAAAAGGTATTAAAAGAATTTATTTAGGAATGGACACTATGTTTTCTGGTGTTTATTAGTCATGTATGAAATGTTGGTAAAGTTGATTTTATCTAATTATATGTTTGCAAAATAAGTTAATAATTATTTCTTGCAAATGAGGTTTCTGGACAGATCTGGGAACTTAGCAAAATTCTTCATGATAATGTGCTTTGTTGTAAAACTTGTTTATACAAAAGTTGTAGATAATTTATATATCTAGCTGCTGTTAAAATTTGGTGGCATTTCGCCATGTGGTTTAGGAGTTATAGCTGTTTAAAGTTGGGCTACAGAATTGCTTGCTCTCTGTCTTGTTAGACCAGTTGCTGTGTTTATGTAAATTCGACATGTTAAACTTTGGAATCATGTTATGATGATTATAAATGAAATATAGATAATTTCATAAGCTTTTTATAATGTCTTCTTGCAAGTCATTTGGAGTTGTAGATCTCCAGTTATGATTAAATTACTCAACTGTTGGTTTGATGTCCAGAAGGTAGCAATTTCTAGTTCTAGTACTTTGATTAACTTTGTCATGCTTGGGTATTGAAATGTGACTCATATCTTTGATGATACTTGAGTGGTACCCTGTAATCTTGTGAGACTTGTTTCTTGATTAATGTGCTTGCCCTCTTCTATGTTATGTCTTCTTGAGGATTAAGTTAATTAGCTCTAGGGTTTAGGTGAACTTTGGTATGCTTGCATGATTACTTTGTTTATTGCACTTCTTTGTATTCATACACTTGCATCTTGCATCTCATTTAGGTACGCTAGCTGAAGCACGTGAAGGACCTGATGTGGAGCCAAACCCGAAGACGGTGTTTGGTGGATCCAAACCGAAAGATAGAAGGACCGGACAAGTGGTAGATTGGAAGATGCTCGCCAAGCGAACTCATCTGACATACTCTAACTTGAGTCGGATCCCAGGCAAGCCCCGGAGCATTATAAGCCTCCTATCTTTAAAGCAATTAATTCTATATATGTTATAAGTATTGTTGCATTAAGTGATAGGAGTTGGTTGGAAAACCTTGCTGCATTATATCATTCCTTGTCCAGATATATGAATCCTTGAATCCTACATAGACTAGGATCGAATAGATGCTTAGCCCTGCTTTAAGCGGTAGAAGTCAGGTGATTTCCTGTCACCTGCGAGATATAGGGATATTCATATATGGCACGGTTGGCTATATTTGCTATCGTGGAATGGAACCATGTGTTAATAAAATGAAATGAGACCGGGCGGGATGACGATAGTGAAGCAACAAGGCATGGAGGTCTTGGGTGTGATCTATCCCCGTCTGAGTCGTTTAAGGACCGATTCGCTGTACGTCCTTGAGTCATGTTGAACGCAGTCTAACACTTAGTTGGCCGGATAAGCCGTTCCGACCGCGAAGCCGAGTAATGTGGTTCAGGCCGGGAATCGAATGGTAGGTTGCTTCTTGGAGGAGAGAAAGGATGTGCTTGGGGACATTGGCGTGAGACCAAGGGGGGGTTAGAGTCCCTATCACCTGGCAGAGTGTCGCCCTTGGGGTCGCGACATCATTCGGACCCGCGATTCCTGAATCATATGAAAAGGTGGCCTGTGCGACCCTGGCAGGGGTCTGCACGGTGAGTGTTAGAAATACCCCTCCAGCTGGATAGGAATTCGATTCGAATCGCCGTCGCTCCCGGTTAGTGAGCACTTGACTTGAGCAGCGGCAACGTAGATTCAATTAAATTGAACGGATGGTTAATTGGATCACGATGAAAAGGTTGCCTCAATTTATACCTGCTATGGTTAATATTGTTTGCTCCTAATAAAGTGAGTGCTCTAGTACAGGTTCTAATATAGATGATAGGTTAATGATAATTAACTTGATGCTTAAGCATTAATGATTAATCATCTATATTAAGCTTTTATGCAAAATGTTATCAAGCTAGCCCCACTTTATATCAGCCTTGCATGATCCTTGGTGTCACCTTATTTCTGGTTTCTGACGGGTAAGTCTAGCTGAGTACCCTTCTCGTACTCAGGGTTTTATCCCCACTTGTTGCAGGTTGTGATGTATCATGGCGACTGCAAGAGTTGGTTGACTCCTGCCGTAGTGGCGGAGTGTGATCATGGGCATGATCCTTCTGAATTACCTTATCTCTAATTCTTTTGTTGGAAGTCGACTGTGGTACTGGCATGTATTTGAAATAAGATTAATGTTAGTTTCAAATTACTTTGCTTCCGCTACTTTTCAATGTAAGTTGTAATAACTATGTTGAACTCCGATGTAAATTGATTTACTTGTGAAATGGTTGTAACATGTGACTTGTTATGTTGAATCACTACGATCTTGGCTTGTATGTTGGTTGGTTTGAAATCCCTCGTGATTTCATTAGACTACCGGAGTTATATGGGCTCAAGTGCGAGAATTTGATCATTTCGGTGATTGTTTTTGTACTTGTGCTCTTATAATTTGGATGGTTCTGTTACATTCTCTTTCTTGTCTTTTATGAAAAAGACAATCTTGGCATGCTCTGCATAAATGATAGCTTTGGTTGTACATAGGAATGGTCGTCCTAAAATGATTGGTGCTCTTTCATCTCCTCCTATCTCCACTACCACAAAATCCACTAGGACATATGATTGCCCCCCGTGAACAATAACTTCTTCCAGTACTCCCTTAGGGTAGCAGATGGACTGATCTGCAAGCTGCAAACACATATTTATGTACAACAAAGGATTACCTAGTATCTTTTCATAAATTACCTTGAGCATGATGTTGACACTTGCGCCGAAGTCGTAGACAGATTTTGAAAAGACATGGCATCCTATAGAGATAGGAATGATAGGTCTCCCTGGATCACCTTTTTTATCAGGAAGTGAGTAGTCAATCCACTTCACTTCTACCGGTTGAGTATAGTAGTTGGCTGCATTGTGAATATCGATAAGATTTGCAGTTTCTAAATCTTCTGGCTGGCCCGGAATTTTACCTTTCTCTAGTGGAGGAATAGCAGTTGTTAGCTGAGCTAATTGTGATTCTAACATTTTATTAAAGCTATGCTGGTTTTTAATAGCAGAAGCAAAGGTGTCCATTCTAGAATTTATATTTTTTAAACTTTATCATTAGAGGCTACCTTCTTACTCATTTAATCTAGCAGTTTAGATTGACTAGTAACTAAATCTCTCAAAGGTGGTTGATTGTAATTGCTATAATTATTGTTGCCCTGAAAGTTACCTTGGTAATTACCTTGATAGTTTGACCTTTGTTGCTGATTCTATTGATTCTGCTGAGGACGATAGTTATTGTTGTTATTGATGTAGTTCACATCCTCTTGAAATTCTAGGCAGTTGACTCCTAAGTGCCCAACATCTCCACATTCTTCACAAGTCATGCGAGAATCACTGATGTGCATGACTTCCTTCTTCATCGTGTCTCTAGCTTCAAGCTTCTTCATGGTGAGGTCTAGCTTCGCAGACACCATGTCGGCTTCCTTGAGCTGATGCATACCTCCTCTCTTATGAGGTTGAACATGTTCTTCATTCTAGCTCTAATTTGAGGCCATCTTCTCAATGAGCGCTGTTGCATCTGTAAGGTTTAGTAACAAGAATGCACCTCCAACTGCAACATCGACTGATTCACGGGTACTAGGGAATAGCCCATGGTAGAAGGTATGCATAAGCAACCACTTCTCCATCCCATGATAAGGACATTCTGATATGTAATCTTGAAAATGCTCCCATGCCTCAGTAATAGATTCATCATGTTGTTGTTGAAAGCTTGCAATTTTTCCACGCAGAGCATTGGTCTTGCCTCTAGGAAAGAACTTAGCTAGGAAAGCAGTTGAGCAATGGTCTCATGTAGTGTGACTCTCTTTGTTGGTGTAGAACCACTGCTTGGCTTTCCTCAATAGTGAGAATGAGAAAAGACAGAGTAGAATAGCATCTCTAGTTACTCCCTTGATCGTGAAGGTGTTGTAGATCTCGAGAAAGTGTTGTAAATGTGCACTTGCATCTTATGAGCCTTTCCACAAAACTAACTTGCTTGCCCCATGGTAATGAGCACATGCTTAAGCTCAAATCCATCTTCTCCAACGTTGACTTGAGGTCTAGTACGGATGTTTTCTGTAGTTAGAGCAGAGAACTCATGGAGAGTCTTGTTGGCCATAGCTTCAAATTTCGGTGCTAAATTTCTCTTGGCTTGTCTGACTTCTGAAATTTCTATAGAAACCTTCATGAGCTTGGCTCTAGTCTTCTTTAAGATTGCTTTTGGGTTGTCTATGTAATTCTCTGGAAAGTCAAAGCCCATACATTAACCTACATAAGATAAATAGATAGACTAGAACAAGGGTAAGCTTGTTTGAGTTAGAGGTCAATTGGTTACTTTGATCTTTTCATAAATATAAGTTATCAATACTTTCTAAGTTTAATACCTTCCCCGGTAATGGCGCCAAAAAATACTTGTTGACATTAATTAACGTAATCACTAAATAGCAACGGCGCTAAAAAATGCATGGTAATAAATTAACATGTCTCTAAATACTAGTCACCTTTTATATTTACCTATACTTCTTAGCATAGAACTAGGTTGTCATCCCTAGTGAAATAAGCTTAGAAGTATATAAGTGGCACTATGATTTTATATGACTAGGTAGAAATATAAATGATATAAAGATATGATCAATTAAGATTAAGAATAACTAAGGACATCTGCAAGCGGACAGGTAATTATATCATTGTAGCATTTTACCTAGAGTATTACCAGGTTGTCATTTATAATTTTACCACTGGAAAGGTCTATCTAAACTTCTATCTAGAGTATTGATAAACTTTATATTCATGATAAAGAGAGTAAACCAATGTTATGCACTCTTACTCAATAACAGGGATAAGTCACATGATAAAAGATTTTATATATATATATATACACTACAAGGGGAAACCCCCTTTTGCAACGCATATATGCGTTGCCAAAAGTCCAAATATGCGTTGCTAGGGTCTATACCAACGCATCTAATATGCGTTGCTAGAGGTGGCGTTGCTAGGATCTATAGCAACGGATACATATGTGTTGGTAACAGGGTCACAGATGTGTTGCAAGCTAGCAACGAAAAACTCCTAATGGTACCAACGCTTGTATGTGTTGCTGGATAGAACAAGCAACGTGTTTACAAATGATTTATTAAATAAAAATATTTTTATTGGATTATTATTTATTATTTTTATACGGAGGCAATAACTTTGTCACGTATAAGCAATATACTTAGATGAACACACATCAACACATCTCTTGAAAAGGCTATTTCATTTCATTAATAAATAACTGTACCGTGGCCATACATATTTTGCGGCTACAATCAACTAAGATGGAATTAGAACCATCTAATTATAGTGTACAATACGCATGTATTATATCAAATAAACATGACTGGTTATGCATTCTTCTCTCAAGGCTTATTCCTAAAATCTTGTCTCGTCTTCACTTTTCATCATCCGCGTCCTTTTAGCCATGCAAGAAATGATCATTTCTAAAAGCCTGAAATTTTATATATATCTCAATTATAAAAAGATAATCAAAACAAGCCATTGATACTGTAAGGCATTTGATGCATAAATACTTACTTTGCACCTGAACTTTTCCCTTTGTTGTATGAAGAACCTTCTGTAGATAAGAAACTGTAATCCGGAGATCCTGAGTCAATGCGCTGCTAACAGTCCTAAAACAAATGGAGTGTATCTTGTTTAAAAAAATGGGATGTGCATTTCAGTACCTCAACATTAGCACCTCAAAATTAAAATCAGATAACTCAGAGTATACAAAAGCTTTGCTTTGCATAGTTGATTACACCTCAACATTAGCACACAGGTAAATAGTCATAATGCAATCTGCAAAAAAGGTATGTATCTTTTTTTTCCTAGAAACTAGATTAGATAAGGTACAGATCTGTCAATAGATACATATCCAACTAGAAAATGCCAAATTATAGGCAAGGCAAGTAAATGTGCATACCGGAACAAAGATATGCTGACCTTGCTAGGCATTAATTTCTTAAATCTTAATTCTTCAATTTCTTAAATCAAAGAACAAAAGTTTAGAAGATATGCCTTTTCTGAAGAAGTTAGAGAAATGGAATAAGCACTAACAACAATCACACAGAAATAATAGCAATAATAGCAATTAATTAATCAGATCAATCAGATACAATAAGATGGAGGAAACCAATATTCAGCCTGTTCGTTTCGCTGGTTTATTGTGCTGAAAGTACTGTTCGCTGGTTTGTTGTGAGAGAAAAACACTGCTGGATGGCTGCTGATTGTGCTGATAAGTCCAAACGAACAGGGCGATTGTAGGTGACGACCTGTCCATCAGTAGAGATGTAGCAGAGATGTTGGAGACGTCAGACGTACTGAAATGTTGGAGACGTACTTGTTGCACCCTGTTGTTGGCCTCACCACCACCACAGCTCTTGCCACCAGGCATCTGCTATCTATATATGTTCTCATTATAAATAGATAACTAGAACAAGTCATAAAAAACTAAATATACAAGCAATTGGACTGATGGATTAGCCCCTGGAAAATAGCCGTGATGCAAACAGAAAAACATCTATGCAGCAGAAGCACATTACACTTTGAAGACAGTTCAGAAAAAAGCATCCCGAGTATTTTAAAGAACACATACCTATAAAATTGTATGGTACGGAAGCACAGATCCTTATAGAGTTTCTTCCAAAAGAAGTAGGCCTGTCACTGCTGGCTTGCACCAGCGACCAAAATTATATATTCATCTAAAAGAGTGTTCTTGGCGTCATCTACATTCCACTGGGGAGATCGTTAACTAGAACTTGCAATTTCAGATTTATAAAATCTCAAGACTAAATTTAGATCAAAACAACATACCTGATCATACATCCAAGCAATCAAATTCCTACTGAAACTTTGATATCAAAGTCAACAATTAGTAATGACTAAGATGGTTCTAACAGATCAGGACGAACCAATCAAAAACTCAAATGTGAAGGACAAGGTACAGATCGGATCTAATAAGGAGGCCATAAAGAGGAATCGAGTGGAAGGGCAGTCAGTACCTCAGATCCGGTCGTCGTTGTAACTCCAATAGTCTTCGCTGCTGGATCCAGATTAGTTTGCCAAAGGATGATCGTGACTGGTGTCATGTTGCAGCCTCGAGAGGGGATAAGGGGAGGGGAGGGGAGCGGAAAGGAATCAGGAGTCGGACTACCAGGGAGGAGCCCGTGAGGAAACCGGCGACAGGCCAGCCGCCGACCCAGAGTGCTGGTGGAACCGTGGAGGAGGAACTCGGTCTTTGACTTCTAAAATAAAATAGGAGGAAGGTTACTTAAAATAGGAGGGAGGATGTGCCGCGTGCGGAGGTGAGTCTGTAACGCATCTATTTTACGTTGCGAGACATGCGTTGTTAGATGGGGCTTCGTGTTGTAGTGATATATATATATATATATATATATATATATATATATATATATATATATATATATATATATATATATATATATATATATATATATATATATATATATGATAAGTAACGATCAGTCATCATAAATAAATAAGTAGATACACTCCGAGCTCTCTAACTTTTACTAATAACGTAATCCAATCAGAATTTTAGAGGAATAATTCCTAAGTATTCAAGTTACATGTCAAGCTACTACAACTAATAATCATCGTCAAGTAATACTACCATACATCCCAACCACAATGGAGCCATGAACAGGAGAAGTTGAGTTCAGAAACCTCTGATATACGAATATATCCTTAAGCAGACAATGTTGCTCTACCAACAATCCACTGCATAGGGAGAGAACTACAGAGGACTCAATAGGCCTATAAAAGTCACACCCACGATCTACCACATGACCCTGAACAACTGGAGGCATCCGCAGATATGCAAAGCATCTAAGCACCATGCTTACATAATGCATACCACTCATCTTATAGCCAAATAGACAAGCGCTATACGAAATGTGATCGAACTAAATAGCAACCTAACTATACTAGAATTATAACACCCTAAAATTTGCTTCCTTGGAAATAGAGCTAAAATGAGTTAATTTTGAATATTTGTGCTCATGGAAACATAGAGAAATAATATTTTTCACTAAATTGAAATTTATCATAAGGTTTAGCAACTTGTTGATGCATTCATGCTGATGCATTTATGTTTTTGTATTGCTTGGTTTTGACTAAAGAACAAAATGAATTCAAGTTGTTCTTTCAAAATGCATTTAGGTTGATTTTCCTTCTCCGATATACATATATCATTTTTCTACAATCAAATCCCTTGTTTCTCATCCGTCAATCAACCTCTACAAACTTCTCGGAAATTTTTCCGACTTTTCTGTAGCTTGTTTCTACTTATCTGTGAGCATAACCTAATTTTTAGATGCTCCAAAATATCTTATCATGAGCTCCAAATACTTTATTTGGATTCCTCATGTTCCATAATGTCTCTGGAAAATTTTCCCAAATTTTAGGAGCTTTCGGAGTATTTTTCTCGGCTTAAATAATAATTCTGGACTTTTCTAGAATTATTTTATCCATAAAAATAATTAATTCCAAAAATAATAAATCTCTCATTTTCCCCAACGCTCAAAGCCCATGTGCAATAATCTTAATAAATCTCAAAGGCCCATATATTTGTTTACTAATGGTCTTTAATAATTAATTAGGCCTATTAGTAAAGACGGAGGGTGCAACATCAACTAGTACCATATTGCTAGATGATGTGAAGGCGAGGAGTTTTCTCTCAATAAGTATGGACCTATCCCTTGGGCAAAGCACACCAAAACTACCATAAGAGGAGCCCCTAGTTTAGGAAATCTCTCGTGTAGTAAATTATATTTTTCTCCTCTTTCTCTCACCGTCGCCGTCGTCGTCGCCCTCGCTGTCGCCGTCACCGCCACGCTGCCTAGCCCGGCCATACTCTCCTCGGCAACAAGTAAGTCCGCCGCCGTCCCTGTATTCTTGGAGAATAAACCCGCAGTCCAAAACATGTTTACAGATTTTGTTTTCTTCATTTGAAAGCGTATTTTGTTTCGGTTAAGAATAAATTACGTTTTCAGCTATTTACAGAATTGCCACTGATTTTGTTTTAGCCATAACTTCTCCGTTTTAACTCCGATTTGATCTGTTCAAATTGCGTTAGGTTCATAATTTCATAATATACATGTTAATACTACTGTTAAGTAGGTTTTAAACTTTTAAAATACATGATTAGATTTACTCTATTATTTTGATAGAGAAAATCTTGTTTATTTCATATCTTTTACGTTTCAACTCCGTTTTGAGCCATTCAAGTTGCGTTAGATTCATAGCAATGAGATCTACGCATTTATAATAGTGTTTATCATGTCACTAACATTGGAATTTCATGGTTTGAATCATATCTTAAATAACAACTATACAACTGGGTTTTGTAAATAAAATATGATTTGTTTTACTTTAGTTCTATAATTCGAATCTAAATTTGACTTAAATTATAATCTCTATAAAATATCTTATATATGTTTTTATACCATTAAGATACATGAAGCTAATAGTTTTATGGGTAAATCTATCGGTAGTTATACCTTTTCAACCGTAGCTCCGATTAGCGTGCTTTTCGCGACTTTGTGTTCATAGCGATGCGTAGAATCGTGTTTCAAACTCTTTTACTTATTTTTGTATGATTGGTGTACTGTTCTAATATAGATCTATTGTTTGCTTCGTGTATGATTGTATGGATGCTTGTGTGGTGCTATATGGTTCAGTCAATCGGTAAGGTTTACGTGGTGATTAAGAAGTTATTCTCTAGAGACTAGAAGCTGAGAATTGGAAGCAGAAGATTGAAAGTTGAATACTAAAGGCTTTCGAGCGTATTGCTTTGGGGGAAAAGCAAGTTAAGGCAAGTATAGCATGGGATCATCCTTGTTACCTAGTCACTTTTAAAGCACATAAATCACTATGCATGTGTCTCCTTGTTAAGGATGCCTTAGAAATTGATCTTGTACCTTGCCGCCTATGGTTTTGCATTGGGTAGCTATTGCTCATGCTCAACATAAACTATGATCTTGTAATTTGATTAATGTAATATGCAATAACATTAAAAGATGACTTTTTAGTAATAAAATGAAAGAGGGCTAGAGCCTTGGGCTATCTTTTGGTGCTCTAGTTTCTCTCCGTAAGGACTTATCTGTAAGCGAATATCCGGGACTTACAGTACAGCTGTGAGGGCTACATGACTCTGCCTTTAGTCATATAAGAGGACCTTTTCTAGCTTGTTAGAGGTTACCCGAAAGGGCGCAAAAGGGGTGTTTCTCGGGTTGGGTGTAGTGCGGCTTCTGTCCTTATGTGTATAGGCTGCACGTCATTGTGCCATACGGAAGGGGAGCTCTACATTTGCAGGTTACAGAAACCTAGCGGCCCTAACTTATTAGACGAACCTTGGAAAGACTTCATAGTGAAACCTGTCTGCCCATTGAGGCCTTGCAAACCTCGGGCTTATGGGGATCACGACTCATAGTGAAAGTGTACAACCTCTGCAGAGTGTAAAACTAGTATATCAGCCGTGCTCACGGTCACGAGCGGCCTTGGACCCTTATGGAATAGATGATCACTATTGAACTGTAATATGCTTATGTTTTTGCTATTCATTCTTCATATTACCTGATCATATGTTGATTCTAGAATTAAAGACAACTTGATGCTACTCATATGATAAAACTTTGCCAACTAAAAGCTACATGCAGTTAAACCCGTGTCATGCCTCTTGAGCCTCATGAGCCCCATGTTATGCTTGTTGAGTTCGACATGGACTCACCCTTGCTATTTCCCCCACATCTTAGGAAGGGTACCAGACTGCTAGATTCTGGAATTGTTAGGCTTGTGATCAACCAGTCAGTTTGATCCTAGAGTGAAGGTTACACTCGGTGTTCGGAGTTGTCCTTCCGCTGTGTTGCTCTTTAAGGTTATATCTTATACTATTGCGTTATGTTTAATAAGCATTTGTTTCTTGATATTACACTTATCTGCAGCTATATGTGAGATTTGACCTCTTTATTTCACATATAGTGTATATCTGGTTTTGTCCTTAAAACCGGGTGTGACAGAGTGGTATCAGAGCAATGCTGACTGTAGGACGCAAGCCTAGTGAGAAATTGGCCGTCTTAGGGTTTTGAACTTGCAATAAAATCCTTGTTCTATAATCCTTGATATTTTCTTCTCTACTATATATCTACCCTTGATATTTTTCTCCTCCTTGATGCTTATTTTAAGCCTTTGCTCTTATCTATACTCATTGCTTTGATATGCTTTTAGAACTGTTCCTCATCCCCTTCTTGCGTAATCTAAAGATGAATCTTAGGATTGTTACCCCTAGCATAATGAGGACGATAGTATCGCAAGATTGAGTCAATGATTGAATTATGTATCTTTGTTGCTTGTTGAATTGTCATAATGCTTATGATTGCTTTGCATCTTTGTAATGATTGCAATGAACTTGTTGGGTGTTCCCACAATTTTATTTAGTTTATAGGCCTAAGGTATAAGGATTAGTGAAATAAATAGTTGGGATATGGTTTTTTTCTATTCTCTCCATCCTGTCTTTTTGAAGCAGCCTGCACTCTTCGCTTTATATCTCTGATTTTGGACAATCATAAATCATGAGAAAATTCTGGACAACATTAGACTTCAATATCTTTCTCTGAGTGTAAGAATCACCTTGATAGCTATTTTGGGTATGGAGATACAAAAATCACAAGGCGATGCATCTGTACTGTTTGGAACCTGGAACAGTTTCTGTTGTACATTGTTTTCGACCAAATTAGCTGCAGAATCTGAAAAAGTGTTCTATAAGGAAGTTGTGGGGAATTTTGTAAGCTTTCCAACGGTATAAGATACAACTTCATCGGACTTGCAGAATAAGAGTTATAGCTGTTTTACTGCACTGCTGATTTTCTGCTCGCAAGAAATTTCAGATTTCTTGTTCTTACCCATACACCAGAGTATTATTGGGATGATAGAATACCTTGATGTTAGTTAGATCATCTAGAATAAGGTGCAAGATACCCTTTTGGTGTTCCCTAATTTAATTTTTTTAAGGGGGGTAGCAAAGTCGTAGAAGTTGCAAGATGAAGGTTTCGTACATTTAGTGTTTCGCTTGGAAGTATTGGTTAACCCTCATGATTGAGATGTCACTCTCAAACACAAGTGTCCTCTGCTCGAGGTTGATAATTTGGATCATCTATGGAGAGCTTGGGTAATTATTAGGATTGGTCTTCACTTTGAGATGTCGTTAGTTGGGAGTTCAACCTTCAACATACCCAAGTTAAATTGGCATGGATAACATAGGAAGGCGATGTTGGAAATCTAGGGTTGGTTCTACAGAGACTTAGGAAACCTCACTGCTATACCAAGCATGGATAGTAAGTTTTGGATAGGTTATCTCTAACGGTAGAATTATGAAGAAGAACACAAGAATTGATGTGTTGAGTTAGAACCCCAAGGATGAGGTGTGACTTAAAGTTACTTTGGGATGGTGAGAATATGTTAGAGGATCATTAGAGGTATTACAATGATGGACAAATATCTCGTCAAGATTTGGGATGTGCCCTACGCAAGAAAAATATGCATTAAGTGAGCTAACTGAGTTGGACCACCTGACACATGATATGGAGATATCCACTGTGGAACATGATATGCTCTCTTCTTAGACATAAGAGAGATATCTACATGGAATTAAGAGTCTAGAAGGTATTTACACTAAGTTGGGGTTGAGTTAGTGACATTATCATTGGATTTGAGTTTATTAAGACATGGAAGGTGCTATCATTTGGAAGAAGCAAAAGTCTTGTTGATGCCCTTAGCAAGGGAGAGTGTGCTATGAAGATTTGGACGACACCAAGGACTAAGCACTGTTCTTAAGTGTTTAACAACTTAACCTGTACATGAATGAACATATGTTTTCAAGATCGGTGATAGAACCTACTTTGGGCAAAGAAAGTAAGGAGACTATGTTGGAAGGTGAATGTATGAAGTAGGAGGTCTGATAGTATGGATTAAAAAGGGATATAGCCAATCATTGTGAAGAGTTATTGCAATGCAGTTTGGATCAACGGGGACAAGAGTTTATCATATAAAGTGATCACAAGGTTGTCTTTATCAGAAGTGTAAAGAATGTTGATGTGAAGAGTGAGCAAGTTTCCCGCCACAACGGTTCATTTAAGGTTGCTAGCAAAGAAACGAGGAATGGAACAACAGTTGGAAGTTACCCAAGAATTGGTTTGGAGTTATCTCAAGGCTGATTGGAATACCTGTCAAAATCTCAGAAATAGAGAGTCAATTACTCGAAGTAAGATTATCATGGTATGTAGAAACAATGGAGTGATGCTAAGAGGATGAGTCTACTTGATCAAATGAAAAAGATCTATAGTCAGAGTTTTCATATATCTTGGACCACTATCTTCCGAATCTCGGGACGAGATTCACCTTAAGGGGGTAGAATTGTAACACCCTAAAATTTGCTTCCTTGGAAATAGAGCTAAAATAAGTTAATTTTGAATATTTGTGCTCATGAAAACATAGGAAAATAATATTTTTCACTAAATTGAAATTTATCATAAGGTTTAGCAACTTGTTGATGCATTCATGCTGATGCATTTATGTTTTTGTATTGCTTGGTTTTGACCAAAGATCAAAATGAATTCAAGTTGTTCTTTCAAAATGCGTTTAGGTTGATTTTCCTTCTCCGATATACATATATCATTATTTTACAATCAAATCCCTTATTTCTCATCCGTCAATCAACCTCTACAAACTTCTCGGAAATTTTTCCGACTTTTCTGTAGCTTGTTTCCACTTATCTGTGAGCATAATCTAATTTTTAGATGCTCCAAAATATCTTATTATGAGCTCCAAATACTTTATTTCGATTCCTCATGTTCCATAATGTCTCTGGAAAATTTCTCCGAATTTTAGGAGCTTTCGGAGTATTTTTCTCGGCTTAAATAATAATTCTGGACTTTTCTAGAATTATTTTATCCATGAAAATAATTAATTCCAAAAATAATAAATCTCTCATTTTCCCCAACGCTCAAAGTCCATGTGCAATAATCTTAATAAATATCAAAGGCACATACATTTGTTTACTAATGGTCTTTAATAATTAATTAGGCCTATTAGTAAAGACGGAGGGTGCAACATCAATTAGTACCATATTGCTCCCAATAAGTATGGACCTATCGTTTGGGCAAAGCACACCAAAACTACCGTAAGAGAAAATCCTAGTTTGGGAAATCTCTCGTGTAGTAAATTATATTTTTCTCCTTTTTCTCTCGCCGTCGCCGTCGTCGTCGCCCTCGCCGTCGCCGTCACCGCCATGCTGCCTAGCCCGGCCATACTCTCCTCGGCAACAAGTAAGTCCGCCGCCGTCCCTGTATTCTTGGAGAATAAACCCACAGTCCAAAACATGTTTACAAATTTTCTTTTCTTCATTTGAAAGTGTATTTTGTTTCGGTTAAGAATAAATTACGTTTTCAGCTATTTACATAATTGCCACTGATTTTGTTTTAGCCATAACTTCTCCGTTTTAACTCCGATTTGATCCGTTCAACTTGGGTTAGGTTCATAATTTCATAATATACATGTTAATACTACTGTTAAGTAGGTTTTAAAATTTTAAAATTCATGATTAGATTTACTCTATTATTTTAATAGAGAAAATCTTGTTTATTTCATATCTTCTACGTTTCAACTCCGTTTGTAGCCATTCAAGTTGCGTTAGATTCATAGCAATGAGATCTACGCATTTGTAATAGTGTTTATCATGTCACTAATATTAGAATTTCATGGTTTGAATCATATCTTAAATAACAATTATGCAACTGGATTTTGTAAATAAAATATGATTTGTTTTACTTTATTTCTATAATTCGAATCTAAATTTGACTTAAATTATAATCTCTATAAAATATCTTATATATGTTTTTATACCATTAAGATACATGAAGCTAATTGTTTTATGGGTAAATCTATCGGTAGTTGTACCTTTTCAACCGTAGCTTTTCACGACTTTGTGTTCGTAGCGATGCGTAGAATCGTGTTTCAAACTCTTTTACTTATTTTTGTATGATTGGTGTACTGTTCTAATATAGATCTATTGTTTGCTTCATGTATGATTGTATGGATGCTTGTGTGGTGCTATATGGTTTAGTCAATCGGTGAGGTTTACGTGGTGATTAAGAAGCTATTCTCTGGAGACTAGAAGCTGAGAATTGGAAGCAGAAGATTGAAAGTTGAATACTAAAGGCTTTCGAGCATATTGCTTTAGGGGAAAAGCAAGTTAAGGCAAGTATAGCATGGGATCATCCTTGTTACCTAGTCACTTTTAAAGCACATAAATCACTATGCATGTGTCTCCTTGTTAAGGATGCATTAGAAATTGATCTTGTACCTTGTCGCCTATGGTTTTGCATTGGGTAGCTATTGCTCATGCTCAACATAAACTATGATCTTGTAATTTGATTAATGGAATATGCAATAACATTAAAAGATTACTTTTTAGTAACAAAATGAAAGAGGGCTAGAGCCTTGGGCTATCTTTTGGTGCTCTAGTTTCTCTCCGTAAGGACTTATCTGTAAGCGAACATCCGGGACTTACAGTACAACTGTGAGGGCTACATGGCTCTAGCTTTAGTCATATAAGAGGACCTTTTCTAGCATGTTAGAGGTTACCCGAAAGGGCGCAAAAGGGGTGTTTCTTGGGTTGGGTGTAGTGCGGCTTCTGTCCTTATGTGTATAGGCTGCGCGTCATTGTGCCATACGGAAGAGGAGCTCTACATTTGCAGGTTACAGAAACCTAGCGGCCCTAACTTGTTAGACGAACCTTGGAAAGACTTCATAGTGAAACCTGTCTGCCCATTGAGGCCTTGCAAACCTCGGGCTTATGGGGATCACGACTCATAGTGAAAGTGTACAACCTCTGTAGAGTGTAAAACTGGTATATCAGCCGTGCTCACTGTCACACCCATTTATCAACCAAATGGAATGCATACCCTTATGTGCGCCCAGAGATCAATCACACATAAGTTCACAAATTATAACAGAAGTATCATCACAAATGTTATTACATCACGATATTTACACACATAGTCTTAACACAAATATAGCGGAAGTATAAATAAAAATCTCTCGTGGTAGCTCCAGTCACAGGTACATTGACTGGTTGACAGCAAGACTAGTAATCTTCAGGGAAGTAGGCGTAGTAGTCACTATTACCTCCATCTGTTACCCATCCGGGATTTTATCCAAGTAAGAGAAATAAACAAGCGTAAGTACATCTCGTACTCAACAAGTGTAACATGGGGTTCATGAGGCTCAAAAAGGCATATTCATTGGTTTATCAGTATGTAGCTTTTAGTTAGCATGATTTTAGCATAACAATAGCATCAAAATGTCTCAATATAAACATTAAACATATGATCCATGTGAAATGATTAACGAATAGCAAAAACATATTAATTATTAATGATCCACTATTCCATAAGGGTCCAAGGCCACTCGTGACCGTGAGCACGGCTGTTATAACAGTTTTACACTCTGCAGAGGTTGTACACTTTCACTGTGAGTCGTGTTACCCAAATGCCCGGGTTAATTACTCCCAAAACACTACCAAGGTGAGCAGGCAGGGTAAACACTATGAAGTCTTTCGAAGGTTCATCTAACAAGTTAGGGCCATTAGATTTCACTCGGCAAACAGATGTAGAGCCCCCCCTTCCTGATGGCACAATAACACGCAGCCTATACACATGAGGACAGAGGCCGCACTATACCCGATTCGTCAAGCCATTCTTACGCCATAAAGGAATACCTCTAACAAGCTAGAAAAGGTCCTTCTATATGACTAAAGCCAGAGCCATTTTAGCCCTCACAGTTGTACTGTAAATCCCGGATTTTTGCTTATAGATGAGTCCTTATGGAGAGTAACGAGAGCACCAAAGTAACCCCATGCTCTAGTACCCTTTAACAGTAATAAAATCATCTTTTATTATTTATTGCATATTCCATTAGTCAAATTACATGATCATAGTTCAAGTTGAGCACTAGCAATACTAATCCATGTAGTATAATAGGTATCAAGGAATAAGATCAATACTAAGTCATCCTTATCAAGAAATATATGCATAATGATATTATTTGCTTAATATGAATAGGACAACAAGGATATTCCCATGCTATACTTGCCTTGCTCAAAACTGGTCCTGGTGATCTTGTTCGTAGTAAAACTCTTGATCTCCAACGAATTGCTCACCGTCTATACTCGATCAACAATAGCAACAACATTCATCCAAAGGCAATCATGCATAGACAAACAAGACTATAATTAGAACAATACACCAATAGTAAGAAAATAAGATAAAAAGTCTTTAAAACGAATATACAACTTGCTAGGATCACACAGACGTGAAGATCACGAAAATCGGAGCTAAAACGACAAAGTTATGAATTTACGAAAATTTCCTATAGATAAATAATTACTTTAATTAAAAACTCGAAAATAAATTAATCCAAACCTACTGTACAGTTGTATAACTACATAGAACTCGCAAATATGAATCTAACGCAATTTGAATGGACCAAATCGGAGTTAAAACGAAGATTCTACAACTAAAACAATCTGAATGGCAAAACTGTAAATATCAGAAAACGTATTTTTCAATTACCGAGACGAAATACGCTTTCAACAGATCAAAACGAACGCGGGATAATACGTTTTGGACTGCGGGTTTACAACTTAAATTTTACAGGGACTCTTTAGCAAGATTCACAGGCGAACCGGTATCGCGTAATATCAACCGTTAGATCTAAAACGGATGGTTCCGATCGGATCGGGGAGGGAGCCGGCGGCGCTCCGGCCGGATTTGGCCGACGGTGACCTCTCGCGGTGGCGCCATGACTGGAAACCGCAAGACCTCGATTCCGGCATCATTCAGCAAGCGGAAAGCACGGGGAGGAAGACCGAAGCATGGCGAACTCACCCCGCGCGAAGATGGGACCGGAGGATGACCGGAAGGCGGCGGCTAGCTCGCGGTGGCAGACGGTGGAGGCGGTGGTGCTCACGGTGGCGGCGCTAGGCGGTTGCGGCTGCTCCAAAAGGGTTGGGATGGGGCGGAATCGTGCGGGGGTCCCGTTTTTATAGCCCGAAGGCACGCGGAAGCAAGGAAAGGGAAGGATTCGAAGATGGATTCGATCTCCGTATCCGGTAGAGAGAGGAAGGCGGCGGTGTTCGTTTTTGGAAAGCGCTGGAGGAAGGAGAAGGAAAGGGGGAAGCAGTCACTGACAGGTGGGACCCACAAGTCAGCGGCTCGGGCGGGAGACGCGGCCACGCGCACGCGATGCTGGGCCGTTGGCCACGGCTTGGGCTTGGCCCAGGAGGAAGATGCGGGCGCGGGAGGAAACAACGGGCCGCATGCTGAGCAGGCCGAGGCGGCGGGCTGCGGCTGAGTTGGGCCAAAATCCGAATGAAGATGAATTTCCTTTTCTTTTTCTTTTCCTAATTTTTCAAAGCCATTTTTCAAAAGATTTTTAAATCAAATTTGAATTTGATTTAAACCACTCAATACAAAACTTCAAATGCAGCAGCATGAATGCTCAATCATGTTTCTACACTTATATTTTATTTTAAATTTATAAAAATTATTATTATTCTAAGTTTGCATGTTCACAAAAATATACAAAAATCATATTTCTCCTATTTTTCTTCTTTTCAAAATTTTAGGGTGTTACAATTCTACCCCCCTTAAGATGAATCTCGTCCCGAGATTCGGAAGATGCTTACTCAAACAGTTTCGGGTAGGTTTTTCTCAGATCCTCTTCTCTTTCCCAAGTGGCCTCACCCTCTGTGTACCGATTCCACTGAACTTTGCACATCTTAATAGTTTGACTTCTCGTAACTTTTTCGGCAGTCTCTAGAATTTTCACTGGAAACTCTTCATATGTAAGATCCTCCTTAATAGTGAGCTCCTCTAGCGAAATCTGTTCCTCTGGTACTCGCAACCTTTTTCCAAACCATAATGTACCCTTATCATCCTTATGGAATCCTGGTGATTTGCCCTTCACTATATTCTCTGCTATCTCTCTCAATTTTGCATCTTTCATCTGACTCTTACGTATCTCTTGCTCCAGAGTAGGTTCTAGTACCAATTCTACTGCATTGATGGTAAACCCTAAGTTCAGATACTCATATTCAGCACACAACTCTCTTGTCAAAGGCATTACTTGTATTTCATTAGCGTAGCTTTTCCTACTAAGAGCATCAGCAACGACGTTAGCCTTTCCTGGGTGATAATGCACCTCTAGATCATAATCCTTTATCAACTCTAGCCATCTTCGCTGCCTCAAGTTCAGATCTGATTGAGTGAAGATATACTTCAAACTCTTGTGATCAGTATATATATCACTTTTATGTCCAATCAAATAGTGTCTCCATATCTTTAATGCATGAACCACTGCAGCTAATTCCAAGTCATGAGTAGGATAATTTAATTCATGCTTTCTCAACTGTCTTGATGCATACGCCACAACTCTACCTTCTTGCATAAGAACACATCCTAAACCCAAACGAGATGCATCACAGTAAATAGAGAATTGTTTACTCAGATCTGGCAAAACTAATACTGGTGCAGTGGTCAATCTTTTCTTTAATTCCTCAAAATTAGCCTGACACTTCTCAGACCACACAAACTTGGCATTCTTCTCTAATAGTGCAGTCATTGGCTTCGCAAGCTTAGAAAATCCCTCTATAAATCTTCTGTAATAGCCTGCTAATCCCAAGAAACTACGGATCTCACTTGCACTGGTTGGTGGCTTCCAGTCCAATACGTCTTTCACTTTGCTAGGATCTACTGATATTCCTCCATTTGAGACAACATGACCAAGAAAGGAAACTTCCTTCAACCAAAACTCACATTTACTCCGCTTGGCATATAACCGGTGTTCTCTGAGCTTTTGCAAAACTAGCCTCAAATGTTCAGCATGTTCCTCCTCAGTCTTGGAGAATACTAGAATATCATCGATGAATACCACTACAAACTTGTCCAGATATTCCATGAATACCTTATTCATCAAATACATAAAGTATGCAGGAGCATTAGTCAGACCAAAAGACATCACTGTATACTCATACAACCCATACCGTGTGGTAAAAGCTGTCTTTGGTACATCACTAGCACGAATCTTCAACTGATGATATCCAGAACGAAGATCAATCTTGGAGAATACACAAGCACCTCTTAACTGATCAAACAAGTCATCAATCCTGGGCAATGGGTACTTATTCTTGATGGTGACCTCATTGAGAGACCGATAATCTACACACATCCTCTGAGTACCATCTTTCTTATCCACAAAAATCACTGGTGCTCCCCAAGGTGAAGAACTAGGACGAATGAAACCCTTATCCTGCAATTCCTTAATTTGTTTCTTAAGTTTTTCTAATTCATCTACTCCCATTCTATATGGACGCTTAGCTATGGGTGCAGTCCCAGGTAATAATTTAATAATAAATTCAATGTCACGGTCGGGTGGCATACCTGGCAATTCCTCGGGAAACACATCGGAGAACTCTTCCACAACATGGTCCTCCTTGTTGGCACCATCAGTAAGCTGATTCACTAAAGCGGTCTCCTGCTTCTGCACTTTCACATCAACTCTGATCCTATCTCCCTTTGGTGTTGTCAATACTACTGATTTACCTTTGCACTGAATCTCTGCTTGTTGTTGCATCATCCAATCCATTCCCAAGATAAGATCGATCCCAGCTGTTCTCAATACTATAGGACTCACCTTAAACTCTACCCCCCTTAGAATGAGACTAATCGGGAGACAACGATAAGATGCTGGCATACTTCCACCAGGTGAGTTTACTAATATAGGATTCTTCATGGCACACAAATGAATTCTATGTATTCTAACAAATGATTGTGATATGAAAGAATGTGATGCTCCAGAATAAAAAAGAACAGTGGCGGGAGTGGAATGGACATCGAACGTACCAAGCATAACTTCTGGTTCCTCCACTGTGGTTTCCTGGGACAAGTGGTTCACCCTTCCAGTATTAGATGCAGGCTTCTGGTGACTACCCTGCCTCTGTGGAGTCTACTGATTGATCTTCTCAGGGCAGTTGTAGGACAAGTGACCTTCTTTTCCACATCGGAAACACTTGTTGGGGGTATTGGGAGCACTGGTCTTCATGGGAGTATTATTGGAAGGACCCTGTCGCTGAGGTTGATTCCCATTCTGCTGCGGAGGGCGTTGGTTACCATTCTGTGGCTGGAATGGGGGACGTTGCGGAAACTGATTGCGGAAAGGGACCTGTCCACGATTCCACTGACCAGAAGGAGGCCTCTGTTGATTATTCTGTTGAAAGCCAGTACGCGGACGGGTGTTGCTATTGGAGGCTTGTCCCTGTAACCTCTTCCTCTTTGCATCCATTTCCTTGCGCTTGTTATCCACCACGATAGCGCGGTTCACAAGCGTCTGAAAGTTAGGGTAGGTATTGGACATCAACTGCAACTGTAGTCCATCATATAATCCCTTCAAGAAGCGGCGCTGCTTATCATTGTCAATGGCCACCTCATGTGGAGCATATCGTGACAATTGAGCAAACTTGTCACGGTACTCAGCTACAGTCATTGACCCTTGGGTCAGGTTCCTGAATTCCTCCGCCTTCAACTCTATCATTCCTTCAGGTATATGGTAAGCCCTGAAGTTCTCCCTAAACTCCTGCCAGGTGACTGCAGGAGCATTGGCAGGACGACCATACTCATATGACTCCCACCAATCCTGAGCTTCTCCCTGAAGTTGCCCAGAAGCAAACAACACCTTCTGTCGGTCATCACATTGGGCAATAGTGAGTTGTTTCTCCACAGCACGAAGCCAATCATCGGCCTCCAAAGGATCAGCAGCATGTGTGAACACTGGGGGACGACCCTTCAAAAACTCACCACGCTTATCACGTGGTTGAGCCCCAGCAACTGGCTGATTTTGCTGATTTTGCACTAGTTGCTGCATCAACTGCGTCTGTACCGCCAACAGTTGCTCGATAGTTGGTGGCGGTGGTGGTGGTGGATTTGGGGGAATGTTTCCACGACCTCTGCCTCTTCCTCTTCCGGCCATCTGCCACCCATAAACATGCAAACTTTAAGAATTCCATGATTTCAACCACTTATAAGATTAAGAATGAGATCTGAAAGTTTTCTGGACGAGTAGCAATGTTGACAGTTCAGTATTTCAATCATATCTCGAGCTACAGAAATCCAAAAGAGGCGTGCCTTATATGGTTGGAAAGCTTATGAAATTATACACAATTTCTATTCAGACCTCAAGATCAGATTCTATCGTTAAGTCTATGAAAAATAAGGCGTAACAGAAACTGTTCCAGATTCCAGACTGTGCAGAAACTTTAACTTGTGAAAATTATATCTCTCGAACCAGATCAGATAAAAAGGTGATTCTAGTGGAATTTGAAAGATGCTTGAGTCTAGTTTCTCTCATAAAAATTTCATAAATGTTGCACGAACCGTTTTTAAACTATAGCAGAAACATTGAAGACTGCTTCAGAAAACAGCAAGGACAGAAACGTGATAATATCAAACCCAACTATTATTCCTTGACTATTAAACCTATTATTCTTAAGAATGGAACTTGTAGACATGCCTACAAGTCCCGACACTCAAACAAAGATCCAACTCACACATAAGAATAATAATAAAGCAACTAGCACACCAAGGTTCAAACCACACGACAGACTCAACTGACTCAACTGACGTTACTAAGAACATTCTTATTACATAAAGGACTCCTACTTCCTAAGGAAGTGGCTCATGCTCTAATGTCTCATAAATCTTAGGCATGCCTTGGTTTGCTCGGAGCTCATCAATGGTTGCTTGGCACCTCTTGATAGTCTTCCCTTGTGCCTTCACCATCTCTTCTAGCTGCAGCTTTCTATCCATCATATCATAGACAAGGTTCACCATCACCCGAGGTAGTAGCTCTAGCTGCACTGGATCTGTCATAGCCCATCCAAGTTCGGGGTGTGCACGAGGAAAGAAGCGATGAATGTCATGCTTCATAAGGTTAAAGCGAAGATAGCGGAGACCCATACATGCTTCAAAAGCAGCATCTTCAATGCTATCCTCTATAGTAGCTCGATGTCCCACGTGAGAGAACATCCTGTCCAGCTGATATGCCCCCTTGTCTTGCTTATGGGCAAAGATGCTTGCCCTTGCCTTCCAGTACGTGTCCTCCAGTGGATGAGTGTACTCCCAGCAGACGTACTCCACAGCTGGATGCCAATCAGCGAAGTAAGCAGTGAGCATCCCCACCAGGCGAAGATGAGAGACCGCATTCCCTCCATTCCTGTGGTAGATCCTCACAGTCCACCCCATTGGAGGAGGTGGCATATCTTCAGGAGCTTCATGTGGTGGAGGCGGGGGTTGTACTCCTCCATTAGCTTCCTCTTCAACATCTTTAATCTCAATGATTTCTGGATCTTCTTCAGGCTCAGGCTCTTCCTGGGGAGGTGCTGGTGCTTGGACTGGTGCTACAGGAGTCTGCTCCTGTTCCTGAGGTTCTAGCTCTTGTGGCTCTTCAGTTGCATGTAGGGCACGAGGTGGGTAGTATCCTCCAGAGCTAATGCGGGCAGTCTTACGGTCACGGGCCATCTACAGAATTTTTAGATGTAATTAGAATAGAGGCAAAATTTCGTAATAGAATGAGACATAAGAAGCATAAAAATTTATCAAATAACAAGAGCAAGATAGTGAGCATAAAAATAGTGTAAAGATGATACTAAATCGACCATTCCTAGCTAGGCTTGCGTCCTACAGTCAACAAGAGCTTTGATACCAATTTGTCACACCCATTTATCAACCAAATGGAATGCATACCCTTATGTGCGCCCAGAGATCAATCACACATAAGTTCACAAATTATAACAGAAGTATCATCACAAATGTTATTACATCACGATATTTACACACATAGTCTTAACACAAATATAGCGGAAGTATAAATAAAATTCTCTCGTGGTAGCTCCAGTCACAGGTACATTGACTGGTTGACAGCAAGACTAGTAATCTTCAGGGAAGTAGGCGTAGTAGTCACTATTACCTCCATCTGTTACCCATCCGGGATTTTTATCCAAGTAAGAGAAATAAACAAGCGTAAGTACATCTCGTACTCAACAAGTGTAACATGGGGTTCATGAGGCTCAAAAAGGCATATTCATTGGTTTATCAGCATGTAGCTTTTAGTTAGCATGATTTTAGCATAACAATAGCATCAAAATGTCTCAATATAAACATTAAACATATGATCTATGTGAAATGATTAACGAATAGCAAAAACATATTCATTATTAATGATCCACTATTCCATAAGGGTCCAAGGCCACTCGTGACCGTGAGCACGGCTGTTATAACAGTTTTGCACTCTGCAGAGGTTGTACACTTTCACTGTGAGTCATGTTACCCAAATGCCCGGGTTAATTACTCCCAAAACACTACCAAGGTGAGCAGGCAGGGTAAACACTATGAAGTCTTTCGAAGGTTCGTCTAACAAGTTAGGGCCATTAGATTTCACTCGGCAAACAGATGTAGAGCCCCCCTTCCTGATGGCACAATAACACGCAGCCTATACACATGAGGACAGAGGCCGCACTATACCCGATTCGTCAAGCCATTCTTACGCCATAAAGGAATACCTCTAACAAGCTAGAAAAGGTCCTTCTATATGACTAAAGCCAGAGCCATTTTAGCCCTCACAGTTGTACTGTAAATCCCGGATTTTCGCTTATAGATGAGTCCTTATGGAGAGTAACGAGAGCACCAAAGTAACCCCATGCTCTAGTACCCTTTAACAGTAATAAAATCATCTTTTATTGTTTATTGCATATTCCATTAGTCAAATTACATGATCATAGTTCAAGTTGAGCACTAGCAATACTAATCCATGCAGTATAATAGGTATCAAGGAATAAGATCAATACTAAGTCATCCTTATCAAGAAATATATGCATAATGATATTATTTGCTTAATATGAATAGGACAACAAGGATATTCCCATGCTATACTTGCCTTGCTCAAACTGGTCCTGGTGATCTTGTTCGTAGTAAAACTCTTGATCTCCAACGAATTGCTCACCGTCTATACTCGATCAACAATAGCAACAACATTCATCCAAAAGCAATCATGCATAGACAAACAAGACTATAATTAGAACAATACACCAACAGTAAGAAAATAAGATAAAAAGTCTTTAAAACGAATCTACAACTTGCTAGGATCACACAGACGCGAAGATCACGAAAATCGGAGCTAAAACGACAAAGTTATGAATTTACGAAAATTTCCTATAGATAAATAATTACTTTAATTAAAAACTCGAAAATAAATTAATCCAAACCTACTGTACAGTTGTATAACTACATAGAACTCGCAAATATGAATCTAACGCAATTTGAATGGACCAAATCGGAGTTAAAACGAAGATTCTACAACTAAAACAATCTGAATGGCAAAAATGTAAATATCAGAAAACGTATTTTTCAATTACCGAGACGAAATACGCTTTCAACAGATCAAAACGAACGCGGGATAATACGTTTTGGACTGCGAGTTTACAACTTAAATCTTACAGGGACTCTTTAGCAAGATTCACAGGCGAACCGGTATCGCGTAATATCAACCGTTAGATCTAAAACGGATGGTTCCGATCGGATCGGGGAGGGAGCCGGCGGCGCTCCGGCCGGATTTGGCCGACGGTGACCTCCCGCGGTGGTGCCATGACTGGAAACCGCAAGACCTCGATTCCCGGCATCATTCAGCAAGCGGAGAGCACGGGGAGGAAGACCGAAGCATGGCGAACTCACCCCGCGCGAAGATGGGACCGGAGGATGACCGGAAGGCGGCGGCTAGCTCGCGGTGGCGGACAGTGGAGGCGGTGGTGCTCACGGTGGCGATGCTAGGCGGTTGCGGCTGCTCCAAAAGGGTTGGGATGGGGCGGAATCGTGCAGGGGTCCCGTTTTTATAGCCCGAAGGCACGCGGAAGCAAGGAAAGGGAAGGATTCGAAGATGGATTCGATCTCCGTATCCGGTAGAGAGAGGAAGGCGGCGGTGTTCGTTTTTGGAAAGCGCTGGAGGAAGGAGAAGGAAAGGGGAAGCGGTCACTGACAGGTGGGACCCACAAGTCAGCGGCTCGGGCGGGAGACGCGGCCGCGCGCACGCGATGCTGGGCCGTTGGCCACGGCTTGGGCTTGGCCCAGGAGGAAGATGCGGGCGCGGGAGGAAACAACGGGCCGCATGCTGAGCAGGCCGAGGCGGCGGGCTGCGGCTGAGTTGGGCCAAAATCCGAATGAAGATGAATTTCCTTTTCTTTTTCTTTTCCTAATTTTTCAAAGCCATTTTTCAAAAGATTTTTAAATCAAATTTGAATTTGATTTAAACCACTCAATACAAAACTTCAAATGCAGCAGCATGAATGCTCAATCATGTTTCTACACTTATATTTGATTTTAAATTTATAAAAATTATTATTATTCTAAGTTTGCATGTTCACAAAAATATACAAAAATCATATTTCTCCTATTTTTCTTCTTTTCAAAATTTTAGGGTGTTACACTCACGGTCACGAGCGGCCTTGGACCTTTATGGAATAGATGATCACTGTTGAACTGTAATATGCTTATGTTTTTGCTATTCATTCTTCATATTACCTGATCATATGTTGATTCTGGAATTAAAGACAACTTGATGCTACTCATATGCTAAAACTTTGCCAACTAAAAGCTACATACAGTTAAACCCGTGTCATGCCTCTTGAGCCTCATGAACCCCATGTTATGCTTGTTGAGTTCGACATGGACTCACCCTTGCTATTTCCCCCACATCTCAGGAAGGGTACCAGATTGCTAGATTCTGGAATTGTTAGGCTTGTGATCAACCAGTCAGTTTGATCCTGGAGTGAAGGTTACACCCGGTGTTCGGAGTTGTCTTTCCACTGTGTTGCTCTTTAAGGTTATATCTTATACTATTGCGTTATGTTTAATAAGCATTTGTTTCTTGATATTACACTTATCTGCAGCTATATGTGAGATTTGACCTCTTTATTTCACATATAGTGTATATCTGGTTTTGTCCTTAAAACCGGGTGTGACAAGAATTGAAGTAGACAATGAACGATGCATTCAAGAACGTAATAAAGATGAAGAATAATATTGACATTGTAATAATTGTGCAAAGACAAAATTACAATAAGAGCGGAGAACTAGAACATTACCAAAACTCCATGCTCGCCAACGATCGGGAATTCAAGCTAGGTTGACTCAACTTGACTTCCTCTAGACCTGATCTAACTATGCTAAAGCTATGAACTAGAGGAACTCTGATGATCTAGGGTTTCTAGCTCCGGATGAACTGATCTTCAAATGACTTGATGCCTTCAGGGGGGTCTACCCCTATATTTATACTCCAGTGGGACGCACGCGAGCCATTGGATCAAACCGACTTCACGTAGGGCTAGGATTGATCCTCAAGGTCGGTAGAAGAATACTCTAGAAGCTTGTGGAAGGGGGAGAAGGGGGTGGTCACCCGGCCACCCCCCTAGCCGGTCAGCCCCACCTAGCAGGCACTCGGCCTCCGCTTCGTTCCAGTGTCTTCTAAGGTCTTCTATAATATACTCGTGTTTATCTTGCGGTGAAATTCCAAAAATTCTTTTAATAATTAGATATCTCTCTCCACTTTTCTACATAACTCCTTGAAAACATTAAAATTCAACAAAGCTCATGGAATTCGTTAGATAACACCCTAGTCTTCTATGTTTTCATGTATTTTGACCATTCTCTCATGTTTATTTCACTATATATTGTTGACGTTAATGACCGTCAACACTCCTATCTATCAATATGCTAAACCTACGAGCGCAAGCCTAGGGCCACCAAAATTTGTAGAGCCTATCCTAACACCTGGCTATGAGCTGCGCCCGTGTTTTATAAAATTAATTCGGGATAAATCCTTCTCGGGAGAAGGCAACGAACCCATACTCACACCTATTAGAGGTTGAATGGATCTGTGCATACTTGCATATCACTAGCATATCTGACAAAACCTTAAGATGAAAGTTGTTTCCGTTCTCTTTAACTGGAAGAGCTAAACATTGGTACAGTCAAACCATAGGAAGTATGCAAGAAGATTGGGAAACATTATGCTCTAAATTTTATTTACATTTCTTTTCCATCTCCAAAGTGGTTAGCCTTCAAAGAGAGGTTCTAAGTTTTAGATAACCAGAAGAAGAATCTCTTGGTATATCGTGAGATCGTTTTAATAAACTCATCATCACTAGCCCAGACCTTGCTATTCAAGACCCTGTACTTCTTCAATATTTCTACATGGCTCTTAGCAAGGATTCTAGGGAATCCCTTAATGCAACCTCTAGAGGAGCTTTCCTTCATTTGTCTACTAGTGAAGTAAGGACTATGCTTGATAGAATTAGTGGAAAGACTCCCTACACTAGCATTCCTAATGAACTCCCTGACAAAAAAAGAAATCATCTCCCGAACAAGAAGAGAAAGTTTTGATAGACAAATCACAACCACTCTGATCCCAAGATTTAGTTATCAATTATGAACCATCTATACCCCAAAATCCAAATCCTCCAAGAGAAGAAGGAATTCCACCTTTGAAAATTCCTATTGAAATTAAGGATGACCTCTTTGGTGTTGATTTTAGGAGAATGATAACTTCTCATAAGAGACCTTCAAGTGAATATAATTTAAATCCTCTCAAGAAGAGACCTCTTAGAAAGCATCCATATTCCCATATAGGACATTGGGAAGAATTCAAGGATGACATGTCTAGTGATGCCATAGAAGGAGAGCCAAGCCATCTAGAAGCCACTCCTATCCTCTCCCCTTCTGTGCCCACATTAGATATCTTATCTAAACCCATCTCTTAACCCATTCTTGACCCCGATGATCGTTCTTATACTCTTTCTCCTAAGTCTCATGATAACCCTAGAAATCCACTAAGATAACTGAAGTATAGGAGTCATGAAGACTAAAAGGATAACCAAGAAGTACAATGACAATGGCTGGAATGTATGAATAACTCTTATGCCATTGTTAAAGAATGGATGGACAAGGACGAAGCCTTATGGGTAGAATCCAAACTTGGCCTAGATTCAAACGGGGAGTTAAAGTCAATTCCCTTTGCAAACATGACTCATCCAAGTTTGGAGGTCTTAGACAAGACCAACCCGAGAGACACTAATCCATGGGAAATCTTGGACAATAAAACGTTCAATGACTGTCATAGGCATGGAATGATGGAAACAATGTTTCTGTCTATAGACATTCATGAAGGAACACCCTTGGAGCCTAAAAAGAAAGACAATATCAATGAACATGGAAGTTATTTCATGAACACTTCATCAAATCCATGCTTGCATGAGAAATCTCTTGAATCAATTGGTCTCTCTAACATTATCACACACGAGATATTCAACCCCCTTATGCTTCCTGTTCATGAAGATTTTGAAAGGGTGGTTGTAAATGCACATGTTTATCATAAATATTGTAGATCTCGTTGTGTGAATCTTGAGATAGATACATGAAAATTGGTGTTGGAGGGGAACCACTTCACCAATTAGAAACAACATTCAAAGGTTTCTCAAGGATGAGCTTCTATCCTAAAAACAAGCACTTTTGGTAGATAATATGAGCTTTCACCTTTTTACCGTAATGCCCTTTGTGAAATAAGCATAGAAATATAATTGCGAAAATATTTCTTCGAGTAGTTTTGTTACTAACCATTCAAGGTCTAAGCAGAAAGAATGAAGGATGACAACATTAGGTATGTCCAACCAATCATAATGCAATATTGAATCACATTTGCATATGAGAGTTCTATCATCTCAACTTGATTTTGCTACAAAATTCAAGTATGGGAGGTTGAACTGAAAAATCTTATGCCATGTTGCTAGTTTTAGTTGTTTCTACCTTCAAGCCATGCTTAATTTGCTAAACAATAATTGTGTTCTTTCATCTCATTTGAGTAAATCTCTATAGTGCTTTCATGTTACCTTTGTCTGCCATAGTAAATTTTGGTTTGGAAGTACTTGACATACTTGCAAAGGGTTTTTTAAATTAAGCAAGGTGCTTAGGTTAAAATGCCTTCTTTAATCAAATTAGACATGAAGCCTAGTTTGGTTATTGAACTAAAAATTGCCTTAGCAGATACTGGATATTTTGTTAGACTAACCCCTGTAGAAAACTCTCAATTCAATTTGGGTAAGTCACAGTAAATTCAAATCGGAGATGAAACAAGGCACACGATAAACTTCAATAACTTTGCACAAGAAGACATACCTCATTCAACATGGATGAAAGAACTATATAAAACAATGAGTGAGGCAGAAGATCTAAAAGGGTGTCAAAAGATTGAAGAGTAGAAAGATGGCATGACAAAAGGATGAGAGATAAATGGTGCAATCTAGGAAACAAGAAATTCATGAACAGCTCAAGCTGCGAGACTAGCCAAACAAGACAAACTTCAAGCAAAAAGGGAAGGACCATCATGAGTCATCTACCCTTTGTCACTTGGTGTCATTACGCTCTAATGATAAAGGTAACATCCTAAGATAAATGGTCATTATTTAAAAGGCTTTTCCTTGATTTTGTAGGCACACAAATGAGAAACAAACATATTTGGGCTACAACTTCAACTTAATCCAATCTGATTAACTCAACATATTTAGTTTTTCAAGCTTGTTCCTAACACTATTTTCTTAATCTCACAGTCTCAACCAAATGAGCTAAAATGTTGCATATTTTGTTTCTAGAAGATGATGGTCATAATCATGTAAAGAATGCTACGTTATGTAGAAATAGACAATCCTTCCATTGGTTAAGCAATTAAACCCTTTGGGCCAAATATACTTAAAATGCTACACTCATGCTCAATCTATTGATCTTTTCACCCATGACATAATTGAACAAAGCACACAACATCAACTTCATCTTGCTCAATGTGCTTAAGGTTAGAGAAGAATAAGTAAATTTTTGGTTCTATTGGTATTTTTCCACCAACAGAGCCCATACACTTGATCTCTACCTTGTTTTATGAGCCGGACATACTTGAAACAAAGTGTGGGAGAAGACAGTCGATTCCCCCAATTTCTACAAGTGAAGGTCCTGAACCTGTCAAACAAAAATCAAAATTCAAAACTAAGACAGGTTTGGCGAAAGAAGGTAATATCACCATTAGAGGTGTCATCACAAGAACATTTGTCTTCGGAATAAATCGAGGTACTCGATCAATGAACTTCATAAGGAGAGTCCACTTTGAAGGACTTACAACGCCAAACCCTCACCGAAAGAGCTAGCTTGGGGGAGAAGCACCCCTGTGTATCCAGGTAAGTATTCTTTCTCCTTTTATTTTAGATTTTAGTTTATTTTCAATAGTTAAAAAATGATGAATAAAACAAAATAAAAAGTTATCTTTATAATAAATATATATAATAATAATAATAATTTGTGATCTAGTAAAATTGAAAACAAAACAAAAGATGTGTCTAGTTTGTTTAATTCATTTTTAAGAGTTGAATAAATAAAGAGGACTCAGAATAATCTCTTAAATGGAAATGATAAATAGTTGCTCTGTTGTAATTCATTTCAAGTACTTAGTTTTTAGCCTTGAATTCTCCCGAGTTTTGGATAAAATTGTTTTGATATAAGAATTTACTTTGAACTTAAAACTCGTGGGTAGCATATGCTGATCTAAGTCTAGATAATTGACAGATATGATATGAGATGGTCAGAGCTGTTTTTTATCTTGTTCTAAGTGACACTAAAGTTCTAGAGATTTACTCTTTAAAAAACACAAAAATACTATATGATGAGTTCTTGTATGACAAAGCTTGAATTCCCACCAGTGCCATATATGTTGTTTAGGCTAGGAAAAATTTCATATATACGCTGCTTCCTTTTGCATTAAGTTTTGTCAAGTTTTGTTGACCCTTATGAGAGGTTTGTCATGCTCTTAAAATCAAGATCACGTACACACCACATATACTTGCTACTCTTACACTTGGAGTATGCAAAAACATGCTTTCCATCTAGATCCACCCAAAAATATTTTACTCCTACACTAGGAGTGAATATAAAAACATGTGTGATAAGTTTTTCATCCACCAAATAAATGCTCTAAGTTCTTGTTGCTATCTCTCAAAAGTTTTGTTGCACATAGAGCCTCCTACATTATATTGGAGAAGATGATACTCGACCGCTAGACAATTTTGTTATTTTCATCTTTGTTTCTTATATATCCGTATATATTCCATCCATTCCAAAATAAAAGTCATTTTAACTTTTTTGGAGACCCTAACTTTGAGTACTTAATTATTCATTAGCAAATTTTATTTGTTGGCCGGAGGAGGCGTAGTTTATCTGCGCGTTGAAAAAATCCCCTCGTCTGTCTCACGCCAAAGCATAGGTCTAAGGCCAACTCAGTTTCACGGGAGCTGTGGTGCCGTTGTATACATATACGAATGAGACAGAGGTTCGAAGTTTTCTCGACCTACGCTGTATACATATACGAATGGGACAGAGGTTCGGAGTTTTCTCGACCTACGTGAGAATGTTTTCTTCTTAAGTGCAATGTCTGGGGCTGTCTTACCACCCACCCACCCCCACCCCTGCGCGGCCGCGGGTTGAGTTTTTTTATTTCTTGTTCTTGCTTGTATTCTTGAGTCGTAGGCACATATTAGTCTTCGAGGAGAGGTCAACTAGAAACTGCAAGGCTGATAACCAGAGGAGACATGGTGTAGCGATAGCATGATTCCAGTCTTTGTGATCGGAATCTAGATCGTCGTGTGCATTCCTCCACCTAAATCGAAAATTATATTGATCTAATGGATGATCGGGCACTCCCGTTTTCATCAGGTGGTGGATCCCATGGTGGGCTAGGTGGTGATGGCAAGGGACAAGGAAGGGTGGGGGTGGCGGACCTAGTTGTTGAAAGCAACGGTGAGCTCTAGGGACAACCACGAGGGGGTTTGGTATGCTCCAACGAGCTCGATGGCCCCAATGGTGGGCTCACCTGGCTGGTGTATTATTAATCCAATGTCACCGCTGAGTCGGCTGATGGTTACAATCTTTATTTTCACTGCCGACTGATGTCATGAGCCGCCGTTGTGATCTTTATTTTCACTGCCGGTTTAGAAAACGAGTGATGATGAGGATGAAAATGTTTGTGTAGTAGTGACAACCTATTAAGAGACGGGTTCTATATTGAATATTGTAGTAGTGACCTTGCATTTGTTGGAACTATGTTTATAATTTGTTTTTCTTTTCTTTACCTTGGTTCAGTGAAGATTGAGTATTTTCATCTTTTACCTTTGGTTTTAATGCAATCTCCTATTAATTTCTCCAGTCTTTAAGTGATGTGCAGGTAGCAGGTTGCGGCTTCGGCTCTTCGAAAGGTCCTTCGGTGTAAATAACAGTAACTTCTGAGTTCTGATGGATCACGTTTGTAATGGGAAAATATTTTGATAGCAAACACCAAGATATATGAGACTTATTTTTGGTTATGGATACCACAGTGTCAACGTCATTTGTTTGTGAATTTATATTTCTTTCATTAGTTGATTTTTTTTGTTTTATGATTTATTTTATGCCACCGTAGCGTTAGCACGGACATTATAGTAGCAGGATTGAAAGGTTCTAAACATTTTGGGTACTTATAATAATCTAAACTGCAGCTACTTGATAAACAGACAGTCCACTCACTTGGGCCCATCTAGGGAACACTTGTGCGGTGCTCGTACCAAACTGTTGGTGAGGCCCATTTCCTTGCTCTTACTAGACTGACCGACAGTTTACAAGAGGGATGAAGAGAGCATAGCCCAAGAATCCCAATTTTCTTATGATTTGGAAAATAGGGGAAGAACGAAGAAAAATGAGAGCAACGAGGCTTGGACGAACCATGCACGGTTCCATCATCCTGTGCGCGAATTTCATCATGCACACCGACACTAGAGCATGATATCTCGCAGCGTATATGTTGGGGCACGCTATGATGACAAATGCCTGTACATCACCTGGATCCAGAGCCATAACGTCCAGTTTTGGTGCAGAGAGAGAGAGTCCCAGTCTCACAGAGGCCTCCTACATTATATTGGAGAAAAATGATACTCGATTGCTAGACAATTTTGTTCTTTTTGTGCTAGTTTTGTCTTATATATTCGTATATGGTAAGATATTATAGACATGCTTTTGTTCAGCTCCTCCAACACAGACGACCTTTCTTTTAAGAAACGTACTCCCTCCGTCTAAAAATAAGTAATATTTTTTTATTTTCAGACATCTTGTTTGACCGTTCACTTTATTCAAATTTTTTATATAAATTATAAAATAAATAAATCATTATTAAAGTATCTTTAATAATAGAATAATTCATAACAAAATAGACAATATTTATACAAAATTTTGAAGAAGACGGACAATCAACAAGATGTCTAAAAGTCAAAACACTTATTTTAGGACGGAGGAACTGCTGGTCTTACAGCAGGTGGGTAGTATAGTACCAAAAGCACGTACCAGAATTGGTTGACTTTGTTTGTTCCAAAAACAAAAATGGTTGACTTTGTGAATTCAGTTACGCATTTTTGATCGATCGACGAAGTTGATGTTGCCCTAACATATACTCCCTCCGTCCAACAAAACAAGCAATTATGGGAAGCGTGCCAGTCAAACTGACTCAAGTTTGACCAAGTTTATAGTAAATAGTATTAACATTTATGTCTCCAAATATATTTATTAAAAAAATATATTCTATAACTAATCTAATGATACTTATTTTGTATTATAAATATTAGTATTTTTTTATATAAATTTAGTCAAAGTTCAAACTGTTTGACTTCTCGAAAAGCGAGAATTGCATGTTTTTATGGACGGAGGGAGTATATAAGCTCGTCAATACTCCGCCAAATCGACGCCAATCACGGCGACCAAACTGATCGAATCGATGTATTAGCACTAGTTGCATATACTCCGCCCGTCCGCCTGTTTCCGACTGAACAATCCACACGACGAGCAGGTCTGGAGCTGCATGGGCAGCAGCTAGCAGGCTTGTGGCAGGTCGGTATCGAGCAATTCGTGGCATGTTGCCCATGTACCAAACAACGTTGACGCTCCTGCATGGCTTGACAGGTAGCCAGCTGACAGCAGGTCAATTAATCGACTCGTGACGCGCCTCCCTGATGTACTACAGCAGCACAGCCAGTCGCCGTTGCCGACATTTTCGTTCTGTTCTGATAGTTTTGGATGATCGAAAAATATACTTGAGTTCAAGGACAAGATCAGCTGAGGCCTGAGGCATGGGGGGATGGAACCAAGTCACCGTCATCCAATGCAACATCGATCAACAACTTCAATTTGGTGGCGCCATGCAGTAGCCCAGTACCAAGCTAACTTATCAATTTCATTTCGGAGATCATTCCGGTTTTCTCTTTGGATGAAATGTTTTGGTACCAGACGATACCGGTGTACCGTTCCGGACATATAAGAAAATGTATTTTCTTACTTATAATATAATATGTATTGATTTATATGTTCATTATACTGAATCTCATTCACTAAAAATTGAGAATGAAGTATAGACGCAATAAATTCTAACATCCAAGTTGAGAACCTAGTTAGCACATCGTACAGGGAGGGGAAGAGTGACGGGCATATACTAGTACTGCACAGTAGGTCAGCTTGTGCACACGCCATGCATGTTCCAGCGCAGTGTGCCACTGACACAAAAGTAGGCAAAGCCGGTACCGAGATAAACGAGATGACCAGTTTCGCCCGGAACGGCCGGTAACCAATGGAATGGTCGGAACAACAGCCGGTACGGGACAGAGCTATTTTTTTTCCAGTCAACGTGATGAAATGGTACGTACCGGGCATTTCGGCCGGTACAGAATTTATAACTGTGTACCAAGCCAACCAACAATTCGAGTGGTACGTACGTACGACGTGCAGCCCCTACCAGCAGCTTGCTATGGTCCTTGCATTGAAGTATTGAACCGAGCTGCCTGCGACGCTTCTGGGAATCAGGGGTACTGCGGCGCGCGTTTGGACCCGCGCCCTTTTTGGGTTCACGATCGATCGTCAACCATCGCCGTCCTTCTTTTTTGGCAGGCACGTCAAAGCGGCCAAGCTACCAGTAGCTTTAGGGGATGATGCCCTCCTCTAGCTCTAGACCTCTAGTCCCTCTTTCCGGTCTACGAGAAGTCGTGTCCATACTACTCTTTGACGGACACAAGAGAGTCGTGCTCACATTCGAATATTAGGGAATCGAGAGTAGTACAATTGAAAAGGATTAAACTTAATATAACTCAATTTGTGCTAAATACACAAGATTCAAGGGGAAAACAAACAGCCCACGCGGTTTGAGCGGCTGCTGCACTCAGAACATCTCCAACAACTCTCTTTTCTCATCCTTTATCCCCATAAATCTGTCATATTGAGGGAGATAAGCCAAATTTGATGCTCCAACATCATTCCCTTTTTTATTCCTTTTTTTTTGGTGATCACCAAAATCTCCCACATCTCCCCTCAAATAAAGGAGGAGTTGTATCTCCCCCAATAGTCGGGACTCACCTCCAACTGTCACTTCTCTCTCCTGCGACGCTCATTGGAGATGGCTTGGTGGCCGGTGGAAGACGCATTCACGAAAAGCTTTGCTCCGGCGGCCATGGTCATCGTGGACCCGAGGTGGAGGGAGGTGGGCCCCATATATTGGGGGGTTATTGGTGATATGTTAGAGCATCTCCGCCAATAATCTGAAAAACAATATTAGTGATCACCAATATCATTCTATTGGGAATGAAGTATTGGTGAACTGTTGGAGATGCTCTTCGAAGAAACCGGCCAAGGCCGGTTTTAGCTCAGGGCCACTAAACAGCCAACGTTCATGGGATTAGTAATCAGCGAACAAACTTCCGACAACATTTTCTTTTTCAAATTAAGAAACTTGCGGGGACGACCACGGCTGTGTTTAGTTGTGTAAAAAGGTGTAAAAAAAGTATTGTAGCACGTTTTGGTTTTATTTGGCAAATAGTGTCCAACCGTTGACTAATCAGGTTCAAAACGTTCGTCTCGCAAAGTACAACCAAGCTGTACAATTAGTTTTTTATTTCATCTACATTTAGTACTCCATACATGTATCGCAAGTTTGATGTGACGGGGAATCTTTTGTTTGCACAATACTTTTTTTTTGAGGAAGTAAACACAGCCCACATTCCTTTTATTGATTCCGCATAGGCACGTCCTACAATAAAAAGTGGTTAATTGGTTTCATTCTCTTTCTGGCTTCTTCTGCTGCACGTTGGTTATGATTTCACCAGCCCAGCAAGCTTTTTTAGAAAAAAAGTATTTCTTCAACTTTTTTTTTGCTAAATTTACGTATAACTTTTACATGTAACTTTTTGTGCTAAATTTAGGTATAACTTTTATGTATAACTTTGTGTGTAAAATTTAGGTATAACTTTTACGTATAATTTTTTGTTTAAAATTTAGGTATAACTTTTACATGTAACCTTTTGTGCAAAATTTAGGTATAACTTTTACGTATAATTTTTTGTGCAAAATTTATCACCATATTTTTTTAGAAAGTTGCAAAGTTATACACATACGCATAACTTGTATGCATAACTTTTTACTAAACAACTTATCGACATACTTTTTCATCATAAGTTTTAAATTTCTTTTGGAAAAAAATATTTCCATAACCTTTCATCGTTGGAAAGGCACAAGTTATACAAATAAATTATGTGCATAACGTTTTATAGAACATTTATCATCACAACTTATATACATAACTTTTTACGTGTCAAATTGTCATCATAACTTGTCATTATAACTTTTGTAGATTTGTGGTTATAAGATTCAATTAAATAGGAAGAAGAGAAAAAGTGAAAGAAGAGATAAAAATGGTGAAAAAAATAAATTGGTTAATGTATAAAAAATAAAAAGATAAAGGAAGAAAGTAGAAAATAAAAAATAAAGATGGACGCACCTGCTGCAGCGCGCGTCCAACTCGAATAGGGCAAGGGGCAGAAGTGACGCACCTGTGGCATCACACGTTCGACTTGAATAGGGCGAGGGAGACACATGACACACCCGCGGCAACGCTCCTCCTACTCGGATCGTTCGCTCAACCGGAAGAGGAGTGAACGCTCGCGGAATGGATTTGGGGTTTTAGCTGGCGGTGGATGAGGCACATTCCAGGTTGTTTTGAATCCTAATTCGATAGGAATTGGTCTGATCGTGTAGGAAACTTGCATTGTGTTTGAAAATATTTTGTATTAGGATAAGATGGGTAATTGAGATAATCCACACATACGCGATCAAAAATCAATTTATTATTATTTTCTTCTACCTTTTGCTTTTTCAACCCTTGCTGGCTAGTGTCTCTCTCGATAGGATTTGTTAGTATTCTAGATGGCCTTACCGATCCTAGGGCAACCACATTATCCTCCTCTCGACAAGTCTTCCCGGAAGGTGTTCTGGGCTTTTCATGCAAAAAAAAACGAGTGTTGAATCTGCATAGCCGGCTTGCTAGTTGCCCTCGCTGTTTTTGACCTCTCGTTGTGTGTCTAGATTGTGTGCCACCCCATAGAATCTAGCTCTTGCTGGTGTGTGATCGGATTTCTTTTTAACACATTTTTTTGTTATTCTGTCTGGGACCAAAGCGATCTGATCTATTTTTTCTCGATCACGCAAAAGATTTACGTGTCTTTGTATTAAGAGAGAATAGTTTGATTACAACGAGGAGGACTTAGATTTTCAATAAAGCTCACTGTCTCCCCCGACACGACATGACGCTTAGCCTATTACTCGCTCTAGAAGGCAACCAATGTGTTTGGCAAAAACCCGGGACAAGTTATGCCCTCGCGGTCTGCCGATGGCGCCTCTTGCGTGCACCAACGTCGCCCTCCGGCGGGAATAGCTCCCGTAGTGCCTGTATATGGTAGGGTTGCCGCTGAATATTTCATCATATGTCGGCTTCGCTGTGGACACGAGCTCCGCTTGTCCTTTAGTGTGCCTGAACCGCTTCATCACAAGGAATTCTCCCCTTTTTGACGTAGGGATGTGCGAAAGGCTTTGTGCTGCAATGCGCCTGCTACGCGTCGGGATCTTTGGGCATGGGGTAGCCTCGGGCTGCTGTGGTGAGGGAAGTTGCAGCAGCGGTGGCGGCCGTGGTTTCTTGATTTTGTCCACGAAGCGTTTGAGGCGACGCTCAGCCGACGCTGAGTTCGCAGCAGGCGTCCCAAAATCTCTGATCTATACTAACAAAATCTCTGAAGACAACAATAAGAAGATGAGCGATTTCACCGACCCAAAGAATCCGGTGAACATCATCTTGCCTTTGTGGCTAGATCATTTTCCCGATGACCTTCAACAGATGCTGCAAGCAAGATTAACCGCCGAGCTAAAGGCAGTTCTGTCGAATTGTACCACATATCAGCGGATTGTCATGATCCTATCTTCAGCAAATCTTCTACTTCTGCATCTACATTGCCTGAGGTGAAGAACCATGAAAAGGTTGATGATCCATCTCATACTCACGTTGAATAGGTGGTTCCTTCAGTTTTTGCCAGTTTTTAAGAATCTGACTTTTAGAAAATGGGTGGGATCCAAACACCCCCAGTTTTTGTTGGATTCTTAAAAACTAGGAAGCTATTGATACCCAGTTTTTGTTATTTTTTGTGACCTATAGAGCAACAAATGAAGCCAGATTCTTAAAAAAACGAGATGGATCCAAACACCCCACTAGTTTTTCTCAAAATTCAGATTTTAAAAACTAGAGGCAAAAACTGGTTTTTAAGAATCCAGAACAGATCAAACAAGCCCTAAGATGCTAAATGATCATAAGAAGGGTAATGACGCGGGTTGAACGAGGACAAATTAAAACAAATGTAACTGCTCGGCGGTTTGGGCTTCCATGTTCGACCTTCAGTGCATTCATGTCATCGAAAAGTGATCTCTAAAGACGGCAGGATAGGACAACACCCATCAAGTTGACAGACCCTCATTCTCACGCGCGCGCATCTCAACAGGAACCCCCGGCTAGCTATGTTCTACATGGACAGGGAGTAATTGGCCTCATAAATTCAGTTTCTGAATATGGGCACGCATCGTTGCAAATGTCCTTCTTTCCATCGTTTATTTATCTGATGAAGCTGCATACAAGTCAACACACGTTTCTCATTTGTTTACTCCCTCCGTGCATGAAAGGATGTTATAAATTCACTTTTCGATGAGTTAAACGATTCACATGCACATTTGATCAAAGCTATATGAACAAGTATAAGTATTTACGACATAAAATAAGTATCATCAAATTAATTATGAAATATATTTTTATAGTAAACCTAGTTGACGACATAAAAGTTAATACTATTCTCTATAAACTTGATCAGAGTTAAACTAGTTTGATTTGCACAAATTTTATAGTTGCATCTTTTTGTGGACAGAGGGAGTAAAGGTAAAAACTTGGGAATGTTTGATTAATAGGGTTTAGGTTTGGATGCTACGGAGGAGTAGAGAAGATCGAACAAGGTCTGCCGTCATGGGAACAACAAAAGGGTGGAGAGAAAACAAAGGTGTTCAACATAGGGCAGCTCCAAACATTTTTAAAACGCAAATGCTTAGATGCGGGCATCCATCCCGTCCGGACGCTGCCTTCCTGGCTTGCGCTGACATGTCCAACAGGCATGCTCACCTCTATGTCTCTTCCAACTCAGAAAATTTCCCCACTCGCACACACATCGATTGTCACGGCGTCACTGCACATCCACCCGCCACACTCCGTCCCGCCGTGTCGTGCCCTTCCCCCCACCATGTTGCACCCCATCGCCGGTCATGCTGCGCCCCACTCCACCTCACCCGTTGCAGCTGTGGCCTCACCAGGCCACCACCAACGACCTGACGCCACCAGTAGGTGGTTGTCAATGGCTGGGGCATCGTCTCACGCGGCCAGTCAATCAAAGACACCACGGCAGGAAGGGAAGTCCTGCAGCAAAGGTGTATGCTGGGCCGATGCCCCCTGACCTGAGCTTGCTGGCTACCGCAGTCCCCACCAGGTAGGCCGTGGCCACCGACGACGCCATGTTTCAGATGTTTTAGACTTATGTTTCAAGTGTTTCATCTGGATGTTGCAAAAGTATATCTGAGATGTTGGCAATGACAATATACGCATGTTGCAAGCGTATGTTTTCAAGTGGTCCAGGTGTTTCAAACGTATGTTTCAAATGTTTTATCTGGATGTTGCAAAAATAGATATGCATGTTGCAAGAGTATGTTTTAAGTGTTTAAGGTGTTTCATACGTATGTTGTAGGTGTTTTATCTTGATGTTGCATATATTTTTTGCGATGTGTACATACATGTTTTCAAGTGTTTTTAGGTGTTTGCAAATATTTCAGACATATGTTGCTAGAGTTTCAGTTGTTTCGGACGTATGTTGCAAGTGTTTCAACTGGATGTTGCAAAAGAAAATTTAGTGTTGTACATGTTGCAACAGGATCCACCTGCTGCAGCTGTTGGGGCACCATGCATGCGCATGGGAAGCAGAGGGGGATGGAGGCAGGGGCACGGGTAGTCCCGAGCACATGAAATAGGAGTTGTTGGGTCGCTGTGCATGCACTGGGTGATAGAGGCAGGGGCCATGGCCTCGCGTGCTTGCGGGCGCAGGAAGCAAAGGGACGCGGCATCTAGATGGGAGGCGCGGAGGTTCCCGCATGCGTGCGGACGCATGTGCAATGAAGCAGTAGGCGGCGGCATCTGGACGTCTGCGCGCTAGCCACACCCTTTTAAAAAAGAGCTAGCTCATAGTATCTTTTATTGAGTGAGAAGGAGAGAATTTTAGGTTAGTTTTTCATAAAGAGGCAAGATCAAACACCTTCTACAATTCATAGGTCTATGCTCACACATTTTTTCTATATACTAGCATGTTAGGTTTCTCTATTTTCTCTCTCTCTTTTTAAGTTCATATAAGCTAGAAAGTTGACTCTATTGTTGAGGGTGCCCTTAGGCGATCAGTATTGTTGGTTCTTGATATTTAGGAGGCAAGAGTTGGGCCCGTTCGGCATAGTTCCACCACCAACTCCTAGAGCTATTTTATGCCAAACAGGGTAAAAGAAATAGCTCCGCCTAAGGAGCTCCTCAAAACCTGCTCTCATAGAGGATTGGTTGGATGACGCTTAAAATAGTAGCTCCACCTAGCTCAACCTAGCCATGGTGGACCCTAGTGAGGATAGAGCCCTGTTTTGCCCTTGAATTGAGAAGAAGAGGCGCATGGGGGACTAGCCACGACCGCTATGGTGTGTGGGGAGGACCGGCCGTGGCCGCTGGGGCGTGTGCCACGTGCCCACTAGGGTGCGCGCGGTCGCAGCTGCTAGCGTAGAGAAGAAGATGTCTGTGGGGAGGGCCTGGCACGCCACCTGGCACAGAGAAGAAGATCCACATGTGAAGGCCCGATCGGGATTAGGGAAGAAGAAGAAAATAGAGAGGAGAGCGTAAGAAAAAAATATAAAGAGGAGGACATTATGGCCATTTCATCCTTTTTGTCCAACATGAAAAACTATTTTGCCAAACGGTTTACAAAAATAACTCTAGCTCCACCGGTAGAGCTATTCGTGGAGCTAAAGCTAATAAAATATCTCTACTGGTGAGTGGAGTCATGCCAAATGGTTGAAGTAGAGTTGTGTCAAACGTTGCCTTAATGTTCGTATTAAGATTGTAAACCATGAGGGTTGTGAGCTTAGGCCAATCTTAGTAGGGATTGTAAACAATGAGGGATTGTAAACGTTGCCTTAATGTTCCGCCTTGCAACAAATGGCACAAAATCGGTTCAAGTTCTAGTTTATTTTTGTTACGTTATCTTTGGTTTAAATGACACCCTTTTAAGAAACCACGAACAAGTCTTAATTTTTAAAGGCAACCTAAGATGTCAATCAACTTGTGAAAACTTAATCCTAGTTTTGATGAGGTGTTTATACATGGAATTTAGTGTGAAGGAACCATTTGGTTTCATATCTTGTAGATTTATATTTCAACAACCTTGCTACAGGATTATTCCACTCTAGTAGCTTATTCCCTAATAATGTCCTTCTAAATGAAACATTAATGCTAGATGTACTAAAAGTATATGCATCTGTAGCCTATTACATATTAAAGAGACTAGGATAGCCTAAGGCTAAGAACTGGGTCCTTCCTCGCATCATATGATCTCATCCAAAAGAGAGAATCCCTAGTCCTTTGAGTAAGCTGTGTTAGAGTCTTATCTTTAAAGTATTATTCCATAGCATTTGTTGCCACAAACCATCTTCATACAAAGTGTAAACCACATATGATTGGAAAGTAGAAAAGTATCAGTAGCCCAAAAACCATTGAGGTTTTGCATGAATTTTTAGAAAAACTATCAAGTTTGAATAATATTTATAAATATCTGAAAAAAGGATATTGTACAAACTTTTAAAAAAGACCAGCTCATGCACCGTTGACACCCTACCTTAGGGAATGTCACTAAAAATCGTAATTAGGCAAAAACCGTGTTGAATTTGACTCCATCCAACCGAACCTATCTTGTACCCCAACTGCACACCAACCCAACCCAATAATCTGGTCGATGTAGCACCACTAAAGACGGAGAGAGAAAAAAAGATGCCTTAGCAGTGACCTTTCTCAGATAGTGCAAAAGTGTCGCAATTTTGCCAGCACCACTCGAAATGTGACGATCTAACAGCCTGGCTTGGCTTTCTGTTATCCATGACATGTTAGGTCAAGAACAACAGAACACCATCACAAACAGCAACACAGAGCAGTGACTCGCTGCTTCTCCACATTCGTATACCTTTGGGGCTTGGGCGTATATATCCAAAAGCAACGAAAGTGTCATACGTTTGTTTCTCCATCATCGTTTTTTTTTAATAAAGTCCATCATCGTATATGGTCATAAGAGATATTAAATGAGATGATCAAGACATTCATGTAATTTTCCTGTTATGGATTCCAGATTCCACTATTCCAGTAGTGGTCCTGTAAGTAGATAACAGATTTGTTGTTTTGCTTCTGAAATTTAGCATATTTCCTCGTTAGTAAAATGCACCTGGTTCCTTCCACTTTTCCCATACCTCTGCATGTTTTATTAAGTGTTAAATCTAAAACACTCCTTGTAGGACGTCCGTCAGTCATACGGACCCCGCACTCGCCCATGCCGCCCATGCCCCGCGTCACTCGTCTGCTCTGCTCACGGGGCGGACCCCACCCTCACCCGCGCCGCCCCCGCTTGTGCCCTCGCCGCCCACCTGTGCTGTGCACGGCGAGCTCGATACGCTCGCTAGCTCGCCTTCCGGACTCGCGCCTCCCATCGCGGCCGCGCTCCATCCACTTGCCCCTGCCCCTGCTGAGGTCGGTGCCACCGACGAGCTCCACACCGGCGAGCTCGGCGCCACTCCACAGCTTGGAGCTCTGCGCCGGCGTCGAGCTCTACGTCGATGAGCCTTCAGTCGTTCAAGCAACAAGCAGATGCTAACGCTGAAAGCACATGTTGCAATAGTATGTTTCAAGTGCTTCAGATGTTTCAGAGGTATGTTACAAGTGTTGTATATCGACGTTGCAAAAGTAGATCGAGATGTCACACATGTTGTAATCGCTATACACGTATGTTTCAAGTGTATGTTCTAATTGTTTCATCTATTCCAAACGAATGTTGCTAGTGTTTTGTCTGGATATTGTAAAAGTAGATCTGAAAATTGCATATACATGCATGTTGCAAGCATATGTTTGTAGTGTTTTCAGGTGTTTGATACTTAGTTTATATGTGTTTCATCTTGATGTTGCATATATTTGCAGTGGTTTTCAAATGTTTTTTAGGTGTTTTCGTAAGTGTTTTAGACGCTTATTTCAAGTGTTTTATCTGTCTTTTTTTTACAAGTTGCAACTATTGTATCTGAATGTTTCAAAAGTAAATTGGGTGTTGCATATAGGATGCGCGTGCGAAGCAGCCAACGGCGCGAACGACGTCTGGGACGACGCAGACCCACTGTTGATGCGGTCCCTCGTGAGTTTGATGCGCTAGGCAAGTCCGCTGTTAAATTGAGCATTTTATTCCTTCACATTTAAAGTTATGTACTCGAGGTCAGGATTCATGTTCTCACTTTGAGTAATGAATCGAACCTATAAATATTCAATTCGAGACACTACTATAGATAATTTCTAGAGATGGCTTATTTATTTTTAATAAAGGCGGCCTAGTCAATAGTCGTCTCTAAAAATCATTTCCAAAATGAGCCACATGTGGAATTCGTTTTGTAGGGGCAGCTGTTATTTTCATCTGGCTCTATGAATACCCCTATCTTTAGAGACGGCTTTAGATGTAGCCATTCTACAGATGGATTTGTAAAGGGGGCTGGATCTAGCGATATCTCTAAAAATCAATTTGTAGAAGCGGTTGGATATAGAGCCGTCTCTAAAAATACGTATAACATAGTTAATTTCGATATTTTTTCAAATGACCTTGAATGGAGAAACGACCGAAACCAAAATTGTAAATATCAAAGGGTTATACAACTTTATAGTTAACAAATTTTTTATTTGAAATTATCTATCCAAAAAAATGTATTTAAATTTCTCACATTTAAAACCATCTATCCAAGAAAAATTACGTTTGAAATCATAAATGTTAGTATATTTTTATATAATTTTGATGAAATTTTAAATAGCTTGACTCCTAAAAAGTGAGAATTATATATCTTTTATTTAATGGAGAGAGTTCTGCTCAATTGATAGGACAATGGACGAAGAATTATATGCCAAAACTTTTGAGTAAACCAACCAATTGCTATGTGTTTCCTTCATTTCAAATTATAAGATGTTTTAGATTTTTTAGATACATTTTTTTAAATTATATAGAAAAAAATTATATATCTAGACATAATGTACATCTAAATACATAACAAAAGTTATATATCTAAAAAAATCTAAAATATTTTATAATTTAGAATGAAAGGAGTATATATAAAATTATAAATCATCGCGTGACAGCAAACAAAGCGCTATGACACCGCAATGAAAATACATTTCGTTTCGCTAAAATTTAGCTTATGCTGATTCGTTGTGAGGGGAAAACACTGTTCGTTTGCTGAAAAGTTAGGCTTAAAAACACTATTATTCAAGTGTGAGATTTAGAGCTTGTTCACCCGGCTTATAAACCATATTTTTCAACTTGTTTTTTCAGCCAGAACAGTATTTTTCTCTCACACCAAATCATTCAGCCGGCTTATCCGTCCAACCCAACCGGGCCTCAGTGACAGCATGCGCCCACAGGTCAGAGGAACGGTGACGAGAGCGAGAGCGGGTGCGGCCGCAACTAATCCAATCCGAAACAGTCGGGCCTCGGCCTGGGTTCGGCAGACGGCAGGCAGGCAGGGGTAGGACCACCCACCCGGTGAGTTTGACCCCTCGCCCGTTCGTCGGTGAAGGGATGACCAACCGCGCAGCGGCAGCAGGCTGCGGCGCCGTATATATAGCCGCCCACGCGCGGTGGCGGTGGCGCTCTGAGCCGAGCCGAGCCGAGGAAGGGGGGCCTGGCACTAGGAGGTCGCGGAGGGAGCAATGGCGGAATCGAGCGGGTCGGGGTCCGTGTCGGTGGACGTCGAGCGGATCTCCTTCGCCGGCAAGGTCCGTCCGACGACTTGCACCTTTCGTGCTTCCTTCCAACTAGAGATACCTTTTCATCTCTTAGGATGTGAATTGTGGGCGCCGCCGGCCGCTCTGATGTTGTAATTGTATTTGGATTTGGATTGTTTTTCTTCCTTTGGATTTGTGTTGGTTATTATGGTTACGGGCAGGGCATAATTGAACTGTGTTTGGTTTCTGATGTGCTGTCTGTAGTCCTATCTCTTTCTGCTTAGAAATGATTGGCTCGGTGAAACTTAGTTTATAGTAATGGGGTTTTTGTCTGTCACGTCGTCAAATGCTTTCACTTTTCGTGCTTTTTTACCCAAAGTTGTTTTGCTGTGTTTGTCATCTCTATCTATCAACCACGGGTGCACAAAATTCTGCACTGTTAATTTCATTTTCATAGTTATGTACTTGTGCTATACAATAAGCATGTTGGAATTGTAATGTTTCTTGTTGAAATTGCTACCTATATTTGGTCCATATGTCCATCTGTTACCAGAATCATCCAAATTTTGCCAAACTTTGTTCCACTTCCAAGTTGCTTTTTGTTTTTCTTTTTTCTTTTTTTTTTGCTTGGTGTGGACAGTGCCGCTGAAATAGCTGCTAAAAAGTGAGTGCTTTTTTCTTCCCCAGGAGCATTTTGTGAGGACGAGATGTGGTTCTGTAACCGTTGCCGTGTATGGAGACGAGGACAAGCCTGCGCTTATAACATACCCAGATGTAGCTCTGAATTGTAAGTGCTTCCAAAGATTTTTCTAATTTACTGATAACTGTTACTATGACTGAATTCCACAATCGGCATGCGAGCATTGCTTATGTCTTCTGTTTCCTATTTGGCCTGGACAGACATGTCCTGTTTTCAAGGATTGTTCTTCTGCCCGGAAGCTGCGTCTTTGCTGCTCCACAATTTCTGCATCTACCACATCAGTCCTCAGGGGCACGAGGTCAGTAATGCTGGTTCAATCTTTGTGACACGGTGTGCTGGGTTTGTATTTTGAGTTGCTTACATGATCGCTGCCATGGCGTTTGTTAAGAGTCCTACAGTTGGGAGCAGCTCCGATATCATCAGATGTGCCGGTGCTATCTGTTGATGATCTCGCTGATCAAGTCGCAGATGTGCTTGACTTCTTCAGGTATTGTATTGTGACATGACATTAGTCCTAATAGTTCACGACTTCTTCATTCATTCTACAATTTTTGTCAAGAAACTATTCGTTCGATAACCACATGTGTCTGATTTTAGCTGCACTTCATTCAGCTTAGGATCTGTGATGTGCCTTGGTGTCACGGCTGGTGCATATGTTCTCACTCTCTTTGCGGTATGTGCTTTTAATAGTCATACTCCAGACTTGTGAGTTAATAGAAACAACACTATCCTATGTTGTGCTAATAGGATTTCGTACTCTTTAATAGACGAAATATCGGGAGAGGGTAATAGGACTGATGCTGGTTTCCCCTCTGTGCAAAGCCCCATCATGGAGCGAATGGCTGTATAATAAAGTAACTTCATCTATCAGTGACAATTTACCATTTGATTTCTCTCGTGCCAAGTAATGCTAATTAATTAATAATAATAACTCATACAACAGGTATTGTTAAATTTGCTTTATTATTACGGGACTCAAGGCCTGGTCAAGGAGTGCTTGCTTCAACGGTACTTTAGCAAGGTAGGTTCAGATCTCAATATTCTCATCTTGTTTTCTTGGCACTCATAGTTTATAGTTTTCATTAACTGACGTACTGATATAAGTTGCAGAAACTGCGTGCGGATGCACAGTATCCTGAATCTGACATCGTGCAAGCCTGCAAAAGTGTTAAGTCTCTTATTTTTCAATTTGGATATTCTCTTAGTTGTAAAATACATCATAAATACCAATAGTTTTGCACATTTATCAATTGTCACCTAGTGGTTGCTTACTGTTAATTTTATATGCAGTTACTTGATGAGAAGCAGAGTGAAAATATTTGGCGGTTTCTTCACTCAATAAATGAGTATGTTGCCATTCATTTTTTTAAAAAAAAATTCTCTACAGAATTCATCTCTAGAATCGTGATGCTCATATGTGTTTCCCCTCCATCAGGAGGCATGACTTAACAAATTCTTTAAAGAAGCTGCAATGCCGCACACTAATTTTTGTTGGGGAGAGCTCAGAGTTCCATGAGGATGCTATCCATATGACCACAAAATTGGACCACAGATACTGCGCACTAGTTGAGGTAATATATGGATATATGTGATGCCATATCCTGATAGAAGCATATCTGGAACAAAAGCGGTTACTCAGATTATGTTGTGAGTTAAATGCAGGTGCAGGATTGTGGTTCCCTTGTGACCGAGGAGCAGCCTCATGCGATGCTGATGCCAATGGAGTACTTCCTTATGGGATATGGACTTTATAGACCATATCAGCTAAGCAGCAGCCCTCGCAGTCCACTAAGCCCATGCTGTATATCGCCTGAGCTTCTATCTCCTGAGAGTATGGGTGTGAAGCTGAAGCCGATAAAGACTCGGGTCGCTATCAATTTCTAACACTGGCAAGTAAGCCTTTTGCATCAGAATGAAAACGGACCACCTTTCTTAGAAACCTGAAGACAACCACAATCTGGTTGCTCTAGGCACAGTAGTGGTCACAACTCGGTTGTATAACATGGCAAATGGCCATTTCTGTTGGAGATAATCTATATAATGTACATCACAAAAAAAAGGGACATAGGGGGACCCTGTAGGGGAGATAACCAGGATGCGCCTTTGTTCAATTAGTTTGTGTAGTCAGCTTTCAGCACAAATGTAAATTTCAAAGTAGTTTGACAAACAATAAGACTCCATCTCCAGGGTTTCATTTGTTTCAAAAATCTCCAGGGTTTCAGATGTTGAAATTTCATAATGACAAAATTTTGTCATGTGTTGTGCTACTGCACCTGCTGTTTCTGGGTTACAAAGGACTAGATATACACACTTATTTCTCGCGCCTCGACTCTTTGCTGTGATTCCGAAGAGAAAGATAAAGTTGCGTGCTGTGCAGCAGGCTCTAACCAACCGGACTTGGGTCTCGGACATCCAAGGTGCTTTCACAGTGGGGGTCATCGTGGAGTATTTTCAGCTTTGGGACCTCCTCTATGATTTTCAGTTACAACCTGAGGTGGAGGACTCTCACACTTGGAAACTATCAAATAGTGGATAGTACTCCGCCAAATCCGCATATGATAGCTTATTCATGGGGAAAAATCTTTTTCAGGCCATGGGAAAGAATTTGGAAAACTTGGGCGCCAGCTAAATGCTAATTCTTCCTATGGCTTGTAGTGCACAAGCGCTGCTGGACCTCAGATCGCCTTGCATGACGAGGACTGCCTCATCCTGAGAAGTGTCCACTTTGTGATCAAGCCGACGAAAGCATTGATCATCTCCTAATCGAATGTGTATTTTCAAGGCAATTTTGGTACTATATCTTGAGACAGGTCGGTCTCCACTCCCTAGCTCCACAGCCATCTGACACTTCATTCGATGATTGGTGGGAAAAAGCAAGTGCAGCAACTTCTGGTTTAACACAAAAAGGTTTGAACTCCCTAATAGTTCTGGAGCATGGATAGTTTGGAATCATCGCAATAGCTGCGTCTTTGATGGAGCAACTCCTAACATAGCTGAAAGCTTGAAGTTGGGGGGTGATGAGTGTTGACGGTGGACAATGGCAGGGGCTCGTGGGCTATCCCACTTGACTGCCCCCGCCCAAGCTGTTAGTTGATTTGTTGTAGGTGCAGGGTCGCTTTTTCTTTCTTTACCGGCGCAAATGTATCTTATGAGATAATAAAGACAAGGGTGTGTGTTGTACTAAGGGTTGTTTACCCCATATTTCTTCTTAATATGATAAAGCGTAGCTCTCCTGCGTTTTTTTTAGAAAAATATTTTGATTTACTAACTACATACAATGCAGGTCATTATTCTCCTTGAGTGAACAGATAACAATGTATAGCCGACAGGAATAATCTTCTATGCAGTGGCCATGTATTTATACTACAATTCGTCAAGTTTCCTTGCAACTTCAGTTATAGTTGGACCAGTACTCATCGACAAGCTTACAAAATGCAGAGTTCTTATTTTCCATTAGAATTGATGGCATGTTGTACTCGATCATCTTGCCTGCAGATATGACAGAAATTTATTACATCAACTTGGTCATACTCCAGAAACGCTCTACTTTGTCAGTGAATTTGTATCTCAACCAGAATGGTTCTTAGTGCTTACCGTAGGAAAGGACCATGACCATATCACTGTCTATGACAGTTGGAACCCTGTGTGCTATGGTAATGGCTGTGCACCCTGAAAATTCTTTCTTGATGACCCTCTGCAGGATGGCGTCAGTGGCCGAGTCGATGGATGCTGTCGCCTCGTCAAGGACCAGTATCTTGTTCCTTCGGAGGAGAACACGCGCAAGGCAGAAGAGCTGCCGTTGACCAGCGCTCCAGTTCTCGCCGTCATCACTCACTGAAAACATCAGGATGATTAGCAATCAGAGATCCTTCAGTGCTCTACAACACAGCTGACAAAATTGTAGCATCTGATTGGTTCAGAGGGCAGTGTCATGCTCACCTGGTGATTCAAGTAGTCCAGGAAGGGCACTGATTGTTTTCTTCAGTTGGCACTTATCTAAAATCTGCAGAAGACTAGTGCATTAGGATCAGGATTAACCACCGTGTGCAATACAAGAAGTACAATGTTGCTATATTGGTATATACTAAAATAGTTGATCCGGTAAACATTTCAGAACGTATATGGTATATGTACTAATCTGCAGCTCAGATTTAGTTTGCTGACCTCCCAGATATCCTCATCAGAATGCAGACCCAGAGGATCCACATTACTCCTTACACTGCCTCTGAAAAGTGTTGGCTCTTGTGGAATGATGCTGAGCTTCATCCTCAGATCCTTCAGTCCAATGGTGCAAATGTCAAGATCATCAATGAGTATTCGTCCGCTGTATGGGTCGATAAGGCGGAACAGTGCACTCAAAAGAGTCGTCTTCCCACTCCCAGTTCTGCCAACAACTCCAATCTTGTTTCCAGCTGAAAATGTGCAGGTGATTCCGCGCAGGACCATAGGCGCATTTGGCCTGTATTTGACCTGAAAAACATGATTCAGTATGAGCATCTGGGAAATTGATAAATCGTTTGAAAGAAGAAAAAAACTCTAGAGCTTTGAGTCGCTTACTCTTAAATTGTCCAAATCGATTCTTCCTTCAGATGGCCATGAAGGAGGCGGCCTTCTATCAGGGATGACAGCCGGAGGCTCTTCTGGTAAATGCATGAACTGCATGATCCTCTCCACAGATATTATGTAATTTTCCAGATTTGAGTAGAATCTTGTTAAGAACACTTGAGCAGAAGAAAGCGTCAATGCATATGAGAGACATAGACCAAGGAATCCTACGAAATGAAGCAAGAGCATAATCAAATGGTTAGAAGATTCAAACCATGTGCTCAACTATCTTCCTAAGTAAAACACTGTGCAACTATAAATTCTCTACCTGGAGCAACAGCTCCCTCCGGTAGTGAGACAAGAAGGATGGACGATGTGATGATGACCAAGATTTGCAGTGCTTCGACACGCAAAAGCACCCACTCTAGTGCTGCATTGGTGTAGAAGAACAGTGTCGCATCTGTGTCTATGAGCTGAAGATTTCTCTGAATAAACCTCTTTGTAGCTGCAAAGGCCCTTATGGTGGTCACTCCCAGCATCGACTCTGCCGCGAAGTTCATGACAGGCGCCTTTGTAGTTCCGTTGATCCTTACTAGCTCCCTCGCCGATGCAATGTAGTATCTCTGCAACATTATCATTATTTTCATTTGCCTCACCATGCCAGAGCAAGGAATTGAGTTCAGAAATGGTGTTCACCTGAATGTATAACATAACAATCACAACAGGAACGACCACTAGTACTACTTGCCAGGTAACCATGATCATGATAATTATGGTTCCTGCCACTTCAATTGTGCCCGAGATGACAAAGCTCATTGTATACGGGATGTCAAAGTCTAAGATGCTAAGATCAGACGAAGCCTGCACAGTTAAGAACATAATCAGCAATTACATTTCCTAAAATGTCAACAGGTAATAATCGATATATTCGGAATAGTTTACCTACCCGGGTCATGATCCTTCCAGTTGGAGTGGAATCGAAGAACACCATTGGGACCCTGAACAATGAATCCATGAGCCCTGAAAAGAACTCCCTCGATGCTTTCAGGCCAAAGTGAGCAGCAAGAAGGCTCCTAATATAGGCGAAGAGGCAGCTTGCAGCTGCCATCACTGCATAGACTCCAACCACAAGTACGACACTAAACTGGCTGCTTTGAATTGCAATTGCAAGCCAATAAGTTGCCAGGCACTGCAGGATGACGAACACACACTGTGCGAGTATTAGCAGGACGAGGAGAAAACATCCCTTGGACACTGAAACATAGTCCTTGTATGGTTTCAGTCCAGCTTCTCCTAGTTCCCTCTTCTCCTCTTCTGTAAGTTGGACCGACAGGAGATTAGCTTCAGATATTTCTGCTTCACTGTTCTGCGGTATCATCCGTATTTGGTTCTGAAGAAATGTGCCTGGTTCTTCTGCTCCTTTGCCACGATCCTGGGAGCCTAGTGTTGTTTTTGAGTCCCTGTGAGCATTGACAAGCTGTTCAAATGCTGTGCCAGACTGCAGAAGCACCTCATAGGTTCCTTCCTGAGTTATCTCCCCATTTTCCATGACCTGGGTGGAAGGATACGCTTAACCAGTGATAGGTAACTGTTTCAAGATAGTTAATTTATAGTGCCAAACTCACTCACCAGAATCTTGTCAACCTTGGAAAGGAACTCCACTTGATGTGTCACAAGAATCACAGTCTTGTTCTTAAGTGCTGCCATCACACAATCCTAAATACATTCATGAGCTTCAGACATATATCAATGAAATGATCATTATCTATGACAGTAATCTTTCAGAGGCATTCTTACATTGAAAAGAGTAGCAGCTGTATGTGCATCAACGGCACTGAAAGGATCATCGAGAAGGTAAATGTTGGCGTCGTTATAGACCGCTCTCGCGAGCTGAATCCTCTGCTTCTGTCCTCCACTCATGTTCAAGCCTCTCTGACCAATCTCTGTCAGGTCCCCATGCGGAAAGTTCTCAATGTCCTTGTCCAATGCACAACACATTATCGCCTTCTCGTAATCCTCAGTGTTCATGGGCTTCCCAAAGAGTACATTATCGCGTACAGTGCCACTCTGGATCCAGGACGTCTGTGAAACATAGGCAACTGAGCCAGACACTGATACCTGAAAAACAGAAATGGTGAAGGAGATTAGTTCATGTCATATGCTTTGAACAAATGTGCACTACTTGACATACCGATCCTGACATTCTGGGTATCTCGCCAAGCATTGCGCACAGCAACGACGATTTGCCTGCACCGACAGGCCCACAGACCGCAATCTTCTCACCCCGCACTGCCCTGACATTGATTTCTTTCAGAGTTACAATGGCCTTGCTAGGCTCCCAGCTGAAGAAACCATCTTGCACGATGAGGCTCATGTCGGAGGCTGGCATGGACATGGATGTCCTGTCCACCGCGTCGTCCTGGAACTCATCCTCGGCAAGGAACTCGCCAATGCGATCCAGCGATATCTTGACTTGGATCATGATGGACATCACCTCTGGCAGCACCCTCATAGGCTCCGACATGACGCGCAACGTGGCAAGGATGGTGAACACGACGCTGGCATCCAGGGGTGCGCTCCGGAGCGCGGCCGTCCCCGCGAAGATGACGGCGGAGATGATCGTCGGAGACATCCAGTACAGAGCGCTGCCGTAGGCCTTCTTGATCTGCGTCTCAGCAAGCCACCGGACCTCGACGTCACGCAACCTCTGCACCGTCTCCCTGAACCTGTCCTCCCACGACTGCAGCTTGACGATCTTCATGGCGTTGAGCACCTCCGCGGTGGCGCGCTGCCGCTCGTCCTGCGCCTGCATGAACCGTGCCTGGTACCGCTGCAGCATCCTGGCGAGAGGGACGTTGAGCACGCCGCAGACTGCGACGGGGACCAGGCCCGGCAGCGTTCCGGCGCCCACGGTCCAGAAGAGCATCGCGATGGCGAGGGCGAGCTGCAGCGGCATGCACCACACCATGTGCAGCCAGAACGGGAACTCGCCGATCCGGTACGCGTCGACGGCGATGTAGTTTGCGACCTCGCCGGCGGAGTGCCGCGTCCGCCCCTCGGTGGAGAGCCTCAGCTGCTTGTCGAAGATGGCAGCCATGAGCGCCGAGCGCATGCGCATGCCGAGCCGCCTGGACCCGAAGAACCAGTGCCTCTGGGACAGCGACTCGACGACCTTCATCAAGAGCAGGCCGGAGATGAGGGCGATTCCCGTCGCGAGCTCTCGCTCCCGCTGGTACGAGTAGGACACGAAGCAGTACAGGATCACCGGCGCCGCGCCGAAGGACAGTGTCCGGAGCAGCGTGTACAGCGCCGTCAGGAGGAGCTCTTTCCTGTAGCACTTGGCGAGCACCCAGAACACCAGGTTGCTTGTCCCTGTCCTCCCGGCGGCCGTCTGCCTCCGCCGGAGCCATTCCTCCAGAAACGTCCGGCGCGCCTCCGCCGCGGCGTCGTCGGCGTCCAGCGGCGGGATGTCGCCGAGGTCGAGCGGCTTAGAGTACCCGAGGCGGAGCAACGGGTCCACCCACGTGAAGGTCAGGCGGCTCAAGTACCCGGCATCCCCGAACGCCGCCTTTCTCTGCTCCCCGCCTCTCGCCGTCAGCAACGGCTGGGCCTCCTCCTCTCCACCACCGCTGCGGTAGGAGAGGTTTCTGCAAACACTTACTGCGCACAGAAGAAGCATCGAGCTGATAACCCACGACGCGATGTCAAGCACGTCCATCGACCTGCCCCTGAAGATCTTCTCCACGCTGTACGCTGTGGCCATAGCCGCAAGCACTGCCCACCACGCCATGGCCACGGCCCGGGAGAACCTGGTCGGTCGAACCACCAAAGAAACCGAGACGACAATCCAAACCACCCCCCTGACGAAGAGCTCTGCCCTGGAAGACGAAGACGAATAGGAAGAGGAGGAGCCCCATGCGCCGGAGCTGATGCACGCAATGCCAAGAACGGCGCAGCAGAGAGAAGTAAGAGAGCACAGCCACGGCAGGTCCCTTGTGCGAACCCTGAATCTCATCGCGCAAGCAGAGACCACCAAGCTCAGCATGTAAACAGCGAGGAGAATGAGATTGATAAGATCGATCAGGCTCTTGTGGAAGCACAGAGATTCCATGTTGAATCCGAGATGATCTCCGTCGCAGGTTGATGCGAGCAATCGGCTGGACACTGCGACCACAAAGAGGAGTAGGTTAGGCGAGAGGACATTAACAAAAAGACGAAGAATTTAGAAAGAAAAATAACGCACTTTCCATGAAAAAAAAAATCTGGGAATGCAATGGTTTCATTACGGATATAGTAACTTTATTGCTCCTCTGCATCTGCTACAGAAGAGGAAGATCAGTTCCGTGAAGAGTTGGAGGCGGAAGGATAGCTTTGGATACTACCTACCTTGTAAGATCAACGGACGAGGAGCCATTGCATTCCTTCTTTGATTTCTCCACTCTCAGGCTGCTAGGAACCTACTAGGCCTCGTTTAGATACTCAAATTCACTTCTAAATTCCACTATGTAAAAAGGAGATTCTCCATCACATCAAAATTTCGGCAAATACATGGAGTACTAAATGTAGATGAAATCATAAACTAATTGCACATTTTTGTTGTACTTTACGAGACGAACATTTTGAGTCTAATTAATTAATTTTTGGACAATTTTTTACACTAAAAAAAACAAATGTTGCTACAGTGTTCGGGCATCTTAACAAGGCCTAGGACAGGGAAGAAATGATGAACATGTACACTGCCACCTAAAGCCTGGCCACAAGTACACGGGTACTCCTACCGTCCACGGGGGCAGCTATCATCGTTGGTCTCAGAAAACAAAATACAGTACAGTAGTGTCAATCTTCTAAACGCAAACCTTGCTGCTCCCACCAAACGTCATTTTCTGATCTTTATTGCCGAGGGAGATGCACGTGGTTCTGACAAACATGTGAGCAAGCCTGTACTTTTCTTTGCTGCAATGTGCTTGGATGAGAGCTTACGCTTGTGTCACCCATTTGCTTATGCTAAGCCTGCGAAACCACCACACAAGCTGGTTTGGGTCCAAAAAGATGGTGTACGGTTTCATTGGTGAAATTTCTTTAAGTTCGATTTATAGAAAATATTAGCAACATTTATATCTTCAAATAAGTTTTTTTCCATAAAAATATATATCAACAATTAATCTAATAATATTAATTATTCACCATAAATATTTATATTCTCTTACATATATTTGGTCAAGGTTCAAACTATTTGACTTTTTGGAAAGCGAGAATGATACTATTTTTGTGTGTTTGGAGAAATAAGGTGGTCTATCTTCTACAAATTCCTCACCTTTTTGTTTAGTTTGAGGAACGAAATGGATTCATCCATCACCACCTCATTCTTCGTAAGCTAATAATTAATATATGTATGAGGAATGAGTTGATTCCACCAATATTCATAGGATGAACTCATGATGCACCGCCTCGTGAAGCATGAGATAATTGCACAAACCAAACACCATTCGTAGACGGAGGGAGTGGCCCCCTTCACTAAGACATTAATAATGTTTTACCACTTCATCCTCAAACAAACCTCTTAATTAGCTGTACCAACTCAGAAATCATGATAGTTTATGTGACCATTAACTAGCGTGCTAAGACCTCTTAACAGTACCAACTCAAAACCCTTGATAGTTTCTGTGATCATTAACTAGGGTCATAACTACTTAAATTGGGGATAGGATGAGTAATCTATTGGAGCAACCATAATCCCCTATATTGCATTTTTTTGTGAACCTATATTGCATATATTTTAGTAATGTGGCCGGGGCTCGCGATGGTATCTCTCTCACCCTTTCTCTTCTCAAAGTATCTCTCTCACCCACTCTCTCTCAGGCAGTCAGATCCGGTGGTGATGGCCACAACGGGATCGACGGTGGCGGTCCAAATCTTAGCAGTGGCAGCGGTGCGCGGGCGGATGTGGCGAGGAGTGCCATCAGGGAAGGGCTAACAAAAAATGTGTAGCAAGGATACAAGATTACTTGCATTCAGACATGTAGGGGATAGCCTCCAAGGAGAAGAAATGTCACACCCAATTTTAAGGATAAAATTGAATGTATAATCTTATATGCGCCCAGAGATTAGTCACACACATAGGCCGACAAATTACAAAAGGTACCATCACAGGTGTTTATTACATCATGAATAATATCATCACATAGTCTTTACATAATAAGCACAACGAAAAATAAAGATAACTGTCGATGCAGGACCCATAGGGTTCCCCAGCGATATGACAACAAGTCATGGGCTCTGGCCTGGCCCACAGACTGAAGCAGCAACGGGAGTAGCGACTCCTACACCGAATCCGAATAGAATAGGCCAGACTAGCCAGACTGTTATAGGAAAGTACCTCCTGTATCTACTTTGGATCCGACTAGAATTGTAACCGCACCACAGCCTTCTCTACCGATATAAAGAGGGGTTGTGGGCACCCCTGTAAAGAAAATAGAAGATACCAATCAATCCAACGCAAAAGGCTAATGCCGACTAGACATAAAGGCTATTACTCGATCACGGTCGAGGGCCCGAACCAGTATAAATCGACTGTCTCTTGCGTTCACCGTTGAGTTCCTCACTAGCCGAAGCCCGAACAACTATCCCGGGTGCCCCCGTGATAGACTATCGGTGGAAAAATATCGACAGTTGGCGCACCAGGTAGGGGATTTCAGCGGATTTGCAATAAATAGCTCGATGGACCTCGACAACATGATCTTCTCGATGGGATCAACTTTCACCTTCGGATCGTGGATCTGCGAGGCAGACAACAAAGGCAAGCTCCAAGGATGCCTCCTCGAGGATCAAGAAGACCAGGAAGACCTCACTCTTTCGGCGAGATCGACAGAAGAACTCGCCGGAAGGTTTTCATGTCTTGCGGTGTCCGAGTCAATCCAGGTTTCGCCGACGATCGAATTCAACTCAGACTCTGGAACGGAACTCGCCTCAGAAACCCATCCGGGTTCTTTTCATGGCAAACTGTGACACCCTAAATTTTTGTATTATTTAAAAATAGATAAATTAATTTAAATATGAATTTGTTGTGCATTCAAATTTAGGGAATAATAAATTTTTGGGAAATTAAAATCAATCATAAGGTTAGAAAATGTTCATGCATGCGTGCTGTTGCACAAGTATTTTTTGTGATGAGTGGTTTTGATAAATTTTTGAAAGGATTTGAAAATCATTTGGAAATGTGATTTGAAAATTAAATTTGAAAAAGGAAAACAAATTCTTTTCCCGCCTTCACTTTTCCTCGGATTCGGCCTGCTAGCCCAATTCCCGGCCGGCCCATCCCTTCCTCCCCGCGCTCCTTCTCTGGGCCGCGGCCCAGCCCAGCCGGCGGCCGTTGCCGCGCCCCACCTCCTCTCCCGCGGTCGCTGACCGTCCGGGCCCGGCTGTCGGCGCCTTCCTCTACCTTCAGCCGCCACTCCCGCTCCTCTCGGTCACGATGGCAACCGCCATGACCGCCTGCGCCCACAACCGCAGAACGTGGGAGCGTCTTTTCCCCCCGCGCCCGGCCTTAAAAGGGAGCCGCAACCCCCTTCGCCCCTCCCCCTGCTGCATTCCCGCTCCAATCCCCCATTCCTTCGTGCTCGCGAAGTCCCGCAGCGGCGTGCCACCGGAGCACGCTCGGCTACCTCGTCGGTCTTCGCCCCGAGCCGTCCCCGTCCCGTTTGAAGCCATGGTGAGATTCCCCGCGCTCCCCTCTTTCTCCCCATCCCTCTCCCATGTTGGGTGGTGGCCTCTAGGGCCGCTCCCGCGAGCTCCGGCGAGCCCTTCCACCGCCGGCCATGGCGGGTGCCCCTCGGGCCTATCTCCGGCCGTGTTTTGCCCCGTGACAAATTCGCCATCTCCCCCACTCTCTTCCGGTGCTCTCGGCTTGGCGAGATGAGAACCGTAGCGCCCTAGCCGCCTTCTCCGACGAGCTGCACACCGCCGGCCATGGAGCACCGCCGTGGGCTCATCTTCTCCGGCGGGCTACGCCGCCCTCCTCTCCTACATTCGATCAGAGCCGCTCATCGCAAGATCAACGGCTCAGAGAGCTCAATACCCCTTCGGGTCCATTTTTGTTAAAGAGACCCCCCGCTTTCATCTATTTGAACCCGCCGTCCTTGGCGTACTCCCGGAGTGCGCGTTCTTTTTCGGAAAGCGTAGTTTCTTCGGTATATATGAAAAATACGCTTTCAGATTAATTACAGAATTGCCACTGTAGTAAAACGTTTATAAAATCGTCGTCTTAGCTCCGATTTGACCCGTTCAGCTTGCGTTAGTTTTGTAATTTCGTAATCTACGCATTAGTGCTACTGATGGACCTATTAGAAGCTTTTAAGTTTCTTGATTAAGTCTAGTTTAGTAGCTAGTTTTGGAACCTTGCTTAGCGCGTAACTTTTGCGTTGTAGCTCCGTTTTTCATGCAATTCGCGTCAATGTGATCGTAGCGAGACGTAGATGATTTTGATAATCATTTTATTCAGATTTATTTATTGTTGGTGTACTGTTCTAATAGTAGCCATGTTTTGCTTGAATGTCTGCTCCGAATTGCGTGTTGTACTTCGTGTCTTTCGAGTTCAGACGGTGAGGAGTACGTCGGAAATCCGGACACGTACGAGGAGCAGCAGGACCAGCAGCAGTTCGTGAACCAAGGCAAGTATAGCATGGGCCTACCTTGTTGTCCTATTCATTATATAACATACTCATTATGCATGTGTCTAATATTGCTCGACTATAAGGATTTCCTAGCAAATTGATGACTTGTACCTTGATTCCTATGGGGATTATTTGCATATGGGTAGAATGCTAGTGCTCTAATTAAACATGATCTACACTATGACTAATGGAACCAACGGATAAACATGATGATAATGGTGGAACTATAGGGTGATGGTGCAAATGATGTTGATCATGTTGCCCTAAACTCTCCGTAAGGACTTATCTGTAGGGCAAAAGCTGGGACTTACAGTGCAACCGTGGGAGTTAAATGGCTCTGACTTTAGCTCAGTAATAGGATCTTTTCTAGCTTGTTAGAGGTTACCCGAAAGGGCGCAAGAGGGGCTTGCCACTTTGGGTATAGAACTGCCTCTGTTCTGATGTGTATAGCCTGCGGGAATTGTGCCATCGAAAGGGGGGTTCTCTATATCTGCCTGCCGAGGAAACCTCGCGGCCCTAACATGTTAGAAGAGGCCTATGGAAGGCTTCATAGTGTACCCTGCCTGCTCACCTTGGAAGTGTTAGGGGGTCGACGGGCCCCGGGCATACGGGTAACACGACTCACGGGTAAAGATGCACAACCTCTGCAGAGTGTTAAAACTGTTATAACAGCCATGCTCACGGACACGAGCGGCCCGGAAAACTCACAGAATAAATGGTTACTAGATATGTGGATGAACTATGAAGATGATGATGAGATCACACTGTTGCTTTCTCTTCTTAATTCTAGTAGTGGATCATGTGGGTTAAATGGGAGTTTGAGCATAACTTAATAATGATTAATAATGAAATGTTGATCTACTAAAAGTGCTAACTGCAGTCAACCGTGTCTATCCTTTTTGAGCCTCATGAATCCTCATACTATACTTGCGGAGTACAAATGTACTCACACTTGTTACTATATTGTTTTTGGATAAAAATCCCGGATGGGTAACAGATGACAGTTTCTACGAGGACTTCCCGGAAGATTTCTAGGTTTGGGTCAACCAGTCGTCCTTCCCTGTGGATCAGACACTACGCCTGAGAGTAGCTATTTACTTTTCCGCTTGTTATGTAAGAACTACGTGATGTAATAACGTTATGTATGTACATGGTGATGATACTTTTGTTAATTTGTCAGCTTATGTGTGCGACTATTCCTGGGGCGCACATAAGATGTATGCACTCTATATTGTCCTTTAATTGGAGTGTGACACAAACTGAGTTCTTTTCCGATTGGACTCCGGAATACAGCTTCAATCCATCAAGAGATCAATTCAAGCTTACTTCAGAATCCTTCCATAAAAATTGGGCCCCTTCCCGTTCAGACTCAACAACATGGTGAAGTCATGACAGATTCTACTCCAAGAAGCGGCCAGATTAGTGTGAAGGGTACCACTCGCAGGAGCCCAAGAAGGCCTCGTACTGACCATAACTCCACATGATTGCCTAGTCCACTGGCCGATTTCCGTCTCTAGAGATGGCGACATCTGACTAGTTGATGAAGCAACGATTCAGCCCTACCAAGAAGGGAGTACGCTCTATGACATTGACACCTCTATAGAGATCATTAGCAATTCTAATGGCGCAGTCATAGATGCAGAAGCAACGCACGCCCGAGAAGTATTCATTATTCGGCGACCACATCTGATTCCACCGAAAGCACCCGACGTCAGGTCCTTAGATGAATCAGAGTCCAACATATCACCCAACGCTCTAGAATACGATGGCAAGACTGAAAGCTAGAAGCGTGACAGGGAAAGGAAGAATAAGTTGAAAGAAGGTCGTAGACACCACGCAAGGCAACGCAAAGAAGCCTGTACAAGATACGAGTCTGACCTGGCTAAATATGATAGAAAGAAATCGGAACAAGAAGCAAAAGAAAGATACGCAACTGGGAAGGCAAACAACTCTCCATACGACAGGATCAGAGAACTAGCCGAAGAACTCGAAGCTATTTCTCACCCCAATGAAGAGCAAGAGTGACTTAGGGAGGTTGTCCGGTCGATAGCCTTAAGAGCACATGATGGGAGGACCTACTCAAGACTACCCGCAAGATCAGCATCTCACAGACAAGAAAATCAAAGTCAAAGGAGGTTCGCTTTCGAAAGACTAGGGCCAAATGGAAGTCATAATAGAGAAAGCAAAATGAACCATAGTCAAAGTAATCGAGTTGAGCAACCGAGGGAAAGTAGGAGCAGAGTACCCGTCCAAACAGCCCCACGGAACTACTCTCACCAAAACGATAGCTGGCAGGAAGGAGGAGCTGAATCAGAGTATAGAGAAGCCAGAGCACACGACAGGTTCCCTTGCTTTGCAAGCCAACTTGCTTCGGTACGATTACCTCACAAATTCAAACCTTCTAACCACTCCAAACACAACGGAAAAACCGAACCCAAGCAGTGGCTTAGAATCTACTCTCAGTCAATCGAACTAGCCGGCGGAGATGACGACATCAAAGCACTCTTCTTCCTTATGGCATTAGAGACTATGCCTCTTCAATGGTTTAATAAGCTAAGCCCTAGATCAATTAGGAGATGGGGGGACTTGCAGAGAGCTTTTTGTGAAAATTTCACAGGCATCATCACGCACCCTATCACCCATGCAGAACTGAAGGGACTCAAATAGAAAGGTGACGAAAGCCTCAGAGATTATTATTGTCAATTTGGTGAACTACATGCTCAAGTACATGACATCACTGAACGAGAAGTAATCGAAGCTTTCTCCCACAGGATCATGGCCAAGTGGCAGTTTCAAGACTTTTGCAAAGAGAACCCGAGAAACAATGAAGAGTTCAGACATACAATAGAAAAGATGATCACTGCAGAGGAGAAAGCACGGGAAAGGTTCCCGGATAGAAACAACCGAGACAACCCGGACAGGCAAAACCATCGAAACAATGGGCATCAAGACAGAAAGCATGGACCTAACAACACCGTAGCTGTGGCTGACAGATCAAAGAAATTCTCAAAATTCAAGAAGTTTGAAGACATCGAGAATATGCATTGTATATGGCACCCTCAAGGAAATCACATAACTGGAGATTGCCGCATCTTCCTCGATAGATATACAAGAAAGGGCAACAACAGAGATAAGAAAGAAGATAAACAAAAGAAAGATGAGGACAACCTAGGGGATAAGGGATTCCAGCAATCAAAGGGAATAGTAGCAGTCATCTTTGCTGGAATTATAGGTTCTAGGAGCAAACACCAAGACAAGCTAGCTCTACGAACTATCATGGAGGCAGAACTAGCTACTCCCAGGTTCCTCAATTGGTCGCAGTACCCAATCTAGTTTTCAAGAGAGGATCAATGGACTAGCGTGGGCAATGCTGGCCACTACCCACTAGTTTTGGATCCAATAATCGTTGGTATGACCGTCATAAAGGTGCTAATCGATGGGGGAGCCGGACTCAACATAATATTTTCAGAAACACTATGGAAGATGGGACTAGAATGCGCCGGGATGATTACTCCAACAAGCGTTCCTTTCTATGGGATAGTACCCGGCAAGGCAGCCATGCCACTTGGATAGATCACTCTACCGGTTACTTTTGGGACTCCCTCAAATTACCATACAGAATTCATCAAATTTGAGGTTGTAGACTTCGAATCTTCATATCACGCTATCCTTGGAAGACCAACATTAGCCAAGTTCATGACGATAACACACTACCCATACCTCCTACTCAAAATGCTAGGGCTAAATAGAGTCCTCTCCCTCAGAGGTGACCTGAAGCATGCCTTCGACTGCGATGTACAAACAATCTAGATCGCAGCTAAGGCACAAGCAGCCAGCGAAAGAGAAGAGATAGCGACCGTAGCAGCTGAAATCAACCCAGAAGAACTATAGATCCCAGCCAAGAAGCCTAGCATCCTCGCTTCTCCAAAAGAAGCCAACATGAAGCAAATCGACCTAGGTACTGGTGATCCCTCCAAAATGGCAACCATTAGTGCCAACCTCTCGGCAAAATAGGAACTCGCGCTCACCAACTTTCTTCGGGACAATAAAGATATCTTCGATTGGAAGCCGACCGACATGCCAGGTGTCCCGAGAGAGTTGGCTAGGCACATAATTGATGTTAACGAAGGCTCCGAGCCTGTGAAGCAACGACTACGATGATTCTCACCCGACAAAAAGGCGGCGATTAAAAAAGAGATTGCAAAGTTAATGGCGGCAGGGTTCATAAGAGAAATCCTTCATCCAGATTGGCTAGCCAACCCAGTTTTAGTATAGAAAAAGAACACGACCGAGTGGCGCATGTGCGTCGACTACACAGATCTCAACAAACATTGCCTAAAAGATCCATTTGGACTACCACGCATTGATCAAATAGTTGATTCAACAGCAGGATCTGCCCTATTATTTTTTCTTGATTGCTATTCAGGATATCATCAGATCACATTAAAGGAAGAAGACCAGAGCAAGACATCTTTCATCACTCCGTTCGGTGCCTACTGCTACAAAACCATGTCGTTTGGACTCAAGAACGATGGTGCTACTTACTAGAGAGCTATCTAGACATGCCTTGGTGAGCAGATTGGCGATAACGCAGAAGCATATGTGGACGATGTAGTAGTAAAGACAAAAAGCGCAGACACACTAATTAAAGACTTGAAACAAACTTTCAAGAATCTGAAGAAGTGGAGGTGGAAATTGAACCCAAACAAGTGTGTATTCGGAGTACTATCAGGACAACTACTCGGATTCTTGGTCAGTCATCGTGGAATTGAGGCCAGTACCAAGCAAATTCGAGCTATAACAAAGATGGGCCCTCCTCGATGTGTCAAAGATGTGCAAAAACTGATAGGTTGCATGGCAGCCCTCAATCGTTTCATATCACGACTCAGTGAAAAAGGATTACCTTTTTTCAAGTTACTAAAAAAGACGGGCAAGTTCGAGTGGACAGAGGAAGCCAAGGAGGCTTTCAAAAGCCTTAATGCATACCTCACCTCCTCGCCCGTCCTCACACCTCCAAAGAAACACGAAGACATGATGCTATACATTGCGGCAACTTCTATGGTGGTCAGCGCAACGATCGTCATGGAGAGAGAGGAAGAAGGACGTGTGTACAAAGTACAGCGCCCAGTTTACTACATCAGTGAGGTACTATCAGATTCCAAAATCTAGTACCTGTGTAACAGAACCGACCAAATTATAAGAGCACAAGTACAAAAACAAGCACCGAAGCGCTCAAATTTTCGAACTTGAGCCCATATAATCCCGGTAGTCAATCGAAACCACGAAGGATTTCAAACCAACCTGCTTACAACCAGGATCACATCATTCAACATACAACATCATACATTACATTTCACAAGTAGTTCCGAAATAAGTTTACACACACGGAGTCGCAATTATTACAAACCAAGTTTATAAAGTAGCGGAAGCATAACACACACCAGATGTTAACTACTGCCAGTCTTGATGATCAACAACCCGCAAAAGCATGAGGAAAGTACATAAAAGATGATCACACCCAAGTGATCTAGTCTTCTTCACCCGCAGGGTGGAGACAAGTTTTGCAGAAGCCTTGATAGAGCATATCATCTGCAACAGGAGGGAATAAACCCTGAGTACTGGAATGTACTCAACTAGACTTACCCGTCGAAAACCAGAAATAAGATGACACCAAGGATTATGCAAGGCTTACACAAGAGGCTAGCTGACATAACATTTTGCATAAAGGCATAAGTAATTGAAACTCTTATAGCCTGTACTAGCAGTTATTTTTAGCATTTACCTGTCTTCTATCTTAGCACCTGTACTAAACATGCACTTGATTATAATCAAACAATTATCATCATTATATCCAGAGCAGGTATGAATTGTGGCAACATTGTATCATTCCCTTAACCACCGGTTCATTTAATGAGATCTACGTTGCCGCTGCTCAAGTCAAGTGCTCACTAACCGGGAGCGACGGCGATTCGAATCGAATTCCTATCTAGCTGGAGGGGTATTTCTAACACTCACCGTGCAGACCCCTGCCATGGTCGCACAGACCACCGTTTCATATGATTCAGGAATCGTGGGTCCGAATAATGTCGCGACCCCAAGGGCGACACTCTGCCAGGTGATAGGGACTCTAACCCCCCCTTGGTCTCACGCCAATGTCCCCAAGCACATCCTTTCTCTCCTCCAAGAAGCAACCTACCATTCGATTCCCGGCCTGAATCACATTACTCGGCTTCGCGGTCGGAACGGCTTATCCGGCCAACTAAGTGTTAGACTGCGTTCAACATGACTCAAGGACGTACAACGAATCGGTCCTTAAACGACTCAGACGGGCATAGCTCCACACCCAAGACGTGAAGTGTCTTGCGGCTGTACTATCGAACTCCCGCCCGGTCTCAATTTCATTTTTAAGCATGGTTCCATCCACGATAGCCATAAAGCCACTCGTGACTCCTTCCTACATCTCGCGGATGACCGGAAATCACCCGACTTCTACCGTACTAAGCAGGGCTAAGCATTTACACGTGCCTAAACCTAATATAGGATTAAGTACGATATCTGGACAAGGACAGGTATAATGCAACAAGTGTTTTCAGATAACTCCTACAACTTAATGCATTAAACAATTAAACGTACTCAAGATTAATTTATAAAACAGTAGGTTCAGCATGCACCGGGGCTTGCCTTTCAGAAAGGTCGAAGGCCGGTAGTCAGGACACTCAGGTAGATCTTCGGCAGGAGCTTCGTCGCCAGCTGGTTCCTCTAGCTGCTCCGGCTGGTCCTGGACTTCCTCCGGAATCACAGGCTCGAATTCGAGGAGAGTTACCCCCTCCGGTACACCTATTGCATGAATGTACAATAATTATCATGGATGCATAAAGGTGCAACATGCTCGGAATGAAATGCATTTCAGAAATAAAATACTCTATTCAAGTTATTTTATTAGTACGTGCAAATCTCTTCTCCGGTGGAGAAGTACTTACCTAAGCTACTCAACCTAAGATACAGCTGTTCTTCTTCGGTTAAGGCCCTAACACCTAACAATACAAGAGTAGTATTACTTAGGTTACCATAGCAAGACATGCTGGACAGCAGCTCAAAGATTCTAACATAACTGGAGAATCCCAACTCTAAAAGATATGATCTAAGACAATCTGGAAAGCTTAAGAAATGTACCACAAAATGTTTTCAGACTACAACACTAAATTCCAAAGTTTACCTAGTCGAAATTCCAAAGTTCCAGAATCTATTCTCTCTAAACAGAGAGTAGTCAATTCTGGACTGGCACTTTAAACAGCAATAACTCCCAAACTACTAAGCCAAATGCTCCCAAATGTTGACACAAGCTCATTTACAAATTTTACTACAACTTTGGTATTTATAAGTTTTCCAGCAACCACCTTTATCCAAGGTCAAACCTAGAAATACTATCAGATGTCCAGAAAACCTAAAATTGCAAAGATTAAATATTTATTGATGTGGCAAACATTCTCTAAGACCAAACTAATACTACTACAAGTTCACAAATGTCACAAAAACACCAGAAAGTAAGGTGTGCCCACCTAGAATATTTATTTAAACTCATTTCTTAATTTACTTAAGTAATTAAGTGGAATTTCAAACATATATGTAAACTGCTCCTAAAATTCCACAAAAATTACAAGAGGCTCTCTGACCCAAAAAGAGGCTACTGTAAAAATTTTAACTAAATTTATTCAAAGGAACTCTCTGAACAAAATTCACAAGCCAAAAAGGCTGATTTTTGTATAAATAATAAAGCATAGTAAAAAGTGTCAAACAACAGATTTCTTAATTTTCTTGGACACTCTAGGGTACCAAGACATTCTCCAAAAATTTATATGAACATTGCACATGTAGAAAAATTACTAAAATTCATTTAATTATTTTCTAGAATAACAAGATAGCTTTATAACTTAAAAAGTACTTAAGCACTACTGCCCAAATTTTTACCAAAGCTAGAGCAAGTATAAATTAGTCTACCCACCAAATTTCATAATTTTTGGAACACTGAAACTCAAGATATGATTTAAACAAGTTTGCATGTGATATAAAACACATTTCAAGGACCTATTTAAATATCCCAGAAAACAAATATCACCTAGCAAACTCATATTTTTCTAAAATACTACACATCATGTAGATCCTAACAAAATTTATCTCATGATTTTTGAGCAAGTAAAACCCTAGATAAGAAAATCATAAACATCAACCAAATCTGTGAAAAAAATAAGAAACTGGATTTTCCAAAAAAAAACAAAAAGGCACTGGGCCGGCCGACCCGCCAGCGCGGCCCCGCTCGAGTGGCGCGGCCCGCTCGGCCTCCCGCCCGCGCGTGCGCGTCTGCCAGGGTGGGGGCCGCTGTCAGCGAGAGGGGGACAGGGGAGCGACGGGCCGAGAGCTCCGGCGAGCGGATTCACGCCGCCGGCGGCTCCCCTGGCCAAGCCGAGCATACCACCATGCTCTCCACTCCAAACCGCATCTAGGCATGTACTTTTTCCCAACTCTACCGTGCCGGAGCACCCTTGCCGACGGTGAGAGCGGACAGCAGCGAACGCGTGGCGGTACGCCGGCGTGCTCCGGCCGCTAGATGGCCGGCAGAGGGGTGCGCCCGCTTCCTGGAACCCTGGCGGACTTCCCGAGGTTACCCAAACAGATTGGGATGGGGTGGAGCAACTTGGCTGCGTGAGCACCTAGCCGTCGGCCATGACGGCGGTGCGTGGCCGTGTTCCGGCTTGACCGGACCGAGACTGGCGGTAGCGTCAACACTCGAGCATCTAGGTGTGCAGGGGAAGAGGGACCATGAGCGAGGGAAGACGGAGGAGTGCGGTGCGGTGCTGGCCACGGTGACTCTCAACCACGGCGGAGCTCCGGTGACATTTGGAATGGGCGGACGCGACAATGCGGCTCACCTTGGGCTCGATTGATGTCACGGGTTGGTCGAGGAGGTGCAGGGCAGTGTGGTGGTGTGAGGGGTGTTGATTTGGCCGGTAGGAGTATGGCAGCGAGCTCTCATGGCCGCGACAAGGCACACGGCGGCGATGCGGCTCGGGGCGTCCGCCTGAGCTCGGGAGGAGCAAGAGAGAGGGCAGAGGCGCGAATGAGGTTTGGGGCGGCATCGTGGCGCCCTTGAAGCCCTCGCGGTCGGACTGGTGGGGCCACGGCCGGTGTACGGCTGCCACCACGCGGCCACACGTCGACGACGGCCTGCGGCCGGTCGGCCACGCTGGTCTGATAGACTGAAACGAACCGGCATTCAGCGACTGACAGAGCAAGTTTGATGCAGATTATCTCCTAATCCATCTCGAGTTAGCAGAAGATGACAATACCAAAATTGTGGAGCTACATGAGGGCTACAAGTTTGCCAATTGGAGTTTGGACTGGTTCGGCCTGGATTTGAAACTACAGGGCTCCAAAGTAGTGTACTTGGAAACTGAAACCTAGTTTCAGTCACTAAGCCGACTGAAACCCGATTTTCTAGACACCATATCTCCTAAACCATTTAGAACTAGGTGATGGTGATATTAACAATGTTGTAGAGCTATGTGTGGACAACAACTTTGTCAATTGGCTCAAAGACTGGTTTGGCCTAGTTTGTGAGTTACAAGTTGCTAAAGTGAGGTACAGTGAAACGGTTTTCCGCTCCACACTTAGCTAAATTTGCTAAGTCCCAAATCAGCCCCTAATACTGACTTGTGGGCCATTTTTGAGCATGTTCTGATCATTTTCATGAGATGGCCATATTAGAACTTTTGTTCCTTATGAAATCCTCTACAACTTTGCTTATGGTTGCTCCTTCATGCAAGATTTCTAAGCTGGACTTTTTAATTGGTCAAACTAGATCACTCTAGGGTTCCAAACTTGGTCAACAACATTTGGAAGGGCAATTTGGTAATTTTGGTCAACATGAACATTGCTCCACTACTTACCCTAAATGTAATTAAGGTGTTATAAGACCTAATTAGCCACCCTACACATTGGTTGCACAAAATTCCTAGTGTCACATACTTTGGCACAAGTAATTCAACACTTTCACCCAAATGTTGCAAACTCATGTTGCACATGTTGCATGAGTGTGTTGTACAACACTTGCTTTTTACTTCACATGAAATATAAACATATTATAAGCTTATGCATGAAATGAATGATGCTTGCTTATGCTCATGCAAATGCAATGCAATTAAGGAGCTAAACACCTGGGGTGTTACAGCCCTCCCCCCTTATAAAAATCTCGTCCCGAGATTTGGAAAGCGTACCATTTTTCATAGAATTCCTTATAACCATCCTGTAAATAGTCTTCCCGTTCCCATGTAGCGTCACTTTCGCTACCCTGATTACTCCACATTACTTTATACCACTTAACCACTTTGCTTCTAGTCACTCGTTCCTGAGTATCGATCACGCGGACTGGCTTTTCTTCGTAAGTTAGATCGGATTCCAGCCTGATATCTCCTAAAGGGACTCTTTCCTTAGGAACTCGAAGACACTTTTTGAGCTGTGATACATGGAAGACATTGAATATGGCACTCATTTCAGGAGGTAACTAGATTTTATACGCAACAGCTCCACTCTTGCCTATGATCTGGAAAGGACCCACGTATCTCGGCGCAAGTTTCCGCTTAACACCAAAACGTTGGACACTTTTCATTGGAGAAACTTTCAGATACACGAAGTCTCCAACTTCAAACTCGAGTGGTTTTCTATGACGATCAGCGTAACTTTTCTGTCTAGCTTGGGCTGCAGCCATATGTTTTTGGATGGTACGGACTTGTTCCTCAGCTTCCTCAACAAAAGCAATACCATAAAATCTCCTTTCACTAGCTTCTACCCAGTTTAGTGGAGTTCTACACTTACGACCGTACAAAGCTTCGAATGGAGCCATCTTAATACTCTCTTGATAACTATTATTGTATGAAAACTCGGCTAGAGGTAACCATTTTTCCCAAGAACCCTTGGATGAAATGACACATGCCCGCAACAGATCTTCCAAGATTTGGTTAACCCGTTCCGTCGGTCCTGATGTCTAGGGGTGATAAGCAGAGCTTCTCACTAACTTGGTTCCCAGAAGGTGATGCAAGTGCTCCCAAAAGCGAGCAGTGAACTGGGGACCACGGTCAGATATGATAGTACGAGGTATCCCATGGAGCTGGACTATCTGATTGAAGTACAACTCAGCATAGTCAGTGGGACGATAGTCCACTCTAACTGGAATGAAATGAGCTGATTTGGTCAAACGATCCACAATTACCCGGATGGAGTTATGATTTTTGACAGTAGGAGGAAGACCGACAATGAAATCCATACTTATCTCTTCCCATTTCCAACCTGGGATAGAAAGTGGTTGAAGTAACCCAGCTTTCATATGCACAGCCTTAACTCTACAACAGGTGTCACACCTAGCCACATACGCAGCTATCTCCTTCCGCATTTTGGTCCACCAATAGTATGGCTTTAAATCATAATACATCTTATTGCTACCAGGATGGATGGACAACTTAGAGGAGTGTGCTTCAGACATAATATCATTTCTAAGCTCTCGGTCCTTAGGCACAACTAACCTATCCTTGAACCATAGTACACCCTCTTCATCTATCCTGAACTGTGTAGTTTCTTGCTCTTTCATCTTACGCTTGATGTGGAATATACCAGTATTAGTCTTTTGGAGCTCAATAATTCTGCTTTTGAGAGTACAACTAACAGTGATGTTGTACAAGACTGCTGGATGTAGAAGGCGAGATCGATGAAAATCAGTTTTAACTAAGGAATGGCAATGAGACTTACGGCTTAAAGCATCCGCAACCACATTTGCCTTGCCAGGATGATAGTGCACTTGAAGGTTATAATCCTTAATCAACTAGAGCCATCTTCGTTGACGCATATTTAACTCGGGTTGGGTGAAGATGTATTTGAGGCTTTTGTGGTCTGTGTAGATATTGCAAATATTGCCCAACAGATAGTGTCGCCAGGCTTTCAAAGCATGAACAACTGCGGCGAGTTCTAAGTCATGCGTTGGATAATTCGCCTCATGCTTCCGAAGTTGTCGAGAGGTATATGCAATTACTCGGCCTTCCTGCATCAACACACCTCCCAGACCTATGCCTGAGGCATCACAATAAACATCAAATGGTTTCTCGATATCCGGTTGTGCCAAAACCGGAGTTGAGGTTAGGAGGGTTCGCAGTTGGTGAAAAGCCGCATCACACTCAGGAGTCTAGACAAACCTGGTGTCTTTCTGCAGCAACCGAGTCATTGGCTTGGCTATTTTGGAGAAATCCGGGATGAAGCGACGATAATAGCCAGCCAAACCAAGAAAACTTCGGACCTCGTGAACCGAGATAGGAGCCTTCCAGTTCAGTACTTCCTGTACCTTGGCGGGATCCACCATAATTCCTCCATTGGACAACACATGCCCAAGGAAAGGTACTTCACGAAGCCAGAATTCGCACTTACTGAACTTCGCATAAAGTTGATGTTCACGCAGTCTTGTGAGGACTATACGCAGATGTTCAGCGTGATCCTCCTCATTCACAGAATATACCAAGATGTCATCAATAAATACCACCACAAACTTGTCCAATTCCGGCATAAACACCAAATTCATCAAGTACATGAAGTGTGCGGGGGCATTTGTCAAGCCGAAAGACATAACAAGATACTCATAAAGACCATATCGGGTAGAAAAGGCTGTCTTTGGAACATCTTCCGGGCGGATTTTAATTTGATGGTAGCCAGATCTTAGATCGATCTTGGAGAAAACTTTAGCTTTAGACAACTGATCGAACAAGATGTCGATACGTGGTAGAGGGTACTTATTTTTGATAGTGACTGCATTGAGAGGTCTATAATCTACGCACATCCGCAACGACTGATCCTTCTTCTTCACAAAGATAGCAGGACATCCCCACGGCGATGAACTAGGACGAATCAACCCTTTCTTCAAAAGTTCATTCAATTGCACTTTAAGTTTAGCTAGTTCATTCGCAGGCATCCTATAGGGTCTCCTAGAGATGGGAGCCGTGCCAGGCAACAACTCAATTTTAAACTCCACATCCCGATTCGGAGGGAGCCCCGGCAAATCATCGGGAAAAACGTCTGGAAACTCATTTACTACTGGAATTTCGGTCAACACCTTTGCTTGCACAGCATGAACTTCCCCAGACAAATCAACTTTTCTAGGAAGTTGTACCAGAAAACCCTTTTGATCTGTAGGGTCTCTGAGCATAACTACCCGAGTGGATGTATCAATGAGTACCCCATTCTGACTCATCCAATTCATGTCCAAAATAACATCGATACCTAAGCCCAGCAAAACCACTAAGGTCAGCGAGTACTTTCGCCCTTCTATCTCAAGCTCAAGATTCCCCACTACTTTATTTGTGGAAATATTCCCACTTGCTGCACTAATGCAATAACCCCCACCTTCAACAGTATGCAATTTGTGTGCAAACTCTGATGCAAACTTAGGACTGATAAAGGAATGCGAAGCACCCGAATCAAAAAGTACCACTGCAGGGTGTTGATCAACTAGGAACTTACCAGCAGTGACAACCTCACCAGATGGGATTTCCTCAATGCTGTTATAATGGGCGTGCCCTTGACGGCCACCTTGGTTGACATTCTTCTTAGGGTAAGGACAGTTCCTGGACCAATGGCCTGGCTTGTTGCAGTTCCAGCAAGGCATGTTGCTAGGGGGGACACTGGAGCTGCCTTGGCCCGAATTACTCTTTGGCAGAGCCACTGTATATGCCTTACGAAACCCAGTCTTCACTGGCACCTTCTTTTGTGGAGGACGAAACTTAGCATTTGTGGCAGGAGGGCGAGGAGGAGCCCTCGGGGCAGCTGGAGCTCGAGACTGTGAAGCACTCGCCTCAATGGCCCTTTTGCGGCTCTTAGAGGCAGAATAGATAGCATTGTTGTTCTCTTGAGTCAGAGCATCACTGATAAATTCATTGAAAGTAGTGCACTTGCTAGTGCCCATAGTCTTCATCAGCTTCGGGCCTAGGCCTCTTTTAAAGCTAGCAATTTTCTTAGAATCGGTATCCACAAACTCAGTGGCATACCTTGCCAGGTTGTTGAAAGATTGCAGGTATTCAGTCAAGCTTTTATTGCCCTGCGACAGCCTCATGAATTCTGTGTATTTGATAGCCATAAGACCTGGAGGAATATAGTTTCCACGGAATGCAGCCTTGAACTGGTCCCAAGCAATCGGGACATTTGCAGGCAGTGTGGAACGATAGTGGCTCCACCAAATACCCGCTGGACCATGCAATTGGTGAGAAGCATATTCAGTCTTTAGCTCATCAGTCAGGCGAAGCAGACGAAACTTTTGCTCAATAGTATTCAACCACTCATTAGCTTGCAGTGGTTCCTCTGCCTCCTTAAAGAGCGGGGGCTTAGTATCAAGAAAGTCCTTGAAATCACTGTATTGATTGGGTTCTGGGCCCTGGCGGCCAGGACGAGCCTCCCGGTTGGCAAGCTGGCGCATAGCATCTGCCAACATGCGCTGCCCTTCGACCACTGTTTGCATCAGCTCAGCCGGGGTAGGTGGTGGCGGAGGGGGTGGCTGTTCCTCATCCTCATTGCCACGACCCCGATGAAGATTGTACGACATCTGCAAAATGCATAGCCAATGAGCACTGACGATGTGGGAAATTTGTAGATGAATTATTGTAAATATGTCAACTGACTTCATGAAATAGACTTTTCAAAATACTCATGACACAATACTTCATCACAACCGCACAATCTCTTCAAGCGGACCAAATGGTGCAATCATGCGAGAGAACCCAACAAGATGTACTTTGATAAAGGCTCACACACAAGGAGCACAGCAGTTACTGAACCGTTTACGTTAAAATCTACGTGATTTTTGATCTTTTGCCCGGTACTTGGATTCAGTTTCAAAGTGTTTAGTTGACTGAGAAAGGCTACTTCAAACTGATCACAAAGAGACTTCTCAACGGTAGAGTTCCATGGTGGATCATGACTAGCCACCTCGATACCAGCGCGTGCCAAGCAGCACAACCTTATGTCGCGCGCCATAGGAGGCCCTCGGTTTTGTCGCGGCACCGAAGGGTGCTAATCGTGACACCATCATCGAATGCCACTCAATAAGCCATCCAATTGCGATCGAAATTAACAGGTTCCAACTAAACATCCAGGAAACATAGGGTTCAACCTTACATCCCAAAAGTTAAGTTATTACAAAGCCTCACTCCATCACAGGGAGGGCACAAGGACGATCCTAACATCATAGCTACATGATAACTACTCTAAGCATCGTCCTTAGAGTCGGTGTCATGGATCTCCCCGTCGTCCTCATCACTAACAGGCTCTAACTCCTCATCTTCTTCTTCTTCTGGTTCTTCTTCTGGTTCGGCATCTTGGGGTCCGTTGACCTCCACTTCATCATCATTTTCAGCCATGAAGATTCCCGAACCCATGTCCTCATCTGCATTGATATTTCTAGGCAGCAGAGGATTTAGCTGGTTGTTCAGGCGGTGCACTTCTTCATGAAGATTGTCATTGTATTCTTCAGCATTCTCCAATTGCTGTTCGAGCTCAAACTGACAAGCTCTTAGAACGTTCTCCTCGTGCCAGGCTTCATCCCTCTGGTTCATGACACGGACCAACATACGTTGACAGTTGCGATTTGCTACTGTCAGCCTCTAGACTGCAAGGGTTTCCTGGTCACGATCACGAATCACTTGCTCCAGTTGCTGACGCGCTGCATTCCTGGCAGCAGTCACTTCAGCCAACTCTGCCCTCAGCCTTTCCACCTCAGTAGGCTCAGGGCGGGGCTCACGTGGAGCGAGCTGGTGACGAGGTGCCCTGCCTCCAATGGACTTACGAGCGGTCCTCTTGGTACGTGCCATCTGTAGCAACAGATAAGATACGACTTAAAGTGAGGATCATTTAGGGGATACGAAATTTACTTTAGTCGGGAGTACTGAAATTTTTAAGGAGGGAGTAAATGATATGTATGATATAATTAAACATGATGCATGCACGTTCCGTACGCCCTCTCACCTTAGTAGAAACCTAAAGTTCTAACGCTAGGCGGTGGTATACATACGTTCTCTCATATAAGCGAAACTATCGGTCTACTCGTTACGCTGTTAGTGTACCTGCAGAAAACCTCATTTCAGCCCAACAGTTTCCCAATATATGCACACAAGAAAGCAGTAATTTAAATACTTTCCATATACACATCCCCTGATGTATATACTTCAGTATCAAAGCTACCCGATATAAAGGTTCCCACAATTAAGTGCTTACGTAATTACATGGTTTAAACATGTAAGTATGCAAGTCACCAAAACTACTCTCCCCTAGATCGCCGGTTGGACGATCATGCTCTCACAACTCACACTTACCAGAGCGTCGAGGCAATTGATCCATACATTACCACCCAAGTGGATGGCATCCATACAATATCACGCCGTATGGACGACGAAACAAAAACAAACAAGGCCCCCAAGTTAGTCTTTATAATAAGCCACCTAAGAGTCCTTATTTGGGCTAAGGGATGTAATCACTGGCATACCTAAAAAATAATTTTTAGTGTTTTAACCCTTTTTCATAATCAAATATTTTTGTTTTTAAATACTCGTATGATGTTTTTAATGTTGAATTATGCTCTGGTACCAGCTGTAACAGAACCGACCAAATTATAAGAGCACAAGTACAAAAACAAGCATCGAAGCGCTCAAATTTTCGAACTTGAGCCCATATAATCCCGGTAGTCAATCGAAACCATGAAGGATTTCAAACCAACCTGCTTACAACCAGGATCACATCATTCAACATACAACATCATACGTTACATTTCACAAGTAGTTCCGAAATAAGTTTACACACACGGAGTCGCAATTATTACAAACCAAGTTTATAAAGTAGCGGAAGCATAACACACACCAGATGTTAACTACTGCCAGTCTTGATGATCAACAACCCACAAAAGCATGAGGAAAGTACATAAAAGATGATCACGCCCAAGTGATCTAGTCTTCTTCACCCGTAGGGTGGAGACAAGTTTTGCAGAAGCCTTGATAGAGCATATCATCTGCAACAGGAGGGAATAAACCCTGAGTACTGGAATGTACTCAGCTAGAATTACCCGTCGAAAACCAGAAATAAGATGACACCAAGGATTATGCAAGGCTTACACAAGAGGCTAGCTGACATAACATTTTGCATAAAGGCATAAGTAATTGAAACTCTTATAGCCTGTACTAGCAGTTATTTTTAGCATTTACCTATCATCTATCTTAGCACCTGTACTAAACATGCACTTGATTATAATCAAACAATTATCATCATTATATCCAGAGCAGGTATGAATTGTGGCAACATTGTATCATTCCCTTAACCACCGGTTCATTTAATGAGATCTACGTTGCCGCTGCTCAAGTCAAGTGCTCACTAACCGGGAGCGACGGCGATTCGAATCGAATTCCTATCCAGCTGGAGGGGTATTTCTAACACTCACCGTGCAGACCCCTGCCAGGGTCGCACAGGCCACCGTTTCATATGATTCAGGAATCGCGGGTCCGAATAATGTCGCGACCCCAAGGGCGACACTCTGCCAGGTGATAGGGACTCTAACCCCCCCTTGGTCTCACGCCAATGTCCCCAAGCACATCCTTTCTCTCCTCCAAGAAGCAACCTACCATTCGATTCCTGGCCTGAATCACATTACTCGGCTTCGCGGTCGGAATGGCTTATCTGGCCAACTAAGTGTTAGACTGCGTTCAACATGACTCAAGGACGTACAGCGAATCGGTCCTTAAACGACTCAGACGGGCATAGCTCCACACCCAAGACGTGAAGTGTCTTGCGGCTGTACTATCGAACTCCCGCCCGGTCTCAATTTCATTTTTAAGCATGGTTCCATCCACGATAGCCATAAAGCCACTCGTGACTCCTTCCTACATCTCGCGGATGACCGGAAATCACCCGACTTCTACCGTACTAAGCAGGGCTAAGCATTGACATGTGCCTAAACCTAATATAGGATTAAGTACGATATCTGGACAAGGACAGGTATAATGCAACAAGTGTTTTCATATAACTCCTACAACTTAATGCATTAAACAATTAAAAGTACTCAAGATTAATTTATAAAACAGTAGGTTCAGCATGCACCGGGGCTTGCCTTTCAGAAAGGTCGAAGGCCGGTGGTCAGGACACTCAGGTAGATCTTCGGCAGGAGCTTCGTCGCCGGCTGGTTCCTCTAGCTGCTCCGGCTGGTCCTGGACTTCCTCCGGAATCACAGGCTCGAATTCGAGGAGAGTTACCCCCTCCGGTACACCTATTGCATGAATGTACAATAATTATCATGGATGCATAAAGGTGCAACATGCTCGGAATGAAATGCATTTCAGAAATAAAATACTCTATTCAAGTTATTTTATTAGTACGTGCAAATCTCTTCTCCGGTGGAGAAGTACTTACCTAAGCTACTCAACCTAAGATACAGCTATTCTTCTTCGGTTAAGGCCCTAACACCTAACAATACAAGAGTAGTATTACTTAGGTTACCATAGCAAGACATGCTGGACAGCAGCTCAAAGATTCTAACATAACTGGAGAATCCCAACTCTAAAAGATATGATCTAAGACAATCTGGAAAGCTTAAGAAATGTACCACAAAATGTTTTCAGACTACAACACTAAATTCCAAAGTTTACCTAGTCGAAATTCCAAAGTTCCAGAATCTATTCTCTCTAAACAGAGAGTAGTCAATTCTGGACTGGCACTTTAAACAGCAATAACTCCCAAACTACTAAGCCAAATGCTCCCAAATTTTGACACAAGCTCGTTTACAAATTTTACTACAACTTTGGTATTTATAAGTTTTCCAGCAACCACCTTTATCCAAGGTCAAACCTAGAAATACTATCAGATGTCCAGAAAACCTAAAATTGCAAAGATTAAATATTTATTGATGTGGCAAACATTCTCTAAGACCAAACTAATACTACTACAAGTTCACAAATGTCACAAAAACACCAGAAAGTAAGGTGTGCCCACCTAGAATATTTATTTAAACTCATTTCTTAATTTACTTAAGTAATTAAGTGGAATTTCAAACATATATGTAAACTGCTCCTAACATTCCACAAAAATTACAAGAGACTCTCTGACCCAAAAAGAGGCTACTGTAAAAATTTTAACTAAATTTATTCAAAGGAACTCTCTGAACAAAATTCACAAGCCAAAAAGGCTGATTTTTGTATAAATAATAAAGCATAGTAAAAAGTGTCAAACAACAGATTTCTTAATTTTCTTGGACACTCTAGGGTACCAAAACATTCTCCAAAAATTTATATGAACATTGCACATGTAGAAAAATTACTAAAATTCATTTAAGTATTTCCTAGAATAACAAGATAGCTTTATAACTTAAAAAGTACTTAAGCACTACTGCCCAAATTTTTACCAAAGCTAGAGCAAGTATAAATTAGTCTACCCACCAAATTTCATAATTTTTGGAACAATGAAACTCAAGATATGATTTAAACAAGTTTGCATGTGATATAAAACACATTTCAAGGACCTATTTAAATATCCCAGAAAACAAACATCACCTAGCAAACTCATATTTTTCTAAAATACTACACATCATGTAGATCCTAACAAAATTTATCTCATGATTTTTGAGCAAGTAAAACCCTAGATAAGAAAATCACAAACATCAACCAAATCTGTGAAAAAAAAATAAGAAACTGGATTTTCCAAAAAAACAAAAAGGCACTGGGCCGGCCGACCCGCCAGCGCGGCCCCGCTCGAGTGGCGCGGCCCGCTCGGCCTCCCGCCCACGCGTGCGCGTCTGCCAGGGTGGGGGCCGCTGTCAGCGAGAGGGGGACAGGGGAGCGACGGGCCGAGAGCTCCGGCGAGCGGATTCACGCCGCCGGCGGCTCCCCTGGCCAAGCCGAGCATACCACCGTGCTCTCCACTCCAAACTGCATCTAGGCATGTACTTTTTCCCAACTCTACCGTGCCGGAGCACCCTTGCCGACGGTGAGAGCGGACGGCAGCGAACGCGTGGCGGTACGCCGGCGTGCTCCGGCCGCTAGATGGCCGGCAGAGGGGTGCGCCCGCTTCCTGGAACCCTGGCGGACTTCCCGAGGTTACCCAAACGGATTGGGATGGGGTGGAGCAGCTTGGATGCGTGAGCACCTGGCCGTCGGCCATGGCGGCGGTGCGTGGCCGTGTTCCGGCTTGACCGGACCGAGACTGGCGGTAGCGTCAACACTCGAGCATCTAGGTGTGCAGGGGAAGAGGGACCGTGAGCGAGGGAAGACGGAGGAGTGCGGTGCGGTGCTGGCCACGGTGACTCTCAACCACGGCGGAGCTCCGGTGACATTTGGAATGGGTGGACGCGACAATGCGGCTCACCTTGGGCTCGATTGATGTCACGGGTTGGTCGAGGAGGTGCAGGGCAGTGTGGTGGTGTGAGGGGTGTTGATTTGGCCGGTAGGAGTATGGCAGCGAGCTCTCATGGCCGCGACAAGGCACGCAGCGGCGATGCAACTCGGGGCGTCCGCCTGAGCTCGGGAGGAGCAAGAGAGAGGGCAGAGGCGCGAATGAGGTTGGGGGCGGCATCGTGGCGCCCTTGAAGCCCTCGCGGTTGGACTGGTGGGGCCACGGCCGGCGTACGGCTGCCACCGCGCGGCCACGCGTCGACGACGGCCTACGGCCGGTCGGCCACGCTGGTCTGACAGACTGAAACGAACCGGCATTCAGCGACTGACAGAGCAAGTTTGATGCAATTATCTCCTAATCCATCTCGAGTTAGCAGAAGATGACAATACCAAAATTGTGGAGCTACATGAGGGCTACAAGTTTGCCAATTGGAGTTTGGACTGGTTCGGCCTGGATTTGAAACTACAGGGCTCCAAAGTAGTGTACTTGGAAACTGAAACCTAGTTTCAATCACTAAGCCGACTGAAACCCGATTTTCTAGACACCATATCTCCTAAACCATTTAGAACTAGGTGATGGTGATATTGACAATGTTGTAGAGCTATGTGTGGACAACAACTTTGTCAATTGGCTCAAAGACTGGTTTGGCCTAGTTTGTGAGTTACAAGTTGCTAAATTGAGGTACAGTGAAACGGTTTTCCGCTCCACACTTAGCTAAATTTGCTAAGTCCCAAATCAGCCCCTAATACTGACTTGTGGGCCATTTTTGAGCATGTTCTGATAATTTTCATGAGATGGCCATATTAGAACTTTTGTTCCTTATGAAATTCTCTACAACTTTGCTTAAGGTTGCTCCTTCATGCAAGATTTCTAAGCTGGACTTTTTAATTGGTCAAACCAGATCACTCTAGGGTTCCAAACTTGGTCAACAACATTTGGAAGGGCAATTTGGTAATTTTGGTCAACATGAACATTGCTCCACTACTTACCCTAAATGTAATTAAGGTGTTATAAGACCTAATTAGCCACCCTACACATTGGTTGCACAAAATTCCTAGTGTCACATACTTTGGCACAAGTAATTCAACACTTTCACCCAAATGTTGCAAACTCATGTTGCACATGTTGCATGAGTGTGTTGTACAACACTTGCTTTTTACTTCACATGAAATATAAACATATTATAAGCTTATGCATGAAATGAATGATGCTTGCTTATGCTCATGCAAATGCAATGCAATTAAGGAGCTAAACACCTGGGGTGTTACAACCTGCATGTGCAAAAATTGCTGTACGCCCTCCTGATCACCTCCCGCAAGCTTCGCCACTATGAAAGCCACAAGATTATTGTGGTAACAGATTTTCCACTCAGAGACATCCTACATAATAGAGATGCAACAAGGCGCATATCTAAGTGGGCAGTTGAACTGGGCACTCCCAACGTTGATTTCACCCCATGAAAAGTGATCAAATCTCAAGCCCTAGCTGATTTTTGTTGCCGAATGGATATAAATCCAACGACATACGCCAAACGCCATCCTTGACCATTGGAAGATGTACTTTGATGGATCACTCAAACTATGCGGAGCTGGCACAGGCGTTCTCTTCATCTCCCCAGATGGGAAACAACTCAAATATGTCCTTCAGATATTATGGCAAGCCACGAACAATGAAGTAGAGTACGAAGCACTCATCCATGGGCTCCGGGTAGCTATCTCCCTTGGAATCAAGCGGCTTCTCGTCTACGGTGATTCGGCAGTAGTTGTCAATCAAGTCAACAAGGATTGGTACTGCACCAAAGATAACATGGATGCTTACTATGCCAAAGTACACAAACTAAAGAAAAACTTTCAAGGATTAGAAATTCTACATGTTCTGTGTGACTCAAATGTCGCAGCAGACATCCTCGCAAAGCTAGGATTGGACAGGGCGAAGGTCCCACCCGATGTGTTCGTAGAGGAGTTGTCAGCACCATCTATCAAACAACCCGGTGAGATAACCCCTGAACTCCCAGCACCAGCTACTTAGATTTTTGTAATCACCTAGTCGTGGACTCAAGACTCCATCGATTACATCAAAGAAAACAAGTTATCGGCAAATAAAGAAGAAGCTACTCGGGTAATACTAATAAGCACGAACTATGTCCTCGTGGGAGACAACCTATACAGAAGAGTCGCATCGTTAGGAGTACTCCTCAAATGTGTCTCATCAGAAAACGACAAAGAGATCTTAGACGAAATCCACTCAGGTTGCTGTGGAAATCATGCCGCTTCAAGAACGTTGGTCGAAAAAGCATTCCGCACCAGATTCTATTGGCCAACTGCTTTGAAAGACACAGACAAACTCATCAGAAAATGTAAAGGTTGCCAAATGTTTGCAAGACAGGCTCACGTCCTAGCACATAATCTCGTCTGCATCCCACCCGCTTGGCTGTTCTCCTGCTAGGGGTTGGATCAAGTAGGACCTCTCAAGAAAGCCAAGGGCGGTTTCGAGTACATCTTTGTGCCTATTGACAAGTTCACCAAGTGGATCGAGTACAAACCACTCATAAAATACAGCGCAGCCAAAGCAGTCGAGTTCATCCAGGACATCATGCACCGCTTTGGCATGCCCAATCGAGTCATCATAGATTTGGGTTCCCTCTTCATGGCTATAGAATTCAAAAGTTGGGCACAGGATTGCGGCATCAACATAGATTATGCATTAGTCGCACACCTAGAGGCCAACGGACAAGTAGAGAGAGCTAACGGACTCATACTAGCCGAATTAAAACCTAGGTTGTATGAAGAACTAGAGGACTATGGATCCAGGTGGATTGAAGAGTTGCCCAAAGTAGTATGGGGGCTACGAACTCAAGTAAGCAAAGCCACCGGATACTCACCTTTTTCTTAGTCTATGGATCAAAAGTTGTATTACCTGCCAACCTGATATGGACATCACCAGGGATCGAGCAATATGACGAAGGAGAAGCCAAGCACACATGAAGACTAGAACTAGACAGTATAGAAGAAGTCAGGGTCAACACCACCTTACAGTCAGCTCGTAACCTCCAAGGTTTAAGACGCCACTACAACAAAAGTACCCAACCTTGTTCCGTCCAAGTCTAGGATCTAGTACTTCAAAGAATACAAAAGACAGATGGACGTCACAAACTACTCAGTCCATGGAAAGGCCCTTTCATCATCGCCAAGGTCACCGAACCAGGAACATATGAGATGATGACTAAGGATAGGATACAAGTCAGGAACTCATGGCACATCAGCCAGTTACGAAGATTCTACGCCTAAAAAGCACAGGACTGATTCTTCTGCAGCAAGAAAACACTATGTAATCAAGATTCATGGTCAAAGTAAAAACGATAATGTTCCTTAACAACGATTGTCTTGCTAAGATCTACAAAACCTATCCCAGAGTTATTCAGCTCGGATGAGAGCAAAAGAGCTGAAAAGAAGCTTGAGCTCGCCCTATCCCAAGCCTTTTTAGGCTTGGATGAGAGTAAGAAGGCTGACAAGCCAACACTCGACCAATCCTGAGTTGTTTTCATAGCATGGATGAGAGCCAGATAGCGCTCACCCTATCCCAGAGTTAGTCAACCCGGATAAGAGCAAAAGAGCTAAAAAGAAGCTTGAGCTCGCCCTATCCTAAGCCTTTTCAAGCTTGGATGAGAGTAAAAAGGTTGACAAGCCAACACTTGACCGATCCCGAGTTGTTTTCACAGCGTGGATGAGAGCCAGATAACGCTTGTCCTATCCCGGAGTTATTCAACCCAGATGAGAGCAAAAGAGCTAAAAAGAAGCTTGAGCTCGCCCTATCCCAAGCCTTTTCAGGCTTGGATGAGAATAAGAAGGCTGATAAGCCAACACTCGACCTATCCTGAGTTGTTTTTACAGCGCAGATGAGAGCCAGATAGCGCTCGCCCTATTTTTTATGGCGCAGATGAGAGCCAGATAGCGCTTGCCCTATCCCGAAGTTATTCCACACCACACAAAAGAACCCGACTGACCTAGCGCCAATGTTTGACAAGACTCATGAAGACGTAAAAATAAGAGTACGACCAGTTGGAGGGACATAACTCTAAAGCACCTAGATGCGCCCACAACGATTAAGGCTTATATCGAGTGCATAGCTAAAGAAAATTCCGAGATCTGGGAAAACAACTCGAAAAGAGTCACAAAAGGATGACTATTTGAATAATTCATGCAAAATAGTAAAGATGTATCCGAAGAGCCAGAGTTTCTTTACAAGGCAGCATATAAAGTATATCTTTACAAAGGAGGAAGGAGGCTCCTGGGCACTACAAAGCCTAGCTATCAGCTTCATCATCAGAAGAAGGGAGTTGAATATCAAGCTTCTCGGTGATGAAGTTGGCCAGATCTTCAACTTCAAGATCATCATTCTCGATGGACTCCAAGTAGTTGTCATCATCGGCTTCCTCCCTAAGCTTTTCTAGAGGGACCGTCAGAGCAAGAACCCAGATATGTGCCAAGACGTTCTCGACGCACGTCTGGACCCCCTTCGTGATGAAACTCTGGAGGCGCACAAGGATCAGTGGGATAAAGTCACCCCAGGTCCTTAAATAGAAGCACTGAGCCTTAGCACCATCTCAAGCCTCTCTGCCTTATGATAGTCATTGTTGGTAAGTTGTCCAGCAGGAAAAGGTGTAATCTCCAGAAGCAGGTGAGGAGTTGGAAGCTCATCGAACAATGCTCTCATGTTGTAGCAGCAAACACTTTCGCCATGAGCACTTTCCCTCCTAATTTGGCAACCTTGATTGGTAATTTAAACATGAGGACTGTCAGATTTCCCAGATGACTCTCGCAAGGTGGCCATGGCATCATCCCTGCTCTGCTTCGCCTCAATGACTTGCGCGCGGAGAGCCCTCTTAGAAGTTTGGCACCCTTGGCGCTCGGTATCTAGCTCCACCTCCTTACTAGTCAGCTCCGCCTTCAGCTGCCTCAATTCAAAGGCTAGCTTCTTCTCAGTCTCACCCAAGCCAAAGAAGCTAGAGTGATCCCGAGAGAAGGACTTCTCCCATAGAAAAAGGAAGGAAATGAGAAAAAGAAATAAAAGAAGCCAGAATGCCAAAAACAAGAAAGAAGAAGATACCTACCTGAAGCTGCTCTCCAAAAGAAGCCGCTCTAGCTGAGAGGTTCTCCCAAGCCGCGGTCAGCTTGGATAGATGATGGGTGGCATCAAACTCCAACACCACATCATCCTTCTAGACGTTGACTGCTTGAAGCGTGGCCAGAGAAGAAATCGGCAGAGGAGCTAAAACCACGACCAGAGCCGTGTCTTGCACGGTAGAGGCCCCAGCCGCCTCCGAAGCCGGTTTCTCTACCACAGTCACAGTCACCTTAGGATTGGGTGACTCAACAATGGCTTGATCAACCTAGGTCACTGCCTGCCCCACAGTTGCCTCGCTGACCGTATGCTCTGAATATTGGGACTCGGTGTGCGGACGAGCACTAGCCGACTGAGATGAAGTCGGCTGGGGGTTAGGGGAAGGCGATGACGATGACCTACAAGATGACAAAGAACTCTCCAATAAGGAAATATACAAGAAAAATGAGGAACAAGGATAGAACAAGCTAGTCAGAATTCACTCACATGGCTATTCTTCTCTTCACGCTGATACCCCTAAGCCGAATAGATGGCTTAGGAGAGGGCATGGCGGTGGAAAAAATATCATCACCGCCTTGCATCAAGGATGGCGAGATTGGCGCCTGAGTCCCTGTGAAACTCAAGCTCGACCCCCGCTTACTGCAAAAGACGAAGGTGAGATGAATTAGCAGAAGAACTCGAATCAACGTAAGACTAAACAGGAACGAACGCTCTAACTACTCACCAACGAGTAGCAAGGGCCAAACCATCTTATTCATCCTCATCCTCGAGGAGCTCAACCACGCTGCCATCTAAAAAGGAAAAGAAGTACTCGGTTAAGGACACAAACAAACACCAATGAAAGTGAAGAATATTGATACGCTCACCTAGGAGCATACTACTAGTGACTTGAGTACTTGGATGACGAGGCTTCTTGGTGGCGGACGCACTGGTGGAGGTATCATCCGCCTGCGCCCTCTTAGAGGTGGTGCAAGGAGCTCGAGAAACTGGGCGTGGCACATATTCAACATAATGACCAAATTCCCCAAAAGACATGCCTGAAAGTATAGTGACAGAGTGGGACTTACTAGTTATAGAGGCTCCCGCCTAGTTTTCATCAACCCCCGCCCCCAATAGGGTTGTTCTAGGAGGAGAGCAGGGGCAAATCATCAAAATTTCACCCCAAGTCCTACATGCAACCAAAAAATAACAAGGTAAGCAGAAGAAAGAAAGACAAAAAGTACTCGTGAAGAACAAAACAACTTATAGAAGGGGGCAAACGATCAGCATGGTACTCTAGGACCGTATGAGGGTCAACGGTCACCCCTTCAGGACCTTCTTGAGGCACTCCATCACTTCTTCTTCTGTCAACTCCAGAGCCGGAACCATCCAAGATGGGTCCTCATCTCTAGAGTACTCGAAGCCGTAGTTCTCCCTCGCCTTCAGAGGTTGAACCCGATGATGAAGGAAGCTGGCGACAATCCCAAATCCAGTTAGGCCTTGCTACTTCAGAGTCTGAATTTTCTCAAGTAGCGGCTTGATCTTCTTGAGCTCCTCACTCGTCAGAGGGGCCTTATCCCAATGGTCGTTGACCATAGGACCGGAGTTTGAATGAACAGCAAGAGGAGGGTTCATGTTCCCAGCGTAAAACCACTTGGAACGCCACTCCTTGACAGAATCAACCAAGTCATAATCGAAGAACAAACCTTTTTTGCCCTAGAAAAATTGAATCCCATAACCACCCAGAGGAGAAGTAATGTCACTCCGAGGGTGTGGTTTCAAGTGGAAGAAATAACAAAACAAGGAAATAGAAGGAAGGATTCCAAGGAAAGTCTCGTAAAGATGAACGAACCCTGAGAGATGCTGGGAGGCAGAGTCCAGCACGAATGAAGGAGAAGAAGAGAACAATCTCACCAGGGCTAGGGGAAGGAACCCGGTGCTCGCCAGGGGTCTTCCAATCAGTTAAGCCTTAATCCTAAATCAAGCCATCGCTAACCAACTCCCACAACTGATCCTTTGTGGTAGTCGGGGAAGGCCAGATCTTCTCCGCAGCCCTCATAGTGATGAACTCTTGGTTTTCAATCACCTTGAGCGCCTCCTCCTCGTCTACCAGAACCTCCTTCGGCTTGCTGCTTTATGCCTTCTTCTTGCCCATACACTGACGGTGCTCTAGTCTCACGGAGAGGATGGTGACAATGCGTGGGCGGTGGCGGCGCTTGAGCGACGACGACGATGGCGGTGGAGCTCTGAAGGGAGGTTAGGGTTTTACAAAGGTAGAATACTAGAAGGCCAAGGCAAGTAAGGAAAAAGAAGAAGAATAAGGGCCCCTTATATAGATTTACAGTAGTAAAATGCGGCCCAAACGACCCGTTAAGCCAACGGATCATTTCCACCTTTTACAGATTGCATGCCTTTCACAACGGAACAGTACAACGGCCAGATTTTAGACCTATCCGTTCGCACTGTGTTGTTGCCGAATTGTTACAGTTCGTAAAACTCAGAAAGAACTCATCATTCGTAAGATACACAATAGAGATTATAGAACGCTGCCAAAGAACCCGGAGTTTCCAGAAACAACCCAGACGATACTCAAAAGCACTCAGACAAGCAAAAAAGGAGACAACAACTCAGAAAACAAGATTTTTTCTATTACAAATATCTTCAAGAGATACAAGATTACAAATCTCACAAGACTCAATGAACTTGGTACTACGACAAACAAGGTAGCAACAAGGAGCACAGAAAGAACACGGCTCTAGAAACGACTACGTGCCCCTAGTTGCTACTCGGCAGAACACACTCAAACTGGCTACATTGTTTTCTTCGAAGGAGGAGTGCAGTGCATCCAAGATTGGTGTCAGTGGCACAGCGTGACAACATGGACCAGGTGAGGCTCACAGGCATCTGTCTACCCAAGCCTGATGTGACCTTGGATCAGATGTTGATCTGCACCAGATAGTCGCAAGGCAGAGTGGAAGGATCAACCCGGAATTGCTAGATGAGGGAACACATCCCACATCACAAGACCTCTTCCACCTGCTAGCACATACTACCTAGTACAATGCCGCTGCGAGATTAGTTTACCTCTAATCTCTATCACAAGACTTCTTCCACCCACTACAAGATATACAAGGCTTGTTTCACCAAGCGAGGACCATGCTTGTTTCACCAAGCGAGGCTAGGGAAACAAGGAGGCTTTCGAGTTCAACCATGAAATACTCGGGGGCTTGTCAATACGGGACCCATAGGGTTCCCCAGCGATATGACAACAAGTCATGGGCTCTGGCCTAGCCCACAGACTGAAGCAGGAAGGGGAGCAGCGACTGCTACACCGAATTTGGATAGTATAGGCCAGACTAGCCGGACTCCTATAGGAAAGTACCTTATGTATCTAGTACATGACACCTTCTTTGGATCCGACTAGAATTGTAACTGCACCACAACCTTCTCTTCTGATATAAAGAGGGGTTGTGGGCACCCCTGTAAAGAAAGAAGAAGATACCAATCAATCCAACGCAAAATGCTAACACCGACTGGACGTAAAGGCTATTACTTGATCATGGTCGAGGGCCTGAACCAATATAAATCAACTATCTCTTGCATTCACCATTAAGTTCCACACCAGCCGAAGCCTGAACAACTATCCTGGGTACCCCCGTGACAAGCTATCGGTGGTAAAACATCGATAGCTGGTGTTGGCGGTCATTATTGACATAATTATACCGCCAACATAAGTCCAAAAAGGAGAGAATTATACACTTCTACACACATATACCTATGCTACTAACCTATTTCCACTTGTATCGGTAGTTTTCACACGTCACAGGTATTTAGACCAGTTACAAGTGGAATGTACCAAAAAGGCGCCATTCGGGAAGGCGTAATTAGCAAAGAAGGGAAAGAAGCCCAACCAAAGAACAAAACATGGGCCAACCCACATCACCACCGAAGTCCAGACCTAGCAGGAAGCCTACAACATGAAGGAGAGGACGAGAGGGCCCCGCCTAGGTGCGGGCACGCTAGTGGCGCGACCGCGCCCTCTCCTCTGCCGCCTGGGCCCTCCTCGCTGTGGTGGTTTGGTCATAAATAGGGGCTGGCGGTGCGGGGGTAGATCCAGGAATATTCCCCCAAACTGACTAGGCAACCCCTATATAAGAGAGGGAGGGGGAGGCTCAACACACACACACACCTCACTACACACTTCACACTCTCACTTGAGCTCCCTCTCTCCACTCCACCTCTCTAGGTTAGAATTAGTTTAGTAGAAGTAGTAGAGGAGTAGAGAAGCTACCTTGGAGGGCTTGGCTCCTTGGAGAAGAATTAGTGAGAATAAAAGAGTTATCTTTTCTCCAAATAGCCATGTCTTCATCTTATGAATATAGTTTGTGTTTTGAACTAGAGTATAGTCATGTTGATATATTCATGATATATGAACTAGAATATAGTCCCTATGTCATGTTCATATCATACTTGGCTCAATGCTTTATCGTTCATACCATGTTCATGAATAGATTTAGACTTATGTTGAGGTGGTGGTTCATCATGCTTTTGGGTACGCCCAAGTCCTTTACCTATCGATCTGAAGGGTCAGGGATCCGGGGGGATTTGGGTGGTTCCTATGTATGTAGGTGAGGTGCTCGGATATATAGGGGCAGGTGAATGCATTTCATGTCCAATGGTTGAGGGGTAGGCGGCAGGTGGTGACAACCCTGTCCGTCCTTCGTAATCCCCCACGTTCGGCCATGGTGTAGGAGTACGTAAATTGTCACATGAGGTTGCTGGCAGACCAGTACTCGGTGGCCTCCTGATCCATCTCACATAGGCCTAGCTCTAGCTCATGTACATGTATGATTACTTTGCTCATAGCATATAACTATATTAAGATATATCTACTCCTCGTAGGACATTCTTTTATTCTTTATTCATTCTTCCTCTTCCCCAGAGTGGAGTGTCATATGTGTATGTGTGTGTCCACTATCTATACTACGACTGTTTACCCCTGTATGCTCATCTGGTTAGTTATGCACGTATGTCTATCTTGCTCATATCCATACTAGAACTCTTAATACCATGCCTTCCTACGGGAAAATATAAATAACGATACCCTAATAATACTTCTGGGTGAAATGCTACAACGATTGATCTGTGTGCTTGCGAATAACCTCTATAAATGTTATGACCTATCGGTTGACATTCCTGAGTATTGCTGCTAGGATAAACCAATTCTAGTAGCGATGCTAGGGAATGCCAACAGGCGTTTCTGACACTGTTACCATGGGTGGGCCAAAACCCCCATTCTTGGTGATCATGTTTAGATACGCCAACAAGCATTTCTGGCGTCGTTGTCGGGGAAGGCATTGGATAATAAGGCTCTATCATGATATGATCATGATAGCATGCATGTATGGTAGCCATTTGCTCATACAGGCTAATCTTCTATGTTATCCCCTGTTGTGGGTGAAAACAGGATAGTGCATGAGTGGTTTCGACTTGCCGAATAACTTCGTTCCAGATTCGGAGGCACTCCTAAGGAAGAAGGGGTCTCATGCCTCAACTTCTTCTGCCACTCCATCGATAACTGAACCACTCACTCCAATAGGGTTGTTCTAGGAGGAGAGCAGGGGCAAATCATCAAAATTTCACCCCAAGTCCTACATGCAACCAAAAAATAACAAGGTAAGCAGAAGAAAGAAAGACAAAAAGTACTCGTGAAGAACAAAACAACTTATAGAAGGGGGCAAACGATCAGCATGGTACTCTAGGACCGTATGAGGGTCAACGGTCACCCCTTCAGGACCTTCTTGAGGCACTCCATCACTTCTTCTTCTGTCAACTCCAGAGCCGGAACCATCCAAGATGGGTCCTCATCTCTAGAGTACTCGAAGCCGTAGTTCTCCCTCGCCTTCAGAGGTTGAACCCGATGATGAAGGAAGCTGGCGACAATCCCAAATCCAGTTAGGCCTTGCTACTTCAGAGTCTGAATTTTCTCAAGTAGCGGCTTGATCTTCTTGAGCTCCTCACTCGTCAGAGGGGCCTTATCCCAATGGTCGTTGACCATAGGACCGGAGTTTGAATGAACAGCAAGAGGAGGGTTCATGTTCCCAGCGTAAAACCACTTGGAACGCCACTCCTTGACAGAATCAACCAAGTCATAATCGAAGAACAAACCTTTTTTGCCCTAGAAAAATTGAATCCCATAACCACCCAGAGGAGAAGTAATGTCACTCCGAGGGTGTGGTTTCAAGTGGAAGAAATAACAAAACAAGGAAATAGAAGGAAGGATTCCAAGGAAAGTCTCGTAAAGATGAACGAACCCTGAGAGATGCTGGGAGGCAGAGTCCAGCACGAATGAAGGAGAAGAAGAGAACAATCTCACCAGGGCTAGGGGAAGGAACCCGGTGCTCGCCAGGGGTCTTCCAATCAGTTAAGCCTTAATCCTAAATCAAGCCATCGCTAACCAACTCCCACAACTGATCCTTTGTGGTAGTCGGGGAAGGCCAGATCTTCTCCGCAGCCCTCATAGTGATGAACTCTTGGTTTTCAATCACCTTGAGCGCCTCCTCCTCGTCTACCAGAACCTCCTTCGGCTTGCTGCTTTATGCCTTCTTCTTGCCCATACACTGACGGTGCTCTAGTCTCACGGAGAGGATGGTGACAATGCGTGGGCGGTGGCGGCGCTTGAGCGACGACGACGATGGCGGTGGAGCTCTGAAGGGAGGTTAGGGTTTTACAAAGGTAGAATACTAGAAGGCCAAGGCAAGTAAGGAAAAAGAAGAAGAATAAGGGCCCCTTATATAGATTTACAGTAGTAAAATGCGGCCCAAACGACCCGTTAAGCCAACGGATCATTTCCACCTTTTACAGATTGCATGCCTTTCACAACGGAACAGTACAACGGCCAGATTTTAGACCTATCCGTTCGCACTGTGTTGTTGCCGAATTGTTACAGTTCGTAAAACTCAGAAAGAACTCATCATTCGCAAGATACACAATAGAGATTATAGAACGCTGCCAAAGAACCCGGAGTTTCCAGAAACAACCCAGACGATACTCAAAAGCACTCAGACAAGCAAAAAAGGAGACAACAACTCAGAAAACAAGATTTTTTCTATTACAAATATCTTCAAGAGATACAAGATTACAAATCTCACAAGACTCAATGAACTTGGTACTACGACGAACAAGGTAGCAACAAGGAGCACAGAAAGAACACGGCTCTAGAAACGACTACGTGCCCCTAGTTGCTACTCGGCAGAACACACTCAAACTGGCTACATTGTTTTCTTCGAAGGAGGAGTGCAGTGCATCCAAGATTGGTGTCAGTGGCACAGCGTGACAACATGGACCAGGTGAGGCTCACAGGCATCTGTCTACCCAAGCCTGATGTGACCTTGGATCAGATGTTGATCTGCACCAGATAGTCGCAATGCAGAGTGGAAGGATCAACCCGGAATTGCTAGATGAGGGAACACATCCCACATCACAAGACCTCTTCCACCTGCTAGCACATACTACCTAGTACAATGCCGCTGCGAGATTAGTTTACCTCTAATCTCTATCACAAGACTTCTTCCACCCACTACAAGATATACAAGGCTTGTTTCACCAAGCGAGGACCATGCTTGTTTCACCAAGCGAGGCTAGGGAAACAAGGAGGCTTTCGAGTTCAACCATGAAATACTCGGGGGCTTGTCAATACGGGACCCATAGGGTTCCCCAGCGATATGACAACAAGTCATGGGCTCTGGCCTAGCCCACAGACTGAAGCAGGAAGGGGAGCAGCGACTGCTACACCGAATTTGGATAGTATAGGCCAGACTAGCCGGACTCCTATAGGAAAGTACCTTATGTATCTAGTACATGACACCTTCTTTGGATCCTACTAGAATTGTAACTGCACCACAACCTTCTCTTCTGATATAAAGAGGGGTTGTGGGCACCCCTGTAAAGAAAGAAGAAGATACCAATCAATCCAACGCAAAATGCTAACACCGACTGGACGTAAAGGCTATTACTTGATCATGGTCGAGGGCCTGAACCAATATAAATCAACTATCTCTTGCATTCACCATTAAGTTCCACACCAGCCGAAGCCTGAACAACTATCCTGGGTACCCCCGTGACAAGCTATCGGTGGTAAAACATCGATAGCTGGTGTTGGCGGTCATTATTGACATAATTATACCGCCAACATAAGTCCAAAAAGGAGAGAATTATACACTTCTACACACATATACCTATGCTACTAACCTATTTCCACTTGTATCGGTAGTTTTCACACGTCACAGGTATTTAGACCAGTTACAAGTGGAATGTACCAAAAAGGCGCCATTCGGGAAGGCGTAATTAGCAAAGAAGGGAAAGAAGCCCAACCAAAGAACAAAACATGGGCCAACCCACATCACCACCGAAGTCCAGACCTAGCAGGAAGCCTACAACATGAAGGAGAGGACGAGAGGGCCCCGCCTAGGTGCGGGCACGCTAGTGGCGCGACCGCGCCCTCTCCTCTGCCGCCTGGGCCCTCCTCGCTGTGGTGGTTTGGTCATAAATAGGGGCTGGCGGTGCGGGGGTAGATCCAGGAATATTCCCCCAAACTGACTAGGCAACCCCTATATAAGAGAGGGAGGGGGAGGCTCAACACACACACACACCTCACTACACACTTCACACTCTCACTTGAGCTCCCTCTCTCCACTCCACCTCTCTAGGTTAGAATTAGTTTAGTAGAAGTAGTAGAGGAGTAGAGAAGCTACCTTGGAGGGCTTGGCTCCTTGGAGAAGAATTAGTGAGAATAAAAGAGTTATCTTTTCTCCAAATAGCCATGTCTTCATCTTATGAATATAGTTTGTGTTTTGAACTAGAGTATAGTCATGTTGATATATTCATGATATATGAACTAGAATATAGTCCCTATGTCATGTTCATATCATACTTGGCTCAATGCTTTATCGTTCATACCATGTTCATGAATAGATTTAGACTTATGTTGAGGTGGTGGTTCATCATGCTTTTGGGTACGCCCAAGTCCTTTACCTATCGATCTGAAGGGTCAGGGATCCGGGGGGATTTGGGTGGTTCCTATGTATGCAGGTGAGGTGCTCGGATATATAGGGGCAGGTGAATGCATTTCATGTCCAATGGTTGAGGGGTAGGCGGCAGGTGGTGACAACCCTGTCCGTCCTTCGTAATCCCCCACGTTCGGCCATGGTGTAGGAGTACGTAAATTGTCACATGAGGTTGCTGGCAGACCAGTACTCGGTGGCCTCCTGATCCATCTCACATAGGCCTAGCTCTAGCTCATGTACATGTATGATTACTTTGCTCATAGCATATAACTATATTAAGATATATCTACTCCTCGTAGGACATTCTTTTATTCTTTATTCATTCTTCCTCTTCCCCAGAGTGGAGTGTCATATGTGTATGTGTGTGTCCACTATCTATACTACGACTGTTTACCCCTGTATGCTCATCTGGTTAGTTATGCACGTATGTCTATCTTGCTCATATCCATACTAGAACTCTTAATACCATGCCTTCCTACGGGAAAATATAAATAACGATACCCTAATAATACTTCTGGGTGAAATGCTACAACGATTGATCTGTGTGCTTGCGAATAACCTCTATAAATGTTATGACCTATCGGTTGACATTCCTGAGTATTGCTGCTAGGATAAACCAATTCTAGTAGCGATGCTAGGGAATGCCAACAGGCGTTTCTGACACTGTTACCATGGGTGGGCCAAAACCCCCATTCTTGGTGATCATGTTTAGATACGCCAACAAGCATTTCTGGCGTCGTTGTCGGGGAAGGCATTGGATAATAAGGCTCTATCATGATATGATCATGATAGCATGCATGTATGGTAGCCATTTGCTCATACAGGCTAATCTTCTATGTTATCCCCTGTTGTGGGTGAAAACAGGATAGTGCATGAGTGGTTTCGACTTGCCGAATAACTTCGTTCCAGATTCGGAGGCACTCCTAAGGAAGAAGGGGTCTCATGCCTCAACTTCTTCTGCCACTCCATCGATAACTGAACCACTCACTCCAATAGGGTTGTTCTAGGAGGAGAGCAGGGGCAAATCATCAAAATTTCACCCCAAGTCCTACATGCAACCAAAAAATAACAAGGTAAGCAGAAGAAAGAAAGACAAAAAGTACTCGTGAAGAACAAAACAACTTATAGAAGGGGGCAAACGATCAGCATGGTACTCTAGGACCGTATGAGGGTCAACGGTCACCCCTTCAGGACCTTCTTGAGGCACTCCATCACTTCTTCTTCTGTCAACTCCAGAGCCGGAACCATCCAAGATGGGTCCTCATCTCTAGAGTACTCGAAGCCGTAGTTCTCCCTCGCCTTCAGAGGTTGAACCCGATGATGAAGGAAGCTGGCGACAATCCCAAATCCAGTTAGGCCTTGCTACTTCAGAGTCTGAATTTTCTCAAGTAGCGGCTTGATCTTCTTGAGCTCCTCACTCGTCAGAGGGGCCTTATCCCAATGGTCGTTGACCATAGGACCGGAGTTTGAATGAACAGCAAGAGGAGGGTTCATGTTCCCAGCGTAAAACCACTTGGAACGCCACTCCTTGACAGAATCAACCAAGTCATAATCGAAGAACAAACCTTTTTTGCCCTAGAAAAATTGAATCCCATAACCACCCAGAGGAGAAGTAATGTCACTCCGAGGGTGTGGTTTCAAGTGGAAGAAATAACAAAACAAGGAAATAGAAGGAAGGATTCCAAGGAAAGTCTCGTAAAGATGAACGAACCCTGAGAGATGCTGGGAGGCAGAGTCCAGCACGAATGAAGGAGAAGAAGAGAACAATCTCACCAGGGCTAGGGGAAGGAACCCGGTGCTCGCCAGGGGTCTTCCAATCAGTTAAGCCTTAATCCTAAATCAAGCCATCGCTAACCAACTCCCACAACTGATCCTTTGTGGTAGTCGGGGAAGGCCAGATCTTCTCCGCAGCCCTCATAGTGATGAACTCTTGGTTTTCAATCACCTTGAGCGCCTCCTCCTCGTCTACCAGAACCTCCTTCGGCTTGCTGCTTTATGCCTTCTTCTTGCCCATACACTGACGGTGCTCTAGTCTCACGGAGAGGATGGTGACAATGCGTGGGCGGTGGCGGCGCTTGAGCGACGACGACGATGGCGGTGGAGCTCTGAAGGGAGGTTAGGGTTTTACAAAGGTAGAATACTAGAAGGCCAAGGCAAGTAAGGAAAAAGAAGAAGAATAAGGGCCCCTTATATAGATTTACAGTAGTAAAATGCGGCCCAAACGACCCGTTAAGCCAACGGATCATTTCCACCTTTTACAGATTGCATGCCTTTCACAACGGAACAGTACAACGGCCAGATTTTAGACCTATCCGTTCGCACTGTGTTGTTGCCGAATTGTTACAGTTCGTAAAACTCAGAAAGAACTCATCATTCGTAAGATACACAATAGAGATTATAGAACGCTGCCAAAGAACCCGGAGTTTCCAGAAACAACCCAGACGATACTCAAAAGCACTCAGACAAGCAAAAAAGGAGACAACAACTCAGAAAACAAGATTTTTTCTATTACAAATATCTTCAAGAGATACAAGATTACAAATCTCACAAGACTCAATGAACTTGGTACTACGACAAACAAGGTAGCAACAAGGAGCACAGAAAGAACACGGCTCTAGAAACGACTACGTGCCCCTAGTTGCTACTCGGCAGAACACACTCAAACTGGCTACATTGTTTTCTTCGAAGGAGGAGTGCAGTGCATCCAAGATTGGTGTCAGTGGCACAGCGTGACAACATGGACCAGGTGAGGCTCACAGGCATCTGTCTACCCAAGCCTGATGTGACCTTGGATCAGATGTTGATCTGCACCAGATAGTCGCAAGGCAGAGTGGAAGGATCAACCCGGAATTGCTAGATGAGGGAACACATCCCACATCACAAGACCTCTTCCACCTGCTAGCACATACTACCTAGTACAATGCCGCTGCGAGATTAGTTTACCTCTAATCTCTATCACAAGACTTCTTCCACCCACTACAAGATATACAAGGCTTGTTTCACCAAGCGAGGACCATGCTTGTTTCACCAAGCGAGGCTAGGGAAACAAGGAGGCTTTCGAGTTCAACCATGAAATACTCGGGGGCTTGTCAATACGGGACCCATAGGGTTCCCCAGCGATATGACAACAAGTCATGGGCTCTGGCCTAGCCCACAGACTGAAGCAGGAAGGGGAGCAGCGACTGCTACACCGAATTTGGATAGTATAGGCCAGACTAGCCGGACTCCTATAGGAAAGTACCTTATGTATCTAGTACATGACACCTTCTTTGGATCCGACTAGAATTGTAACTGCACCACAACCTTCTCTTCTGATATAAAGAGGGGTTGTGGGCACCCCTGTAAAGAAAGAAGAAGATACCAATCAATCCAACGCAAAATGCTAACACCGACTGGACGTAAAGGCTATTACTTGATCATGGTCGAGGGCCTGAACCAATATAAATCAACTATCTCTTGCATTCACCATTAAGTTCCACACCAGCCGAAGCCTGAACAACTATCCTGGGTACCCCCGTGACAAGCTATCGGTGGTAAAACATCGATAGCTGGTGTTGGCGGTCATTATTGACATAATTATACCGCCAACATAAGTCCAAAAAGGAGAGAATTATACACTTCTACACACATATACCTATGCTACTAACCTATTTCCACTTGTATCGGTAGTTTTCACACGTCACAGGTATTTAGACCAGTTACAAGTGGAATGTACCAAAAAGGCGCCATTCGGGAAGGCGTAATTAGCAAAGAAGGGAAAGAAGCCCAACCAAAGAACAAAACATGGGCCAACCCACATCACCACCGAAGTCCAGACCTAGCAGGAAGCCTACAACATGAAGGAGAGGACGAGAGGGCCCCGCCTAGGTGCGGGCACGCTAGTGGCGCGGCCGCGCCCTCTCCTCTGCCGCCTGGGCCCTCCTCGCTGTGGTGGTTTGGTCATAAATAGGGGCTGGCGGTGCGGGGGTAGATCCAGGAATATTCCCCCAAACCGACTAGGCAACCCCTATATAAGAGAGGGAGGGGGAGGCTCAACACACACACACACCTCACTACACACTTCACACTCTCACTTGAGCTCCCTCTCTCCACTCCACCTCTCTAGGTTAGAATTAGTTTAGTAGAAGTAGTAGAGGAGTAGAGAAGCTACCTTGGAGGGCTTGGCTCCTTGTAGAAGAATTAGTGAGAATAAAAGAGTTATCTTTTCTCCAAATAGCCATGTCTTCATCTTATGAATATAGTTTGTGTTTTGAACTAGAGTATAGTCATGTTGATATATTCATGATATATGAACTAGAATATAGTCCCTATGTCATGTTCATATCATACTTGGCTCAATGCTTTATCGTTCATACCATGTTCATGAATAGATTTAGACTTATGTTGAGGTGGTGGTTCATCATGCTTTTGTATGCCCAAGTCCTTTACCTATCGATCTGAAGGGTCAGGGATCCGGGGGGATTTGGGTGGTTCCTATGTATGCAGGTGAGGTGCTCGGATATATAGGGGCAGGTGAATGCATTTCATGTCCAATGGTTGAGGGGTAGGCGGCAGGTGGTGACAACCCTGTCCGTCCTTCGTAATCCCCCACGTTCGGCCATGTTGTAGGAGTACGTAAATTGTCACATGAGGTTGCTGGCAGACCAGTACTCGGTGGCCTCCTGATCCATCTCACATAGGCCTAGCTCTAGCTCATGTACATGTATGATTACTTTGCTCATAGCATATAACTGTATTAAGATATATCTACTCCTCGTAGGACATTCTTTTATTCTTTATTCATTCTTCCTCTTCCCCAGAGTGGAGTGTCATATGTGTATGTGTGTGTCCACTATCTATACTACGACTGTTTACCCCTGTATGCTCATCTGGTTAGTTATGCACGTATGTCTATCTTGCTCATATCCATACTAGAACTCTTAATACCATGCCTTCCTACGGGAAAATATAAATAACGATACCCTAATAATACTTCTGGGTGAAATGCTACAACGATTGATCTGTGTGCTTGCGAATAACCTCTATAAATGTTATGACCTATCGGTTGACATTCCTGAGTATTGCTGCTAGGATAAACCAATTCTAGTAGCGATGCTAGGGAATGCCAACAGGCGTTTCTGACACTGTTACCATGGGTGGGCCAAAACCCCCATTCTTGGTGATCATGTTTAGATACGCCAACAAGCATTTCTGGCGTCGTTGTCGGGGAAGGCATTGGATAATAAGGCTCTATCATGATATGATCATGATAGCATGCATGTATGGTAGCCATTTGCTCATACAGGCTAATCTTCTATGTTATCCCCTGTTGTGGGTGAAAACAGGATAGTGCATGAGTGGTTTCGACTTGCCGAATAACTTCGTTCCAGATTCGGAGGCACTCCTAAGGAAGAAGGGGTCTCATGCCTCAACTTCTTCTGCCACTCCATCGATAACTGAACCACTCATTCCTATACCAGCTGCTACCAACGCTATGGTCCAGAAGTCACTCCATGAGTTCTCCATCTCGGCTGTTGCCAACGTGGCTACCAGGCCCGCTGTCAATATCGGTGACAAGAATTTCGAACTGAGGACCGGGCTGATCACCATGGTGCAGGCCGGTCCATTCTGTGGACTGCCCAGTGAGGATGCCAATGCTCACTTGGCACACTTCTCCCTTGTCATCAAAGACGTCACACCCGAGGCTATCAGGTTCCGTCTGTTTCCCTTCTCCCTTGTGGGAAAGGCGAAATAGTGGTTCTACAAGGACAAGGAAGTTGTGAACACCTGGTGAAAGGTCCTTGTTTGGTTTTGGTAATTGAGTGACAACCTTAGGTGGACTAATTGTGTTTATGTGAGATACACAGAAAATTAGTCCACAGGTGATGGTGTCATGAAGGAGCTCATTGCATATGAGACATGACACGAAGTCATGTGACCAAGGTGGAGAAGATCAAGATGAGGCTTGACTTGATGGACCGGTTGCTAGGGTGAAGGGCAAGTTGTGTGATGGCTTGGCGCCGAATGACCAATGCAACAGTGAAGAGCAAGTGAGGTCAAGATCAATGAACCAATATGGTCACGTGATGATATGAAGTGGATCATACCATTTGGTGAATGGTTGGTGCATGTGTTGCATCAACGTCAGAGGAGATAGAGTGGAATGCGCAAGGAAAAGGTATAACCTAGGGCATTTCCATTTCACCAGTCATAGGTGTGTAGAGAAGTTGATGACCGGATTTAGGATAGATGGCCGTACTGTTAAGAGGGGCAAACTTGTTTGCATATTGGTCATCTAGTGCCACTTGAGCGATCTAACTTTGCATACGTGTTAGGATCGAGTGACGAGACAAGTTGAGTGCCTAACTTCTTTGAGAAAATAATTGTAAAAATACTAACACACATGCATATGGTGTTTTACACATGGTGGTGTTGGCACATTTGCAAAGGAGAATGTGTTGGAGTTAGTGTTGATCAACTTGGAGAAGAGAGAAAGGTTTTTCGGTGTTCTCCGGACACTAGGATGACTCTTGGAGTGGAATGCTGCTTTGATCCATTGCGAATTGGATCAAGTTCTTTAGTGGGTTGTGTAGCCCTCTGAGTAAGCTTTCCAAAATGTCCAAGATCATCGAAATCGGAGTTTGGAGCTAAGAGATATCGCCGTTTTACTGAAGAGTGGTCTGTGACCGGACTCGTGACCGGATGCGTCCGGTCAGCACCTGCACGTCCGGTCAGTGTTTTTCACGGGCGAAAGTGACCGGACGCTGCAGCGAGTCCGGTCAGTGTTGACCGGACGCGTCCGGTCGCTTCGGGAGCTTACTGGAACCTCTCTGTTCGCTGTTTCGCTGCGACCTGCGCGTCCGGTCCTATTAGTGACCTGCACGTCAGGTCAATACAAGTTTATACGCGCAAAAACTAGTCGTTGGAGCACACTACTGGCCTGCGCGTCCGGTCCATTTGACCGGCGCATCCGGTCGACCCGAAACTTGCCCAGTAAGGGGACTAACGGCTCTATTTCATTATGGAGTTATAAATAGACGTTGTGGCCGGCCATGGCCGGTAGCTGAGCACACTTTAGCCTTAGTGGCTTATGTTGTGGTGCTTGGGAGCCCTCTAACTCACTCATGCTTGATCGAGTGAGAAAGCGATTCTAGTGCGATTGCATTGTGAGATTGCATCGAGTGGCACTAGGTGATCGTGTTGCAAGCCGGTGGTGCTTGTTACTCTAGGAGGTTGCCACCTCCTAGATGGCTTGATGGCTTGTGGCTCCGTCGAAACTCGCAAGAAGATTGTGCGAGGCTCTGGAGAAGCTTTGTGAGGGGGATTGTGCTCACCCCGCGGGGATCGTGAAGAGCAACTCTAGTTGAGCGTGTCATTGAGCTACCACACTTGATGGTGGGTTCTTGCGGTGCCTTTTGAGAGGCTCGGTGTGTGACCGATTAGCCGCCGAACCACGAAGTGTTGGTCGACACAACGGGGACATAGCTTGGTGGCAACCAAGTGAACCTCGGGAGAAAAATCACCGTGTCAACATTGTTCCTCATCTTCTTGGTGGTTTGCCTTCGTGCAACACAAGCTTGTATTTACTTTCATATATACTTGTGCTTATGTAGTTGCTCTCGTAACTAGTTTGCTTGTGTAGCTTGCTAGTTGTCTTCTTGCTTGTGTAGCTAGAAGCTTCCCCTTGCATGAGTAATTTGGTTTGTGTAACCTTGTTAGTCACATTGCTTAGTTTGTGTAGCTAAGTGATTTGCGCTCTCTAATTTGGCATTAGTTGCCTTGTTATTGAGCTTTGCTAGTGAGCTTTACTAGTTGTGTAGGAGCTCCCTCGGTTGGCAAAGTACTAGTGCATATGTTTGTGTGACCTTGCTCTAGAATTGATTAGGTGAGCTCTTGCTAAGCTTAGCACCTTAGTTGCTTATTTAGGATCCTTGCAAGGTGCTAGAGAACTTAGATATAGGGGTGTAGTCTTGGCTAGATTGATAAGTTTAATTCCGCATTTGTTTCAGTTAGCCAACGTGTTTAATTTTAGAAAGGACTATTCACCCCCCTCTAGTCCTCCATCTTGACCCTTCAAGTGGTATCGGAGCCGGGTCTCTCATTTGCGGTCTTCACCGACCCGAGAGGATAGCGGCTTATGTGTTAGATGATTGTGTGGAACACATTTTTGATGGCACTCACTATGCACGGTGGAAAAATCACATGCTTGATCATTTTCATGCTCTTGGCCCTAAGTTTTGGTGGATCATAGTTATTGGCTTTTCTCATGACTTGGACAGGTGTGGTAACTGTACCCAAGCTAAAAGGATTGCCGAACACTTGATGCACAAGCTAAGTTTTATCTAATCAAAGCTTTGAATGATGAGGTTTTTGACAAGGTGAGGGGTCTCTCAAGTGTGTAACACCCTGGTGTTAGTTAACCTCATAATGCATTCATAATGCATGATCATGGCATGACATTACCATAAGCATCGTCATTTCATGTGCATCCTTGCTTGAAACATGACCTTGCAACATTGTGGTTTCTATGTGCTTCCGTTATGTGTTGCTAGGGTTTTGTATAGATGACATATGTGATGCTTTTGTGTGACTCGGGGGCTTGAAAACGTCTCTGATATGTTAGTGGAGCAAAATGAGCTAGGGTCTATATTCATGTTTTGACCAAAATCCAATTTGACTAGGTTTGACCGTAGTTTGACCATAGCACTGATCTGCTTTGACCGATTTAAAAGTGGTATCTAGAGACCTTGCATGGAGGTTCACCCTTTACCAAAGTTGTAGAAAATTTATCAAGGAACAAAAGTCTCAATATAACCATCTCATGAAAATGGATAGAACATCCTCAAACAGGGCCCACAAGTCAGGTTTCTATGTTGTTTCAACACTTAGCAAATTTTCTAAGTCTTGTGTACTGACTTACAGTTTCAGTGTACCCCAGTTTAGGGCTCTACGGTTTCAAATATAGGCCGAACTAGCTTAAGTTCGTATTGGCAAAGTTGAAGCCCTCACATAGCTCTACAAGTTTTCTAATATCAACTATCGCTAACTCAGGCTGGTTTAGGAGTTAAGCTTCGATCAATATCGACTGTCGGTCACCTATGGACTGAGATAGTTTCAAGTGCACCCCTTTGCAGGCTTGTAACTTGCAAACCAATCCGATCTAGTTCAAGTGACAATAAACTTGATTGAAGAGCTCACTGAGACCTACATAAAAGCCTACTGTAACTTTTGCTAACTTAGCTTGGGTAGAGAGTTTTTGGACACTTAAAACCGGCTGTCAGGTCATGCACTGGACTGCATCGATGTCGATCGTTTTAGAGTTAAAAATCCGAACGCGTTCGCGTCATGGCCGACCGTTTTCAGAACATCGGTGCCATGTGGTCTCCACGTGTCGGGGCTGCACCATGCTCAAGCTCGTGAAGGCGCCACGCACCCCGGCCTCCCTGCCTCGCTGCTCATCCTTTTTCCCCCCGCTCTGTCCTGTACGCATCCGCGCCCACAACGCGCATGGCCGCCGCGGCAAGCCACTGACCTGCACGCCACCATCGCCGCATCACAGCTCGCCCACTCTCGCTAGCAGTTCCGCCAGTGCCTAGCCTACCGCACTGACGTGTTGGCCTCGCCTCTAGGGCCACACGCTAGCCGGAGGTCGTGTTCCGCCACCGCCATTGCTCCGGACTTCACAGAGCAAGGCCGCCATCGTGGCCGGCCCCGCATCAAGCCTCACCGAGCTACATCCGCCTCGTTCCCGTGCCACCAAGTCACGTGGACCGTGGAGCGCCCATGGATTCCACCGCTACTGCGGTAGACCTGCCGGAACGACTTCACCGCGGTAAGCGCTCCGCCATGACCGCCCCGAGCTCAAGCTCGATTGTGCTCTCCTTGTTTGCTTGTTGCTTGAGTTGCTTCGCGTTCCGTGAGTCTCGGGTGTGGGTCTTGCTGGCCACAAGACGTTATCACCTGATTTCTTTACATTGGCGTGCAACGCCGAAGCTCCGGTGAGCTCGTGTTCCCGCCATGCTTGCGCCACTTGTGGCCACGTCGTTCTAGTCGATTTCATGCTTTGCTCTTTGGTCCGTCAGCTTCGCCTTGTTGTCTGGAACATGTAGGCATAGATGGTTGCCCGTACGATGACCATTTTCGTCGCCGTCGTTGAACGCCGCACGCCGCCGTCCGCCATCATCGGCATCGAGCACGTGCCACTGCAGGAGAGGCTAGGAAGATGGGGTTCCTAGGTGCGGGGTGACGTGTAGAGCGTGAAGGAGTGCTCGGCCTCGCCGAAGGGGTTGCCGGCGGTGATGAAACGCCGACCGGAGCTCCTCCCCTGCTCTCCGGGAGTATGACGGGCGGGACCCTCATGCCAGTGCCGATCTCCCTGTCTTGCCCAACTGGGCTGCTTAGCGGGCCGAGCCGCGTGCTGGGCCGAGCTGGCATGGTTGGGCCGGCAAGTGTTTTTGTTTTCTGTTTTATTCATTTATTTGATTCCTGTGTAAACTTCAAAAACATGTATCTCCTGTTCTAGAGGTCCAAGTGGGGTGATTTAAATTTTGGTGTGCTCTAAATAATGTCTAGTTTATTATAAAAATATAATGTGTGCCATGTTTTGTGATGAAATAAATAGTTATTATTTATCTCTTTTATTCCTGTGGAAAAAGGAGAAAATGATATCTTTTTATGTGAAGCTCCAAATGATATGAAATTTTTATAGTAAACTGCTCATACCTTGAATAGCTTATGATTAAATTTTTATGCAATTTGGATGTGGTTTGGTGGAGTTATATAATTATCTTGTTTTGCTTGAATGGATCTTGTGTGAATATTTATGATTTTTCTATAGATCCAGTAAGGGTGAAACTTGGTGAGTGTTGTTCTTATGTTAGAAAGATGCTAGGAAAAATATGAAATCTGTTGTTTGATACTTTTCAATAGGGTTTCCTATTTATGCTAAATATAGACATGTCATCTGTTATTTTGGATATATCAAGTTCTGCTCATCCAATTGATTGGAAATTTTTATGATAGCCTATGTGAAGCATTAGGTGGCTACTGTAATTTTTGTAGATTTATATATATATTTTTACTATATGTTTCTTTAATCACCTAATTAACTAAATAAATTATAAAAAAATATTAAATGATTTATTTAGAAGTTGGAACTATACTTTTTGAGGTTCCTTTGGTATGCACAACAAGTTGGTAAACTTGGTTTGGTCTAATTGTGCTTTTGAATCGTCATTAATTATTTAAGTTAGTGAATATGCCATTTCTGGACAGATTTACTAGTTAAGAGAATTAACCTATGTTAATGATGTTTTCATGCTTGGTGATTTATAGAAAAGTTGTTGAAAATTTCATGAACTAGTTGCTGGTAAATTTTGGTAGCATTTGGACATATAGTTTAGAAATGACAGCTGTCCCAAGCTGAGTTCAGTTTTGGAAGTGCTCTCTGTCTTTTAGAACAGATTCTGTATGTATGCTATTTTAACTTGGTAAGTGATGAAATCATGCTTAGATGTTTATAAATGAAATATAGACAATTTCATAAGCTTTCCAGAATGTCCTCTTGCAAGTCATTTGAATTGGTAGAACTCCAGTTATGAATGTTCTTAGCTACTGCTGATAACTTGTTGGAAATGTCAAATTGCTGGAATCTTGTTATGTGTGTGTTTAGTCTTAACCTTGTGGCACTTAGTGGTTTCTTAGAGATGTTCAAACATGTTAATACCAGAGAGGAAATTTGCACCTAACCTTGAAGTGATTTGATTAGAGTGCCTTAAGACTTGGTTTTGTGCTAATGATGTTGCAATATCATTACATTCATCTTCACATCATTCATGCATGTTCAAAAATCATCATGTCATCCTTCGTGCATACATGAAATTCATTGGATGCATATTCATGCAATAGGTGTGCCGAGAATCGTGATACGAGCAAAGTCCCGCCGGACGTGGAACCTGAAGTTGGAGTCTGTTCTAGAGCCGGAGGCCCAGTCCGACGAAGCCGGAGAAGGCGTGGGAATCGTTCTTGAAGCTGACCCTTGATCTATCTTCTTTCGGTTAAGGCAAGCCCCGGAGCATTATAAGCCTCCTACTTTCAAAGCAATTATCTATATATACATGTTATATGTATTGTTGCATTACGTGATAGGAGTTGGTTGGAAACCCTTGCTGCACTGATAACACTCCTTGTCCAGCAATTCGAACCTTGAATCCTATGTAGACTGGATCGTATCTATGCTTAGCCCGGCTAAATTAGACCGATAGAAGTCGGGTGATTTCCTGTCACCTGCGAGATATAGGGACTTATCAGGTCACGGTTGGCTATATTTGCTATCGTGGAAGTGACCCATGTGTGATAAAATGAAATGAGACCGGGCGGGATGATGATAGTGAAACAGCAAGGCATGGAGGTCTTGGGTGTGGATCTATCCCCATTTGTGTCGATTAAGGACTGAGACCTGGAGCCTTCTATGTCATTTTGAACGCATGCCTGACATTTAGTTGGCTGGCCTGAGGTTGCCGACCGTGAAGCCTAGTAGCTCAACTCAGGCTGCAAAGTCGAAAAGTGAAAGTCACCTCGGAAGGGAGCCAGAGGGTCTAAGGGCAGGTGAGTTAAAAGTCCTGAGCATCCTGGCCACTGGTATCCCTGAGAACGCGGCGCTGTTCGGGCCCACCCTGAGTTGTACCAAAGGTTATCTACGGCTGCCTTTAGCGGGGTTTGCCGGGTGAGTGTCAGGAATACCCCCCTCAACTGAGTTGGAATCGATTCGAGTCGCCGTCTCTCCCGGATAGTGAGAAACTTGACTAGTTATCTCCAGCGTAGATACACTAATGATTAATGATGATTCGGAATTGATGATAATGATGATGATAGCCTTATTATACCTGCTATGGTTAATATTGTTTGCTCCTAATAAAGTGATTGCTCTAGTACAGGTGCAAATCTAGATGACAGGTTAATGATTATTAACTTGATGCTTAAGCATTAATGATTACTTATCTGTAATAAGCTTTTCTGCAAATGAGTCAAGCTAGCCCACTTTATAAAGCCTTGCATACTCCTTGGTGTCACCTTTGTTTCTGGTTTTTGTCGGGTAAGTCTAGCTGAGTATCTTCTCATACTCAGGGTTTATTCCCACCTGTTGTAGGTAGCAGATTCGTACTTGTTGCTGCAAGTATTGTCTTCGCCATGTGGGTGTGAAGACTAGACCATATGGGCATGGTCTCTGTAGTATCTCTTCTGGTATGCTTTTGCAGGATGTGACTATGTACTGGCAGTATTTGATTATTAAATGGTTTCAGAAATTATGTTGCTTCCGCTAATCTGTATTTTAGTTTTGTAATAAAATTATTTGTACTCCGATGTATGAGAGCTACTTACGAACTATTGTAACAAGTGTTGTGTTATGTTGAATCACTACGATCTTGGTTGCTCTTGGTTTGGTTTGAAATCCCTCGTGATTTCGTGGACTACCGGAGTTATATGGGCTCAAGTTTGAGAATTTGATCGTTTCGGCCATTGTTTTTGAACTTGTGCTCTTATAATTTGGACGGTTCCGTTACAGCTGGTATCGGAGCAAGATTCAACAGTAAACACGTCATTTGTGTATTTAAACAAAAGCTTTTGTGAAAAATCTTAATTCTAATCTAAAGAATGCCAGTGGTCATATCCTATATGCCCAAATAAGGACTATTAGGTGGCTTACTAAAGTACTAACTTGGGGGTTCTTGCTTGTTTTCTATTTTGTTGTCCATACGACGTGCTATTGTATGGATGCCATCCGTTTGGGTGGTAATGTATGGATCAAAGTACCTCTACGCCCTGGTAAGTGGGAGTTGTGAGAGCATGACCGTCCAACCGTCGGTCTAGGGGAGAGTAGTCGTGGTTACTCGCATACTTACATGTTTAATCATGTGATTATGAAAGTACTTAATTGTGGGTATATCTGTCGGGTAGCTTTGATACTGAAGTATATACATCGGGGGATGTATGTATGGAAAGTATTTAGTTTACCGCTTTCTTGTGTGCTATATTAGGAATTGTTAGGCTGAAATGCAATTTTCTGCAGGTACACTAACAACGTTTCCTGTAGAACGACTAGTTATCGTTATTGAGAGAACGTGTGTATGCCACCAAACTATACGCTAGAATTTTGAAATTCTTCCTAGGTTTGTGAGGACGTACAGTTCGTGCATGCACCATGTTCGCATCATACATTGCATTCTGCATTACTCCCTCCCTTATAAATTGCTTATCCCATTCTTTTAAAATTTTCTTCCCTCCAAACGGTTGTCCCATAAATAGTTGCATTCTTTCATGAAGAATTGGGGGTGGTCAACCAACCTAGTGGAGTGATCAGTAGTGTCAGCCTTGAAACCCAATTCATACCTGGCCGTGAAGGAAAGCAAGACAATTTCAAGATGTATCTCCTCGAGTTGGAATGTGTTTTGATATGCAATTCGCCTCTCCATTGCTTCTACCCTTGTAACTATCCTTGTTTGCTACCCCATCTTTGGATCATATTGTTTCCATACGCCTAATTCCTGACACGTGGGGATTCCTCATGGGTGTGTGTTCGATAATGGTGTTGCGATTAGTACCCCATGGTGCCACGACGAAACCGGGAGCCTCCTGTGGCGCGCGACACAAGGTTGTGCTGCTCGGCACGCACAGGTATCAAGGATTGCTAGTGATGATCCATTATGGAGCTACACCAATGTGTTATCTTCTCATGAACTTTTTCCTTGGCTGTCATTCCCTATCTTGTCAGAAAATCAGTACCTCAAACCAAGAGATTTCCTTCTTCTGAGATTGGAATTTGGATAGTTGGATACAATCTCTTCCTCCTGCCTATATGATTCGTCAGCAGCCTTCCGACATCATCAACGCTTACTAGTTTCACCTACTTGCAGATGTCTCGTCAGCTTCGCCCTAGCAGTCAGAGTCATGGACATACAGGACTGTCATCGTCTCCTCCGCAACTTACCTCTGCTGAGTTGCTGCAAATGCTTGCCGAAAGTCAGTGTGCCTTGGATGAGAGTGTCAGAAACCATGTCCATCAGGAACCTGAGCCTGCCCAGTACAGCAGCTATAAAGATTTCTTAGATACTGAGCCTCCTATTTTTCGAGAAGCAGAAGAACCACTTCAAGCAGACGAATGGGTGAACACTATTAAACAGAAGTTCCGTGTGCTCAAGGTGGCAGATGATATGAAAATAGAATATGCTTCGCAACAGTTGCAAGGACCTGCAGGTGTTTGGTGGTGTCACCATTGGAATACCCTGCCTGAGAATACGGAAGTAGTTGGGATCAGTTCAAGGAAGCATTTCGGGGACATTATATTCCTGCTGGTCTCATGGCAATCAAGCACACCGAGTTTATGAAGCTCACTCAAGGGGACAAAAGTGTAACATAATATCTACATGCTTTCATCAACTTGTCAAGATATGCTTCAGAATTTGTTAATACGGAAGTTAAGAAGATTGCAAGTTTTAAAAGAGGGCTGTGTCCCAAATTGATGAAGGCCATGTGCAATAGCAAATGTGCAACTTTCAACGAGTTTGTCAGTGATACTATCCTTCAAGAGAATTGTAATGCTGTGTATGCTACTTCTAAGAGCCATGAGAAATCTCATGAATCTAAAGCACCAACGACCAATACTCTGGTGGTGATTACACCTCAGTACTATTCACCTAGCATATCTACTAGATATCACCCATATCAGAAACGAGATCCGGTCAAGAGGAGCAGTATTAAGAAAGGAAAGCCTAAGGCACCGCCAAGTAACTGACCATGTTGGAATTGCAAGATGTCAGGTCATTGGGCCAGAGATTGTCCTCTCCCGCAGAAGAAATCAAATGATAATAAGGCAGATGTTTGTAAAGGATGGGTTCGATACACCACGGTGGAATCCATTCCTACAGGTGAGATTATCACTGCTGATGCATTTTTAGTAAATCAACACCCTGCAATTGTGCTGTTCGATTCAGGTGCTTCCCACTCCTTTATTAGTTCAACGTTTGCAGCCAAGCATGATATGAAGGTCATTACATTAGATAATAGTGGTTATAATATTAGTGCTGCTGGAAATAATATTTCAACCAACCAATTGGTCTTAGGAGCAAAGATCGAGATAGAAGGACGTCTATATGATCTAGATCTCGTGGTATTACCAGGATTGGGCCTAGATGTAATCTTAGGTATGAAGTGGATGAGTGGAAACGGTGTTCTGATCGACACCTCTATGAGAGTGGTTATGTTGAGGGATCCAAAAGATCAACAAGCTTTTCTAGTGCAACTTCCTAGAGACATTAGTCCTCAGACTACAGTTACCGCTATGATAGCAAAAGCAAAAGAGATTGCAGAAGTTCCAGTAGTGTGTGAATTTCCAGATGTTTTTCCTGATGAATTGCTAGGATTACCTCCAGATCGTGATGTAGAGTTTAAGATTGAGTTAATTCCAGGTACCGCACCAATTTCCAAAAGACCGTATAGAATGCCGCCGAATGAGTTAGCTGAACTCAAGACCCAACTTAGTGACCTTTTACTGAAAGGGCTAATCCATCCTAGTTCTTCTCCGTGGGGTTGTCCTGCTATCTTTGTGAAGAAGAAGGACCAGTCTCTACGTATGTGTGTAGACTATCGACCACTCAATGCAGTCACTATCAAGAACAAGTATCCATTGCCGCGTATTGATATCTTGTTTGATCAGTTGTCTAAAGCAAAGGTATTCTCGAACATTGATCTAAGATCTGGTTATCACCAAATTAAAATCCATCCAGAAGACATACCAAAGACCGCTTTCTCTACCAGATACGGGATATATGAATATCTTGTCATGTCTTTTGGTCTGACCAATGCTCCTGCACATTTCATGTACCTGATGAATTCAGTATTCATGCAAGAGCTGGACAAGTTTGTGGTGATATTCATTGATGATATTCTGATCTATTCTGAAAATGAAGAAGAACATGCTGAGCATCTGAGAATTGTTTTATCTAGATTGCGTGAACATAAGCTTTACGCCAAGTTCAGTAAATGTGAATTCTGGTTAAAGAAGGTACCTTTCCTCGGTCATGTATTGTCTGGTGAGGGAATTTCAATAGACCCGACTAAGATATAGGAAGTTTTGGATTGGAAGGCACCAACTACAGTACATGAAGTTCGGAGTTTTCTTGGATTGGTTGGCTACTATCGTCGTTTTATTCAGGATTTCTCTAAAATAGCTAAGCCTATGACTCGACTACTTGAGAAGGATAGGAAGTTTGATTGGACTCCGGAGTGTGAACAACCTTTCCGCACTCTACAGATTTTGTTGACATCAGCTCCTGTAGTAGCGCAACCTGACATTGAGAAACCGTTTGATGTGTATTGTGATGCATCGGGTACTGGTTTAGGTGGCATACTTATGCAGGGAGGCCGAGTTATTGCGTATGCTTCACGTCAGTTAAGAAAACATGAAGTTAACTATCCGACTCATGACTTGGAGTTAGCTGCTGTAGTGCATGCTCTGAAAATCTGGAGACACTATTTGCTTGGAAATATATGCAATATTTATACAGATCATAAGAGTCTTAAGTACATATTTACTCAACCTGAGTTAAATATGTGCCAGAGAAGATGGTTAGAGTTGATCAAGGATTATAACCTCCAGGTGCATTACCATCTGGGTAAAACAAATGTGGTTGCCGATGCCTTGAGTAGAAAATCTCACTGCAACTCTCTGATAGAAGAAGATTTTCATTTGTCCCACCTCTTACATCCTATTGTAATCCATCATATCACTGTAGATTGTTCTTTGAGAAGTAGAATCATTGAGTTACAGAAGACTGATACTGGTGTATTTCACATCAAGAGAAAGATGAAAGAGCAAGAAACTAAGCATTTTCGAATCGATGAGAAGGGAATTCTCTAGTTCAAGGATAGACTCGTGGTGCCAAAAGATAGAGAGCTCAGAAATCAAATCTTATCTGAAGCCCATTCTTCTAAGTTGTCTATCCATCCTGGCAGCAGTAAGATGTATCAGGATCTCAAGCCGTATTATTGGTGGACCAAGATGAAGAAGGAAATTGCAGCCTATGTCGCTAAGTGTGATAATTGTTGTAGAGTTAAGGCCATTCACATGAAGCCTGGTTTACTCTAGCCTTTGTCTGTTCCAGGTTTGAAATGGGACGACATTGTTATGGACTTTATTGTCGGATTACCAACCACCCAAAAAGGTTTTGATTCTATTTGGGTTATAGTTGATCGTTTGACAAAATCTGCTCATTTTATCCCTGTGAAGAGTAACTATCACCCACACCAATATGCTGACATTTACTTCCAAGAAGTCGTACGTCTTCATGGAGTGCCTGGGTCTATTGTCTCTAACAGAGGACCACAGTTTACTGCTCATTTTTGGGAGTGCCTACATCAGAATCTTGAAACTAATTTGGTCCGTAGTTCTGCTTATCATCCACAGACGTCGGGGCAGACTGAGCGTGTAAATCAGATTCTTGAAGACATGCTTAGGGCTTGCATCATCTCTTGTAATGGCTCCTAGGAGAAATGGTTGCCTCTCACGGAATTCTCTTACAACAACAGTTATCAAGAGAGTATCCAAATGGCTCCTTTTGAAGCTTTATATGGTCGCAAGTGTAGAACTCCGTTGAACTGGGTGGAACCAGGAGAAAGAAGATTCTATGGTATTGACTTTGTAAAAGAAGCTGAGGAGCAAGTTCGTGCTATACAGAAAAATATATCAGCTACTCAGGCTAGACAAAAGAGCTACGCAGATAAGAGGAGGAAACCTATTGAGTTTGAAGTAGGTGACCATGTCTATCTGAAGGTGTCCCCTATGAGAGGAGTAAAGTGTTTTGGGATCAAAAGAAAGCTTGAGCCTCGATACGTTGGACCCTATCGGATCATCGAGAAAAGTGGAAGAGTAGCTTATAAGCTTAGTCTACCTCATGAGTTGGGAGCTATCTTTCCAGTCTTCCATGTTTCTCAATTAAAGAAATGTCTCCGTCTTCCTGAGGAAAGAGTAGAAGTGAGACGCATCAAATTGAAATCTGATCTTTCTTATGAGGAGAAACCGGTATATGTTCTAGATACTTTGGAAAGGGTGACTCAAAATCGAGTAGTCAAATTATACAAGGTGGTTTGGAGTAATCACGGTGAACGTGATGCAACTTGGGAAAAAGAGGATTATTTAAAGGACAACTATTCCGCTTTCTATGAAAAATGGTACGACTTTCAAATCTCGGGACGAGATTTTTATAAGAGGGGAGGGCTGTAACACCCTGGTGTTAGTTAACCTCATAATGCATTCATAATGCATGATCATGGCATGACATTACCATAAGCATCGTCATTTCATGTGCATCCTTGCTTGAAACATGACCTTGCAACATTGTGGTTTCTATGTGCTTCCGTTATGTGTTGCTAGGGTTTTTGTATAGATGACATATGTGATGCTTTTGTGTGACTCGGGGGCTTGAAAATGTCTTTGATATGTTAGTGGAGCAAAATGAGCTAGGGTCTATATTCATGTTTTGACCAAAATCCAATTTGACTAGGTTTGACTGCAGTTTGACCATAGCACTGATCTGCTTTGACCGATATAAAAGTGGTATCTAGAGACCTTGCATGGAGGTGCACCCTTTACCAAAGTTGTAGAAAATTTATCAAGGAACAAAAGTCTCAATATAACCATCTCATGAAAATGGATATAACATCCTCAAACAGGGCCCACAAGTCAGGTTTCTATGTTGTTTCAACACTTAGCAAATTTTCTAAGTCTTGTGTACTGACTTACAGTTTCAGTGTACCCCAGTTTAGGGCTCTACGGTTTCAAATATAGGCCAAACTAGCTTAAGTTCGTATTGGCAAAGTTGAAGCCCTCACATAGCTCTACAAGTTTTCTAATATCAACTATCGCTAACTCGGGCTGGTTTAGGAGTTAAACTTCGATCAATATCGACTGTCGGTCACCTATGGACTGAGACAGTTTCAAGTGCACCCCTTTGCAGGCTTGTAACTTGCAAACCAATCCGATCTAGTTCAAGTGACAATAAACTTGATTGAAGAGCTCACTGAGACCTACATAAAAGCCTACTGTAACTTTTGCTAACTTAGCTTGGGTAGAGAGTTTTTGGACACTTAAAACCGGCTGTCAGGTCATGCACTGGACTGCATCGATGTCGATCGTTTCAGAGTTAAAAATCCGAACGCGTTCGCGTCATGGCCGACCGTTTTCAGAACATCGGTGCCACGTGGTCTCCACGCGTCGGGGCTGCACCATGCTCGTGCTCGTGAAGGCGCCACGCACCCCGGCCTCCCTGCCTCGCTGCTCATCCTTTTCCCCCCCGCTCTGTCCCGTACGCATCCACGCCCACAACGCGCATGGCCGCCGGGGCAAGCCGCTGACCTGCACGCCACCATCGCTGCATCACAGCTCGCCCACTCTCGCTAGCAGTTCCGCCAGTGCCTAGCCTGCCGCACTGACGTGTTGGCCTCGCCTCTAGGGCCACACGTTAGCCGGAGGTCGTGTTCTGCCACCGCCATTGCTCCGGACTTCACAGAGTAAGGCCGCCATAGTGGCCGGCCCCGCATCGAGCCTCACCGAGCTACATCCGCCTCGTTCCCGTGCCACCAATTCACGTGGACCGTGGAGCGCCCATGGATTCCACCTCTACTGCGGTAGACCCGCCGGAACGACTTCACCGTGGTAAGCGCTCTGCCATGACCGCCCCGAGCTCAAGCTCGATTGTGCTCTCCTTGTTTGCTTGTTGCTTGAGTTGCTTCGCGTTCCGTGAGTCTCGGGTGTGGGTCTTGCTGGCCACAAGACGTTATCGCCCGATTTCTTTTCGTTGGCATGCAACGCCGAAGCTCCGGTGAGCTCGTGTTCCCGCCATGCTTGCGCCGCTTGTGGCCACATCGTTCTAGTCGATTTTATGCTTTGCTCTTTGGTCCGTCAGCTTCGCCTTGTTGTCTGGAACGTGTAGGCATAGATGGTTGCCCGTACGATGACCATTTTTGTCGCCGTCGTTGAACGCCGCACGCCGCCGTCCGTCGTCATCGGCGTCGAGCACGCGCCACTGCAGGAGAGGCTAGGAAGATGGGGTTCCTAGGTGCGGGGTGACGTGTAGAGCGCGAAGGAGTGCTCGGCCTCGCCGAAGGGGTCGCCGGCGGCGATGAAACGCCGGCCGGAGCTCCTCCCCTGCTCTGCGGGAGTATGACGGGCGGGACCCTCATGCCAGTGCCGATCTCCCTGTCTTGCCCAACTGGGCTACTTAGCGGGCCGAGCCGCGTGCTGGGCCGAGCTGGCATGGTTGGGATGGCAAGTGTTTTTGTTTTCTGTTTTATTCATTTATTTGATTCCTGTGCAAACTTCAAAAACATGTATCTCCTGTTCTAGAGGTCCAAGTGGGGTGCTTTAAATTTTGGTGTGCTCTAAATAATGTCTAGTTTATTATAAAAATATAATGTGTGCCATGTTTTGTGATGAAATAAATAGTTATTATTTATCTCTTTTATTCCTGTGGAAAAAGGAGAAAATGATATCTTTTTATGTGAAGCTCCAAATGATATGAAATTTTTATAGTAAACTGCTCATACCATGAATAGCTTATGGTTAAATTTTTTTGCAATTTGGATGTGGTTTGTTGGAGTTATATAATTATCTTGTTTTGCTTGAATGGATATTGTGTGAATATTTATAATTTTTCTATAGATCCAGTAAGGGTGAAACTTGGTGAGTGTTGTTCTTATGTTAGAAAGATGCTAGGAAAAATATGAAATCTGTTGTTTGATACTTTTCAATAGGGTTTCCTATTTATGCTAAATATAGACATGTCATCTGTTATTTTGGATATATCAAGTTCTGCTCATCCAATTGATTGGAAATTTTTATGGTAGCCTATGTGAAGCATTAGGTGGCTACTGTAATTTTTGTAGATTTTTATATATAGTTTTACTATATGTTTCTTTAATCACCTAATTAACTAAATAAATTATAAAAGAATATTAAATGATTTATTTAGAAGTTGGCACTATACTTTCTGAGGTTCCTTTGGTATGCACAACAAGTTGGTAAACTTGGTTTGGTCTAATTGTGCTTTTGAATCGTCATTAATTATTTAAGTTAGTGAATCTGCCATTTCTGGACAGATTTGCTAGTTAAGAGAATTAACCTATGTTAATGATGTTTTCATGCTTGGTGATTTATAGCAAAGTCGTTGAGAATTTCATGAACTAGTTGGTGGTAAATTTTGGTAGCATTTGGACATATAGTTTAGAAATGACAGCTGTCCCAAGCTGAGTTCAGTTTTGGAAGTGCTCTCTGTCTTTTAGAACAGATTCTGTATGTATGCTATTTTCACTTGGTAAATGATGAAATCATGCTTAGATGTTTATAAATGAAGTATAGACAATTTCATAAGCTTTCCAGAATGTCCTCTTGCAAGTCATTTGGATTGGTAGAACTCCAGTTATGAATGTTCTTAGCTACTACTGATAACTTGTTGGAAATGTCAAATTGCTGGAATCTTGTTATGTGTGTGTTTAGTCTTAACCTTGTGGCACTTAGTGGTTTCTTAGAGATGTTCAAACATGTTAATACCAGAGAGGAAATTTGCACCTAACCTTGAAGTGATTTGATTAGAGCGCCTTATGACTTGGTTTTGTGCTAATGATGTTGCAATATCATTACATTCATCTTCACATCATTCATGCATGTTCAAAAATCATCATGTCATCCTTGGTGCATACATAAAATTCATTGGATGCATATTCATGCAATAGGTGTGCCGAGAATCGTGATATGAGCAAAGTCCCGCTGGACGTGGAACCTGAAGTTGGAGTCCGTTCTGGAGCCGGAGGCCCAGTCCGACGAAGCCGGAGAAGGCGTGGGAATCGTTCTTGAAGCTGACCCTTGATCTATCTTCTTTCGGTTAAGGCAAGCCCCAGAGCATTATAAGCCTCCTACTTTCAAAGCAATTATCTATATATACATGTTATATGTATTGTTTTATTACGTGATAGGAGTTGGTTGGAAACCCTTGCTGCACTGATAACACTCCTTGTCCAGCAATTCGAACCTTGAATCCTATGTAGACAGGATCGTATCTATGCTTAGCCCTGCTAAATTAGACCGGTAGAAGTCGGGTGATTTCCTGTCACCTACGAGATATAGGGACTTATCAGGTCACGGTTGGCTATATTTGCTATCGTGGAAGTGACCCATGTGTAATAAAATGAAATGAGACCGGGCGGGATGATGATAGTGAAACAGCAAGGCATGGAGGTCTTGGGTGTGGATCTATCCCCATCTGTGTCGATTAAGGACCGAGACCTAGAGCCTTCTATGTCATTTTTAATGCATGCCTGACATTTAGTTGGCCGGCCTAAGGTTGCCGACTGTGAAGCCTAGTAGCTCAACTCAGGCTGCGAAGTCAAAAAGTAAAAGTCGCCTCAGAAGGGAGCCAGAGGGTCCAAGGGCAGGTGAGTTAAAAGTCCTGAGCATCCTAGCCACTGGTATCCCCGAGAACGCGGCGCTGTTCGGGCCCACCCTGAGTTGTACCAAAGGTTATCTACGGCTGCCTTTAGCGGGGTTTGCCGGGTGAGTGTCAGGAATACCCCCCTTAGCTGAGTTGGAATCGATTCGAGTGGCCGTCTCTCCCGGATAGTGAGAAACTTGACTGGTTATCTCCAGCGTAGATACACTAATGATTAATGATGGTTCGGAATTGATGATAATGATGATGATAGCCTTAGTATACCTGCTGTGGTTAATATTGTTTGCTCCTAATAAAGTGATTGCTCTAGTACAGATGCTAATCTAGATGACAGGTTAATGATTATTAACTTGATGCTTAAGCATTAATGATTACTGTCACACCCATTTTTAAGGACAAAAATAGGATGTATAAAAGACTCATGTGCGCCCCAGGAACCAGTCGCACACATAAGTTGACAAATTACAAAGTATCATCACAGTGCTTATTACATAACGAATAAGTATTTAAGACATAGTCTTGAACGATAGATAATAATAACTAATAATAATTCTTCAGCGGAAACTCCACACAGGGACACGGTTGACTGGTTGACATCAAGACTAGTACTCATTCTGATAATCTTCCTCATTATCTTCATCTGTTATGGTGGAAATAGCAAGAGTGAGTTCATGTCGAACTCCACAAATATAACACAGGGTTCATGAGGCTCAAAAAGGCTAGACACTGTTTAACTGCGTTTAGCTTTTTAATCATATATTAGCAATTGAGTAGCATCAAGATAAACCACTTCCCATTAAAGAACCAATGATCAGTTGTAATAAGGATAATGAATAGCATTAACATGAGCATAATAATAAACAACAATAATTAAGCATGATATAACAGTTATGATCAACTATTCCATAAGAATCCCCAAGGCCGCTCGTATCCGTGAGCACGGCTAGTATACCAGTTTTTAACTCTGCGCAGAGGTGTACACTTTCACTGTAAGTCATGATTTCCAAATGAGTGGGGAGATCAAGCCCAAACACCCGAGAACCATATAAAGCCACTCAAAAGTTCGTCTAACAAGTTAGGGCCATTAGATTTCACTCGGCAGGCAGATGTAGAACCCCCCTTCCCTGTGGCACAACAACCGCAGCCTATACACACTAGGCCAGGGGCTCGGACTACACCCAACAGGGCAAGCCATTCTTACGCCATTTAAGGTAACCTCTAACAAGCTAGAAAAGGTCTCTTGAACAACTAAAGCCAGAGCCATATAGCCCTCACAGCTGTACTGTATATCCCGGTTATCACTTACAGATAAGTCCTTATGGAGAGAAACCAGAGCATCAAAATAATACACAAGCTCTAGTCCCCTTTTAACAATAATAAAATCATCTTAATAGTTGATTGCTTAATCCATTAATCAAATTACAAGATCATTGTTCTTAGTTTAAGCACTAGCAGTATCTACCCATATGCATTCCCAAGGTTGACAAGGAATCAAGATAACAATCACTAAGTTATAATCTCTAAGGTTGTCAAGGTAAGCACATGCATATGTATGACAATTCAATGTATAGGTAACAAGGATAGTCCTGTGTTATACTTGCCTTGATCAAAGCTCTCCAAGTGATACTGCTGACTTGGCTCAAAGTAATACTCTGAATCGTCCAGATACTGCTCACCTTCTATATTTCGTTCATCAATCAACAACACACATGCATCCAATCAAACATACACGAAACAAACAAAGAGATATAATTAGAACAGTACACCAACAGTAGCAAAACAGTAATAAAAGTTTATAAAACTCTTCTACACGTTTCTACGATCACACAGACACAAAGATCACCAAATTCGGAGTTAAAACGTGAAAGTTATGAATTTTCTAAGATTTCCTATAGATAAATAAATACTTAATTATAACCTCGAAAAATAAATTATCAAAACTAACTGTACAACTACACTAACATGTAGAGCTCGCAAATACGAACCTAACGCAACTTGAACGGATCAAATCGGAGTTAAAACGAAGATTTTATGACCAAAACAATCCTAGTGGCAAAACTGTAAATACCTGAAAACGTATTTTTGACTTATCCGGAAAAGAATACGCTTTCAAAACACGAAAACGTATTTCAGACAATACGCTAAGGACCGCGGGTTCTAATCTGAAAAAGTCTAGGGGCTCTTTATAAATTTTACCCGCGAAGGGGTATCTTCTAATCTCAGCCCTTCATCTCGAATCCAACGGTTCGTGTTCATCATCGAGTCTACGTGCCCCTCCGGTTACCTTCCTCACGTCCGGCCGGCGGCTCCCCATGGCCGGCGTGCTCCACCTCGCCGGCATCAAACGGTTTTCCCGTTTCCGGCCACCGTTTTCCCCGCAAACAACTCCAATCGGTCGAGAAGATCAACCCTAGCTCCTCTACGCGATTTATGCCCTCTACAATGTCCCGAGGAGAGAGCGCGGCAAGGAGAGGGACGGCGGCGCCATTACCAGTTCACCGGAGCTCACCAAAACCGTGATTCACAGCGTCTCAACACAAAAGGAAAGCACGGGAAGAAAGAGGAGGAGACAGCGAACTCACCAATGCGAAGAAAAAGAGCCCGAACCTACCCACAAGCTCCACCGGCGACCAACCGAAAGAGCCTAGGGTTCCGACCTCCTATGCTCAAAATCACGTGATGAAGCTCGGGTTTTAGATGGAAAACGAGAAATAGAGGGTCACAACTTCCTATTTGTAACCCCAAGTTGCCGTATACGGTTAGGAAGTCCCGGAAATCTCGGAACCGACCGACATGGTCGTGTTCGGTTTGGAGTCCGGAACGAATACGAGAGGTAGAAGAAGACCGACGTCCGGGCCCCACCTGTCAGCGAAACAAGGAGAGAAGGCGCGGCTGGGCGGGCTCGGCTGCTGGGCGGCCCACGCGGCAGACGCGGCGCTGGCGCGGAGAAGGAAAACAGCGGCCCACCGTGCGGCCCAGGCGGAGAGGTAAGCGGGCCGGCGGCTGCCAGGTAAGTAGGTAAGTTGTTTTCTCTTTTTTTTTCTTTTGTTTCTTTTCTTTTCAAATTTTCCAAACACATTTTCAAATCAAATTTTTCTAAACCAAATCAAATAAAACAAAACCAATATAACCACACCACAAAATAAAATAAATGCAACAGCATGAATGCAACACCAAATATTTTTTTAAAATTTTTAATTTCTCATTAATTGTTATCTAAATTATTTAAAATTTGTTAACTCTAAAATTTGGGTGTTACAAATTCTACCCCCCTTAAAAGAATCTCGTCCTCGAGATTGGACTGCTTACCCAAACAACTGCGGATATGATTTTCTCAATTCATCCTCTCTTTCCCAAGTTGCCTCTGCCTCTGAATATCGATTCCACTGCACTTTACACATCTTAATAATCCGACTTCGAGTAACTCTCTCAGCAGTTTCTAAAATCTTGATCGGAAACTCTTCATATGTAAGATCTTCCTTAACAGTCAACTCTTCTAAAGGTATTTGCTCCTCAGGCACACGCAAACACTTCTTAAGTTGTGAAACATGGAACACATCATGTACTCCAGATAAATTCTCAGGCAACTCTAATTGATAAGCAACTTCCCCACGTCTAGTAATAACTTTAAATGGTCCAACATACCTTGGTGCTAGTTTACCTTTCATGTTAAACCTCTTCACACTTTTCATAGGTGACACCTTCAAATAAACATAATCACCTACCTCAAAAACTAAATCTCTTCTTCTATTGTCAGCATAACTCTTCTGACGAGACTGTGCTACTCTCAAATTCTCACGAATCACTCGCACTTGATCTTCTGCGTTTCTAAGAACATCTGTACCAAACACCTGAGATTCACCTGTCTGATCCCAAAACAATGGAGTTCTACACTTACGTCCATACAAAGCTTCAAACGGTGCCATCTTAAGACTCTGTTGATAACTATTATTGTAAGAAAATTCTGCATAAGGCAAACTCTTATCCCAACTAGTTCCATATTGCAATGCACAAGCTCTCAACATATCCTCTAATACCTGGTTGGTCCTTTCAGTCTGTCCATCTGTCTGTGGATGATATGCTGTACTAAAATTCAATTTTGTTCCCAATGATTCATGCACAGCTTTCCAAAAATGCGACGTAAACTGCGATCCTCGATCAGATACAATCTTCTTTGGTACTCCATGCAAACAGACTATTCTCTCCATATACAACTCTGCCAATTTTGGTCCATGGTAAGTAGTCTTAACTGGTATAAAATGAGCAACTTTAGTTAACCGATCTACTATCACCCAAATAGAGTCATAACCTTTCTGAGTACGAGGTAACCCTACTATAAAATCCATACTAACTTCCTCCCACTTCCATTCAGGAATCTTCATTGGTTGTAACAATCCAGCAGGTCTCTGATGCTCTGCTTTCACTCTCTGACAAGTGTCACACAATGCCACATACTCAGCCACATCTCGCTTTAATCCAACCCACCAATATTTCTGTTTCAGATCCAAATACATCTTAGTACTACCAGGATGAATAGAATAAGCTGACTCATGAGCTTCGCGAAGAATTGCCTGTCTAACAGTTTGATCCTCAGGTACACACAGCCTCTTTCCAAACCACAAAATTCCATTATCATCCATTCGAAAGCCTGGTGACTTACCAATCACTATATCTTCCGCTATCTTCTTTAGTTTCTCATCCTTCAACTGCCCCTTGTAAATTTCTTGCTCTAATGTAGGCTCTATCACTAATTCCATTGTATTAGTAACAATTCCCAAATTCAAATATTCAAATTCAGCACATAACTCACTAGTCATAGACAATGTCCGTATCTCATTGACATAGCTTTTCCTACTAAGAGCATCAGCTACTACATTAGCCTTACCAGGATGATAGTGTATCTCAATATCATAATCCTTAATCAACTCTAACCATCTGCGTTGCCTCAAATTCAGATCTGACTGAGTGAAAATATACTTCAAACTCTTATGATCAGTGTATATATCACTCTTATGTCCAATCAAATAATGTCTCCAAATCTTTAAAGCATGAACTACAGCTGCTAATTCCAAATCATGTGTAGGATAATTCAACTCATGCTTTCTCAACTGCCTAGATGCATAAGCCACAACTCTGCCTTCTTGCATAAGAACACATCCCAAACCTTGACGAGAAGCATCACAATAAATAGAAAACTTCTTACTCAAATCTGGCAAAACCAAAACAGGCGCTGTAGTCAACCTCTTTTTCAACTCCTCAAAACTAGCTTGACATTTATCTGACCACACAAACTTGGCATTCTTCTCTAATAGAGATGTCATAGGTTTAGCAAGTTTAGAAAACCCTTCAATGAACCGTCTGTAATATCCAGCTAATCCCAAGAAACTACGAATCTTGCTAACATCAATAGGTGGTTTCCAATTTAACACATCCTTTACTTTACCTGGATCCACTGATATCCCTCCATTAGAAACAATATGACCAAGGAAAGAAACTTCCTTCAACCAAAACTCACATTTACTTCGCTTCGCATACAGTTTATGCTCTCTAAGTTTCTGCAATACCAACCTCAAATGTTCAGCATGCTCTACCTCTGTCTTGGAAAATACCAGTATATCATCAATAAACACTACCACAAACTTATCCAAATATTCCATGAACACCTTATTCATCATGTACATAAAGTATGCAGGTGCATTGGTCAATCCAAATGACATAACAGTATACTCATACAATCCATACCTTGTAGTAAAAGCTGTCTTTGGAATATCAGAAACACGAATCTTCAACTGATGATATCCAGAACGTAAATCAATCTTAGAGAACACACATGCACCTCTCAACTGATCAAACAAGTCATCAATCCTGGGCAAAGGATACTTATTCTTGATAGTTACCTCATTTAATGATCTATAATCAACACACATCCTCTGACCACCATCTTTCTTATCAACAAAAATAACTGGTGCTCCCCAAGGTGATGAACTAGGTCTAATAAAACCTTTATCTTGTAATTCTTTAATTTGTTTCTTAAGTTCTTCTAATTCATCTACTCCCATCCTATATGGTCGTTTGGCTATAGGTGCAGTTCCAGGAAGTAATTCAATAAGAAATTCAATGTCTCGGTCAGGTGGCATACCTGGCAATTCATCAGGGAAGACATCCGGAAATTCCTCAATCACTGAATTCTCCTTAATAGTATTTTCAAGCTGATTCATCACAGCGGTTGGTTGCTTCTGCACTGCTACATCCACATTGATTTTATCTCCATTAGGTGCATTCACAACTACCACTTTCTGCTGACACTGAATCTCTACCTGATTTTGCTTCATCCAGTCCATACCCAATATCACATCAATACCAGATGTCCTCAACACTATAGGAGTTATCTTAAACTCTACCCCTCTTAATACCATACTAATTGGAAGACAACGATTACTGGTTTGCATGGTACCTCCAGGTGAATTTACTAAGAGAGATTCTTTCATAGCTAGCATGGGTATACTATGCATTTTAACAAAAATGTTGGATATGAATGTATGAGATGCTCCAGAGTCAAAAAGAACAGTTGCGGGAGTGGAATGTACATTGAACGTACCAATCATAACTTCTGGTGCATCATGAGCTGTATCAGAAGACACGTGATTCACCCTTCCAGTACCAAATTGCTTCTGGTTGCTCTTCTGGCTCTGAGGAGTCTGCTGATTCTGCTTCTCAGGACAATGGTAAGATATGTGCCCCTCTTTACCACAGACAAAGCATCTAGTAGGCGTGCTGGGAGCACTATTCTTCATGGGAGTAACATTGGAATTCCCAGTGCGAGGAGTCTGTTGCCCGGTTTGCTGATACTGTTGACGTTGTGGATATGATGAACGCTGTTGTGACTGATTACCTTGCCAATTCTGGGACCACCTCTGATTCAGATTGCGATTCCATTGACTAACCGGTCCTTGAAACTTCTGATGGAAACCATGCTGAGAATTAGTGCGCTGACGGTTGTTACTTCCTGAGCTTTGTACCTTCATCTTCCTCTTCCTGTCCATCTCTCTGCGCTCATTATCAAGCACAATAGCTTTATTTACCAGCTCTTGAAAACTAGCATAGTTGTTCCCCTTCAACTGCAAGCGAAGATCATAATAAATTCCCTTCAAGAAAAGACGCTGTTTGTCTGCATCTTCCCTCACTTCATTAGGAGCATAGCGAGCCAACTGGGTAAATCTATCATGATATTCACTAACGCTCATCTGTCCCATCCTAAGGTTTTTGAATTCTTCCTGCTTCAGTTCAATTATACCTTCAGGAATATGACGAGCTCGAAAATCTCTAAGAAACTCATTCCATGTGATAGGAGGAGCATTGTCAGGGCGTGCAGCTTGATACGACTCCCACCAAGTCTGAGCTGTCCCCTGTAACTGACCAGATGCATATAACACCTTCTCCATATCATTGCATTGGGCTATATTCAGCTGTTTCTCCACTGCCCTCACCCAATCATCTGCCTCTAAAGGATCAGCAGCATGAGAAAACACTGGAGGGCGTCCCTTTAAAAATTCCCCACGCTTATCCCTCACTTGCACAGGCGGTGGTCCTCCTGCAGCAGGATTGTTCTGCATGTGCTGCATAAACATCTGCATCATCTGGTTCTGCGTTTGCATGAGTTCCTCCATAGTAATGGGTATGTTAGCACCTCCACGACCTCTGCCACGACCTCTGCCTGACATCTGTTTCCAAAAACACAGAAATTGAATTTCAGTACGATCCGAGATGATGTATTCAATAGATAAACAAAATCTGATTTTTCTGGGCGATCTCCAATTTCAGCAACTCAGTAAAACTGTCATATCTCGAGCTACAGACGTCCAATTCAGATGATCTTTACATGGTTGGAAAACTTACAAAATTATCTACAACTTTTATTCACAACACTTTTTCTGATTCTGTCAATAAATTGGCCAAAAACTGAACTTAACCGAAACTGTTTCAGAATTCCAGACTGTGCAGTTACTCCAACTTGGAACAGGTATATCTCTTAGCTCATAATAGATATTAAAGTGATTCTTATGGGATTGGAAAGATATAGAAGTCTAATTATTCCCAGTAAAATTTCTTAAATTTCCCATGAACAGATTTTAAGTTATTTCTAAAACATCCCAGACTGATCCAAAAATCAGCAAAGGACAGAACTAAGTTAACCTCATATTCAACTTATATATTTTGATCAAACTTAATATTCTTAACCATGGAACTTGTAGGCATGTCTACAAAACTCCAGCACACATTACAAAGATCCAAATCACACATTATCATAATAACAATCCATCAATCACACAATTGTTCACACCACAAACTGACTCTTAAAACAATCCAAACTTAAAGTTAACTCGCAACTACTATCGTTCCTATTACATAGGGATTTTTCCTATTGCCTAATTAAGCTTCTCATAAATCTTGGGACGACCTAACTCCGCCCTTAATTGGTCAATCTCCTTATAAGCTTGCTCCTTAAGTTCTTTTTCCTTCAGCAACTCATCCTTCAAATCCACCTCATGGAGAGCCAATTCTCGAGCTAATCCCACCGTAGCTTGTAAAGTCAAGGAGGAATCATCTGCAGGCGGCACCGTCCAAATACCCTTGTCATGTAAGAAACAAGGAAAATGCCGAAGTGCACCCTTTAACGTCTTGTCCGAGCGTAGACCATGGTAGTAAACAAATGCATTAAAAGCGACATCCTCCATGCTTGTCTCCACGGTTGCCCGGCTCACTCTGGTAATGAACTTTGACTCCACCTTAGACTCCTTAGTGGTAGGATCCCTTTTCTTAACCCATAACTCAGTTTCCCAATAGGAATCCATCCAGGGATGACTAAACTCTGCACTACGATACTCCAACGTAGCTTCCCAGTCGTAGTAGTAATTGTCCAAGGTTCTTGTCAACATGTCATGGAAGAAAGCATCAGCTTTAGGAACCATGATATGAAACTTCGTAGTCCACCCCATAACTACATTCTCCATTGGTGTATCACCAACTCTTGATTCAGCATCAGATAGCTCTTGCTCACCATCTTCATACGGCTCCTGAGGTTTGAAACGAGCAACGTACTGTGCAGCTGACAAACGGGGATGAGGAGGCATCTATAAAATTTAGACATAGATTAGATAGAATCAATGTATTTTCGCAATAGAATAAAGTAGAGGAAGCATAAAACTTTAGTAATTAACAAGGTGAAAAGAGGAAGCATGAATTTAAGTAAAATATGAAGGCTATTAACGACCATTCTAACTAGGCTTGCGTCCTACAGTCAACACGGCTCTGATACCAATCTGTCACACCCATTTTTAAGGACAAAAATAGGATGTATAAAAGACTCATGTGCGCCCCAGGAACCAGTCGCACACATAAGTTGACAAATTACAAAGTATCATCACAGTGCTTATTACATAACGAATAAGTATTTAAGACATAGTCTTGAACGATAGATAATAATAACTAATAATAATTCTTCAGCGGAAACTCCACACAGGGACACGGTTGACTGGTTGACATCAAGACTAGTACTCATTCCGATAATCTTCCTCATTATCTTCATCTGTTATGGTGGAAATAGCAAGAGTGAGTTCATGTCGAACTCCACAAATATAACACAGGGTTCATGAGGCTCAAAAAGGCTAGACACTGTTTAACTGCGTTTAGCTTTTTAATCATATATTAGCAATTGAGTAGCATCAAGATAAACCACTTCCCATTAAAGAACCAATGATCAGTTGTAATAAGGATAATGAATAGCATTAACATGAGCATAATAATAAACAACAATAATTAAGCATGATATAACAGTTATGATCAACTATTCCATAAGAATCCCCAAGGCCGCTCGTATCCGTGAGCACGGCTAGTATACCAGTTTTTAACTCTGCGCAGAGGTGTACACTTTCACTGTAAGTCATGATTTCCAAATGAGTGGGGAGATCAAGCCCAAACACCCGAGAACCATATAAAGCCACTCAAAAGTTCGTCTAACAAGTTAGGGCCATTAGATTTCACTCGGCAGGCAGATGTAGAACCCCCCTTCCCTGTGGCACAACAACCGCAGCCTATACACACTAGGCCAGGGGCTCGGACTACACCCAACAGGGCAAGCCATTCTTACGCCATTTAAGGTAACCTCTAACAAGCTAGAAAAGGTCTCTTGAACAACTAAAGCCAGAGCCATATAGCCCTCACAGCTGTACTGTATATCCCGGTTATCACTTACAGATAAGTCCTTATGGAGAGAAACCAGAGCATCAAAATAATACACAAGCTCTAGTCCCCTTTTAACAATAATAAAATCATCTTAATAGTTGATTGCTTAATCCATTAATCAAATTACAAGATCATTGTTCTTAGTTTAAGCACTAGCAGTATCTACCCATATGCATTCCCAAGGTTGACAAGGAATCAAGATAACAATCACTAAGTTATAATCTCTAAGGTTGTCAAGGTAAGCACATGCATATGTATGACAATTCAATGTATAGGTAACAAGGATAGTCCTGTGTTATACTTGCCTTGATCAAAGCTCTCCAAGTGATACTGCTGACTTGGCTCAAAGTAATACTCCGAATCGTCCAGATACTGCTCACCTTCTATATTTCGTTCATCAATCAACAACACACATGCATCCAATCAAACATACACGAAACAAACAAAGAGATATAATTAGAACAGTACACCAACAGTAGCAAAACAGTAATAAAAGTTTATAAAACTCTTCTACACGTTTCTACGATCACACAGACACAAAGATCACCAAATTCGGAGTTAAAACGTGAAAGTTATGAATTTTCTAAGATTTCCTATAGATAAATAAATACTTAATTATAACCTCGAAAAATAAATTATCAAAACTAACTGTACAACTACACTAACATGTAGAGCTCGCAAATACGAACCTAACGCAACTTGAACGGATCAAATCGGAGTTAAAACGAAGATTTTATGACCAAAACAATCCTAGTGGCAAAACTGTAAATACCTGAAAACGTATTTTTGACTTATCCGGAAAAGAATACGCTTTCAAAACACGAAAACGTATTTCAGACAATACGCTAAGGACCGCGGGTTCTAATCTGAAAAAGTCTAGGGGCTCTTTATAAATTTTACCCGCGAAGGGGTATCTTCTAATCTCAGCCCTTCATCTCGAATCCAACGGTTCGTGTTCATCATCGAGTCTACAGTGCCCCTCCGGTTACCTTCCTCACGTCCGGCCGGCGGCTCCCCATGGCCGGCGTGCTCCACCTCGCCGGCATCAAACGGTTTTCCCGTTTCCGGCCACCGTTTTCCCCGCAAACAACTCCAATCGGTCGAGAAGATCAACCCTAGCTCCTCTACGCGATTTATGCCCTCTACAATGTCCCGAGGAGAGAGCGCGGCAAGGAGAGGGACGGCGGCGCCATTACCAGTTCACCGGAGCTCACCAAAACCGTGATTCACAGCGTCTCAACACAAAAGGAAAGCACGGGAAGAAAGAGGAGGAGACAGCGAACTCACCAATGCGAAGAAAAAGAGCCCGAACCTACCCACAAGCTCCACCGGCGACCAACCGAAAGAGCCTAGGGTTCCGACCTCCTATGCTCAAAATCACGTGATGAAGCTCGGGTTTTAGATGGAAAACGAGAAATAGAGGGTCACAACTTCCTATTTGTAACCCCAAGTTGCCGTATACGGTTAGGAAGTCCCGGAAATCTCGGAACCGATCGACATGGTCGTGTTCGGTTTGGAGTCCGGAACGAATACGAGAGGTAGAAGAAGACCGACGTCCGGGCCCCACCTGTCAGCGAAACAAGGAGAGAAGGCGCGGCTGGGCGGGCTCGGCTGCTGGGCGGCCCACGCGGCAGACGCGGCGCTGGCGCGGAGAAGGAAAACAGCGGCCCACCGTGCGGCCCAGGCGGAGAGGTAAGCGGGCCGGCGGCTGCCAGGTAAGTAGGTAAGTTGTTTTCTCTTTTTTTTTTCTTTTGTTTCTTTTCTTTTCAAATTTTCCAAACACATTTTCAAATCAAATTTTTCTAAACCAAATCAAATAAAACAAAACCAATATAACCACACCACAAAATAAAATAAATGCAACAGCATGAATGCAACACCAAATATTTTTTTAAAATTTTTAATTTCTCATTAATTGTTATCTAAATTATTTAAAATTTGTTAACTCTAAAATTTGGGTGTTACAATTACTTATCTGTAATAAGCTTTTCTGCAAATGAGTCAAGCTAGCCCACTTTATAAAGCCTTGCATACTCCTTGGTGTCACCTTTGTTTCTGGTTTTTGTCGGGTAAGTCTAGCTGAGTACCTTCTCGTACTCAGGGTTTATTCCCACCTGTTGCAGGTAGCAGATTCGTACTTGTTGCTGCAAGTATTGTCTTCGCCATGTGGGTGTGAAGACTAGACCATATGGGCATGGTCTCTGTAGTATCTCTTCTGGTATGCTTTTGCAGGATGTGACTATGTACTGGCAGTATTTGATTATTAAATGGTTTCAGAAATTATGTTGCTTCTGCTAATCTGTATTTTAGTTTTGTAATAAAATTATTTGTACTCCGATGTATGAGAGCTACTTACGAACTATTGTAACAAGTGTTGTGTTATGTGGAATCACTACGATCTTGGTTGCTCTTGGTTTGGTTTGAAATCCCTCGTGATTTCGTGGACTACCGGAGTTATATGGGCTCAAGTTTGAGAATTTGATCGTTTCGGCGATTGTTTTTGAACTTGTGCTCTTATAATTTGGACGGTTCCGTTACAAAGTGCACATAGCATGTGGATGGCGCTCAAGCATCACTATTGTGGCTCCTCAATTTGGGATGATGGAAAATTCAAGAAGGATGATCACATAGTGATGGAGGTACATGAGGATGTTGAGCATGACCACAACGAGGTGGTTGTGGAGGATTGCTCCACCTCAATGTCAAGTGACGATGATGATGATCATGCCACAAGATCACTTGACAAGATTGATGATAATGCCATAAGTGATGCAAGTGATGATTCTACTTCATGCACACATGATGGTGAAGATGATGGCTATGAGAGTGATGCTTCAACAAGCTCTTCAACATCACCACATTGTTCCATGTCACATGGTGACACTAAGGTATCTATTGGTGACTTTGTTGTTGATTGTGATGATCCAAATTTTGAGCTTCTATATAAACTCTCAAAGGCCCTAAGAAATGAGATGGCAAAAACAAGTAAATTGAGAAATGAAAACTCATTTCTAAAAACCACATGTGAACAACAAAAGCATCTACTTTATGTTACTACTTGTTCACATGAGGAGCTAAAATTGGCTCATGAGGAACTTAGTGTTGCTTATGATAACTTGGTACAAGAATATGCTTTACTCACTAAGAAGCCTTCTAATGAAGAAACCAAATCTAGTGAGAGCTCATCATTTGGGTCAAATGATCAATCACATATTACTAACCCTTGTGATGTAGGCAAGAAACATGTATCCACCTCTTATGATGATTTATTAGATATGCCATGTTCTTCACAATTAGATGCTTGTTCTACTTCTATGTCTTGTGAGACTAACCTTTTGAAGGAGAACAATGATCTCAAAAGTGAAGTGAAGAATTTGAGCAACAAGTTGGAGAGGTGCTATAACTCTAAAATCGCCATTGAGCATATCATGACCAATCAAAGAAGATATGGTGATAAGAGTGGTATTAGCTACAACAAGAGCAAGGGCAAGATTATGAAGAAGCAAGATACAAAGAAGCTATCCCAACTCATGTGCTACCGATGCTATAAAATGGGACATATTGCTAAGTGTTGCCCTACCAAGAAGTCTCAAGTTGAGCCAAAAGCAAAGCCCCAAGCTAAAGTCAAGATCAATCATGAAGATGTTAGTGACTTGATGATAAAGAAGAAGAAAACAAGAAGGGGTGGAAGAGCAAGGCATCCAATGCAAATTCAAGATGCCAAGATGATGAGCAAGAATCAAAATGAGAAAAGAAATTTGGCTCACATCAAGTGCTTCAAGTGTGGAGATATAGGACACTTTGCCTCGGGGTGTCCTACCAAGCTTGAGAAGAAGGCTCAAGCAACTCATGAGAGGCAAAGCAATGAAAAGCATCACATGAGCAATGAAGAAAAGGCTCAATCAAAGAGAAGATGCTATTCATGCCGGGAAAGGGGACACATGGCACATTCATGTCCCCTAGGTAACACTTCTAAGCATATTTCAATTGATGATACTAATGTGCTTAGAAAGGATGTAAATGGTACCTCTATTGTTGCTATTGCAAAACATGCCGCTATTCGTACTAAGGCAATGCCTAAGTATGTTGCACCTAACTTGAGAGGACCCAAACTTATTTGGGTACCATCAAAGAGTGGATGATTGTTTGTAGGTACCATCGGCATTGGAGGCTTGATTCAATTGGTTTCATTTTGTTCATCATATATTGAGTCAAGTTATGAAGCTCAATGCATATCCAATCCCAATACCAAGTCAAAATAAGTGAAGTCCAAGTGCTACAACATACAAGTGCAATGTTAAAGATTGTGGTGATTTATTGGATATATTTGATGGCTTGCAAATATTCAAGTTGAAAGCTTGCTATTGCATGATCATGAGCTAACCAAGGTATATCTCTTGTTGATCATTTCATTTGGGTGCATATGAGTTGATTGAATTGGATATATATGCAATGTTGTTTGCTATGAGATGATTGAATGGATTAAATGCTTAGCAATCAAGTTTGAATTGATTTGTGCTAGATAAATTCATGAGATGACATTTAGTAAGTGGATTGAATGGATATATGTCTTGTGAGAGTGTTCAATCAAGTTAATCTCAAGTTTGATTCACATTTGATGAAGAATAGCTCATGTATTGAAATCTGTCCAAAGTTAAAAATCTGAGCTAGCTGTAATCTTAGCCATGTTTGAGTGATCAAATCTATTTGGATTGGCTTGAAATTTGGTATACTTGATCTAGGCTTATGATATGATATTCTGTACAAATTTCATAAGAATTGGATAAGAGATGCTTCGGTTTTGGAGTGGATCTTGTCAGCTATAGTGCAGCAGTTTTCAATATGTAGCAGTGGTGAAAGATTTGAAATCTGGTAGCAATCTAGATGTCAAATGAATCTCAAATTTTTACAGCTGCTAGATGACTTAGTTAAGCACATCTCCACCAAATTTTATGGCATTTGGATCTGTAGATTGGGAGATATGAATTATTCTTTGAAGGGTACAGAATCTGCCAGAAAAGTGACAATCATTGGATTAATCTAGAGTCACTTTGATTGAAAGGTCCTCAAGTTGGAAACATGTTTATAAGTGGTTGAGGTACCTAAGTTTGGTTTTGGATTGATCTAGAAGCATGAAGAGCAATGAGTATAAGAACATTTGATTGTGGAATGTATTTGGTGTACATGTTCAGTACTCAAATTTGAAGATCAAGATCAAACTTAAGATGAAGATGAAGTTTAAGTTCTAGTGATGATTAGAGATCATTTGGTAGAAAGAAAAGGACTTAAACATGTAGGAAGAGTTGGACTCAAATGTAGATTCAAGGATTATTCATCAAGATTGAGTTCATCATTTGGATCAATCAAACTATATCATTTCAAGTGAGTATCAAGAGTGGTTCTTTGGAGAAAGGTCACTTCTCCCTAGTGAGGTTCTTGCCGCCGTGTGTAGGTGAAACCAAGTTTGGGACTTGGAAGGCTAACATGGAAGTGGTGATCCGAGAAACTTGTGATGCTTAGTTGAAGCAATCAAAAGGATTGATCAAGAAAAGCAAGCAACACCCAAAAGAGAGCTAGTCATATATTTCAAGTGGTATTCTAAGTAGTTCTCTCATGCACGCATTGATCAAAAAGATGAAGCAAGCCAACCACAACTCAAGAGATAGTGCACTTGATCATAAGTGGTTTTTATTTTATATGGGTGAAGAATGGATTTATCTATGATAATTGGTCTTCACCAAGCTTATAAATTGGACTTCACATGCTATTGTAGTACTGAATTGGAATCTATGTGACTATCCCCTACTCCAACATAGCAAAGGTATCATTGTAATGTGCATGATCATTTCATCCCTTACTAGTATGCGATTAGTGCATATAGTACATGCTTACTAGGATCATGCATAACAAATAAAATGTTTAAATTCATAGCCTACCACTATTGCTTGAATTGTTTAAATGATCTAGTGGTATGTGTATGAATTTGTTCATTAGATAGTGAACCCAAGTACTTGATCTAGTTTGGATTGCTAACAAGTGACAAGTACAACATTGGCAAGATAACCCTTAGCATGAGGTGTGAAGAAGCTTGTCATTGGATCAAACCGGACTTGGGATCTTAGGCAAATCAACTTAGTTCAAGTTATACTAGAAGCTCATGATGATGATAAGAGTACAAAAAAAACAATGCAATCGGATATCTAGTTTTCAAGTGTTATCTAGACTCATTTGATTTCTCACATGGTATTCACAAGTGGTGTCTAGATTAACTTACAAGTGATATCTTGCAAATGGTACTCATGAAGATAGCAAATGTTTAAGAAGTGCATATTATTGCCAAATCCTTCAAAGTGGATCCATACTAGAAAATTCTTTCAAATGGTATCACATTCCTACTCATGGTATCTTCACGTGGTATCATTCATGCAAGACGATGGTTTCACAAGTGATCCTCAACCTTAAGTGATCAAATCAAGAAATGCTACCCTCATCTTCAAGTGGTATCTCAAGTGAATGACACATGCTATGACATAGGGGGAGGAGCCCCACCGATTGGTATCAAGGTCAAAGATCCTATGTGGTATCTCAAGAGCAACCATAAAGTTTGTCATTCCAACATATGTGGTAATGTCCATAAAAAATGCAAGATTCAAGTCTCAACCATCTACCCCAATGCTAGTCTTTGCATCAATGAGAAGCACACCCTTTATGGAAATTCATGACAAAGGGGGAGAAGTTGGAACAAAGATATGTCAATGCACCAAGAGAGATTGATTTGGGGAGAGATAGATTTGGGGAGAGATAGATGGTATTGGACATAGATATGGACAAAGAGGGAGCAATCAAAATTCTTGGACAAAGAAAGCACACAAGTAGGGGGAGCAAGGCTCATGAACTTTGATTGATTACATTTGATATGTGCATAATTCATGTGCTTGCTTGCATTGCATAAAGTTCTTAAATTCAATATGCATGCTTGTCTGGTGTATGCTAGTTATAGAACTTGAATGATGATTTGATAACTAGCATGCATAGGATGTTAGCTAGACTTGTGATTATCATGCAAAAACTAGAACCATGCTTATAATGTTGATCTCACGGGGTTTCTTGTGTTTTTGATGTCTAGCTACTCATGATGCTAAGGATGATGACAAACTTGTGATTTTCAAATGGTATCAAGCTATCAAATGGTATCGAACTACAAAGGTTTATTCTATACACCTTAGCATCACTTAGTAGTGCTAACCCTACCATAATTTTCATATTCATGCATATGTGTGAGCTTGAAACCAAACTATTTGAGCACATATGTAGGGGGGAGTTATCAATACCAAGTCGGATTTTATGGTGCTTATCCAAATCCTAACATAGAGCTTAAATGTTGGATAAGTGGCATAAAGTCCAAAAGAACTTAATTTCCATATCTTTGTAGAGTTGTCATCAATTACCAAAAAGGGGGAGATTGAAAGGTCCTTGTTTGGTTTTGGTAATTGAGTGACAACCTTAGGTGGACTAATTGTGTTTATGTGAGATACATAGAAAATTAGTCCACAGGTGATGGTGTCATGAAGGAGCTCATTGCATATGAGACATGACATGAAGTCATGTGACCAAGGTGGAGAAGATCAAGATGAGACTTGGCTTGATGGACCGGTTGCTAGGGTGAAGGGCAAGTTGTGTGATGGCTTGGCGCCGAATGACCAATGCAACGGTGAAGAGCAAGTGAGGTCAAGATCGATGAACCAATATGGTCACGTGATGATATGAAGTGGATCATATCATTTGGTGAATGGTTGGTGCATGTGTTGCATCAACGTCGGAGGAGATGGAGTGGAATGCGTAAGGCAAAGGTATAACCTAGGGCATTTCCATTTCACCGGTCATAGGTGTGTAGAGAAGTTGATGACCGGGTTTAGGATAGATGGCCGTACTATTAAGAGGGGCAAACTTGTTTGCATATTGGTCATCTAGTGCCACTTAAGCGATCTAACTTTGCATACGTGTTAGGATCGAGTGGCGAGGCAAGTTGATTGCCTAACTTCTTCGAGAAAATGATTGTAAAAATACTAACACACATGCACATGGTGTTTTACACATGGTGGTGTTGGCACATTTGCAAAGGAGAAGGTGTTGGAGTTGGTGTTGATCAACTTGGAGAAGAGAGAAAGGTTTTTCGGTGTTCTCTGGACACTAGGATGGCTCTTGGAGTGGAATACTGCTTTGATCCATTGAGAATTGGATCAAGTGCTTTAGTGGGTTGTGTAGCCCTCTGAGTAAGCTTTCTAAAATATGCAAGATCATCGAAATCGAAGTTCGGAGCTAAGAGATATCGCCGTTTTACCGAAGAGTGGTCTGTGACTGGACTCGTGACCGGACGCGTCCGGTCAGCACCTGCGCGTCCGGTCAGCGCGTTCGGTCAGTGTTTTTCGCGGGCAAAAGTGACCGAACGCTGCAGCGAGTCCGGTCAGTGATGATCGGATGCATCCGGTCGCTTCGGGAGCTTACTAGAACCTCTCTATTCGCTGTTTCGCTGCGACCTGCGTATCCGGTCTCGTTAGTGACCTGCGCGTCCGGTCAATACAAGTTTATACGCGCAAAAACTAGCCGTTGGAGCACGCTATTGACCTCCGCGTCCGGTCCGTTCGACCGACGCGTCCGGTCGACCCGAAACTTGCCCAGTAAGGAGACTAACGGCTCTATTTCGTTGTGGAGTTATAAATAGACGTTGTGGCCGGCCATGGCCTGTAGCTGAGCACACTTTAGCCTTAGTGGCTTATGTTGTGGTGCTTGGGAGCCCTCTAACTCACTCATGCTTGATAGTGTTCATCGGATCGAGTGAGAAAATGATTCTAGTGCGATTGCATTATGAGATTGCATCGAGTGGCACTAGGTGATCGTGTTGCAAGCCGGTGGTGCTTGTTACTCTTGGAGGTTGCTGATGTAGACGGGGTCCCGATCTTCCGTCAGGTGATGGTAACTATCGTTGTGACAGAGAATGACACACCGATCCGGCTTCAGATCGAAAGATCGAACCCTGCAATCTTAGCACCATAGCTTCTCTGGTTATCAACCGAGTCACGGACCAGGTTGACCTCGCCAAGAAGGCTAATCCCTGCCTGCGCAACAAACAACACAAGCAAGAACAAGAAAGATCGCAACCAAATTGCAGATGAATGATTAATCTCACAAAGTTGGGGTCTCACAAACCGACAGCGGTGGCGAAACGGTTATCAACAGAATAATCTAAGCAAAACCCAAACCCTAAAGTAGGTGGTGGCTACTGATTATATAGCCTAAGGGACATCCAAGGATCCCTCTTCACATCCTAAAGGTGTTCCAACACGTTACAAGGCCCAACGGCCCAAAAGAAGGTGTCGCAGCACCCTGACAGATTCTGGACACTGATTTATTTCGATGATTCCCATTGATTCCAAAGAGCTTTTGATGTGAAACCACTTGGATTGGCTTCCTTATCAAATTATCTTTCCATCCATATGTGGATCATCGAAAACGGAGTTCGGATGCGTCCTATGCATCCGTTTTATTGCAGAGTGGTCCTGATGGCCGAGGAAGACTCAAACTCGGATTGGACTGGGCCTCTGGCTTGGCTTGGACGTCCTTGCTGGCCTCCTAAGGTGGTAGCCAAGGAGGAGGACGTCCAAGGCCATCTCTTAGGTGTTCTCCATCTTCTTGGGGCGTGCTCCAACTTGGGCCTAGGTCCCAAGGATGTCTAACAAGCCCATGACGATAGTGTAGCTCTTGCCAGAAATAGGGACATAATATATTGGTGATTTGGAGGCCTTGCCGACGTGATATTGAGATGGGACTAGATCTATTTGAAAGCTTATCAAACAAGCTTTCCAACAAGTGTTCATTGACCTCGATCGCACTCCGGATTGATGAGTTATGGCCTTCCCAATGAGGCACTGTCGGGCTGCCGACGAACCAAAAATTCAACTTTGATGAACTTCCATTATGAAACACATTTGAACCTACAATCAAATAGTGACATGTACATGTGGAACCAAGTGAATTATAACCAAAGCCACTATGCAAATGTAGAAACGAGCATACCTTATAATCATTGTTCGTATCCGAAGGTGCCTTGTCCTCATCATCCTCCCCTTCTTGACAACAAACCGTCCTCGGTTTGGGATTAGATGAAGAAAACATTGTTGGTAGTAGCCAATATTGCTCCCCTTCTTGAAATTTAACATGTTTCTTTATAATAAAACTAGGGAAACTCGACATGACAAGATTATAGGAATTGCAATCCTTTGGTTGATCATACTTTTGCACCATATAAGGAGATTTCAGAATTGAACAAATATAGACATGATGCACCTTATACTCTCCTTTACAATTATATTTTCCAATAAAATAATATGTATGTCTAGAGAACCATGGCAAATCAGCATAGGCATAAAGTTTCTCCTCTAAAGAACTAAAATTACATGGAACATCAAATTCAATGTAACCCAAAGTATTTAAACAATACATTAATTTCAGCTCATCAACTTCACTAGCATTATGAATAACAAGTCTATTTTCAGCACAAGTGCTCATTTTTAGCACACATATAGCGTGATCATTCTTCAATGATTGCATGGGTATAACATAAATATCATGATGCAAGTCATTTTTGTCACAAGAAACATCAAGCAAATCACCTTATGACAAAGGTAAATCAAGCGAATGCTCCACTAAATTTTTCTCTATCATAGCATGATTGGTGGAAAAATTCAACACATCAAGAGAACTCTCACATTCTGTGAGTTTAGCATCATGAGCATTACCTTTGCTCTCATGTTCAGAGGGGTAATAGTTGATGGTTCTGAATTTTCACATGAGGCTGTGAGCTTCTCATTTTCTATCACGACATCCTTGCTCTTTTCTACATTGTCCTGCAAAAGGTTAGGCATAGCAGGAGGAATAACAACCGACTCTTCCTCTAAATGGTGCACCTTATCATATGAAGTCAAAACAGGAGGTGGATTAACAAAGGTTTCTCGCATAAGAAATTTCATATCATTCCAAGTTTGAGGCTTATCAGAAGGATCTAAAGACTCCCACCAAGATAAAACAGAATGTCGTAAAACACTAACTGCATTTTTTACTTCCTCCTTAGACACATAAAGCGAGTAGCAAATATGTTATCGATGGCAATTTCCCACTCCATATACTCATCAGCACCTATACCATCATAAGTCGATGGATATGAACAACCTGTCATTGTTAGAAAATAGCAAAAGACAATATAAAAATATTATCCCTATCAAATGACTACGTGGTTGCAGTGGTGTCACTTTTGACAGCAAGTGGAAGTGTCTTACCAAGCTCTTACAAAGTTCTTACCAATGCAAGCAGTGGCGGTACAACCGGCGGCTGGTTCGTGATACCTATGAGGTAGTGGTACCGAGATTGCAAGGACCTTTTTTCTGTACTGATCTGAAGTATATATGTGGAGCTTGGGAGGCACGAAAAAAATATATATATGTGTGGCACACAAGTCAGTGACAGACAACAATATTGAATAAATATCCAGAGCACTTGTCCTAGTTGCTGGCCTATATGTGTTCCTATCACCAGTTGTGATAAACAAGAGAAAAAATAAGGATGAAAGGAAACAAGTATTAAAGGTAGCAACGGATATGAACAAGTAAAAAGGTACCACAAACAATAGAGCTATTGAGTGTTCCTTATGTGCTCCTTTTCGATATCTTCTATTCTCTTTTACTATTTTTTTATTTTTTTTGTCCAATATTTTTTTTCTTGCTTTTGCTCTTTTGATATTTTTTTTCTCAGCAAGGAGCACACAAGAATAAACCACAAATAATTTGAGCTCAATTGAATAAAAGATGTGGCCTATAGAAAATTAGGACTGTGCTCTAAAAAGCATACCAAAACTTGTGGGCCTAGAAACTCAATTTTCCTAATCGAATTTCGCAAATCTAATTTTTGTGAACCTAGATATGCTAGGATGAAATAGATCTAAAATTTTCTGGCGTTCTCCGTAGATATAAAATTTTCCCCGTTTCGAGTTTGGATGCAAAAGTTATGACTATTTTAAGGAAGCTGCTCGAATAAGGGTTTTAGTGGACACAAGATGCAAACCGATGGTGATACGGAATAGCGGCGGGTGGAGGGATCAACACAAACTAAAAAAGAACACAATCTAAACCAGCAACAAGACTTTGACCTAGGACACAAACTCAACAAAGCGAACTCTGAAACTGAAATATGCAAAGGCTATGGCGCGGAAGGTTCTAGGACAGGAAAAATAAGTATGGCAAAACACTCAAACGATGAAACGAATGCAAAACACTCAAACGAGGGAATAAATGTGAACCTGATGGTATACCTTAGCTCTGATTACCAATTGATGTAGACGGGGTCCCGATCTTCCGTCAGGTGATGGTAACTATCGTTGTGGCGGAGAATGACACACCGATCCGGCTTCAGATCGAAAGATCGAACCCTGCAATCTTAGCACCACAGCTCCTCTGGTTATCAACCGAGTCACGGACCAGGTTGACCTCGCCAAGAAGGCTAATCCCTGCCTGCGCAATGAACAACACAAGCAAGAACAAGAAAGATCGCAACCAAATTGCAGATGAATGATTAATCTCACAAAGTTGGGGTCTCACAAACCGACGGCGGCGGCGAAACTATTATCAACAGAATAATCTAAGCAAAACTCAAACCCTAAAGTAGGTGGTGGCTACTAATTATATAGCCTAAGGGACATCCAAGGATCCCTCTTCACGTCCTAAAGGTGTCCCAACACGTTACAAGGCCCAACGGCCCAAAAGAAGGTGTCGCAGCACCCTGACAGATTCTGGACACTGATTTGTTTCGACGATTCCCATTGATTCCGAAGAGATTTTGATGTGAAACCAATTGGATTGGCTTCCTTATCAAATTATCTTTCCATCCATATGTGGATCATCGAAAACGGAGTTCGGATGCGTCCTGTGCATCCGTTTAATTGCAGAGTGGTCCTGATGGCCGAGGAAGACTCAAACTCGGATTGGACTGGGCCTCTGGCTTGGCTTGGACGTCCTTGCTGGCCTCCTAAGGTGGTGGCCAAGGAGGAGGACGTCCAAGGCCATCTCTTAGGTGTTCTCCATCTTCTTGGGGCGTGCTCCAACTTGGGCCTAGGTCCCAAGGATGTCTAACAAGCCCATGACAACAGTGTAGCTCTCGCCAGAAATAGCGACAGAATATATTGGTGATTTGGAGGCCTTTCCGACATGATATTGAGATGGGACCAGATCTATTTGAAAGATTATCAAACAAGCTTTCCAACAAGTGCTCATTGACCTCGATCGCACTCCGGATTGATGAGTTATGGCCTTCCCAATGAGGCACTGTCGGGCTGCCGATGAACCGAAAATTCAACTTTGATGAACTTCCATTATGAAACACATTTGAACCTACAATCAAATAGTGACATGTACATGTGGAACAAAGTGAATTATAACCAAAGCCACTATGCAAATGTAGGAACGAGCGTACCTTATAATCATTGTTCGTATCCGAAGGTGCCATGTCCTCATTAGTTGCCACCTCCTAGACGGCTTGTTGGCTTGTGGCTCCATCGAAGCTCGCAAGAAGATTGTGCGAGGCTCCGGAGAAGCTTTGTGAGGGGGATTGTGCTCACCCCATGAGGATCACAAAGAGCAACTCTAGTTGAGCGTGTCATTGAGCTACCACACTTGATGGTGCGTTCTTGCGGCACCTTTTGAGAGGCTCGGTGTGTGACCGATTAGCTGCCGAACCACAAAGTGTTGGTCGACACAACGGGGACATAGCTTGGTGGCAACCAAGTGAACCTCGGGGGAAAAATCACCGTGTCAACATTGTTTTTCATCTTCTCAGTGGTTTGCCTTCGTGCAACAGAAGCTTGTATTTACTTTCATATATACTTGTGCTTGTGTAGTTGCTCTCGTAACTAGTTTGCTTGTGTAGCTTGCTAGTTGTCTTCTTGCTTGTGTAGCTAGAAGCTTCACCTTGCATGACTAATTTAGTTTGTGTAACCTTGTTAGTCACATTGCTTAGTTTGTGTAGCTAAGTGATTTGTGCTCTCTAATTTGGCATTAGTTGCCTTGTTATTGAGCTTTGCTAGCGAGCTTAGGCTTTGTGCTTTAGCTTCACTAGTTGTGTAGGAGCTCCCTTGGTTGGCAAAGTACTAGTGCATAGGTTTGTGTGACCTTGCTCTAGAATTGATTAGGTGAGCTCTTGCTAAGCTTAGCACCTTAGTTGCTTATTTAGGATCCTTGCAAGGTGCTAGAGAACTTAGATAGAGGGGTGTAGTCTTGGCTAGACCGATAAGTTTAATTCTGCATTTGTTTCAATTAGCCAACGTGTTTAATTTTAGAAAGAACTATTCACCCCCCCTCTAGTCCGCCATCTCGACCCTTCACCTAGAGCAAATGCTCCGCGGCATTCCTCATGAAATTTTCCCTATGGAAAAAGCCAATGCCCTGCGGGGAAGAATCACCAATTTCCAGCAAACTTCATTGGAACCCATCCCAGAGGCATGGGAGAGGCTGCAAGAATACATCCAATCATGCCCTCACCACGGGATGGAGAACTGGCTGGTGCTCTAGAACTTCTACAATGGGTTAACACCCATGTCGAAGGGGCACTGATGAGGACATGGCACCTTCGGATACGAACAATGATTATAAGGTATGCTCATTCCTACATTTGCATAGTGGCTTTGGTTATAATTCACTTGGTTCCACATGTACATGTCACTATTTGATTGTAGGTTCAAATGTGTTTCATAATGGAAGTTCATCAAAGTTGAATTTTTGGTTCGTCGGTAGCCCGACAGTGCCTCATTGGGAAGGCCATAACTCATCAATCCGGAGTGCGATCGAGGTCAATGAGCACTTGTTGGAAAGATTGTTTGATAAGCTTTCAAATAGGTCTGGTCCCATCTCAATATCATGTCGGCAAGGCCTCCAAATCACCAATATATTCTGTCACTATTTCTAGCGAGAGCTACACTGTCGTCATGGGCTTGTTAGACATCCTTGGGACCTAGGCCCAAGTTGGAGCACGCCCCAAGAAGATGGACAACACCTAAGAGATGGCCTTGGACGTCCTCCTCCTTGGCCACCACCTTAGGAGGCCAGCAAGGACGTCCAAGCCAAGCCAGAGGCCCAGTCCAATCCGAGTTGGAGTCTTCCTCGGCCATCAGGACCACTCTGCAATAAAACGGATGCACAGGACGCATCCGAACTCCATTTTCGATGATCCACATATTGATGGAAAGATAATTTGATAAGGAAGCCAATCCAAGTGGTTTCACATCAAAATCTCTTCAGAATCAATGGGAATCATCGAAACAAATCAGTGTCCAGAATCTATCAGGGTGCTGCGACACCTTCTTTTGGGCCGTTGGGCCTTGTAACGTGTTGGGACACCTTTAGGACGTGAAGAGGGATCCTTGGACGTCCCTTAGGCTATATAATCAGTAGCCACCACCTACTTTAGGGTTTGGGTTTTGCTTAGATTATTCTGTTGATAACAGTTTCGCCGCCGCCGTCGGTTTGTGAGACCCCAACTTTGTGAGATTAATCATTCATCTGCAATTTGGTTGCGATCTTTCTTGTTGTTGCTTGTGTTGTTTGTTGCGCAGGCAGGGATTAACCTTCTTCACGAGGTCAACCTGGTCCGTGACTCGGTTGATAACCAGAGGAGCTGTGGTGCTAAGATTGCAGGGTTCGATCTTTCGATCTGAAGCCGGATCGGTGTGTCATTCTCCGCCACAACGATAGTTACCATCACCTGACAGAAGATCGGGACCCCCGTCACATTAGGCACCTAGACGTCGCTGCTGGTGGCGCATTTCTATCGCTCACCACCGACGGGGCTATGGCCCTGATCAAGAAGATGGTGGCCAATCAGGGCTGTGGGGGAGGATAGAACCCCGACCAAAACACAAAAAGGCATGCATACCATGAAGGAGATGGATATGCTAGCCGCAAAACTAGACCTACTCCTGAAGAAGATTGACGAGCGTGCCACCAACATCAACACTGGCACCGTCAAAGCCATGGACTTGCAAATGACGTGCGAAGTCTGTGGTAATGTTGGCCACTTGGGGAACGACTGCCCGAGACCCGCGAAGAGGTACAATACATCAACAACGGGTATTGCCAACAAGGAAGAGGCAACAATAATGGCTAGAGTAACCAACCTCGGCCACCATTCCAAGGTGATTCAAATTACAATTCAAATTTCAATTTGAATCAACCTTCACTTAAGGATTTGGTGCTAGGCCAAGCTAAAATAAACGAAAATCTTACCAAAAAGTTGCTAAATAACGATAAAATACTTGAAAATGTCAACTCAAAAATAGAAGGTTTATCTTCTTCCATTAAGAATTAATTGAGCTTTAATAAAATGATAGAAACACAGATAGCTCAAATAGTTGCTGCCATTCCTAGTGATAATAACGGAAAAATCCTAGGGCAACCTATAATTCACTAGAAAATATTAAAACGGTGACCACGAGGGGGGGGGGTAAGTCCACTCATGATCCACCAAATCCTAACCATGCAGCAAGGAAGCAAAAAGAACGTGAAGAAGAAGATCCTTCTACATCAACAAAAACACAAAAAGAGCCTGAAGAGGAAAAGGTACCATTTGAGTACACAGATACAACATACCTATCGTTTCCTACAAGAACACGAAAGCAGGCTATGGATGAGCAATTCGCACACTTCGTCGAAATGGTAGAGAAGGTGCACATAAGCGTCCCATTAATGGACGTCTTACATGTACCTTCATACACCAAATACATCAAAGATATCATCAACAACAAACAACCCTTGCCATCCATAGAAGTTGTGAAGTTAACGGAAGAATGTAGCGCAGCTATACTCAACCGCCTCTCGGAGAAAAAGAAAGATCCAGGGTGTCCCACCATCACTTGTTCAATAGGGACACAGATCTTCGACCATGCCTTGTGCGACCTTGGGGCTAGCGTTAGTGTGATGCCCAAGGTCATCTTTGACAAGCTGAGTTATACACATCTCACACCCACCACAATGACGCTCCAGCTGGCCGATTCCTCGGTCTGCTATCCGACGGGAATCGCCGAAGATATTCCAGTGAAAATTCGGAATTACTTCGTCCCCGTCGACTTTGTGGTGCTCGACATGGAATTCACCAAGGAATCACCACTCATTCTTGGGCAACCATTCCTTAGCACCGTAGGGGCACAAATCAATGTTGGGGCTAGAGAAATCCGCTTCAACATCAATGGCAAGGAAGAGAAGTTTGAGTTTCGGCCCAGACATCAAGAAGAATGCAAAATAATCCGCATCAAATATAGGCCAAACCAACAAGGCATAAGAGAGGTAGGATTCAACCACAGATCATAGACAACCTCTCTAAGGTCACTCAAAAATCTAAGAAAAAGCCAGAGCAAAAGAAAAAGGCAGCTCCAAAGGAAAATAGAAAGGAAAACCTTGAGAAAGGCATCCACATACCACAAAAGAGGAGAAAGCAGCGTGGCAACCCAAGAAGGGAACACCAAGAGCCACTACTTCTAAATAGGTATGGATGCCAAAATAGGCCAAGAAGGAGGAGGCACCCGTACCCACTCCCCCGGGCACGGATACTCTTTCATCAAGCATAAATTGAAGGGGGAGAAAGTCATGTTCATCAGACTCTAAACCATGGACCCTCGCCGAAGGTAATTGGTAGTTACCTTTTTTATTTTCATACTATAAATAAACACTGATAGTATAAAATAAATGATAATAATGAAAATAAAAATAATAAAAACATTGTATTTCCAAACCAAAAATTTCACCTCTATACAAACTGTCTTGGCTTGGGGAAATGATGTGTGATCCATCATCGCCCTATAGGTTCTATAACGCAAGCACAGTGCTTGGGTTATTTAGCCTGCTATGATCATACTAAGATTCTTAGTCTGATCATTGAGCTAAAAACATTTGCATATGACATGGAAAATAAAATAAAATAAAAAATAATAGTTATCATTTGATAAAATCTTGGTCAATCTTTAAATTTTACATGAAGTATGTTTTAGTTTGAAGCATGTTTTGTGCGTGACCATGTCTTCATAGGCTTTTTAAACTAGCATGGTGCTATGGTTAAATTGCCTACTTTGATTGAATGTCACATTTGATCATTGTTCTGAAACCTGCTACATGTAAACTTTGAATGATAAACCAAAGTCATAAAAACATTTACCTTTCAAATAAACTCCTATTTATGCTAGTATGCCTTGGTTTGAAAATATGATTTGTAGCGATCATATTTTCATAGACTTTTCAAATTAAGCATGGTGCTTAGGTTGACTTGTCTACCTTGATCAAATTAGACAATTGTTTAGTTTGATCACTATTCCAAAACTGCTAAGTATAAAACAAGGATAAAAACTACAAATTAAAAATGAAATATAAAATAATGTACCTACCCCGGAGTCTTCATCAAGCAACCTCGGACCACTGGCCTTGAGCTAGCTTGGGGGAGGACCCCGCAGAGGTATCTTGCATTGGATATTTATTTCCTTGCATTTGTTTTTTTCTTTGCATATTTATTTACCATGCATATAAAAAAATGCAAAAAGATAAAAAGACCAAAAAAATATTCATTCCGCTCTATATATATATGTGTTGTAGAAATGTTGATTTTATCCTTGTTGAAATGATGAATAGTTGATCTATCTTATGTTTCAACTATGCCTAGCTTATAGCTTAGTTTTCTCCAAGATTTGAGTCTATTGGTTAAAAATGTTTCATCCTAAAAACTTGAAACTTGTGGGTTGCAAAAGCTTACTCTAGTCTAAGTAGTTGCTTGACATGATATAGTGCAATAGACTTTGCTATGACTTTGTTCTAAGAAAGACTTGACATCCGGAGTTTTACTTTCAAAATGCTAAAATCAAAAGTTCCTCAATGATTCAAAATTCCTACCAAAAGCCATATGACACATTCATATACAAACCCTTAGTCATATGCTGCTCGTATTTGTCATGGAACCGTCCAAATTATAAGAGCATAAGTACAAAAACAATCATCCGGAGTGATCAAATTCTCACACTTGAGCCCATATAACTCCGATAGTCCAACGAAATCACGAGGGATTTCAAACCAACCAACATACAAGCCAAGATCATAGTGATTCAACATAATAAGTCACATGTTACATCCATTTCACAAGTAATTCAATATACATCGGAGTTCAACATAGTTATTACAACTTAAATTGAAAAGTAGCGGAAGCAGAATAATTTGGAACTAACATTACTCTTATTTCAAATACATGCCAGTACCAAGGTCAACTTCCATCAAAAGCATTAGAGACAAGATACTCAGAAGGATAATGCCCATGATCACACTCCGCCACTACGGCAGGAGCCAACCAAATCTTGCAGTATCCAAGATACATCACAACCTGCAACAAGTGGGAATAAACCCTGAGTACAAGAAGGTACTCAGCTAGACTTACCCGTCAAAAACCAGAAATAAAGTAACACCAAGGAGTATGCAAGGCTGATATAAAGTGGGCTAGCTTGGTAACATTTTGCTTAAAAGCTTAGTACAGATAAGTAATCATTAATGCTTAAGCATCAAGTTAATAATCATTAACCTATCCTCTATATTAGCACCTGTACTAAACAATCACTTGATTAGGAGCAAACAATATTAACCATAGCAGGTATAAATTGAGGTAACATTTAAATCATCATCCAATTAACTATCTGTTCAATTAATTGAATCTACGTTGCCGCTGCTCAAGTCAAGTGCTCACTAATCGGGAGCGACGGCGATTCGAATCGAATTCCTATCCAGCTAGAGGGGTATTTCTAACACAAACCGCGCAAACCCTGCGCTAGGGTCGCACAAGTCACCTTTGGTACAGTTCAGGAAATCACGGGTTCGACTGATGCCGCATCCCCAAGGGCAACACTCTGCCAGGTGATAGGGACTTTAACCCCCCCTGGTCTTACGCCAATGTCCCCAAGCACATCCTTACTTCCTCCAGAATGCGCACTTGACCCCCCGATTCCTGGCCTGAACTGTATTACTCGACTTCATGGTCGGAACGGCTTATCCGGTCAGCTAAGTGTTAAACTGCGTTCAACATGACTCAAGAACGTATAGCGAATCAGTCCTTAAACGACTCAGATGGGGATAGATCTACACCCAAGACCTCCATGCCTTGTTGCTTCCCTACCGTCATCCCGCCCGGTCTCATTTCATTTTATTAACACATGGTTCTTTTCCACGATAGCAAATATAGCCAACTGTGCCATATATAAGTATCCCTAAAGCCCGCAGGTTACAGGAAATCACCCGAATTCTACCGCTTAAAGCAGGGCTGAGCAATTACTTGAACCTCAACCTAAATAGGATTCAAGGTATACTTTCTGGACAAGGATAGGATATATGTGCAACAAGTGTTTTCATCCAACACCTATCACTTAATGCAACAATACATATAACATATATACTCAATTGCATTTTTAGAAATTAGGAGGCTTATAATGCTCTAGGGCTTGCCTGGGATCTGACACTAGTCAGTGTTTGTTAGATGACCCACGCTTGGCGAGCATCTCCCACTAGCACTTGTCTAGTCTTTCCATCTTCGGGATGGATCCACCAACACCATCGTCGGGTTCAGCTCCAGATCATGTCCTCCACGTGGTGCATCTAGCGTACCTAGATGGGAGGTAAGATGCAAGTGTATGAATACATGGAAATGCAATAGATGATGCATTACACACTAATCAAGGCAAGTACAAGGTTACGCTAAATACACATAAGCACTTCACATTGCTTAACTAAACATCACACCACCTATCATGCTAAGATAGCAAGCGAAGCAATACTAAACATGACACAAGATTTACAAAGCCTTAGGGGTACTAACTTCATCATCAAGGACATGAATCACACTTAGCAACAAGCAAGCAAAGAAACCAAGCATCCATGTATTTTCAGCAATTCTGGACATACATGCAGTAGCTGAGTAAATCAATCATATATGGAGTTCTACAAATCAAAATGACTTGCAAGAAGATATTATGGAAAGCTTATGAAATTCTCTACAATTCATTTATAATCACCTAAGCCTGAGTCCCAAGTTTAATTTGTCGAAAAGATAAAACTACAGAATCTGGTCTGCTCCAAACAGAGAGCAACCAAATCTAGGACCTGACTTTACACATCTATAACTCAAAAACTACTTGGCCAAATGCCACTAAATTTTAACATAAGATATTTTAATGAGTTATCTATGACTTTGTTATAAACAACTTTCCTAGCAAACATCATTAACATGAGGTAATTTACATTGCCCCCAGAACTACCCAAAAACTAATAATTGCAAGAAATAATTATTAACATATGTTGCAAACATATAATTGGACAAAACCAACTTTACCAACATTTCACACATGACTAATGAACACCAGAAAACATAATGTCCATTGCTAAATAAATTCCTTTAATACATTTCTTAATTTATTTAGGTAATTATGTGGAATTATGAACACATATCAAAAGTGCACAATAAATTCTACCAAAATTACAGTGTCTCCCATATACACCCAATAGACTACTATAAAAATTTCAGATCATTTGCATGAGTAAAACAATCTTTATGAAAAAGACAAATAACTTAAGTTAAATAACCCTAGAGAGCAAGTTAAACCTATATCTCACTCATCCAGCATCCAAAACTCATGAAATTTTTAACCACAGTTCCCATATAACCTCAGGAGACTACCATAAAAATTTCACCTAAATTGGAGCACCACAACTCAAGATATAAAATGACAAGCAACATAATGTAGATTTTCTTATTTATCAAGGTCAAGTCAAAACCTTAAGAAAACAGTACACAACTAATATGTTTAATATTTTTCCTAGCAAGTACATGTTATCATAAAACTAGCAAAACAAGAATCACTATTTTTGGAGTCCTAAAACTCAAGATATGGCTCTGGTCAAGTTTGTAAGCATTTTTTGGAGTACTTTTCAAGGTTAAATAAAAACACTAGAAAACTTCTACAAACATATAACATATTATGAGTCTACTGCATAGGTCTTTTCTCAAGGTTTCCAAAAAGTCCACATTTGCTAGTTTTGGAGTTTCCTAGCATGAGATATGGAATTTAGAAGATTTAACACAAAATCTGAAATTGAAAATACAATAAAACCGAATCCTAACTTAACTGCTAGGTGCACCCAAACCAGTACCTATCTTTGCTACTATTGCGCTGACATGCGGGACCCGCTGCACATTTGGGCCCATCAGCCATAGAGAGTAGGACTGGTTTCCCCCCCCTTTTTCTCCTTCGCTGGGACATGAAACAGAGGAGTGGGTGGGGGCGTCGGCCGGTTTCGCCGGCCGGCTGCCGGTGGCCCGACGGTGGCGGAGGAGCGGCGTGGGAGCTGCGTGGCGGTGAGGCGCACATACAGGCACCCATAGTGTGGCCTGCGATAGCCTGTGGCCCTCTGGCCACACAAGCTAGGACGCACGACGACGGCTTCGCCGCGGCGGCAGCACGGAGGCGTGGCCCGGCGATCGAGTAGCAGTGGCGTGGGCAGCCCGGGCCCGCACGAGGCCGAGGGAGGTGGCTGTGAGCAAGGAGGGTGTGTGGAGGAGCAAGAGCGCCGGCAGCAGCAAGCTTTGTTTTGCCAGCAATGGCGGCGGCGCCACGGTGTGCACGATGGCCGTGCTTTACGGCAGCGAGGAGAGGCCGGGGATGGTTGCGGTGATGCAGCAGGGAGAGGCGAAAGTGGTGGTGTGCTACACTTGTCCCATGACTGACATAGCAGTGAGAACAGCGGTGCGGACATGAGCTCAGCTCGCTCGTCCATGGCGGACGCGACCACGAGCAGCAGCAGCGCGAGAGGGAGAGTGAGAGGAAGTGGAGGAGGATGGGGTGGAGCTCGGGCGGTCGCTCAGGTGCTCTACCACACCGAGTGAGGCGCGGGCACATGGCAGAGAGGAGGACGCGCGACACCCATGGTGAAGGCACCCTGGTGCATGGCTGCCACACCCTCCCCTAAGGGGACAACTGTCGAACAGGTGGCAGGCACAGATGAAGCCAGGTGGTGATGCTGTTTTTGGCATATTCCGAGTAGATTCTGCCCTGGGTGCCTATAGCAAAGTTGCTTCCCTCCTAATGATCTACAACTTTGCTTATGGGGTCATGGCTATTAGTGATCTAGATTAGGAGATAATTTTGCTTGGAGGGCTTGGCTCCTTGGAGAAGAATTGGTGAGAATAAAAGAGTTATCTTTTCTCCAAATAGCCATGTCTTCATCTTATGAATATAGTTTGTGTTGTGAACTAGAGTATAGTCATGTTGATACATTCATGATATATGAACTAGAATATAGTCCCTATGTCATGTTCATATCATACTTGGCTCAATGCTTTATCGTTCATACCATGTTCATGAATATATTTAGACTTATGTTGAGGTGGTGGTTCATCATGCTTTCGGGTACGCCCAAGTCCTTTACCTGTCGATCCGTAGGGTCAGGGACCCGGGGGGATTTGGGTGGTTCCTATGTATGTGGGCGAGGTGCCTGGATATACAGGGGCGAGTGAATGCATTTCATGTCCCATGGTTGAGGGGTAGGTGGCAGGTGGTGACAGCCCTGTCCGTCCTTCGTAATCCCCCACTTTCGGCCATGGTGTAGGAGTACATAAATTTTCACCTGAGGTTGCTGGCAGACCAGTATTTGGTGGCCTCCTGATCCATCTCACATAGGCCTAGCTCTAACTCATGTACATGTATGATTACTTTGCTCATAGCATATAACTGTATTAAGATATATCTACTCCTTGTAGGACATTCTTTTATTCTTTATTCATTCTTCCTCTTCCCTAGAGTGGAGTGTCATATGTGTATGTGTTGATGCAAAAGTAGATCTACAAACACAAAGGGCTAATACCCGAAATTGATATCTAAAGCGTGCCAGTCGATTTGACCTATTAATCGACAAGGATGAAGATACGAGCACTTTGGTCCTGACAACAGCGATACGCCCGGAAGTCACGGCCAAGAGGTACTCACGCGGAACTCGAGGATCGCCGAAGATTGCACTGGAGCAATGCAACTCGCCGAATCGATGAGAACTCGTAAAAAAAGAAAAATATGCAAATTGACGAAGTCATCGAAAGTAGATGTAAATAAGAATAAAAGCTGTTTTTGATGTATTGATTGATCTCCTTTTTTACATTGCCCTTCACCCTATATTTATATCCTGATCTACAGAAACGTAACCAAATACGACTAGGACACTAAATCCAAATCTATGGAAACACATGACTTTGATACAACTCAGACTCTAATAAACGTATATAAGGAAATTAACTCCTATCTTATTCCATAGTCTGCCTCAGTCACGATGGTATTCTCATCGACCTCCTTTTTATCGGCACAATCCCTGTTCCATCGGCACAATCCCTGTTCCATCGGCAGCAGACTTCAAGATCCTTCCATCGGTACATCCCCTGTTTCATCGGCAGCAGTCTTCAAACCATCTTTCATCGGCATCGGCAATAATACCCTTAACCTTATTGGCAACATTTCAATTTGAACCCATACGCCGCTACCACTCATAAGCAAACTCATTTTCATCAGCTATCAATCTACACAATAATCTTTCCTCTGCTGATTAGCCCTTCCTTACCATCTTGACACGTGCTAAAAAACGATATCAACACATGCCCCCCAATTTTGGAGTATAAGATATTGATGCTTCGAAATTTACTCCAGATAATGCCTGCTATTACCTATTTTTCAACCCATTCTCCAAGCATAACATGATCTGTTACCAGATTTAATCAAATCTAGATCTAATCCATGTATCTCAGTAAATATCGCACATTTTCCAATTGTTTTTTGCCTCAATTATGGTTGATATTCCATAATAACAATCCATCGGCAAGATCTTATCATAGCAACATCACCATTTTAGAACTGAAAGATCCTGTATCAAAATATCCTTCAAGTCATGACTACTTGCCATGCCATCAAATCTTCTGTACAATCCCTTGATTGTCGTGTGAATAGTTACCATATCTATCTGAACCACCTCGATCCATCCGCGTACGGCATAGAGATAAGTCAAGAATACCCCTACCCCAAATGGCCTATAAATAGATTTCTCCGAACTGCTCATCTTCTACCTTCAAATTGCAACCTTTGGCATTCTCTCTCCGGCGGCAACCCTAACTGCGCATCCTCAACCCACCAGAGCTCCTTCCATCGTCATTTTCCAATCTCCAGCTCGTGCCCTCATCCTTCTCGAAACAATGGTGGTCAACTTCAACGTCCCTGCGGTTCGTTCTTTTTTTATTACTTTTACTTCGACCCTTCTGGCCCCTTGCGAATTCTTACAGTTGGTATTTTTTCTACTTCTTCCATTCTCTTGATCTTCCAAACTCAGGAACTACGCAACACACTGGTTATTCCAACCAATCAACCTCCCCTCCATTGCCTAGGTCCAATGGGTGATCCAGATCCAACCGACCTGATCAATGCAGAAGCTAATCGTATTCCCTTCAAAGCTCAAAATTTCTCTTTGAATCTATGGAAAGATACATTTCGATCTTGGCCCAAACCTACCAAAGGGTGGAAAAACTGGTACTTGAGAGTAAACAGATCAATGCAAGTGTTCTGGGTAGAACGGAAGATAGATCAATGTATCAGACTATCCATTGCTGATATGCAAAGGAATGAATCCATGATGATAGCTGCTGCTCATTTTTGGTCAGATACCACAAATACCTTCATGTTCGGTCATGGCCCATGTGCCCCTACTCTTGCCGATGTATATATGCTCACCGGCTTGGATATCTCAACTGTCGATGAAGGCCACATTTTTGGCAGAAAAACTGAGTATAGAGTAAATACACGCAACATCGGCGGTTGGACAGGATACATCCAAGAGTACCAAAAAACTGGTACTGTCAATCAAAGGGAACACGCCATATTCCTGAACATGTGGCTGGAGAAGTTTATTTTCTGTGGTCGATCGGTAGGACCAACTAACGCCTTCCTCCCAGCAGCGGAACTCTTGGCCAACGGTGTCAGATTCCCACTTGGCCGATACCTCCTGAGCTCAACTTACCACCTTCTCCACCAAGTGTCTCAGAAGCTTCTACTTGGTGAACCCATCGGCAATCTAGGAGGCCCGTGGTGGTTCATCAATATGTGGTTAAACGCTCACATGCATAAGCATCTACAATGGGATTTCTTTGCCCAAGAATTCCCACGAGAGATTGCCGAAGATTACATCCTTGGAGATGATGAATCAGCAACACGCCCTCCTCTCAACTTCGGCGAAGCCATAATCGTCCTTCCTGGAACAGAGTCCAATGAAGATCAAATTGGCAGGTTTTTTTTAGAATTTCTACCATGGTCTCCCTCGTGATCTCAGAGCTTGGGTACCCTATATCGATGAGGATAACAAGTTCCCTCTTCTTTTCAATTTTGCTGATAGTGATCTGAACTAAGATAATGATCTTATGATGGCTATTATTACCCCTAGAGCAATCCCAGTAAACACATTTGGTAGCGGGAAGAATTCCCATATCACTTATGAATTCTACAATCCATCGGAAGTGTCTCGCCAATTAGCCTTTGGGCAACTGTCAATCAAGCTATGCTTTGCCGATGTGATTAAGCCCAGAGAAATTATTACAGCTGGAACTGAATGGAGTAGAGTAGTAAGACTTGCTCCTGATGCCGATATTTCAAATGTTGATCTCTCCGCCTGGTCACCAGTGTCTTTCATCACAGAGTCATATAAGCAATGGTGGCAAGAATGGAAAGAACAGTTGTTTTCAACATCCGTTCATACATATCGGCACATGATCGATCCCGACTATGCTGTTCCTGACGATGCAGTAAGTTTCTTTTAACTTTCATCTCTCTCCTTCCTTTTATATGTATATTGGTAACTAATCTTCCCTGAAATAGGCCGATGATCCAGTTTCTTCAATAAGCAAAAGTGGAAGACCCTTCAACCTCCACCCTATTTCTCCAGTCTCAATAATTGGCTACAATGCCCCTACCTTAGAGGTCTTAACCTTCTAGAGGACTCGCACCAAAACTATCACCTCCAGACCAAGACTAGCAACATCCAGGGCCACTCCAATGGCTGCTACTTCAAGCCTAATCAAGGTTTTTAAGGTAATAACCTTGCTTACTTTGTTTTTCTGTCGATGCACACTATATTAACATATAACTATCAGGATGTGAGAGCTGCAGCTGGATCGTCATCAACAACTCTTCCAATATCAAGCACCACGACCTCTACTCCTCCTTCAGAGATATTCTCTTATTTTTACATTTTTTCTGTTAAATATCTAATCTTATACTTGTTTTTGCAGCAACAAATGGGCACATCGGCAAGCACACCAAGCATGCAAGCTCCCCAATCAACACATGTCGATGCCCCCAGCCAATTGTCGCTGAGGCCCAAACAAAGCGCAAAGCTTTAACCGATGTTGAAGCTCAACAAAAGCGATAGAAATCTACACCAGCCCCTTCATCCGCGCTAACACCTATCAATCGACCCACTGATATAATTGAACAAGCTGCTTCTTTTGTACAAGATACACCATTAGCCATTATACCCCAAGGGCCGACTACTGATGAGGTCGTAAAAGACATTCCATCGGCATCCTCTGTCGATCCTTCGCATGATCTTTTTCAAGCCGCTCCCTCAAGCCAGGCTCAAGAAATTGCCCTGAAGCAGGTAAACCGATTAACTGTTTGGTTTATAATATCCCCAGACACCACAAATAGGATTCCTAACTCTCTTTATTTCAAAGGAACAAGATTCTCCTGATAGTTTGTTTTCTTTTGCTATCGACGTCTCCGATGATGATGGAGAAGAGGCGAGTTCTTCCCTGGCATTGGGAACAATATCGGCAGATATCTATGGCAAACTAGAAATTCTCCTAAATCTGCTGCAACAAGATACTGCTCAACTGGTGATCGATTCAGACCCTGCAAGGACCATCTTCAAAACAATCCGTGGCCAAGTCCCTGCCGATGTTGAAGAAATCATCTTCCCAGCAGTCCATCTGGAGAGCAGACAACTTCAATATCAAAAGGTTGTTCATTGTATTGCCGACAGAGCAGCTCAGGCTCAACTTAAGGAAGAAATGCTGTAGCTGAAGCAAACTGCCGATGAGAAGCACAAAAGCATCAGCAACTTGCAAGCCTCCGGTGCTGATCTTAAACAGAAAATCTTAGACCTATCGGCAAAAGGGCAGCTCTGCTAGCAGAACTGGAAAAGGTTGAAATAGCCCTGACTCAAGCCAAGCAAGAAGAAGACCAGCTTCCTGACGCTATCAAGGCCCTTCAGCAAGAACGAGACGTCCAAGCTCGCAAGGCCTTGGTTCTCAAGAAGAAACTCAAGCCTGTGGAAGGAAGTGCCGATGAAGATGCCAAGGAATTAAAAGAAACCGATGAAATTCGCCTGCGTGCGATATCGGCTATCCAAGCTTTGTTAAATTAGCGCATCGACAATGATTGATACTTTGTTTTGACTCTAGTCGATAGGATTGTTATCGGCAATTACTCTTTTATGCATCCATCCAGATACTAGGGTAATATTTCTTTAAATCTTTTCCATTTAATGATATGAGAAATACAACTCCTTTGAGAGTTTTAAGAATATATGCATTACCAGGAACAAATTGATTTATCCGATATGGACCTTCCCAATTAGGTGACCATTTGCCAAACTTAGAACTTTTAGTCCCAATCGGTAAAATCAACTTCCAAACCAATTCTCCATCAACAAATTTCTTTACCTTCACCTTCTTATCATACCATCTAGCTACTCTTTTCTTATTCTCCTCGATGCTAACTAAAGCTTTTAACCGATGACCTGCTACATCTTCCAACTCATCCTTCATAAGGATATCATAATCATCAGCTGTTAATTGATCTTGAGAGCGTATTCGCCTAGAACCAATTTTAATCTCCCAAGGTAAGACTGCATCGTGTCCATACACCAACTGATAAGGTGTTACCTTGGTTGCACCATGATACGCCATCCGATATGACCACAAAGCTTCATTTAATATTGCATGCCACTTCTTAGGATACTCTTTAATCTTGTGCTTAATGAGCTTGATAATTCCTTTATTAGATGCTTCAGCCTGACCATTAGCCTGGGCATAATATGGTGAAGAATTCAAAACTTTAATCCCCATTCCTATAGCAAACTCATCAAATTCACCCGATGTAAACATAGTGCCCTGATCGGAAGTGATGGTTTGAGGGATGCCAAATCGGTAAACAATATGCTCCTTCACAAAATCAATCATATTAGCCAATGTCAACTTTTTTAAAGGAATTGCTTCAACCCACTTTGTGAAATAATCGGTAGCAACTAGAATAAACTTATGCCCTTTACTCGATGGTGGATAAATCTGACCGATGAGATCAATAGCCCAACCCCGGAACGGCCAAGGCTTAATTATAGGGTTCATAGCCGATGCGGGTGCCCTTTGAATATTACCAAATTTCTGACATTCCTGACATCCTTTAAAATATTTAAAACAATCTTCAAGAATAGTCGGCCAATAATATCCATTTCTTCTGATCATCCATTTCATCTTGAAGGCTGACTGATGAGCCCCACATACTCCTTCGTGAATTTCACCCATCAGGCCTTTTGATTCCTCTATGCTAACACACCTGAGTAAAACTCCATCTATGGTACGGTAATACAATTCATCATTGAGGAGTACATACTTGGTAGCTTGGAACCTTATACGTCTTTTAATCTTTTTAGATGGATTCTTTAAATAATCAATAATTTCCTTCCTCCAGTCATCGGTATCAGCTGCTGATATTAATACTTCTTGAACAGGTTGATATCCTGAAGCATGCTGAGCCAATCGGTTAGCCTCTTCATTATGCATCCGAGAAATATGTTCCAGATGAAAACTCCTGAACCCTTTTAATAATCTCAAACACTTTTCATGATATGAAATTAGAATTTCACTTCGGCATTCATAAATCCCAGTCAACTGATTTATAACTAACATAGAATCACGAAAGGTCTCAACAGCATCAGCATGTACTTCCTTGAGCAATTCTAACCCTTTTATCAGGGCATGGTACTCAGCTTGATTGTTTGTCGATGTAGCAACAATCGGCAATGAGAACTCATACTTCTTCCCCTGAGGGGAAATTAATACGATACCAATGCCTGCCCCTTCACCACAAGTAGACCCATCAAAGAAATGTGTCCACGGAGCAATTTCTAGAGAATCCACCGTGTTGCAATGTTGAGTAACGAAATCGGCCATAACCTGCCTTTAACTGCCTTAGTCGATTCATAACATAGGTCAAATTCTGATAATGCTAAAATCAATTTACCAATCCTACCATTCAGTATCGGCATTGATAGCATATACTTGACCACGTCATCTTTGCATATGACAGTACATTCAGCCGATAGTAAATAATGTCTCAGCTTAATACAAGAAAAGTATAAACATAGACATAATTTCTCAATGGCCGAATACCTGGTTTCAGCATCTATTAACCGTCTGCTCAAATAATAGATAACACGCTCCTTTCCTTCAAATTCTTGAATAAGAGCTGAACCGATAACAGTATCTTCAGTTGATAAATACAATCTGAAAGGTTTTCCATGTTGGGGTGGAACTAACACTAGAGGATTTGTTAAATAACTCTTAATTTCATCTAAGGCTAAGTGCTGTTCATGCCCCCATTTAAATTCCTGATCGGCTTTCAATTTCAATAATGGACTAAAAGCCTTGATCTTACCCGACAAATTAGATATAAATCTTCTGATGAAATTAATCTTACCGATCAAGGATTGTAATTCAGTTTTATCGGCAGGAGCAACAATCTTATTGATTGCCTCAATAGATTTTCTACTAATTTCAATACCCCACAGATGCACCATAAAACCCAAGAATTATCCTGCCGATACACCAAATGCACATTTATTAGGATTCATCTTTAATCCATGCTTTCTTGTGCACTCCAATATCTTCTGTAGATCGGTTAGATGCTTTGTGATGTCTCTAGACTTAATCACTATGTCATCAATGTAGATTTCCACCAACGTGCCGATATATTCATGGAAAATAAAGTTCATAGCTCTTTGATAAGTAGCACCGGCATTTTTCAAACCAAATGTCATAACTATCCACTCAAATAATCCCACATGTCCTGGACATCTAAAAGCAGTCTTAGAAATATCTTCTTCAGCCATGAATATTTGATTATAACCTGCATTACCATCCATGAAACTGATAATCTGATGCCCTGCTGCAGCATCAATCAACAAATCAGCAATCGGCATTGGGTAACCATCCATCGGTGTGGCCTTATTGAGATTCCTGAAATCAATACAAACACGAAGTTTCCCATTTTTCTTGTATATAGGAACCACATTAGAAATCCACTCTGCATATCGACACTACCGAATAAACTTTGCCTCAATTAATTTAGTTATTTTGGCCTTAATATCAGGAAGTATATTAGGATTGCAGCGGCATGCCGGCTGCTGATGTGGCTGAAATCCAGATTTAATAGGCAACCAATGTTCAACTATAGATCGGTCTAACCCAGGCATTTCAGTATAATCCCAAGCAAAACAATCTTTATATTCCTTTAACAAATCAACTAGTTGCTGTTTACACTTGGAATTTAACTTAGCGCTAATAAAAGTGGGCCTTGGCTCATCGCCTTCACCAATATCTACTTCTATTAAATTATCTGCCGATGTAAATCCATGACCTAATTTTCCATCATCGGCAAATCTATCCATTAAAACTTTTCTTCAGAACCGACTGCTTGGATTGGTAGAATTTCGTAATCGGCAACCTTGAGGAACTCTTTTTCCCAAGCTTCTCCTGATATGCACCTAGTTCGCTCATAAGTGTCTGATTCTGCCGATGCGATGATATAAGAAGAATCACCAGGAACAACTTCAATTTTGTCTCCAACCCATTGTATAAGACACTGATGCATTGTAGAAGGAACACAACAATTAGCATGAATCCAATCCCTTCCTAAAAGCAGATTATATGCACCCTTGCCATTAATAACAAAGAAAGTTGTCGGTAAAGTTTTACTGCCGATGGTCAATTCAACACACACTGCCCCTTTAGCTGGTGATACATTGCCTTCAAAGTCCTTTAGCATCATATCAGTCTTAGTTAAGTCTTGATCTCCCTTACCAAGCTTCCGATACATCACATAAGGCATAATATTAATTGCAGCTCCTCCATCAATAAGTATCTTAGATACAGGCTGCCCATCAACTCTGCCTTTTACAAACAAAGCCTTGAGGTGTTGTCTCTCATCATTGGCAGGCTTCTCAAAAATAGCCATCATTGGATCTAGTGTTAATTGAGCTATTTGGTCAGAGAAAAAAACTTTTTCTTTGCTATCAGATAGAGCCAAAAATTCCATCTGCGACATAAACACCATATTGACATCTGCCGATGGGCCTTTATTTTTGTGCCTTATCTGCCACTGCTGATTACCAGATTTCTTATTGGAGGGACTTCCTTCTTGGTAAAAGTCTTTTTGACGCTTTCGCTGTATTTTCCTCTTCTGTGTCTTTGTCAAACCCTCTGGACACCATTGAGGAAGTTTAGTTTTCCACACTGGCTGATAGGTCCTGGTAGTCTCCACACGACGTATATTAGGATCCCTGTAAAATATTTCTTCATTAGGAACTCTTGCATTTGCCATCTCTTCAAGTTCCTCTTGGTTTCTCGGAAAATATGCAACGTGTTTACCAAGCCTTTCATGTACACTGAGCCTGCCCCCCAGCCGATCATATACTGATGCTCTCCTTCTGATCGCCTCATTAATGGACAAACCTTGATTACCAGATTGAAATCTTCTTATAGGATGATTAACTCCATAATAACCATTGCACTTTGGGCAATCTTCAACAGTAGGTAACTTAATACCTTCCTCCCAACAATGAATAAAAAAACAGACAATTCCAATGATCCTTATGCCGATTCCACTCTTCTTGACGTCTTTCCTCTTGCTGTTGTCGATATCGGTCCCTTCGCTGACGCCAGCCTTCCTGTTGTCTTTGTTGAGTAATCATGATGCCAGATCGAGGAGGCTTTCCAGAACTGCCACCTTCTATCAATAGCCCCTTGCCTTTTGCATCATCGGTAGTTATCTGATGTTGGGGATCTACTGATGCATTCTTTTTAGCAGCTTCCGATGTCAACACCTTAATTTTACCTTCAGTATCCAACATATTTGCTGGTAAAGGATGTTGATCAATTTTCATTGGCTTCTGAATCTTGGAATTACCAAATTTTATTCTCCCAGACTCAATAGCTAACTGTAATTATTGTCTAAATACTTTGCACTCATTTGTATTGTGTGAAGTTGCATTATGCCATTTGCAATACAACATATGCTTCAACTCTTCTGCCGATGGGATCACATGATTAGGTGACAACTTAATCTGGCCCTCCTGAAGCAAAAGATCAAATATCTTATCGGCTTTGGTGACGTCAAAAGTAAACTTCTCTGGCTCTTTGTGACCAAAGGGACAAGATATCGACTTTTTATTCTTAACCCACTCAGCCAAACCGATAACTGGTTCTTCATCCGAATCAGAATCTTCTACTTCTTCGACAAATGAAACTTTCTTATTCCAATTCCTTTTAGGTTTAAAAACCCTAGTGTCTTGATTAGAAATTCTTTGCACTAGATGACTTAGGCTTTCGAACTCCTGAGAAGCATATCTGTCCTTAAGGTGTGGCAACAATCCCTGAAAAACCAAATCGGCAAGCTGCCGATCATCCAACACCAGGCTATAACATTTGTTCTTTACATCTCATAGCCTTTGCACAAAGCCTTCTACCGATTCATCATTGCGCTGTTTCATCTTTACCAAATCGGTAAGCTTCTTTTCATGAACTCCAGCAAAGAAATACTTATGAAATTGCTTTTCCAGATCAGCCCAAGTAATAATAGAATTTGGCGGTAGTGAGATAAACCATGTAAATACTGATCTAGATAGAGATGATGAAAACAAACGAACTCTCAATTCATCTCTACAAGCTGCCTCTCCACATTGAATAATAAAACAATTAACATGCTCCATGGTTGATGTATCGTCCTGCCCAGAAAACTTAGTGAAATCCGACACCTTGTAACGATTTGGGAGAGGAATTAAATCATATGCCGGAGGATACGGAGTTTGATAAGAATAGGTATTAACTTTGGGCTTGATCCCAAACTGATCCTTCATAATTTCTGCTATTTTATCGGCCCAAAAAGCATCAACATCTTGTTGACGACATGGTTGAATCTCCACTGGAGGTACTTGCTGATACCCTTCTGCATACCTTTGTGGCCCACGATCTCCAGCAATTGGCATATTTGTCACTATCTGTGGTCCATTAACCTGCTGAAAAGGGTTAATTGGTTGAGCTGCCGATGCTTGATTCTGAAAACCAGCATGCATGTGACCTTGATGAACACCTATGGCTTGCTGATTTGGCTGAACTGAATGTTGAGTGGGAAACTGCCCTGGCCAATTATTAGCGTTCATCGGTACAAAATTTGCCGATGGTTGGTAACTTGTTGGCATTGCCGGATAATTACAATTAACTTGAGGTAAAACCTAGACTCCAGGTTGACTTACGATTGGAGCCTTCTGTTGCATCGGTAACAAATTTGCCGATGGACTTGAACTAGATGTTTGACCCAAAGACACCTGGAAACCTCTTAGAGTTGGTTGTACAGTAGTTGTTGTAGTATATTGGGGTACTTGAGCTATCGGTGAACTGGCCGATAGCATAGGAGCTTTTCCCGTTGCATCAAACACTTGAGGTGATCCATGGTTAAAAACAGATGGATCTAGAGGCATACTATATCCCCACCAATTAGCAGGAGTCTGATTATTCTGTGGTACAGGACCTGATAAAGCTGATGCTGATAGATCTGTATTAAGCTGAACTCGTCCTAATAATGCTGAATCCAGACGCATCGGTGTAGACTATACGTTAGATAAACCTGCTGATACTGGAAGAGAAGAAATCTCTATACCCGCAACGGCCGGGGGAGCCGATGGAGCAATAGCAGATGCTGATTCTGGTTGATGATAAGCATGCCCAACATAACGAGGTGATGCTTGCCCTTCTTTGAAAGTTCGAATCACAGCATTATGAACAGTATTGGACAACACATTGGAATGATTAATTAAAGCATGATTCACTGCAGAATTAACCATCTCTTGAAGTTTACCCGGATTAGAATCAAAGGTAACTTGCCGAGGCAACGGCAAGTCTTGCTTCTGGATGACTTGTCCACTTTTGTTCAAACTGAATGACTTCAAGCAGAGCTGTCTGTATTCTTCTATAGCCCTCTCCATAGCCTGCTTCTGATCGTCCTTAAGATCTTCTTCTGTTACCGCGATGATGTTCCCTGCATCGATCTCAGGATTAAGCATCTTGACTAGATCTGTCCCACTGGGCGTGCCAAAAGATGTGTTGATGCAAAAGTAGATCTGCAAACACAAAGGGCTAATACCCGAAATCGATATCCAAAGCGTGCCAGTCGATTTGACCTGTTAATCGACAAGGATGAAGATACGAGCACTTTGGTCCTGACAACAGCGATACGCCCAGAAGTCACGACCAAGAGGTACTCACGCGGAACTCGAGGATCGCCGAAGATTGCACTGGAGCAATGCAACTCGTCGAATCGATGAGAACTCGTAAAAAAGAAAAATATGCAAATTGACGAAGTCGTCGAAAGTAGATGTAAATAAGAATAAAAGTTGTTTTTGATGTATTGATTGATCTCCTTTTTTACATTGCCCTTCACCCTATATTTATATCCTGATCTATAGAAACGTAACCAAATATGACTAGGACACTAAATCCAAATCTATGGAAACACATGACTTTGATACAACTCAGACTCTAATAAACGTATATAAGGAAATTAACTCCTATCTTATTCCATAGTCCGCCTCAGTCACGATGGTATTCTCATCGACCTCCTTTTTATCGGCACAATCCCTGTTCCATCGGCATAATCCCTGTTCCATCGGCAGCAGCCTTCAAGATCCTTCCATCGGTACATCCCCTGTTTCATCGGCAACAGTCTTCAAACCATCTTTCATCGGCATCAGCAATAATACCCTTAACCTTATTGGCAACATTTCAATTTGAACCCATATGCCACTACCACTCATAAGCAAACTCATTTTCATCAGCTATCAATCTACACAATAATCTTTCCTCTGCTGATTAGCCCTTCCTGACCATCTTGACACGTGCTAAAAAACGATGTCAACAGTATGTGTGTATCCACTATCTACACTACGACTGTTTACCCTTGCATGCTCATCTGGTTAGTTATGCACGTATGTCTATCTTGCTCATATCCATACTAGAACTCTTGCTACCACGCCTTCCTACGGGAAAATATAAATAACGATACCCTGATAATACTTCTAGGTGAAATGCTACAATGATGAATCCGTGTGCTTGAGGATAACCTCTGTAAATGTTATGACCTATTGGTTGACATTCCTGAGTATTGCTGCTAGGATAAACAAATTCTAGTAGCGATGCTAGGGAATGCCAACAGGCATTTCTGACACCGTTACCATGGGTGGGCCTAAACCCCCATTCTTGGTGATCATGTTAAGAAATGCCAACAATAACTCTCGTGGTAGCTCCATCATAGGGATGTCAACTGGTTGACCACAAGTCTAGTAGTCCTCAGGAAATTCATCATAACCATTACCATCTGTTACCCATCCGTTGACTACCATCCTTCTTATCAACAAAGATCACAGGTGCCCCCATGGAGATGAGCTAGGGCATATGAAATCTTTCTCCTGTAGCTCCTTCAATTGTTTCTTAAGTTCCTCTAATTCTCATTTACCCCCATTCTATATGGCCTCTTAGCAATAGGTGCAGTTCTAGGTAAGAGCTCAATAATAAACTCAATGTCGCGATCGTGTGGCATATATACCTAGCAAATCATCGGGGAACACTTCCGGGAACTCGTCCACAACTGGGTTTTCTTGCATAGAGCACATCCAAAGTCTTGATGGGATAGATGAAACTCTTATGTATATATTTATAATGCCTCCAATGAACCTCCGATAGAATCTTATTATTCCAAAGGAACTCTGAGTCACTCTTATGTCAAGATTACAATGCCTCCAATGAACCTATGATAGTATCTTTCCATTTCCATGAAACTCAAAGTCTCACATACATCCTTTGGTGGGTTCCAACTCAACGCATCTTTAACTTTCTTGAGTCCACCATAATTCCATCATTACAGATAACCTATCCAAGAATCAAAGCTTACTTATCATGCTTGGTGTAACAATGAGATTTTCTTAGTCTCCATAGCACCAATTGTAAATGTCCAATATCTCCTTCCTATGTCAACAATGCTAACTTGTATTGGGTATGTCGAATATTGAACCCCCAACTGACGATAGCTCGATCCGAAGATCATTCTTGACGAACACTTGAGTTCCTTGTAGAAACCCAATGAGTTACCAACCCTGAGCAAAGATACCTAAACTTGATAGTGACTTCTCAACCATGGATATAGCTGATGCTTACAAGTGAAGAACTACTAAACCTTCTTTACTTTGGCTACCCCCCTTAAGAAGAATTAAACTAGGGGACACCAAAGTAACTTGCATCTCCTTCTGGGTAGGTTGACTATCATAAAGACCTTTTGATATCCCAGAGAACTCATGTGCATAAATAAGAACATGTATCCTGGAATTTCTCGCGAACAGAAAAATAGAAGTGCGATAAAACAGCTATAACTCTTTCTCTATTAATCCAATGAAGTTGTATTTTATACTGTTGGAAAATTTATCAAATTCCCTACAACTTTCGTGTAGAACACTTTTCTAGATTCTGTAGTTAAGGTAGTCGAACACAGTGCACAACAGAAACTATTTCAGGTTTCAGACAGCACGGATGCATCATCTTGTGATTTTCGTAACTCTCAAACCAGATCAGCTATGAAGGTGCTTCTTGCGGTCACAGAAAGATATTAACGTCTACTGTTGCCCAGATTTTTTCCATCATTTATTGTCATCCAAAAACAGAGATATAGGCCAAAGAAGACAGATTGCTCCAAAGATACAGGATAGAGAAAATAAAAGAAACCAAAACCAAACTATTTATTTCATTAATCCTTATACCTTAGACATATAAACTAAATGAAATTGTGGACAAACCCCACAAGATCATTGCACTCATTAGAAAATCTAACTCAAGCATAAACATAAGCACAAGCAACTAAGCACTAAAAGTTCACAAGCCACACATTAAGACTAACTGACTCAACTCAACTTCGCTACTAACGGTTTTATTACACAAGGGACATAAACTCCTACTTCTTAAACACGGTGTGGCTGCAGCGGCATCCAGGGTAACAACTCTTGCGTGGGGATGAGCGGGACACGTCCTCCACTTCATTGATCTTGGGTAGTCCAGCACGACTCCTCCACTCATCAATCTCATCAAGGGCTTCCTCATAGTGTTGCCTTACTTCTGCCAACTCCAGTTGACTATCTTCGAACTTTTGATGTAGTGGCGGCGGCGCGCAGGCAGATCTAGCGAGGAGTGCCATCAGGGCAGGGCTGACAAAAAATGCGTAGCAAGGATACAAGATTACTTGCATTCAGACATGTTGGGGATAGCCTCCAAGGAAAAGAAACATAGGTGAAAAATCTTTCACATTGCACAAACTAAGGTAACATCTTGTTTAATGGTGAGGGGTTAATGTACTTCCTGTGATGGCGGACGGATCTAGCGAGTAGTGGCAGCGTACGGGCGGGTCTGGTAAGCGGCGGCGGCGCGTAGATGGGCTAAGTGGGCCTTGTGGATGGGCTCGCCATTCTTTGTTTTTTAAATTTATGAATGGAGGCAGACATATACTCTTCTTTGTAGTCAGTAAATCTTGATTTACACAGACATGGAAGAAGAGGCGGACTGGCTGCCTGCCTCCAGAAATCGTTTTTGGCCGTCTATTAAAACTATGACTATAGTAGTTTAAGGGACCGCGAGGCCTAAGAGGGGAAAGGCAAATTAGACAACTTAAGAACTATTTCAAAAACTATTGCCTCTAATTTCCAACTAGTCAAAGTTTATGCATGAAATAATCCATCTAGATGTGCAACTAAGGTTTGACTAGGTGTGTTGCTATCTATACCACAAAAGAGTTATGCAACCTAGGTTCCAATCCTATCAACTGTCATATCAACTAAGCTAGGAATGTAAAGCACACAAACAAGGTTTCAATCCTATCAACTATCGTAAAACACGATTGTTGTGGTCTCACAAGACTACAAGCCCCTTTGGTATACAACAATGGTGCGCACAAGCACCGAGTGGTGAGAGGTATGTAAACCTCACTAAACACTAGGCCTAAACCTAGTGCAAGCGCTAAAGTGGTGGTCTAACTAACCTAAGCACTTCACGAAAGCATCTACGCTAATCACCAAGTATATGAGTAAGCACTTTGGTGGCTAGAACAACTAGGGATGAGTCTTAACTCACACAATTCTTCCTTGAGCTCTACACACCAATTCATTTGGCCGTTGGGCGACCAAAGAGGTATATATAGCCTCTAACTCCAAATATAGCCGTTGGGTTGCACAACAACTTTCTGCATAGACACTGAACTGTTATCTTATTAGGCTCACCTAGGTGTAGATCAGAGGGTATCTTCTTCGGAAAACAAGTAGTTTGTCCTAGAACTTGATCTAGAGAAAGAGAGGGGAATAGAAGTGGTTGGCCATCGGCTTTGGTGGAGGAGGAAGCCATGGCGACAGTGTTTGGCGACGGCGGCGTCCCAGCGGTAAAGTCCAGTGACGGCATCGGGTGTCGAGGACGGTGGCGGTGGAGCTTCCCATCGCTGTCAGGGCCTCCCTCTAGATCGGCTTGGGTTTGTAGGTGGGGTACTATGGGCGGTGGCGAACCTCATCCCTCGAGCCCTCGGCGCCCACCTTATCTTTATAGCGCTGCGCAACGGGGGCCCACCAGCCATGTGTGTGGCTAGGCGCCCCCAATCAGGGCATGAGTCAGGGTTTGACTCGGTCTTTGGACCATGCCGGTGGAGATCAATCTAACATTCTCCCCCTTGATCTCACTTTATGGCTTGAACTTAAAATACTTATCTTAGCCCATTCCATCACAGATTAGTGTATAGAGCATGCCTCGTCACAACAGTTAGTACCATTGGATTAACAGCTACAATACACCTATCTGTTTTGAAACAGATTCTCAACTAGGCTCTTATTGTCTAGGGATCATAGGCTTTCCCGTAAACCCATGCTAGCTAAGTGTTCTCTAAACACATTGGGCAGTAAGCCTTTTATTAGTGGATCCACAAGCATTTTCTTTATACTTACATGCTCAAGACTAATAGAATGATTGTTGACACTTCTTAGCGTAGCTACTAGGTTTGTATCCCCAGAAACAGCGTCAGAAGTGTTTGTTGGTATTTCTTAGCGTCATCACTAATAATTAGCAATGCCACTAAGTAATAGTCTTGATAGTTCCTTACCAATTTTAGATATTTATCCGCAAACGCGCGGAGCTATCATTGTAGCATTTCACCTGAAAGTATTTAGGGTATCGTTATTTATATATTTCCAAAGGAAGGCATTTGATTAAGAGTCTAGTATGGATATGAACTTGACTAATAATGCTTGCAAGTACACCAATATTTATAGTAGGGGTAAATACGGTGATTTCAAGATAGTGGACACACACTTGGCATTCCTCAAAGGATAAAATGGAAAAAAAGAATAAAAGAAATTCCTAAATTGAGAAGGCATTGACCTAGTATAGTCATACAAAGATTAGTTAATGATCATACAAAGTACATAATTAGTATTAGGGCTAAGAGTGAAGCAGGTTGGGAGGCCACCGAGTACTGGTCTGCCAGCAACCTTGTGTGACAATTTAGACTCCTACACCCAAGTCGAACGTGGGGGATTACAAGGGACGAACAGGGTTGTCACCACCTACTGCCTACCCCTTAACCGTGGAAAGGGACAATGCATTCAACTGTCTCTCCATCCCCAAGCACCACGCTTGTGTATATAGAAACTACCCAAATCCTCCCGGGTCCCTGACCCTACGGATCGACAGGTAAAGAACTTGGGCACACCTAATGGCACGATGAACTGCCACCTCATCTTTGCTCTAATTCTGATTATATAAGTTATATGGGTGTTTAAGCATAAAATTGAGTGTGCTACTTTCATGACATACAAACTATAGACTAATTCATATATCAAGATTATAACACAACAACTATACTCTAGTTCACAAGTATGACTATAAATGTAATATGAAAGCATGACTTTAGAAGAACTCATATTGCTATTCATACCCAAGACTCACTTCTTCTAAGGAGCCAAGCTCTCCAATGTAGCTTTGCCTTGCTCTAAAGCTACTACTAAAAAGGAAAAACTACAAGAGTGAGTCAGGTGTGTGAGGTGATGCTCAATGTGTTGTGTGTTGAGAGGGGGGTACCCCTCTTTTTATAAAGAATCCTAGGCGGTGCTTAGAGGCTATTCTTGGCGCGTCCCTGACTCCCACTGCCTTAGCATGCTTCCATACCACTGCCACAGCAAGGGGTGGCTGAGTAGCGTCGGTAGGGGGTCGCCCACCCCTAGGGGTCGGCCGCCCCCTGACTGAGCCGCCTCGCCACCGTCTTTGCGTGGCAGGCCTTGGGCTAGACCAGGATTGTTTCCCTGTGGGGTTTTGCCCTGGTTGAATTGATTTGATGTTCATCTCCCTTGTTCCTTTGTGCAAATCAGCATTGGGAAAGCGCCTCTCAGTGAATTTCTCCATGTATTTGTGTTTGTGACCTACAAAATAATGTTCTCCAAATACATGTGGAAATTGGTTAATAGTAAATGCATATGTGGTTAAGTTTGCTAATTTCTCCTCTTTTTGCGTCTTAACTGGCGGTCGGATTTGATCGGTAAAGACCGCCAACAATGATCCCGGACTTTGTCTTTCACAACATAAAACTTTATGTCAATGTGTTTGGCAGCACCACTTGACGTATTGTTGTGAGCATAACACACTGCTGGCTCATTGTCGCAATACAACTTGAGTGGCCTATGAATGTCATCAACCACTTTCAACCCGAGCATAAATTTCTTTAGCCAGTTCACCTGCCCCGTGGCCTCATAACATGCTACAAACTCGGCATACTTCATGGACAATGCAGTGACGGTTTGCTTGGAGCTTTTCCACAATATAGCTCCTCCCGCAAGAGTAAATACATAGCCTGATGTGGACTTTCTATCATCTACATCTCCCACAAAATCTAAATCTGAATACCGCTCTATATGTAGGGAATCAGATCTTATGTACGTTAGCATGAGGCCTTTTGTGTCTTGCACATAACACAAAGCTTTCTTTACCATTCTCCAGTGTTCTATTCCTAGATTACTATGATATCTGCCAAGTATCCTAGTAACAAAAGCTAAGTCAGGACGTGTAACACTTCAAGTGTTTAGTCCTTAATTGCATTGCATTTGCATTTGCATAAGCATAAGCATGCATCATTCATATTTGTTATTTTATGTGATGCAACACATGTGATTGTTCTAGGGTTTGTTTGAAAATTTGAGCGCTTCGGTGCTTGTTTTCGTACTTGTGCTCTTATAATTTGGTCGGTTCTGTTACAGCTGGTACCGGAGCATAATTCAACATTAAAAACATCATACGAGTATTTAAAAACAAAAATATTTGATTTTGAAAAAGGGTTAAAACACTAAAAATTATTTTTAGGTATGCCAGTGATCACATCCCTTAGCCCAAATAAGGACTCTTAGGTGGCTTATTATAAAGACTAACTTGGGGGCCTTGTTTGTTTTTGTTTCGTCGTCCATACGGCGTGATATTGTATGGATGCCATCCACTTGGGTGGTAATGTATGGATCAATTGCCTCGACGCTCTGGTAAGTGTGAGTTGTGAGAGCATGATCGTCCAACCGGCGATCTAGGGGAGAGTAGTTTTGGTGACTTGCATACTTACATGTTTAAACCATGTAATTACGTAAGCACTTAATTGTGGGAACCTTTATATCGGGTAGCTTTGATACTGAAGTATATACATCAGGGGATGTGTATATGGAAAGTATTTAAATTACTGCTTTCTTGTGTGCATATAATGGGAAACTGTTGGGCTGAAATGAGGTTTTCTGCAGGTACACTAACAGCGTAACGAGTAGACCGATAGTTTCGCTTATATGAGAGAACGTATGTATGCCACCGCCTAGCGTTAGAACTTTAGGTTTCTACTAAGGTGAGAGGGCGTACGGAACGTGCATGCATCATGTTTAATTATATCATACATATCATTTACTCCCTCCTTAAAAATTTCAGTACTCCTGACTAAAGTAAATTTCGTATCCCCTAAATGATCCTCACTTTAAGTCGTATCTTATCTGTTGCTACAGATGGCACGTACCAAGAGGACCGCTCGTAAGTCAACTGGAGGCAGGGCACCGCGACACCAGCTCGCTCCACGTGAGCCCCGCCCTGAGCCTACTGAGGTGGAAAGGCTGAGGGCAGAGTTGGCTGAAGTGACGGCTGCTAGGAATGCAGCGCGTCAGCAACTGGAGCAAGTGATTCGTGATCGTGACCAGGAAACCCTTGCAGTCCAGAGATTGACAGTAGCAAATCGCAACTGTCAACGCATGTTGGTCCGTGTGATGGAACAGAGGGATGAAGCCTGGCACGAAGAGAATGTTCTGAGAGCTCGCCAGTTTGAGCTCGAGCAACAGTTAGAAAATGCTGAAGAATACAATGACAACCTTCATGAAGAAGTGCACCGCCTGAATAACCAGCTTAATCCCCTGCTACCTAGAAACAACAATGTAGATGAAGATATGGGATCAGGAATCTTCATGGCTGAGGATGATGATGAAGTGGAGGTTGATGGACCACAGGATGCCCCACCTGCAGAAGCACCAGAGGAAGAGCCAGAAGAAGAAGAAGACGAGGAGTTAGAGCCTGTCAGTGATGAGGACGGCGGGGAGATCCTTGACACTGACTCGGAGGATGATGCTTAGAGTAGTCATCACGTGCCTATAATGTTAGGATCGTCTTTTGTGCCCTCCCTGTGAAGGAGTGAGGCCTTGTAATAACTTGACTTTGGGATGTAAGGTTGAACCGTATGTTTCCTGAATGTAGTTTGAACCTTGTTCCAAATGTTACCCTAAGTATAACTAAGGTGTTGTAGGTCATGATTGGCTACCTTACCTTTTTGTTACACCAACTATCAAATACTTCATGAAATAAATCAAACAAACCCTAGAACAATCACATGTGTTGCATCACATAAAATAACAAACATGAATGATGCATGCTTATGCTTATGCAAATGCAAATGCAATGCAATTAAGGACTAAACACTTGAAGTGTTACAGGACGTGTACATACTTGAGCATACCGTAAGCTTCTGACAGCTAAAGCATATGGAACAACTTTCTTTTGATCGATCTCATATTGGTTCCTGGGATATTGGAATTCCCCAAAACTATCGCCCTTGACTATGGGAGCAGGTGAAGGCTTACATGCATGCTTACTGTATTTCTTTAGAACCTTTTCTAAGTATGCCTTTTGTGATAATCCTAAAACCCCTTTTCTTCTATCTCGATGAATCTCTATTCCTAAAATAAATGAAGCTTCACCGAGATCTTTCATGTCAAAATTTGAGGATAAGAACTTCTTTGTCTCTAGTAGTAGATTAACATCACTACTAGCGAGTAAGATGTCATCCACATATAGGATTAGAAAAATGAATTTCCCATTCTTGAACTTTGTATAAATGCAATTGTCCTCTACATTCTATTTAAACCCAAACTTTCTTATTGTTTCATCAAACTTTAAATACCACTATCTAGAGGCTTGTTTTAATCTGTAAATGGATTTCTTCAGGCGGCATCCCATATGTTTGTTTCCTTTCAAGACAAAACCTTTTGGTTGTGCCATATAAACATTTTCATCCAAATCCCTGTTAAGGAAAGCCATCTTTACATCCATCTGATGTAATTCTAAATCGTAATGTGCCACTAACGCCATTATGATTCTGAAAGAATCCTTGCATGAGACTGGAGAAAATGTCTCATTGTAATCTATTCCTTCTCTTTGGGTGAAGCCTTTCGCCACAAGTCACGCTTTAAACCTTTTCACATTCCCTTTGGAGTCATATTTAGTTTTGTAGATCCATTTACAGCCTACTATCTTGGCTCCTTTAGGAATTTTTTCTAAGTCCCAAACATCATTGGTAATCATTGATCTCATTTCCTCTTGCATGGCTTCAAGCCACTTTGATGAGTGAGTGCTTCTCATGGCTTCTTCAAAAGAGGTGGGATCACCCTCCATTTAAAATTCTTCACTAACATAGACGTCGTAGTCATCAGGATTCGCTAACTTTCTGGCTCTTTGAGACCTTCTAGGGGCCTCATTAGTTGGTGCTTGTTCCATATGGGGCTGTTGTTGCTCTTCCTCATATGCGACAACAGGCTCTATAGGATACTGAAGGATAGGTTCCTCATGTTCATTTATTGTTACCATGGGAGAACTAACAATAGGTGCTATCACTACAGTGTCCTGCACTGTTGGTGCAGTAGCAACAGGTCGCAAGAAAATGGCTCCTGAACCATCGAAGTGGGCATGTGTACCCGCTTCTCCTCAAAATTATTTTCTCGCGCTACCATGCTCCCCCTGACCATCTTATCCTCCAAGAACACATCGTGTCTTGTTTCTACAAACTTCGTATGTCTGTCAGGACAATAGAAACAATAACCTTTTGACTTATCTGGATAGCCAATGAAATGGCAACTGACTGTCTTGGAGTCTAGCTTTCCAATGTTTGGGTTAAATACTTTAGCCTCAGCTGGACAACCCCACACACGTAAATGGTTAAGTGAGGGTTCCCTTCTAGTCCATAACTGATATGGTGTTTTGGGCACCGACTTGCTTGGTACTCGAGTGAGAATGTGAACGGTGGTTTTTAACGCCCCCATCCACAAACTTATCAGTAAAGTGGAGTAACTTATCATACTTCTCACCATATCCATTAATGTACGGTTACATCTTTTAGCTACTCCATTCTGCTGAGGCTCGTCTGGTGTAGAGTACTGGGCGACTATGCCATTTTCCTGTAAGAACTTTGCAAAAGATCCAGGAACTTGGCCATATGGGGTATGTCGATCATAGTACTCCCCTCACGGTTGGATCTTACTATCTTAATTTTTAAATTGTGTCAATTTTCTACTTCAGCCTTAAATATCTTAAATTTATTCAATACTTCTTATCTTTCTTTAATTGGATACATTGTCTAGAGAGTAGATAAGGACATAGAAATGCTTCTGATCAAGTATTATTATTTTACAAGTTTTTTCATGTTTCCGCTGCTATGATTATGTTCATCCTCTAATTAAATTGGAACCAACTGAAAAAAAAATAATTAGAGGAGTAGTCATATTTGTTTAAGTTAAATTATGGTATTGTTATTTTTCTAACCAACGTTGATGATAACAACACTATAAGTTTATTTATGAGTTTTATGCATTAGTTCTATTTCTACCCAACGGTGATGTAGAATTAATGTAGAAGAATGTTGTATTTATGATATTATTATTTTTTGACCAAAGGTTGATGATAGCAATATTATAAACTTTATTTACGAGTTTTATGCATTAGTTCTATTTCTGCCCAACGGTGATGTAGAGTTAATGTAGAAGCACATTGTATGTTTTAATTTTGACCAATGTTAAATTACGACATGCAATTATTATGTCAAATGTTTCTCACTTTCTCTGATGTTGTTTTCAGGATACAACCCGATGATGTTTATCTCGTCCATTCCGCCTCTTAATGGAAGCAACTATAACGTATGGCGAGAGAAGCTTGAGATAGCACTTGCGCTGTCCGACAATGATCTAGTGCTTACCTCTCCCTGTCCCACTGAGCCTGAGGACCCGGTGAGGGCAGAAAATGAGACTGATGCAGCTTTCACTACTCAGGAGCGTAACCATGCAACAGTGAGAATGAAGTATGACCTTGATCATGTGAAGTGGGATAGCTCAAACCGCAAGTGTTTGATGGTGATTAAGGGCTCCATTGAGGGTCCAATAAGGGGATCAATCCCAAAATGTACCACCACAACTGAGTATCTCAAGAAGGTGGAGAGTCAGTTTACTGGCTCTTCAAAGGCTTATGCAAGCACTCTTATTAAGAGATTAGTCAATGAGAAATACACCGGTGGAGGGATAATAGAGCACATATTGAGGATGAGTAACACGACATCCAAGCTCAAGCCAATGGACATGGGGCAAGGATGAGTTCCTAGTTCATTTGATTTTTGCATCTTTTCCCAAAGAGTATGAGACCTTTGTTGTTAATTACAACTTACAACTAGATAAGTGGGATATTGAGAAGCTCATTGCCATGTGTGTGCAAGAAGAGGAGAGGCTTAAGAGCTCACATTTGTTAGGTCCTAGGATGCTCCTAGGTGTAGATCAGAGGATAAAAACATTCTTAGCACTGAATAAAACATCAATTTACAACCTAAACGGATAGATCTAAAGAGAGAGGAAAGAGGATGAGAGAGGGGAGATGTTACCGACCATTGGTAGGCTTGGCGGAGGAGCTCGAGGTTGGCTTGGTGAAGGTGAGGTAGCGCGGAGTGAGTGGCGGTGAAGACGATGGCCCTACCCCCACCTTCTCTTTATAGCGCTGCGCGATGAGGGCCCACCAGCTATGTGTGTGGCTGGGCGCCCCCGATCAGGGCACAAGTTAGGATATGACTCGGTCGTTGGACCAAGCAGGATCCGCAAGTATTTTCTTTGTACTTACATGCTCTGGTACCATTGTTATCTCACTATGATCACCTAGGTGTAGATCAGAGGGTATCTTAGGAAAAACAAGTAGTTCATCCTAGAACTTGATCTAGAGAGAGAGAGGGGAATAGAAGTGGCTAACCATCAGCTTTGGTGGAGGAAGAAGCCATGGCGACGGTGTTCGGTGATGGTAGCGTCCTGCAGATGAAGTCCAGTGATGGCGGCGGGTGTCGAGGACGATGGTGGTGGAGCTTCCTGTCGCTGTTAGCACTTCCCTCTAGATCGGTTAGGGTTTGTAGGTGGGGTACTGCGGGTGGCGGCGAACCTCGTCCCTCGAGCCCCCGGCCCCCACCTTCTCTTTATAGCGCTGCACGACGGGGGCCCACCAACCATGTGTGCGGCTGGGCGTCCCCGATCAGGGCGTGAGTCAGGGTCTGACTTGGTCGTTGGACCGAGCCGGTGGAGATATGTCAGGTATCAAAATACTAGGGTACCCAACGGATGGTAAAATACAACACCCTATACGCTCGATAAAACCCCATCATAGGGGCCCTGGTAAAACCAACCCGCCAAAAGCGCTGACAGCATGTTAGTCGCTCGAGGCACGAAAGACAACCTTCATCCCGCCCGAGCCTTGTGAAAAGGTCTCGGGCGAGATAGGTGCCTCGGGCGGCATTTTTCCACCTCGCCTGAGCCCCCATGACATCATCAAAAGCTCCTGACCCCCTCAGCGCACTTCCACCTCGCCTGACGGACACGTGGAACCCTCAGGCAAGACGGGGAGCCACAGGGGCCCCCAACTATGGCACCCGCTCCCACCGATGGGACGGACGTGACCATGCATAGTCAACAGGAGCATGGGAACCACACCCTGACCCAACATGACCCCGATCATTCCACCACGATGACATCCATACCTCTACAGCGACGGGGGTAACAACCACTATACCACCTAACCCCCTCTCTACACAAATTCAAGTGCCCATATCACTCGTCCTCGACAGCATAGAGGTGCACATGACGAAACATGGCCACAGCGTGCAGCACCAGCAGACAGAGAAGCTAAAAGATCAATGCCTGATGCAACTCTGCACTACAAGGAAAGTGTTCCCACCAGATAAGGAGGAAGACGGCCGCACCCAAGGCCACCTTTTTTGTTTTTCTCTTTCATCCTTTCCCATTTTCATCCCTTTACCACGAATGTAACCTGATCCCTCTCCTTAGAAGCTATAAAAGGGGAGGCATGGGCCACATCTAGGAAGAATCGAAACAACATGTACATGATCGAGAAGAGGCACATAGACACCTCACTAAGACATCAACACACGCACGCACCACCCCTAAAAAGAGACTTGGGATCCACTCCCTCTCTCAAAAGCTTGTAACCCCTACTACAAGCACTCCTGTGTAAGGCAACACGAGCAGTAGCAAAACCCACTAGACATAGGGCCGTTCATGCCTGAACTAGTATACATCCATGTGTTCGCTTTGCACACCATCCAGGCCTAGACGCGCAGATACAAATTCACTTGTCGCTCTATTTAGACCTCCGGTTCTCTAGACACCAACAGTTGGCACACCAGGTAGGGGCTCGCTGCATGTCACGATCTACTTTGTCAGGCCTCGGATGGCCGATCATCACGTTCACCTGACTTTGGGCTCCCACATTTGGTTTAGGAGCCTGGATTTTCTCTGCACGAGGGTGGATCATGACCTGGTCCTGCTCCCCCCTCCACTCTGGTCGGCCGTGCGTCCCGTCCAGGTTCCGATGAGCACGTCAGAAACCCAGATTCCACCGGTGTGGAGGGGGAGTGCATCCTGCCACCCCCCGCCGAGTCACTCGGCTCACCAGCCGACGTCGACTCCATCTTTGAGCCGATGGTTGGCCTTTGCCTACATACCGACGAGGCACAGGCTTCCAAGGGCGTTCAGCCCCATAGCCTCTGTCCCATCTCCGCCAAGGCCTTGTCACAGCCCTTAGGGGAACCACCGTTCTCCCTGAAGATAAGCGCCGCGTCAGTGCAACTGGCGTGGCCTTACGGGCTGCACAATGCTGCAAGGAGTTACAATCACCTCACACGGCCCGCAAAGGAGTCTTCCACGGGTCCACCACGACACCATTAGGAATCCTTCTCAAAGCTCTTTGCAACTATTGATGGTAGATAAGTATCATTTTTTTAACCATCAACATAGCTTGAAAAAGGACCTAAACATAATTACCACTTAGATATAGGGGGTTTACTGACATAATTCCATGAGTTTTGGTGAAAGTTTGTTTCTGCAAGGGGTCAGCTGAAAAGAACCAAGGATGGCCCACATGTCAGGTTTACATAGAGACAAAAGGGCTACGCACAACTTTTCTGTAATCTAGAAGGTACGATAAGACTCTAGAAACAAACGGGAGGCGAAACGGGCTCAGAAGTGGGGTGCCCACCCCCCTCCTTATCAGCCAATTAGGCTTCACCTCCTAGATCATGCCTCCACCACCTTTGATGATCAATAATAATCATAGATCAAGGTCGGTTTGATCTGAGGGCTGTGGTGCTTCCTAGAGGGCTATATAAGCAAGGCCCCTGGCCCCTAGAGGAGGCATCCCATGAAACCTTAATTCATTTGCTCTAGTTGGGATCAGCTGAGAAGGGTCCCTTGAATGGATCTCCTTTCCAAAGCTAGCCATCAAGAGAAGATTAGTCCTCATTAGGATCTAGTCTAAGCAAAATAGAGAGATAGAGAGCGAGGAAAGTGTTGGAGGTGGTGCCGGCATGTCAGTGCTTCCTCTCTAGCTTGTACTTCGACGGATTTAGGCTTGTCCGAGTCTGCATTTGGGATACTTTTGGTAATTGATCTTTATTCAAGTATTTATCTTACTCTTTTGTTCATTGGTTCACAGTTCTTATGATTGATCTAGTTCTTGTTAGCGCTCTGAATTAGAGTAGTAATTGTTAGCATAAGCGTGGTGCTTAGGCTGTCGGTTACCTATGTTTGCGCCCTATTCTCTGGTTGTGTGGTAGTTACAAGAGGTGACAGCCTCGTTCACACCGAATTGAGTAGGTTCTTAAATTAGTAGGACCGTAGTCGCGTCGGTAGAGTTATCCTTAGTGGTGCTTTCCCGTCTAGCGGCGTCCCGAAGTGAACATTAGAAGGACATTTGAATTATAACCTTACTTTGCATAGGATCATTAGGAATCCTCTCTACCCATCATATCTTAACCTTGATTGCTACCTTTGTCTAAACTAGTGGTTAGGCGGCTCACACACGTTTCCCTGTGGATACGATATTTAAAACCCTCTGGGTGAAAGCTACAACGATATTCGTGCGCTTGCGGATTTATCTGTGTGCGTTAAAAATACCAACAAGCTTTCTGGCGCCGTTCCTGGGGAAACGGTTGCTGTGATTCGTCAAACCAAATTTGTTCATGTATATTTCCTTTTCAAGCATGGATAACATCACTCCTATCAATCAATATGCTGCTCCCACGGGTGCCCACCTAGAGCCATCGGAATCTTCCACACCTATCCTTACACCTAGCTATGAGTTGCGTCTGTGTTTGATAAATATGGTCCAGGACCATTCATTCTCAGGAGAAGACGATGAAAACCCACACACACACCTACGGGAATTTGAGCTAATTTGTGCATGCTTGCAAATTGAAGGCATGTCACATGAAACATTAAGGTGGAAGCTATTTCCGTTCTCTTTAACGAGAAAAGCTAGACACTGGTATTCCCGAACCGTAGGGAGTGTACAAGGAGATTGGGGAACTTTACGCTCTAGCTTTTGCTTACATTTCTTTCTCATTCTCTCTATGGTTAAACTTCGAACAAAGGTTCTAACTTTTGAACAAGAAGAAAAAGAATCTCTTGGTGCGGCTTGGGCACGTTTTAATGACTTAGTCAATTGTGGCCCTGACCTTTCCATTCAAGACCAAATGCTCTTGCAACACTTTTATGTGGGTCTTAGTAGAAAAACCGCACAACTTCTTGATACGTCCTCTGGAGGTTCTTTCTTGCATCTCTCAGCTAGTGAAGGGAGAGAGATCCTTACAAAAATCCTTGAAAACACCCCTTACACTAGCATTCGTGATGATCCCCTAGAAGACATAGTTGAGACAGCTCCTGAGGAAGAACCTATGATAGTTGAGCCTAAAACTTTAGCTACTCCACTTGAAGCCTCAACTATCCTCCAAGTTCCTGAACCGCCGAAGGAGGAAGAAATTCCACTTTCAGAAGATATGTTTGAATTCAAGGAAGATCTTTTCCCCAATTTTGGAAACACCTCGAATTATTCTGCAATAAGGAAATCTTCGACACCATCTGCACCTAACCAGCACCTTTCTGATCCAATTGAAGATAAGTTCCTTAAAAATAATGTGAAGGAGTTAACAACAATTATAAGTAATGATTGGTTGAAAGAATCCGATCTTTCTCATGAAGTCATTCGTCTAGATTCTCCTTCCACCTCTATTAGTTGTCAGATTAATCAAACCTCCTTCGATGCTCTTTACAATCCAGTTGTAGGAGTAAATATCATGTCTAAATATTTTGCACATACACTTTTTGAAGACATGAAATTAACTCCAACGACTAGGCTTCTAAAAAGTCTCTCAGGCCAAATCCTTCCTAGTGAAGGAATCTTCCACCTCATCCCTATCAAAGTAGATGAAACCAAGGTGTACCTTAGTTTCTATATTTTTGATACTTGAGAATTCGACCTTTTGATTGGGCATCCAATAGAGAGACTTATCCATGAAGGGAAAAAGGGGAGTGTAAATGTACATCTTGGGAACAGCTTAAATCTTTCCATTCCTATCACCCAATCACTCCACACCAAGATGGAGTTAAGCCCCGAGAAAGAACCAATGGAGGAGATAATGGCAATTTCTTTCCTAGAATCATCCAACAAAGATCTCGAAGAAGTCACCAAAGATTTCATCGAAGAAATAGAACAACCGCGAAATCCTTTCCCTTTGGATGAAACTCAGGAACCACCAAAATCCCCCATTGAGCTCAAACCCCTTCCTTCAGGATTTAAATACACTTTTCTGAATGACAACGAGGAGTCTCCTATGATAATTAGTGATAAACTTTCTAAATATGAGACCATCCGACTCCTTACTGTTTTAGAAAAGCATTGTTCTGCTTTTGGCTACTCACTCCAAGACCTCAAGGGGATTAGTCCTGCTCTTTGCACTCATCGCATCCCTATAGACCTAGCTTATACACCATCTAGGGAGCCCCAACGTAGGCTTAATAATGCGATGAGGGATGTTGTTAAGAAAGATGTTTTGAAACTCCTACATGCAGGGATAATATATCCTGTGCCGCATAGTGAGTGGGTAAGCCCGGTGCAAGTTGTACCTAAGAAAGGGGGTATGACTATGGTGAAAAATGAGATAAATGAATTGATTCTAAAACGAACTATCACCAGATGGCGGGTGTGCATAGATTATCAAAAACTCAATAAGGCAACAAAGAAAGATCACTTCCCGTTACCCTTCATCGATGAGATGTTGGAACGCCTTGCAAAGCACTCTTTCTTCTGTTTTCTTGATGGGTATTCTAGCTACCATCAAATCCCGATCCATCCTAATGATCAAAACAAAACCACTTTTACTTATCCCTATGGAACCTATGCCTATCATAGGATGTCTTTCGGTTTGTGCAATGCTCCGGCTTCGTTCCAAAGGTGCATGATGTCTATATTTTCTGATATGATAGAGAAAATTATGGAAGTTTTTATGGATGACTTTTATATTTATGGAAAAACTTTTGATGATTGCTTAGAAAACTTAGACAAGGTTTTGCAAAGATGTGTGGAAAAGCACTTAGTCCTTAATTGGGAAAAATGTCACTTCTTGGTTAGAGAGGGCATAGTGCTTGGACACTTGGTGTCCGAACGTGGGATCGACGTAGATCGTGCAAAGATAGAAGTGATAGAGAATTTGCCTCCTCCCACAAACATCAAAGGGGTACGAAGTTTTCTTAGTCACGTGGGGTTCTATAGACGTTTTATAAAAGACTTTTCGCACAATGCTAGACCCCTCACAAGTTTGCTAGCCAAGGATGCTCCCTTTGAGTTTGATTATGAGTGTTTAGATGCTTTTCATATTCTTAAGAAAGCACTCATCTCAGCACCAATCATTCAACCCCCTGATTGGTCGCTACCTTTTGAAATCATGTGTGATGCTAGTGATTATGTTGTGGGGGCAGTTTTGGGTCAAACAAAGGATAGAAAGCATCATGCAATTGCTTATGCTAGTAAAACTCTATCTAGACCTCAACTTAATTATGCAACAACTAAAAAAGAGCTCTTGGCTGTTGTTTTTGCTGTTGACAAGTTTAGATCTTACTTAGTAGGAGCTAAGGTGATTGTTCACACTGATCATGCTGCTTTAAAATACCTACTCACTAAGAAAGATGCTAAACCACGACTTATAAGATGGATTTTATTACTCCAAGAATTTGATTTAGAAATAAAAGATAAAAAGGGAGTAGAAAATTCTATAGCAGATCACTTGTCCAGGATGCAGTTTGAAAATCCACAGTAATTGCCCATCGACGACTACCTCTGAGACGACATGCTCTACAAGGTTGCGAGCGTCAACCCCTGGTACGCAAATATTGTCAATTTTATGGTTGCAGGTTATGTACCACCAGGGGAGAACAAACGCAAGATTATTCAAGAAAGTCGTTTCCACTTATGGGATGACCCGTACCTCTTCCGAGTTTGTTCTGATGGTCTACTCAGGAGGTGTGTACCAACTGAAGAAGGAATCAAGATCATTGAAAGATGCCATTAATCACCATATGGAGGACATTATGGGGCATTCCGTACTCATGCAAAAATCTGGCAATGTGGATTTTTCTAGCCAACCATGTATGAAGACACAAAAGATTTCATCCGGAGATGTGGAGCATGTTAGAGGCATGGGAACATAAATACACGAGATGTCATGCCACTCACCAACAACCTCTAGATAGAACTCTTTGATGTCTAGGGAATCGACTACATGGGGCCATTTCCGAAGTCCAAGCAGTGTGAATACATCTTAGTGGCGGTTGACTATGTTTCAAAGTGGGTTGAAGCTCTACCATGTCGAGCTGCAGATTCCACTCACGCCAAGAGGATGTTTGCAGAAACCATCTTTCCACGCATGGTGATTAGTGATGGAGGTTCTCACTTCATTGATAGGAAGTTTCAACGCTTCTTACACAATCATGGGGTTCGTCATAATGTTGCAACACCATACCATCCTCAAACAAGTGGGCAAGTAGAAACATCAAACAAGTAAATCAAGAACATTCTGCAAAAGACTATCAACGAGATGGGGACAACTTGGAAGGATAAGATTCATGGAGCACTATGGGCTTACAGAATAGCCTACAAAACACCTCTTGGAATGTCACCATACCAGCTGGTCTACGGGAAGACATGCCACTTACCTATCAAGCTAGAATTCAAACACACTAAAGAGATGGAACATGGATTTCGAAAAAGCTAGGGAGAAAAGAAAGATGCAACTCTCTGAGCCTGAGGAATGGCAAGAAAAGGCATATCATAATGCAAAGATTTACAAAGAGAGGACAAAGAGGTGGCATGACAAAAGATTGAAGAAGAAGGAATTCAAACTAGGTGACAAGGTGTTACTATTCAATTCTAGAGTAAAGCTGTTTGGACATGGAAAACTATGAAGTAAATGGGAAGGACCATTCAAGGTAATTGAAGTAGCATCACATGGAGTGGTCACGCTTCAAAACGATGAAGGTAAACTTTTCAAGGTAAATGGCCAACGTCTAAATTTTTCTTTGATGCACAATTATCAGAAGAAGAATTAGACATAGTTAATTATATAGAATTTAAAATTACTAAAAGAAAGAAAAAGGATACCTTGCTGAGTTCTGCATAGAAATCATGGGCAACACTCTAGACAATCAATGCTTAATTTCCTAACCCTTAATCTATTCCACGAGTTTTGTTGTCTATTTGAGTTGTGCAAGAGTTATTAAGGAGGACCGACAATCAAGTGGATGCTCTATTCACTAGTGGAGCACTGTCTCAACAATCATCATCAATCGATGCTCCACTAGAGGAAGTACATCTTCACTACCAATCTGCTACACTACAAGACCGAATGACTATGTCAACATCTAGCTTGCGGAAAGCACCCCCATGTATCTAGCTAAGTACTCTCTTAGTTCTACCTTTTCTATATAAGTTTTCTTAATTAGTAATAATAATGGTCTAAAAATAACTAAAGCAAAATAAAAAGGGTGTGTCTAGTTTACTTGTTTTTATTCTTAAAAGAAGTTGTTCATAAAAGAGGACTATCTAAGTAATCTCTTGCATGGAAATGATGAATAGTTGCTCTACCGTAATTCCTTTCAAGTACCTAGTTATCTAAGTAATCTTCTTTTTTTTTCTCCCGAGTTTTGGATACCATTATTTTGATTTAAGATTTGCTCTGAACCTGAAACTTGTGGGTAGCGAATGCTTGATCTAAGTCTAGGTAGTTAGTGGATATGATATGGGAAGGTTTTGAGCTGTTGTTTATCATGTTCCTAGAGATGCTAAAGTTCTAGAGATTTTATCTTTTGGAAATCTAAAAAAACTACATGATGAGTTCCTGTATGATGAGAGTTTAATTCCTACCATAGCCATATATACATGCTTACTAGATTAGGAAAGACTCACTTGTTAGCTTAGCTGCTTGTAAGCATTGAGTGTGGTCAGTCTATGTTGACCCTATGGGATTAGTCATACGGTTAAAATCAAGATCACACACACTCCACCCATATATGCTGCTTCTACCCTAGAAGTATGCATCCACATACTTTCCATTTTAGACACATCCCAAAATTGTTCTACTCCTACACTAGGAGTGAGCATCAAAAATTTCCCTTCATCCATTGCTAGCCCTTTTGTTACGTAATAAAGCTCCAAGTATCCCTTTTACTACTACCTCTATCCATATATCCAAAAAGAGGCTTGGGTGCTTTAAAAAAAGAGAAAAAAAGAAGAAAAGAGAGAGAGAGAAAAAAAGAAAAATAAAAGAAAGGACAAATGTCCCAACATAGAGAGATTTTGAGCAGCCCTAGTTCTTTCCAAAAATTCTTCAAAGATCAAGAGAGGTGTGTATTTCTTCAAAGGAGAAAAGTAGAATTAGATAGTCACCATTTTTCCTCTACCCCTTCATTTTCCACTTATATCTTACATCCACCATTATTTCCACTACATATCCACTCAGCCCATATTTAGGATCACACACATGCACATCTTAATTTGACTGTATGGCCAGACTTGTCCCTCGAGATCCATGTGTCTGACTGTGCAATAAATGTTTGCAAGGACTCCTTGTCTCCCCACCTATGAGCTCCATATAAGCCTATTAGAATTAGGGTGAGAAAGAGAAGGCATAATGCTACTATGCCTAATACCACAAATACCACATATCTTGATAGAGAGAAGGCATACACCATAAATGCCTTGGTGAGCATCCAGAAATACCACAAATGAGAAACTTAAGAGGGTAATACATAGTAATCTCTGAGTTTTATTTTGAAAATCTTACAAAAAAACTCTAGAATAATAGTTGATCAAAGAGCTTGAAACATGGCACTTGACTTGACCGTTCTATCTTTCAACCGCTCAAGACCCAAGAGATGGCTACAAGCCCCATGGTGGAAGGTAATATGGGTAAGTTTGAAAGTCAGAATAGTTCACTCTAATCTAGAGGAAAGTTCTTGTTTGAACGCATGTGTACTTTTGAGGCGTGAAAGCATTGTAGCAACTCCTGATCCATCACTGAGTTTATCTTTGCTTAGGGACGAGCAAAGGGTAAGCTTGGGGGGTTTGTTGATGGTAGATAAGTATCATTTTTTAACCATCAACATAGCATGAAAAAGGACCTAAACATAATTACCACTTAGATATAGGGGGTTTACTGACATAATTCCATGAGTTTTGGTGAAAGTTTGTTTCTACAGGGGGTCAGCTAAAAAGAATAAAGGATAGCCCACATGTCAGATTTACATAGAGACAAAAGGGCTACGCACAACTTTTCTGTAATCTAGAAGGTACGAGAAGACTCTAGAAACAAACGGGAGGCAAAACGGGCCTAGAAGTGGGGCACTCGCCCCCCTCCTTATCCGCCAATCAGGCTTCACCTCCTGGATCATGCCTCCACCGCCTTTGATGATCAATAATAATCATAGATCAAGGTCGGTTTGATCCGAGGGCTATGGTGCTTCCTAGAGGGCTATATAAGCAAGGCCCCTAGCCCCTAGAGGAGGCATCCCATGAAACCTTAATTCATTTGCTCCAGTTGGGATCAGCTGAGAGGGGTCCCTTGAATGGATCTCCTCTCCAAAGCTAGCCATCAAGAGAAGATTAGTCCTCATTAGGATCTAGTCTAAGCAAAATAGAGAGATAGAGAGCGAGGAAAGAGTTGGAGGTGGTGCTAGCATGTCAGTGCTTCCTCTCCAGCTTGTACTTCGACGGATTCAGGCTTCTCTGAGTCTGCATCTAGGATACTTCTGGTAATTGATCTTTATTCAAGTATTTATCTTACTCTTTTGTTCATTGGTTCATAGTTCTTATGATTGCTCTAGTTCTTGTTAGCGCTCTGAATTAGAGTAGTAATTGTTAGCATAAGTGTGGTGCTTAGGTTGTCGGTTACCTGTGTTTGCGCCCTATTCTCTGGTTGTGTGGTAGTTACAGGTGGTGACAGCCCCGTCCACACCGAATTGAGTAGGTTCTTAAATTAGTAGGACCGTAGTCACGTCGGTAGAGTTATCCTTAGTGGTGCTTTCCTGTCTAGCGGCATCCCGAAGTGAACATTAGAAGGACATTTGAATCATAACCTTACCTTGCATAGGATCATTACCATAGGAATCATCTCTACCCATCATATCTTAACCTTGATTGCTACCTTTGGCTAAACTAGTAGTTAGGTGGCTCACACATGTTTCCCTGTGGATATGATATTTAAAACCCTGCGGGTGAAAGCTACAACGGTATCTGTGTGCTTGCGGATTTATCTGTGTGCGTTAAAAATACCAACAATGACCACCGCGACATCCTCGAGCATCGACTCTGGTGATGACTGTAATAGAACCGACCAAATTATAAGAGCACAAGTACAAAAACAAGCACCGAAGCGCTCAAATTTTCGAACTTGAGCCCATATAATCCCGGTAGTCAATCAAAACCACGAAGGATTTCAAACCAACTTGCTTACAACCAGGATCGCATCATTCAACATACAACATCAGACGTTACATTTCACAAGTAGTTCTGAAATAAGTTTACACTTACGGAGTCGCAATTATTACAAACCAAGTTTATAAAAGTAGCGGAAGCCAACGCACACCAGTTGTTTAACTACTGCCAGTTTTGTTGATCAACATCCCACAAAAGCATCAGGAAAGTACATAAAAGCTGATCACGCCCAAGTGATCTAGTCTTTGTCACCCGCAGGGTGGAGACAATTTTTGCAGAAGCCTTGGTAGAGCATATCATCTGCAACAGGAGGGAATAAACCCTGAGTACTGGAAGGTACTCAGCTAGACTTACCCGTCGAAAACCAGAAATAAGATGACACCAAGGATTATGCAAGGCTTACACAAGAGGCTAGCTGACATAACATTTTGCATAAAGGCATAAGTAATTGAAACTCTTATAGCCTGTACTAGCAGTTATTTTTAGCATTTACCTGTCATCTATCTTAGCACCTGTACTAAACATGCACTTGATTAAATCAAACAATTATCATCATTATATCCAGAGCAGGTATGAATTGTGGTAACATTGTATCATTCCCTTAACCACCGGTTCATTTAATGAGATCTACGTTGCCGCTGCTCAAGTCAAGTGCTCACTAACCGGGAGCGACGGCGATTCGAATCGAATTCCTATCCAGCTGGAGGGGTATTTCTAACACTCACCGAGTCACGCCTGGCGAGGGCTGCTCAGGTCATCTTTTGTATAGTTCAGGAATCGCGGGCCCGAATAATGTCGCGTCCCCAAGGGCGACACTCTGCCAGGTGATAGGGACTCTAACCCCCCCTTGGTCTCACGCCAATGTCCCCAAGCACATCCTTTCTCTCCTCCAAGATGCAACCTACCATTCGATTCCTGGCCTGAACCATACTACTCGACTTCGCGGTCGGAACGACTTATCCGGCCAACTAAGTGTTAGACTGCGTTCAACATGACTCAAGGACGTACAGCGAAGCGGTCCTTAAACGACTCAGACGGGCATAGCTCCACACCCAAGACGTGAAGTGTCTTGCGGCTGTACTATCGAACTCCTGCCCGGTCTCAATTTCATTTTTAAGGCATGGTTCCATCCACGATAGCCATAAAGCCACTCGTGACTCCTTCCTACATCTCGCGGATGACCGAAAATCACCTGACTTCTACTGAACTAAGCAGGGCTAAGCATTGACACGTGCCTAAACCTAATATAGGATTAAGTACGATATCTGGACAAGGACAGGTATAATGCAACAATTGTTTTCATACAACTCCTACAACTTAATGCAGTAAACAATTAAAAGTACTCAAGATTAATTTATAAAACAGTAGGTTCAGCATGCACCGGGGCTTGCCTTTCAGAAAGGTCGAGGGCCGGTGGTCAGGGCACTCGGGCAAGTCTTCAGCGGCGTCTCCTTCGCCGACTGGTTCCGCTGGCTCCTCTGGCTGGTCCTGGACTTCCTCCGGAATCACAGGCTCGAATTCGAGGAGAGTTACCCCCTCCGGTACACCTATTGCATGAATGCATAATAAATATCATGGATGCATAAATGGGTGCAACATGCTCGGAATGAAATGCATTTCAGAAATAAAATACTCTATTCAAGTTACTTTATTAGTACGTGCAAATCTCTTCTCCGGTGGAGAAGTACTTACCTAAGCTACTCAACCTAAGATACAGCTGTTCTTCTTCGGTTAAGGCCCTAACACCTAACAATACAAGAGTAATATTACTTAGGTTACCACAGTAAGACATTCTGGACAGCAGCTCAAAGATTCTAACATAACTGGAGAATCCCAACTCCAAAAGATATGATCTAAGACAATCTGGAAAGCTTAAGAAATGTACCACAAAATGTTTTCAGATCACAACACTAAATTCCAAAGTTTACCTAATCCAAATTCCAAAGTTCTAGAATCTGTTCTCTCTAAACAGAGAGCAGTCAATTCTGGACTAGCACTTTAAACAGCAATAACTCCCAAACTACTAAGCCAAATGCTCCCAAATTTTGACACAAGCTCATTTACAAATTTTACTACAACTTTGGTATTTATAAGTTTTCCAGCAACCACCTTTATCCAAGGTCAAACCTAGAAATACTATCAGCTGTCCGGAAAACCAAAAATTGTAAAGGTTAAATATTTATTGATGTGGCAAACATTCTCTAAGACCAAACTACTGCTACTACAAGTTCACAAAGGTCACAAAAACACCAGAAAGTAAGGTGTGCCCACCTAGAATATTTATTTACACCCCTTACTTAATTTACTTAAGTAATTAAGTGGAATTTTAAACATATATGGAAACTGCTCCTAAAATTCTACAAAAATTACAGGAGACTCTCTGACCCAAGAAGGGGCTACTGTAAAAATTTGAACTAAATTTATTCAAAGGAACTTCCTACACAAAATTCCCAAGCCAAAAAGGCTAATTTTTGTATAAATAACAAAGCACAGTAAAAAGTGTCAAACAACCGATTTCTTAATTTTCTTAGACACTCTAGGGTACCAAGACATTCTCCAAAAATTTATATGAACATTGCACTTGTAGAAAAATTACTAAAATTCATTTAATTATTTCCTAGAATAACAAGATAGCCTTATAACTTAAAAAGTACTTAAGCACTACTGCCCAAATTTTTACCAGAGCTAGAGCAAGTATAAATTAGTCTACCCACCAAATTTCATAATTTTTGGAACACTAAAACTCAAGATATGATTTAAACAAGTTTGCATGTGATATAAACACATTTCAAGGACCTATTTAAATATCCCAGAAAACAAACATCACATATCCAATTTATATTTTTCTAAAATACTACATATCCTGTAGATCCCAACAAATTTTATCTCATAATTTTTGGGCAAGTAAAACCCTAGATCTACATTTTCTAAACATTATCTAAAACTGTGACAGAATAAAAGAAATGAAATAAATCGGATTGGTTACTGGGCCGGCCCGGGAAAGACGCGGCCCAAAACTCGCGGCGTGGCCTGCTCCCGCGCACGGCCTGCTACGGCTCCCGCCCGCGCGCGCGTGCGACTGACCAGGTGGCCCCACCGGTCAGAGAGAGAGAGGCGGAGGGCGGAGCTGCGGTCGCCGGAGCTCGCCGTCGGTGAGCCGGCCGATGAAATTGGACGTATGAGCATGACCACGTCAACAAACTACATCGGTTGGTGGCAAGAACGGGGCGGCAGAGCCACGGTAAGGTGCTCGCCGTCGGGCATGGCGGACCACCGGCACGGTGGTGGTGAAATCTCACCGCCGGTGAGCCTGACATCCCAACCTTAACCCCCGATGAGCATCCCTATTCTACCTCGACCCTAACGCACCTACAAGTGGGCGATAGAGACGCCTAGAGACCTCTGGCCACGGAGAGCCATCGCGCGGAGGAACTCTAGCGAGATACCGCGGTGGAGGAAAATGAAAATGTGACCCTACAAGGCGCGATTGGCCGCGAGGAGTGGACGGTGAGGTAGCGGGCTTCGAGGCAGAGCGAGAGACACAGTTTGGATGGTGGTGATGTGGTGGCGAGCGCTTGCGAGCACGTCGGAGCGGGTGGCGGCAATGGCGGCTCGGTTTCTCCGTTCTGCCGACGAGAGAGGAAAGGAGGAGGGAATGGATGGGTAAGGCCGGAACGATAGCAGAGGCGCCCTTCTATGCGCTCGACAGCTGGCCAAGGCGCTAGGTCACGCGCGGCGCGTGGAGGACACGCGGCGGCGACGGTCTGCCCCGGTCGGACAGCTCACTCGGATGTCTGACCGACTGAATTCAAACCCCGCATTAATCGACTGACAAGCCAAGTTTAACAATGATTATCTCCCAAACCGGTTCAAATTAGTCGAAGATGATTACACCAATTTTGTAGAGCTACATGAGGGCTACAAGTTTGTCAATTTGAGTTTGGACTGGTTCGGCCTGGATTTGAAACCACAGAGCTCCAAAGGGGTGTACTCGGAAACTGAAATGTGTTTTCAGTCAGTGAACCCGACTGAAACCCTATTTTCAAGACACCACATCTCCTAAACCATTTAGAACTAGGTGATGGTGATATTGACAATGTTGTAGAGCTATGTGTGGACAACAACTTTGTCAATTGGCTCAAAGACTGGTTCGGCCTAGTTTGTGAGTTACAAGTTGCCAAAGTGAGGTACAGTGAAACGGTTTTCACCTTCACACTTAGCCAAAATTTGCTAAGTCCCAAAACAGCCCCTAATACTGACTTGTGGGCCATTTTTGAGCATGTTCTGATCATTTTCATGAGATGGCCATATTAGAACTTTTGTTCCTTATGAAATTCTCTACAACTTTGCTTAAGGGTGCTCCTCCATGCAAGATGTCTAAGCTAGACTTTTTAATTGGTCAAACCAGATCACTCTAGGGGTCCAACTTAGTTAACAACATTTGGAAGGGCAATTTGGTAATTTTGGTCAACATGAACATTGCTCCACTACTTACCCTAAATGTAATTAAGGTGTTATAAGACCTAATTAGCCACTCTACATATTGGTTGCACAAAGTTCCTAGTGTCACATACTTTGGAACAAGTAATTCCATACTTTAACCCAAATGTTGCAAGCTCATGTTGCACATGTTGCATGAGTGTGTTGCATAACATTTGCTAACTATGTTACACTAAAGTGGTTGACATGTCTCACAAAGGAAATTGCACATAAGATACTTATGTTTTGCACACTACTCACTTCTTACTTCACATGAAATATAAACATATGTGGCAATGTTTCCAAAGTATGTTTTACATATTATAAGCTTATGCATGAAATGAATGATGCTTGCTTATGCTGATGCAAATGCAATGCAATTAAGGAGCTAAACACCTGAGGTGTTACAGCCCTCCCCCCTTATAAAAATCTCGTCCCGAGATTTGGAAAGCGTACCATTTTTCATAGAATTCCTTATGACCATCCCCCAAATAGTCCTCCCGTTCCCATGTAGCGTCACTTTCACTACCCTGATTACTCCACATTACTTTATACCACTTAACCACTTTGCTTCTAGTCACTCGTTCCTGAGTATCAATCACTCGGACTAGCTTTTCTTCGTAAGTTAGATCGGATTCCAGCCTGATATCTCCTAAAGGGACTCTTTCCTCAGGAACTCGAAGACACTTTTTGAGTTGTGATACATGGAAGACGTTGAATATGGCACTCATTTCTGGTGGTAACTGGATTTTATACGCAACAGCTCCACTCTTGCCTATGATTTGGAAAGGACCCACATATCTTGGCGCAAGTTTCCGCTTAACACCAAAACGTTGGACACTCTTCATTGGAGAAACTTTCAGATAAACGAAGTCTCCAACTTCAAACTCGATTGGTTTTCTACGACGATCAGCATAACTTTTCTGTCTAGCTTGGGCTGCAGCCATATGTTTTTGGATGGTACGGACTTGTTCCTCAGCTTCATGAACAAAATCAATACCATAATACCTCCTTTCACCAGCTTCTACCTAGTTTAGTGGAGTTCTACACTTACGACCGTACAAAGCTTCGAATGGAGCCATCTTAATACTCTCTTGATAACTATTATTGTACGAAAACTCGGCTAGAGGTAACCATTTTTCCCAAGAACCTTTGGATGAAATGACACATGCCCGCAACAGATCTTCCAAGATTTGGTTAACCCGTTCCGTCTGTCCTGATGTCTGGGGGTGATAAGCAGAGCTTCTCACTAACTTGGTTCCCAGAAGGTGATGCAAGTGCTCCCAAAAGCGAGCAGTGAACTGGGGACCACGGTCAGATATGATAGTACGAGGTATCCCATGGAGCCGGACTATCTGATTGAAGTACAACTCAGCATAGTCAGTGGGACGATAGTCCACTCTAACTGGAATGAAGTGAGCTGATTTGGTCAAACGATCCACAATTACCCAGATGGAGTTATGATTTTTGACAGTAGGAGGAAGTCCGACAATGAAATCCATGCTTATCTCTTCCCATTTCCAACCTAGGATAGAAAGTGGTTGAAGTAACCCAGCTTTCATATGCACAGCCTTAACTCTACAGCAGGTGTCACACCTAGCCACATATGCAGCTATCTCTTTCCGCATCTTGGTCCACCAATAGTATGGCTTCAAATCATAATACATCTTATTGCTACCAGGATGGATGGACAACTTAGAGGAGTGTGCTTCAGACATAATATCATTTCGAAGCTCCCGGTCCTTAGGCACAACTAACCTATCCTTGAACCATAGTACACCCTCTTCATCTATCCTGAACTGTGTAGTTTCTTGTTCTTTCATCTTACGCTTGATGTGGAATATACCAGTTGTAACAGAACCGACCAAATTATAAGAGCACAAGTACAAAAACAAGCACCGAAGCGCTCCAATTTTTGAACTTGAGCCCATATAATCCTGGTAGTCAATCGAAACCACGAAGGATTTCAAACCAACTTGCTTACAACCAGGATCGCATCATTCAACATACAACATCATACGTTACATTTCACAAGTAGTTCTGAAATAAGTTTACACAAACGAAGTCGCAATTATTACAAACCAGGTTTATAAAAGTAGCGGAAGCATAACACACACCAGTTGTTAACTACTGCCAGTCTTGATGATCAACAACCCACAAAAGCATGAGGAAAGTACATAAAAGATGATCACGCCCAAGTGATCTAGTCTTCTTCACCCGCAGGGTGGAGACAAGTTCTGTAGAAGCCTTGATAGAGCATATCATCTGCAACAGGAGGGAATAAACCCTGAGTACTGGAATGTACTCAGCTAGACTTACCCGTCGAAAACCAGAAATAAGATGACACCAAGGATTATGCAAGGCTTTCACAAGAGGCTAGCTGACATCACATTTTTGCATAAAGGCATAAGTAATTGAGACTCTTATAACCTGTACTAGCAGTTATTTTTAGCATTTACCTGTCATCTATCTTAGCACCTGTACTAAACATGCACTTGATTATAATCAAACAATTATCATCATTATATCTAGAGCAGGTATGAATTGTGGCAACATTGTATCTGGACTTTTTAATTAGCTTTGAATAAAGTTGATGTTCACGCAGTCTTGTGAGGACTATACGCAGATGATCAGCGTGATCCTCCTCATTCACAGAATATACCAAGATGTCATCAATAAATACCACCACAAACTTGTCCAATTCAGGCATAAACACCGAATTCATCAAGTACATGAAGTGTGCGGGGGCATTTGTCAAGCCGAAAGACATAACAAGATACTCATAAAGACCGTATCTGGTAGAAAAGGCAGTTTTGGAACATCTTCAGGACGGATTTTAATTTGATGATAGCCAGATCTTAGATCAATCTTGGAGAAAACTTTAGCTTTAGACAACTGATCGAACAAGATGTCGATACGTGGTAGAGGGTACTTATTTTTGACAGTGACTGCATTGAGAGGTCTATAATCTACGCACATCCGCAACGACTGATCCTTCTTCTTTACAAAGATAGCAATGACGACGGCGCACGAGCGCGGGGAAGTGGCACGGCGGCAATGGCACCTCGGTGCTCTGCCCTGGCTCGGAGAGGACGAGAGGGAAGCAGATGCGCGAGTGAGGGACAGGGTCCGGCTTCGTGGCGTCCTTGAAGGCGTCGCGACCCGACGGGTGGGGCCAAGGCCGGCGTACGGCTGCCACCGCGTGGCCACGCGTCGACGACGGCCTGCGGCCGGTCGGCCATGACAGTCATGACCGAAGTCTGACTTAACTGAATCGCGTCTGAAATGGTGAATGACAGAGCGATTTTGAGTTCATTTTACTCCTAATCCAGCGAGAACCAGGTATGGGTGCTGTTGGCAATGTTGTAGAGCTACATGAGGACTACAAGTTTGTCAATTGGAGTTTGGACTGGTTCGGCCTGGATTTGAAACTACAAGGCTCCAAAGTGGTGACCCTTGAAACTGAAAATTAGTTTCAGTCACTAAGCCGACTAAAACCCGATTTTCTAGACACCATATCTCCTAAACCATTTAGAACTAGGTGATGGTGATATTGACAATGTTGTACAGCTATGTGTGGACAACAACTTTGTCAATTGGCTCCAGGACTGGTTTGGCCTAGTTTGTGAGTTACAAGTTGCTAAAGTGAGGTACAGTGAAACGGTTTTCAGCTCCGCACTTAGCCAAAATGGCTAAGTCCCAAAACAGCCTCTACTACTGACTTGTGGGCCATTTTTGAGCATGTTCTGATCATTTTCATGAGATGGCCATATTAGAACTTTTGTTCCTTATGAAATTCTCTACAACTTTGCTTAAGGTTGCTCCTCCATGCAAGATCTCTAAACTGGACTTTTTAATTGGTCAAACCAGATCACTCTAGGGGTCCAACTTAGTCAACAACATTTGGAAGGGCAATTTGGTAATTTTGGTCAACATGAACATTGCTCCATTACTTACCCTAAATGTAATTAAGGTGTTATAAGACCTAATTAGCCCCTCTACACATTGGTTGCACAAGATTCCTAGTGTCACATACTTTGGAACAAGTAATTTAATACTTTCACCCCAAATGTTGCAAGCTCGTGTTGCACATGTTGCATGAGTGTGTTGCATAACACTTGCTAATTATGTTACCCTAAAGTGGTTGACATATCTCACCAAGGAAATTGCACATAAGGTACTTATGTTTTGCAAACTACTCACTTCTTACTTCACATGAAATATAAGCATATGTGGCATTGTTTCCAAAGTATGTTTTACATATTATAAGATTATGCATGAAATGAATGATGCTTGCTTATGCTTATGCAAATGCAATGTAATTAAGGAGCTAAACACCTGAGGTGTTACACCAGTGTCAGTCTTTTGGAGTTCAATAATTCTGTTTTTGAGAGTACAACTGACAGTGATGTTGTACAAGACTGCTGGATGTAGAAGGCGAGATCGATGAAAATCAGTTTCAACTAAGGAATGGCAATGAGACTTACGGCTTAAAGCATCCGCAACCACATTTGCCTTGCTAGGATGATAGTGCACTTGAAGGTTATAATCCTTAATCAACTCGAGCCATCTTCATTGACGCATATTTAACTCGGGTTGGGTGAAGATGTATTTGAGGCTTTTGTGGTCTATGTAGATATTGCAAACATTGCCCAATAGATAGTGTCGCCAGGCTTTCAAAGCATGCACAACCGCAGCGAGTTCTAAGTCATGTGTTGGATAATTCACCTCATGTTTCCGAAGTTGTCGAGAGGTATATGCAATTACTCGGCCTTCCTGCATCAGAACACCTCCCAAACCTATGCCTGAGGCATCACAATAAACATAAAATAGTTTCTCGATATCCGGTTGTGCCAAAACCGGAGCTGAGGTTAGGAGGGTTCGCAGTTGGTGAAAAGCCACATCACACTCAGGTGTCCAGACAAACCTGGTGTCTTTTTGTAGCAACCGAGTCATTGGCTTGGCTATTTTGGAGAAATCCGGGATGAAGCGACGATAATAGCCAGCCAAACCAAGGAAACTCCGGACCTCGTGAACCGAGATAGGAGCTTTCCAGTTCAGTACTTCTTGTACCTTGGCGGGGTCCACCATAATTCCCCCATCGGACAACACATGCCCAAGGAAAGGTACTTCTCGAAGCCAGAATTCGCACTTACTGAACTTTGCATATAGTTGATGTTCACGCAGTCTTGTGAGGACTATACGCAGATGTTCAGCGTGATCTTCCTCATTTACAGAATATATCAGGATGTCATCAATAAATACCACCACAAACTTGTCCAATTCAGGCATAAACACCGAATTCATCAAGTACATGAAGTGTGCGGGGGCATTTGTCAAGCCGAAAGACATAACAAGATACTCATAGAGACTGTATCTGGTAGAAAAGGCTGTCTTTGGAACATCTTCTGGGCGGATTTTAATTTGATGGTAGCCAGATCTTAGATCGATCTTGGAGAAAACTTTAGCTTTAGACAACTGATCGAACAAGATGTCGATACGTGGTAGAGGGTACTTATTTTTGACAGTGACTGCATTGAGAGGTCTATAATCTACGCACATTCGCAATGACTGATCCTTCTTCTTTACAAAGATAGCAGGACATCCCCATGGCGACGAACTAGGACGAATCAACCCCTTCTTCAATAGTTCGTTCAATTGCACCTTAAGTTCAGCTAACTCATTCGGAGGCATCCTATAAGGTCTCCTAGAGATGGGAGCCGTGCCAGGCAACAACTCGATTTTAAATTCCACATCCCGATCTAGAGGGAGCCCCGGCAAATCATCGGGAAAAACGTCTGGAAACTCATTTACTACTGGAATTTCGGCCAACGCCTTTGCTTGCACAACATGAACTTCCCCAGACAATTCAACTTTTCTGGGAAGTTGTACCAGAAAACCCTTTTGATCTGTAGGGTCTCTGAGCATAACTACCCGAGTGGATGTATCAATGAGTACCCCATTCTGACTCATCCAATTCATGCCCAAAATAACATCGATGCCTAAGCCCGGCAAAACCACTAAGGCAAGCGAGTACTTTCGCCCTTCTATCTCAAGCTCAAGATTCCCCACTACTTTATCTATGAAAATATTCCCACTTGCTGCGCTAATACAATAACCCCCACCTTCAACAGTATGCAATTTGTGTGCAAACTCTGATGCAAACTTAGGACTGATAAAGGAATGCGAAGCACCCGAATCAAAAAGTACCACGGCAGGATGTTGGTCAACTAGGAACTTACCAGCGGTGACAACCTCACCAGATGGAATTTCCTCAATACTGTTATAATGAGCGTGCCCCTGACGGCCACCTTGGTTGACATTCTTCTTGGGGTACGGACAGTTCCTGGACCAATGGCCTGGCTTGTTGCAGTTCTAGCAAGGCATGTTGCTAGGAGGGACACTGGAGCTGCCTTGGCCCGAATTACTCTTTGGCAGAGCCACTGTATATGCCTTCTGAAACCCAGTCTTCACTGGCGCCTTCTTTTGCGGAGGACGGAACTTAGCACTTGTGGCAGGAGGGCGAGGAGGAGCCCTCGGGGCAGCTGGAGTCCGAGACTGCGAAGCACTCGCCTCAATGGCCCTTTTGCGGCTCTTAGAGGCAGAATAAATAGCATTATTGTTCTCTTGAGTCAGCGCATCACTGATAAATTCATTGAAAGTAGTGCACTTGCTAGTGCCCATAGTCTTCATCAGCTTTGGGCCGAGGCCTCTTTTAAAGCTAGCAATTTTCTTGGAATCGGTATCCACAAACTCGGTGGCATACCTTGCTAGGTTGTTGAAAGATTGTAGATATTCAGTCAAGCTTTTATTTCCCTGCGACAGCCTCATGAATTATGTGTGTTTCATAGCCATAAGACCAGGAGGAATATAGTTCCCACGGAATGCAGCCTTGAACTGGTCCCAAGCAATCGGGACATTTGCAGGCAGTGTGGAACGATAGTGGCTCCACCAAATACCCGCTGGACCATGCAATTGATGAGAAGCATATTCAGTCTTTAGCTCATCAGTCAGGCGAAGCAGACGAAACTTTTGCTCAATAGTATTCAACCACTCATCAGCTTGCAGTGGTTCCTCCGCCTCCTTAAAGAGCGGGGGCTTTGTATCAAGAAAGTCCTTGAAATCACTGTATTGATTGGGTTCTGGGCCCTGGCGGCCAGGACGAGCCTCCCGGTTGGCAAGCTGGCGCAAAGCATCTGCCAGCATGCGCTGCCCTTCGACCACGGTCTGCATTAACTCAGCCGGGGTAGGTGGTGGCGGAGGGGGTGGCTGTTCCTCATCCTCATTGCCACGACCCCGACGAATATTGTACGACATCTGCAAAATGCATAGCCAATGAGCACTGACGATGTGGGAAATTTGTAGATGAATTATTGTAAATATGTCAAACTGACTTCATGAAATAGACTTCTCAAAATACTCATGACACAATACTTCATCACAACCGCACAATCCATTCAAGCGGATCAAATGGCGCAATCATGCGAGAGAATCCAACAAGATGTACTTTGATAAAGGCTCACTCATAAGGAGCACAACAGTTACTGAACCGTTTACGTTAATATCTACGTGATTTTTGATCTTTCGTCCGGTACTTGGATTCGATTTCAAAGTTTTTAGTTGACTGAGAAAGGCTACTTCAAACTGACCACAAAGAGACTTCTCAATGGTAGAGTTCCATGGTGGATCATGACTAGCCACCTTGATACCAGCGCGTGCCAAGCAGCACAGCCTTATGTCGCGCGCCATAGGAGGCCCTCGGTTTTGTCGTGGCACCGAAGGGTACTAATCGTGACACCATCATCGAACGCAACACAATAAGACATCCAATTGCGATTGAAATTAACAGGTTCCAACTAAACATCCAGGAAACCTAGGGTTCAACCTTACATCTGAAAAGTCAAGTTATTACAAAGCCTCACTCCAACACAGGGAGGGCACAAAGGACGATCCTAACATCATAGCTACGTGATAACTACTCTAAGCATCGTCCTCAGAGTCGGTGTCAAGGATCTCCTCTCCGTCCTCATCACTAACAGGCTCCAACTCCCCGTCTTCTTCTTCTGGTGCGGCATCTTGGGGTCCATTGACCTCCACTTCATCATCATCTTCAGCTATGAAGATTCCCGAACCCATGTCCTCATCGACGTTGTTGTTTCGAGGCAGCAGGGGATTAAGCTTGTTGTTCAGGCGGTGCACTTCTTCATGAAGATTGTCATTGTATTCTTCAGCATTCTCCAATTGTTGTTCGAGCTCAAACTGACGAGCTCTCAGAATGTTCTCCTCGTGCCAGGCTTCATCCCTCTAGTTCATGACACGGACCAACATGCGTTGACAGTTGCGGTTTGCTACTGTCAATCTCTGGACTGCAAGGGTTTCCTGGTCACGATCATGAATCACTTGCTCCAGTTGCTGACACGCTGCATTCCTGGCAGCAGTCACTTCAGCCAACTCTGCCCTCAGCCTTTCCACCTTAGTAGGCTCAGGGCGGGGCTCACGTGGAGCGAGCTGGTGACGCGGTGCCCTGCCCCCAGTGGACTTACGAGCGGTCCTCTTGGTACGTGTCATCTCTAGCAACAAGATAAGATACGACTTAAAGTGAGGATCATTTAGGGGATACGGAATTTAATTTAGTCGGGAGTACTGAAATTTTTAAGGAGGGAGTAAATGATATGTATGATACAATTAACATGATGCATGCACGTTCCGTACGCCCTCTCACCTTAGTCTCAACCTAAAATTCTAACGCTAGGCGGTGGCATACATACGTTCTCTCAAATAAGCGAAACTATCGGTCTACTCGTTACGCTGTTAGTGTACCTGCAGAAAACCTCATTTCAGCCCAACAGTTTCCCAATATATGCACACAAGAAAGCAGTAATTTAAATACTTTCCATATACACATCCCCTGATGTATATACTTTAGTATCAAAGCTACCCGATATAAAGGTTCCCACAATTAAGTGCTTACGTAATTACATGGTTAAAACATGTAAGTATGCAAGTCACCAAAACTACTCTCCCCTAGATCGCCGATTGAACGATCATGCTCTCACAACTCACACTTACCAGAGCGTCGAGGCAATTGATCCATACATTACCACCCAAGTGGATGGCATCCATACAATATCACGCCGTATGGACGACGAAACAAAAACAAACAAGGCCCCCAAGTTAGTCTTTATAATAAGCCACCTAAGAGTCCTTATTTGGGCTAAGGGATGTGATCACTGGCATACCTAAAAATAATTTTTAGTGTTTTAACCCTTTTTCATAATCAAATACTTTTGTTTTTAAATACTCGTATGATGTGTTTAATGTTGAATTATGCTCCGGTACCAGCTGTAACAGAACCGACCAAATTATAAGAGCACAAGTACAAAAACAAGCACCGAAGCGCTCAAATTTTTGAACTTGAGCCCATATAATCCCGGTAGTCAATCAAAACCACGAAGGATTTCAAACCAACTTGCTTACAACCAGGATCGCATCATTCAACATACAACATCAGACGTTACATTTCACAAGTAGTTCTGAAATAAGTTTACACTTACGGAGTCGCAATTATTACAAACCAAGTTTATAAAAGTAGCGGAAGCCAACGCACACCAGTTGTTTAACTACTGCTAGTTTTGTTGATCAACATCCCACAAAAACATCAGGAAAGTACATAAAAGCTAATCACGCCCAAGTGATCTAGTCTTCGTCACCCGCAGGGTGGAGACAATTTTTGCAGAAGCCTTGGTAGAGCATATCATCTGCAACAGGAGGGAATAAACCCTGAGTACTGGAAGGTACTCAGCTAGACTTACCCATCGAAAACTAGAAATAAGATGACACCAAGGATTATGCAAGGCTTACACAAGAGACTAGCTGACATAACATTTTGCATAAAGGCATAAGTAATTGAAACGCTTATAGCCTGTACTAGCAGTTATTTTTAGCATTTACCTGTCATCTATCTTAGCACCTGTACTAAACATGCACTTGATTAAATCGAACAATTATCATCATTATATCCAGAGCAGGTATGAATTGTGGCAACATTGTTTCATTCCCTTAACCACCGGTTCATTTAATGAGATCTACGTTGCCGCTGCTCAAGTCAAGTGCTCAGTAATCGGGAGCGACGGCGATTCAAATTGAATTCCTATCCAGCTGGAGAGGTATTTCTAACACTCACCGAGTCACGCCTGGCGAGGGCTGCTCAGGTCATCTTTTGTATAGTTCAGGAATCGCGGGCCCGAATAATGTCGCGTCCCTAAGGGCGACACTCTGCTAGGTGATAGGGACTCTAACCCCCCTTGGTCTCACGCCAATGTCCCCAAGCACATCCTTTCTCTCCTCCAAGATGCAACCTACCATTCGATTCCCGGCCTGAACCATACTACTCGACTTCACGGTCGGAACGACTTATCTGGCCAACTAAGTGTTAGACTGCGTTCAACATGACTCAAGGACGTACAGCGAAGCGGTCCTTAAACGACTCAGACGGGCATAGCTCCACACCCAAGACGTGAAGTGTCTTGCGGCTGTACTATCGAACTCCCGCCCGGTCTCAATTTCATTTTTAAGGCATGGTTCCATCCACGATAGCCATAAAGCCACTCGTGACTCCTTCCTACATCTCGCGGATGACCGGAAATCACCCAACTTCTACCGAACTAAGCAGGGCTAAGCATTGACACGTGCCTAAACCTAATATAGGATTAAGTACGATATCTGGACAAGGACAGGTATAATGCAACAAGTGTTTTCATATAACTCCTACAACTTAATGCAGTAAACAATTAAAAGTACTCAAGATTAATTTATAAAACAGTAGGTTCAGCATGCACCGGGGCTTGCCTTTTAGAAAGGTCGAGGGCCGGTGGTCAGGGCACTCGGGTAAGTCTTCAGCGGTGTCTCCTTCGCCGACTGGTTCCGCTGGCTCCTCTGGCTGGTCCTGGACTTCCTCCGGAATCACAGGCTTGAATTCGAGGAGAGTTACCTCCTCCGGTACACCTATTGCATGAATGCACAATAAATATCATGGATGCATAAATGGGTGCAACATGCTCGGAATGAAATGCATTTCAGAAATAAAATACTCTATTCAAGTTACTTTATTAGTACGTGCAAATCTCTTCTCCGGTGGAGAAGTACTTACCTAAGCTACTCAACCTAAGATACAGCTGTTCTTCTTCGGTTAAGGCCCTAACACCTAACAATACAAGAGTAATATTACTTAGGTTACCACAGTAAGACATTCTGGACAGCAGCTCAAAGATTCTAACATAACTGGAGAATCCCAACTCCAAAAGATATGATCTAAGACAATCTGGAAAGCTTAAGAAATGTACCACAAAATGTTTTCAGATCACAACACTAAATTCCAAAGTTTACCTAATCGAAATTCCAAAGTTCCAGAATCTGTTCTCTCTAAACAGAGAGCAGTCAATTCTGGACTGGCACTTTAAACAGCAATAACTCCCAAACTACTAAGCCAAATGCTTCCAAATTTTGACACAAGCTCATTTACAAATTTTACTACAACTTTGGTATTTACAAGTTTTCCAGCAACCACCTTTATCCAAGGTCAAACCTAGAAATACTATCAGCTGTCCAGAAAACCAAAAATTGTAAAGGTTAAATATTTATTGATGTGGCAAACATTCTCTAAGACCAAACTAATTCTACTACAAGTTCACAAAGGTCACAAAAACATCAGAAAGTAAGGTGTGCCCACCTAGAATATTTATTTACACCCCTTACTTAATTTACTTAAGTAATTTAGTGGAATTTTAAACATATATGGAAACTGCTCCTAAAATTCTATAAAAATTACAGGAGACTCTCTGACCCAAGAAGAGGCTATTGTAAAAATTTGAACTAAATTTATTCACAGGAACTTCCTACACAAAATTCCCAAGCCAAAAAGGCTGATTTTTGTATAAATAACAAAGCACAGTAAAAAGTGTCAAACAACCGATTTCTTAATTTTCTTAGACACTCTAGGGTACCAAGACATTCTCCAAAAATTTATATGAACATTGCACATGTATAAAAATTACTAAAATTCATTTAAGTATTTCCTATAATAACAAGATAGCCTTATAACTTAAAAAGTACTTAAGCACTACTGCCCAAATTTTTACCAGAGCTAGAGCAAGTATAAATTAGTCTACCCACCAAATTTCATAATTTTTTGGAATACTGAAACTCAAGATATGATTTAAACAAGTTTGCATGTGATATAAAACACATTTCAAGGACCTATTTAAATATCCCAGAAAACAAACATCACATATCCAATTTATATTTTTCTAAAATACTACATATCCTGTAGATAGCAACAAAATTTATCTCATAATTTATGGGCAAGTAAAACCCTAGATCTACATTTTATAAACATTATCTAAAACTGTGATAGAATAAAATAAATGAAATAAATCGGATTGGTTACTGGGCCGGCCCGGGAAAGACGCGGCCCAAAACTCGCGGCGTGGCCTGCTCTCGCGCACGGCCTGCTACGGCTCCCGCCCGCGCACGTGCGACTGACCAGGTGGCCCCACCGGTCAGAGAGAGAGAGGCGGAGGGCGGAGCTGCGGTCGCCGGAGCTCGCCGTCGGTGAGCCGGCCGACGAAATTGGACGTATGAGCATGACCACGTCAACGAACTACATCGGTTGGTGGCAAGAACGGGGCGGCAGAGCCACGGTAAGGTGCTCGCCGTCAGGCATGGCGGACCACCGGCACGGTGGTGGTGAAATCTCGCCGCCGGTGAGCCTGACATCCCAACCTTAACCCCCGATGAGCATCCCTATTCTACCTTGACCCTAACGCACCTACAAGTGGGCGACAGAGACACCCAGAGACCTCTGGCCACGGAGAGCCGTCGCACGGAGGAACTCCGGCGAGGTACCGCGGCGGAGGAAAACGAAAATGTGACCCTACCAAGGCGCGATTGGCCGCGAGGAGTGGACGGTGAGGTAGCGGGCTTTGAGGCGGAGCGAGAGACGCAGTTTGGCCGGTGGTGATGCGGTGGCGAGCGCTTGCGAGCACGTCGGAGCGGGTGGCGGCAATGGCGGCTCGGTTTCTCCGTTCTGCCGACGAGAGAGGAAAGGAGGAGGGAATGGATGGGTAAGGCCGGAACGATAGCAGAGGCGCCCTTCTATGCGCTCGGCAGCTGGCCAAGGCGCCAGGTCGCGCGCGGCGCGTGGAGGACACGCAGTGGCGACGGTCTGCCCCGGTCGGACAGCTCACTCGGATGTCTGACCGACTGAATTCAAACCCCGCATTAACCGACTGACAAGCCAAGTTTAACAATGATTATCTCCCAAACCGGTTCGAATTAGTCGAAGATGATTACACCAATTTTGTAGTGCTACATGAGGGCTACAAGTTTGTCAATTTGAGTTTGGACTGGTTCGGCCTGGATTTGAAACCACAGAGCTCCAAAGGGGTGTATTCGGAAACTGAAACGTGTTTTCAGTCAGTGAACCCGACTGAAACCCTATTTTCAAGACACCACATCTCCTAAACCATTTAGAACTAGGTGATGGTGATATTGACAATGTTGTAGAGCTATGTGTGGAAAACAACTTTGTCAATTGGCTCAAAGACTGGTTCGGCCTAGTTTGTGAGTTACAAGTTGCCAAAGTGAGGTACAGTGAAACGGTTTTCAGCTTCACACTTAGCCAAAATTTGCTAAGTCCCAAAACAGCCCCTAATACTGACTTGTGGGCCATTTTTGAGCATGTTCTGATCATTTTCATGAGATGGCCATATTAGAACTTTTGTTCCTTATGAAATTCTCTACAACTTTGCTTAAGGGTGCTCCTCCATGCAAGATGTCTAAGCTGGACTTTTTAATTGGTCAAACCAGATCACTCTAGGGGTCCAACTTAGTCAACAACATTTGGAAGGGCAATTTGGTAATTTTGGTCAACATGAACATTGCTCCACTACTTACCCTAAATGTAATTAAGGTGTTATAAGACCTAATTAGCCACTCTACATATTGGTTGCACAAAGTTCCTAGTGTCACATACTTTGGAACAAGTAATTCCATACTTTAACCCAAATGTTGCAAGCTCATGTTGCACATGTTGCATGAGTGTGTTGCATAACATTTGCTAACTATGTTACACTAAAGTGGTTGACATGTCTCACAAAGGAAATTGCACATAAGGTACTTATGTTTTGCACACTACTCACTTCTTACTTCACATGAAATATAAACATATGTGGCAATGTTTCCAAAGTATGTTTTACATATTATAAGCTTATGCATGAAATGAATGATGCTTGCTTATGCTGATGCAAATGCAATGCAATTAAGGAGCTAAACACCTGAGGTGTTACAATGACGAGGGCAGCTGGGCTGATGATGGTTTTTCCGAGCTCATTGACCCAGAGGCTTTGCGCTAGTTCTCCTTCAGCAGCAACTACCTTCTCGAGGGTTTCAACTCTGACAACGAGAGTCGTGACCCATCTTGAGAGTGCTTCTTGTACGATGGGGAGTTCCACGAAGGAACCCCCAATGAGAATGAGGGCGAACACACCTTGGCCAACGCTGTGACTCACGACACCATGCGCACTGGGGGTGCGGCTATGCCACCGCCAGCAGGGTGACCACAACCCTAGCTAGAGCAACTCCGGGAGCTTGAGAGAAAGCTCGAAGAGGAGGAACAACGGCTGGTGCAACTGCGCGCGGTGCTCGAGTAGGAGTTTGGGAGTCGCAACGATGGCGGCGTGGCTCGATGAAGAGCCTGCGACGTCTACCATCGCTTCTGCGATGACGATGGTGATCATCCATCGCTCTCCACCAGGGTGAGCCAGAACGTTGCTGCCACAGCAATCCTCCTCCGGATGATGCCCGAACCATCGACTCCGGAGGGGCGACAAGCCCACGATGAGCTGCGCGCCCTTCTCGAATGCGCCGTGGTGCCACAGGCCGAAAGCTTCACATCTCAATGGTGTGGGCCCAAGCTAGACCAGCCCACACCATCGGTGGCATGCGAGAAGGAAGCTTCGGTCCACCCAGAATAATCGAAAGCAGGGGATAAACCCCCATCTGTCCATGCCCACGTTGGCCACAACTATGACGCGCGTGACGTCCTCAATGCGTGCAAAAGGCACAAGGAGGATTGTGCTAGTCGTAGCTACCACCCTCGCTGGGGTGGCCATTACGACAGTGGGGAGGACCGGAGCCCATCGCCCAAACCCCTAGGACTGTTGGTCTTCAGTCAAGACATCCATAACATGCCATTCCCGGTGCGGTTTCGGCAACCTGCCAATGTCACCAAGTACTCTGGGTAGACAAACCCCGAGCTCTAGCTTGACGACTACCGCCATGCCTGCCAGTTAGGTGGCACGGATGATGACCTCTTCATCATTCACAATCTCCCTTTGTTCCTGGCCGACTCAGTGAGAGCCTGGCTAGAGCATCTTCCGGCCCGACGCATCCACAACTAGGCTGACCTCGTGAAGGTTTTCGTGGGGAACTTCTAGGGTACCTATGTCTTCCCTGGTAACTCCTGGGACCTTAGGAGCTGCCGCCAAAAGCCAGATGAAACTCTCCGTGAGTACATTCGATGCTTCTCCCGATAGTACACTGAGTTGTCCAATGTGACTGACGTCGATGTCGTCGGGACGTTCCTCACGGGAACCACCTGCAAAGAGCTCGTCCATGAGTTGGGACACAAGGGCCCACGCACCACCAGGGAACTCATGGACATTGCCACCAACTTTGCTTTCGGTGAGGAGGCAGTAGGGGCAATCTTCGACGACACCAAGGGAAAGGAGAAGCGGTAGGAGAACACCGACGAAGGCGGCTCTAGCCGCAACTCCAAGAAGAAGAAGAAGGGCAAGCAGTTGTGCAAGGATCCCATCATGGCTGCCACTGAGCGCAAGAACCCCAGAGCCCCTCCCAAGGGTGGCCTAGGAGTTTTTTATGAAATGCTCGACAAACCATGCCCATACCACCGGGGCCCAGTTAAACATACCCTCAAGGAGTGTGGAATGATGAAATGCTACTTCTCCGAGGGTGCCCAGGGGAAGGGCGACCCCGGCAAGAGACCCAAGGAGGACAAGGGCGATGGCAAGGAGAAGGATGACAACTTCCCTATCATCAACAACTGCTTCATGATCTTTGGCGGCCCCACAGCCTATGACTCTAGGCGCCAGCGCAAGCTAGAACGCCAGGAGGTCTACGCTGCTAAGCCAGCCGTGCCAGCCTTCCTCGACTGGTCCGGATTGGCCATCACTTTTGACTGTGATGACCATCCGGATCATGTTCCCTAGCCGGGCCAATATCCGCTTGTCGTTGACCCCATTATCGGCAACACACGACTCACCAAGGTACTGATGGATGGAGGTAGCGGCCTCAACATCATGTATGCCAAAACCCTTGACGCCATGGGGATCAGTCGGACCTAGCTCCGCCCGAGCAGAGCGCCTATTCATGGTATCGTACCAGGGAAGTGGGTCTAGCCCCTCAGGCAAATCGACCTGTCTATCACCTTTTGGGATCCCTCCAACTTCAGAAAGGAAACCCTCACGTTTAAGGTGGTGGGGTTCCATGACAACTACCATGCCGTGTTGGGGTGGCCATGCTACGCGAAGTTCATGGCAATCCCAAACTACACCTACCTCAAACTCAAGATGCCGGGGACCAACGGGGTCATTGCCGTCCGCACCACTTACCAACACGCCTACAAGTGCGATGTTGAGTGCTGTGAGTACACTGAGGCCATCATCGAGTACGAGGCACTTGTAGCTAAGCTAGAAGCGCGCCTCAGAGAGGCACCCGACCCCAAGCGGTCCACCAGCTCCTTCGACCCATCGAGGGAGTCAAGGAGGTCCCCCTCGACCCCAACAGCTCTAACAACAAGCCGGTGCACGTTGGCACCACCCTGGATCCTGTAACAGAACTGACCAATTATACAAAATTAAGTAAGAAAATCATCCACCGAGCAAACAATTTAGCAAACTTAAGCCCGTATAACCCGGTAGTCCGTGAAATCAAGATGGATTTCATACCAACTTACATACCAGCCAAGATCGTAATAAGTTTAGCGGTCACCATCACAAATTACATAAAAGTTCACATCACGGATACATCAGAGTTTAAACATAGTTATTACAAACCAAGTTCAAATAAAAGTAGCGGAAGCATTTAGTTCAAACCACAACACTCACACAGAGTTCAAATAAAGTGCCAACTGATGATCATCTCCAACAAAAGCATCAGACAAGAAGTAGGGAATGACCACTGCCCATGGTCCTAAGCTTCACCCATCGTAGGATAAAGGCAGTTGATACAGTAGCCGTAATACATCTGCCCATCTGCAACAAGTGGGAACAAAGCCCTAAGTACGAGAAGGTACTCAGCTAGACTTACCCGACATAACCAAAAATAAATTGACACCAAGGATCATGACAGGCTTTATGGTAGGGTAGCTGACTCATTTGCAGAAGGCATTTTTAGTATTTAAAGAATCTTTTCTAGAAGCTTTGCATCAAGTTAAATCTTTATTAACCTGTCAACTACATTTGCACCTATACTAGAGTAACATGTAATTAAACAGGTAAGGATAACCAATGATCATTAACAACTTCCATCATGTCATTTTCCATATAACTATCCAAATGTTCCATCAATATTACTACGATGAAGTAACTCAAGTCAAGTGTTCACTATCCAGTGAACGATGGCGATTTGAATCGATTATTAACCAGCTGGTAATTTATTCCTCACACAAATCTCACTCACCCGCTAAAGTAAGGTATTGGTCACCGAGTCAACCATTCAGGTAAAGTCTCGAGTTTTCCAGGAACCACATGTACCTAGGGCCGCCCGACTGCTCTTTGGCCTTATCATCGTGCCCCCGTGTCCTACCACACCTGCTCCGGTACAGTGCGTTGCGGGCAATCCACTCGGCCTGAATAATCTCCCAGCTTCACGGTCGAAAGGTACATTATTCGGCCAGCTAAATATAAGGCATTCGTTCAACATGACTCGAGGCCCAACAACAGTCGGTCCTTAATCGACACAGACGGAAAACACTACAGTCCGAAACCCTGCAAGTCTCCGTCCGGTCTCCATTTCACATTAACACTTAGTTATTCTATGATGACATACTTTTTCAAGTAGATCCAGGTAACCACCTATAGCTCGCAGGTGACAGGAAATCACCCGACTTCTACCGGTCTAAGCAAGCTAAGCATTTCTTGACTGCGAATACCAAGGTAACAAGGATATGGTAGAACAAGGGTAAACAAGGTATAATGCAGCAACGGTTGCAAACAACTCCTAAATGTAATGCATCAATTAAAGTAAAGCATTAATAAAATGTTTGCAAATCGGGAGAGAAATGCTCCGGGGCTTGCCTCTTTCAAAAGAGCTCGGGCGGTGGTCGGGGCACTCTGGAAGATCCTCACTGACCTCCTTGTCGGCTTCGGGCACCTCCTGCTCTTGCACCTCGGGCTGCTCTTCTGGCTCCTCGAGAACTGCTACCGGAGTTACTTCATGCGATCCTGTATGATGCAAATGTATAAGTGCTCATGCCTAGGTGCCTTGCAGAGATGACATGTAATGATCATGATGAATGAAATGTTGATGAACATGTTTACTTTATTGTATATAGTGGGAATACAACTCTTCTACAAGGTAGTCCACATCATCCAAGAACATGTACTAGTATACTACAACAAACATTATCTACCATGCCAAGTCACCCCAGAAATCTAAGATGCTTCAAAGATACACCAAAGCAAACCTTATCCACTAATCTTGCATTAACAAGGTTAATTAAACCCTAGTTGCCACTATGTTTGAATAGCAAAACTTCTTTTGGTAGCATAGAAAAATCTGATAAAATTACAGTGGCTTACTATCATCTAATCTAGCATATCACAAAAATTTCATTACATTTGGAGTACTAGAACTGCCTACACAAAAATAACAATCTAGGGCCTAAAAATGAGCATAAAAATACTTTATACTATGAAAAGTATCAAACAACAGATTTAGCATTTGTCCTATATTCTACACAGCAAACAATCACCATAGAAAAATTATTATATGCACATTTTATTCATATTTTTCTCTCTATCAAAAATAACAATTATCAACAATAATAAGCACTTGCACTACACATCAAAATTTTTCTATAGAACATGCATGACACATATTTTTCCTAGAAAGTACATTGCACAAAAAGATTAACAAAATTGAAACCATATTTTTCTGAGCTTTATATGATTTATTACATATTTATCAAGAAAACAAAAATTTCAATGATTAAATAAAAACCCTTTAGAAAAGTATTTCAAACTTCACATGCAATATTTTTACAGCATAGATCTGGTCCTAAGAAGTCTACCAAAATTTATTTCACAATTTTTGGAGCCAAAATGAGCAAGTTATGAATTTCTAAACCATTTACATCTTTTCTGGTAATCATTTTCAAATTCCTTTTAAACATCAGCCGCTGAAACGCTAGGTGCACCCGGTACAGTGCACCTAGATCCACATAGAGGAGCTGACAGGCGAGCCCACGACCCCACGGGTCAGTCACAGGGAGAGGCAGAGAGACACCGGTGGCCACAGCTCACCGACGGTGAGATCTCCGGCTAGACCAAGAGGACCGAGGTGATCTCCACCCTCACGCGAACTCAATAGTGCTCGTGGTGTGACCTAACGACCTCGGTAAGCCGACCGCCGTCGTGCATGGTGGAACGGCGGTGCGGTTCACCGACGGCGAGGCGCTTCCGGCCACGGCAAGGTGCGTGGAGGCGCTCGAGAGCATCGGGGACATGGTGGGGTACTGGTGCGCGAGAAAGGAGAGCGGGAGGTGAAGCGGAGGTGAGGTGCCCACGGAGCGGTTCTTCTCCGGTGAACAGACCTGAACTCCGATGAGAGATTACCGGGGATAGGGGCTATACCGCGGCGAGCTAAGGCGAGCACGGGTTGTGCGACGGGATGAGGGTGCTCAGAGGAAGATGGAGTCTACAGCGGTGAGCTAAGGCGGCCGGAGCAGCCAACTCTGGCGAGCGCGTGCTCGGTCATGGGGCGGAGGCGGTGCGTGGGCTCTGCTCCTGCTGCTAGCAAGCTGAGGGATTGGAGGAGGAGTTAGTGGGCGTGGACTGGTGTGCCAGGGCGCGGGTGAAGGAGAGCGCGGCCGCGGGGGCCACCGGGCGCCACCCGGCCGGCGTCGTCGGCATGCGCTCGCCACGCGGCGGGCGTGGCCTGCCGCGGTCGGGATAGCGAGGCGCGCGGGCGGGAGAAGGAGACGGCCGCGCGTGCGTGGGCCGGGCCATGGAGCTGCCACGGGCGCGCGCGAGGGGGGGGGGGGAAGCTGGGCCGCTTTGGCCAGCGGGCCGAAAGGGAAGCGGCGGCCTGTTTAGGTGAAAATTGATTTTTCCAATTTTATTTCCAATAATTTTTCAAATAAATTCAATTAACAATTTTAAAATCCCATTTTGAGCAAGAAGATGACTTTTTCTAAAAATGGCCCAAAAATGAAAGTTGCTTAGAATTTAATTCTCTACAACTTTTATTAAGAGACCAACTCCAAATTCCCAATAGATTTTGAATTGTGGAATAAAAGCTAAATAGGGAGGGTTTTTTACCATTTTCCAATAATATTTTTAAAAGAAAATTTTGATAAAACTTTGAATACCAAAGTTGCTCCAAAACTTGTGCTAACTGATTCTAGGTGATTTAAAAATTATAGCCACACATGTTTTAGTAGCCTAGCAAGTATAATTAGGGTGAAACAATTCTAAACAATTATATACAACAATCATGTTTCACAGAAGTGCTTTACTCAAGATGCACTCTACTTCACATGTGATTATGAATGCCATGATGTATCATGTGTATGATTTGCAATGCTAAATGCTTGCGTAACACCGGGGTGTTATAGCCCTCCCCCTTATAAAAATCTCATCCCGAGATTTAGGTTACGAACCATTTGTTATAAAAATCCTCATAAGCTTTTTGTAGATATTCACCCGTTTCCCAAGTTGCATCCTCTTCATCATGACGGCTCCACTGTATCATATATGTTTTCACCACACTGTTTCGAGTAGCCCTCTCTTTAGAGTCCAAAACTCGAACTGGTTGCTCACGATACACCAAATCTGACTTGAGCTTTATGCCTCGGGGTTCGATTCTTTCCTCTGGAACGCGCAAACACTTCTTGAGATGCGATACATGAAAAACTAGGAATATAGCACCCATTGTCTCAGGTAACTCTAACTTAAGCTAATGGACCTTTTCTTTCCAAGATCTTGTATGGTCCCACAATCTGGCTACGAGCTTTCTACATACTCCAAACCGTTTCTTCCTCATTGGCGTGACTTTCAGATAAACATAGTCACCAACTTCGAACACTAGCGGTCTCCTCCTTCTATCCGCATAGCTTTTCTAACGTGATTAAGCTACTTTCATATTTTGTTGAATGGTATGAACTTTCTTCTCGGCTTCTTCTATGAAGTCAACACCATAATATCTTCTTTCTCCTAGCTCGATCCAGTTTAGTGGTGTTCTACACTTTCTGCCATACAAAGCTTCGAATGGGGCCATTTTGATACTTTCTTGATAACTATTATTGTAAGCAAACTCTGCTAAGGGTAACCAGGACTCCCATGAACCCCTGGAAGATAACACACAGGCTCTCAACATATCCTCTAGAATAGCATTAACTCTTTCGGTCTGACCATCTGTCTGAGGATGATAGGCAGTACTACGGATCAAACTAGTTCCCAATCCTTTGTGCAAGTGTTCCCAAAAATGAGCAGTGAATTGTGACCCTCTGTCAGACACTATAGTCTTCGGTATGCCATGCAATCTCACAATCTTAGCAATATACTTCTCGGCATATTGAGGTGGTCTATAATCTGTCTTGATAGGTAAAAACTGAGTTGTCTTTGTAAGACGATCCACGATTACCCAAATCGAATCATGGCCTTTCTGAGTAGTGGGCAAACCTGTGATGAAATCCATACTTATATCATTCCACTTCCAACTAGGTACAGACAAAGGTTGCAACAATCCGGTAGGTCTCATATGAATGGCTTTTACCCTACAACATGTGTCACATCTGGCCACATAGGCTGCAATTTCTTTCTTCATTTTTGTCCACCAATAACGGGGTCTTAATTATTGGTACATCTTGCTACTTTTGGGATGGATAGATAACTTAGAAAGGTGAGCCTCATCCATAAGTTTATTCTTAAGCTCCCGATCCTTGGGAACAACAAGACGGTCGTCAAACCACAACACATCCTGTTCATCCACTCTAAAGTGCTTGGATGGTTCTTCTTTAATTTTCTCTTTGATGTGGAATATCCCTTTGTCGGTTTTCTGGTCTTCTATTATCTTACTCTCTAAAGAGCAACTAATCTGAATACTATGTAACACGGCAGGGTGCATCAGATCAAAACCATCTTCGAGCAAAGGTTGCGCATTCAGGCAATGTGACTTTCTACTCAAAGCATCTGCCACTACATTGGCCTTTCCCGGATGATACTGCACATTCAAGTTGTAATCTTTGATCAATTCTAACCATCTTCGTTGTCTCATGTTCAACTCTGGTTGGGTGAAAATATACTTGAGACTCTTGTGATCGATGAAAATATTGCACACATTACCAAGTAAGTAATGTCTCCAAATTTTTAATGCATGCACTACGACAGCAAGTTCAAGATCATGTGTCGGATAGTTGATCTCATGCTTTCTCAACTAGCAGGAGGCATAAGCAATGACTCTTCCTTCTTGCATAAGAACACATCCCAATCCTATTTTTGTTGTGTCACAAAACACATCAAAAGGTTTTTTAATGTCCGGTTGTGCTAGAACTGGAGCAGTGGTCAACAGTTTCCGCAAGGTGTGGAAAGCTGTCTCACACTCCTTTGTCCACACAAACTTGTGATCCTTCTATAGCAGACTTGTCATTGGCTTAGCAATCTTCGAGAAATCTAGTATAAAATGGCGATAGTAACCAGCTAACCCTAGAAAACTTCTAACTTCCGAAACTATGGTTGGTGTCTTCCGATCCATAACCTCTTGCACTTTGCTCGGATCTACCGAAACTCCATTTTCTGATAGAATGTGACCAAGGAAAGGAACTTTCTTCAACCAAAATTCACACTTGCTAAACTTAGCATATAACTTATGATCTCTAAGTCTGGTCAAGACAATTCTCAGATGTTCTTCATGATCCTTCTCGTTCTTGGAGTACACTAGAATGTCATCAATGAACACAACCACAAACTTGTCCAATTCTGGCATGAAAACCGTATTCATCAGATACATAAAGTATGCAGGAGCATTTGTTAAGCCAAAAGACATAACAAGATACTCGTACAACCCGTATCTGGTGGAAAAGGTGGTTTTCGGTATATCTTGTGGCCTAATCTTTATCTGATGGTAACCCGATCTTAAATCTATCTTGGAAAACACTCTAGCTTTGGCTAACTGATCGAACAAAACATCAATATGAGGCAAGGGATACTTATTTTTGATAGTTACAACATTAAGAGGCCTATAATCCACACACATTCTCAAAGTACCCTCTTTCTTTTTCTTCACAAACAAAGCAGGGCATCCCCATTCAGACTTACTCGGCCGGATAAACCCCTTTTTCAACAATTCCTCTAGTTGCTTCTTTAGTTTAGCTAACTCATTTGGAGGCATCCGATAAGGTCTCCTTGAAATTGGAGCTGTCCCAGGGATCAACTCAATTCCAAACTCAATATCCCTATCTGGCAAAAGACCAGGTAACTCATCTGGGAACACATCCGAAAACTCACACACTGCCGGAATTTGATGAATAGGAATGACTTCCATAGCACATGTCACACTCACAAGGTCTGTTCTTTTGGGCAATGGTACCTAAAAAGTACCCTCACCCTAGGGATCCTTAAGGGTAAGTATCCGACTCCCTATATCTATAACTGCCCCCAATCCTTCATCCAATTCATCCCTATGATGACATCCAGAACTAGTCCAGGCATAACTATCAAGTTCACTCGAAACTTTTGACTACCTAATTCAAGGGTTGCCCCTCGAACCATCTGATTGGTTAAAACATCAGCCCCCGCTGAACTTATGCGGTAACCATAACTCAATTCTGTACATAGTTGTTCATGTTTTCGTGCAAATGCTTGACTCATAAAAGAATGTGATGATCCAGAATCAAATAGAACAACTGCAGGGTGTTGATTAGCAGGAAACTTACCAGCGATTACGGGCTCTCCCTTAGGAATCTCATCCACGGTGGTGTGGTGTACCCGAGCAGTATAGGTCTGTTGCTTCTTTATGGGCGGGTAAGGACAAAACTTTGAAAAGTGGCCTGGCTGATCACAATTGTAGCAGGGTCCCCTCACTATACCAGCAGATCCCATAGCTCCCTTAGAGTTGCCCTGTCCCGCAGTTGTGGCTGTCTTTGCTGGCGGCACGGCCATCTTATATGGCTTCTGCGGTCCCTTGTAGTTCTGGGTTTTATGCTGTGGTGGCCTAAACCTTGCACCTAGTGCAGACGGACGATAGGCAGAATGATTAGCAGTGAGAACTCTTGGCTGTGATAGTCCTAACTCAAAGGCCCTCTTGCGAGTCTTGGATGCAGTGTACGCGTTGTTATTCTTCTCTTGTTTCAGACAATCACTGATGAAGTCATTGAATCTGGCGCAGGTATTGGTACCCACATGCTTCATCATCTTCAGACTTAACCCTCTCTTGAAACTAGCAATTCTCTTAGCATCTGTGTCAACCATGTCGGGGGCATAACGACACAAGTTGTTGAAGGCATGCAAATACTATGTCACGGTTTTGGTGCCCTGATTTAAAGCTAAGAACTCTCCTAACTTCATCACGACCAGCCTTGGTGGGATGTAAACTCCACGAAAGGCTTTAGTGAACTCTCTCCATGAGATCTGGGCATTTGGAGGGAAGGTGGTGCGATGATGCTTCCACCACATCTCTGCTGGTCCTTGTAACTAATGTGCAGCATATTCTATCTTCAGTACTTTAGTCAGCCTCAACACACGGAACTTATCTTCTATGGTGTTGATCCATTCTTCAGCGTCAAGTGGCTCTGTTGCTTCCTTGAAAATTGGTGGCCTGGTGTCCATGAAATCCTTGAAGTTGTTGTACTGATTCACCCCATTGCCACCACCTTGGTTGTTACCACGTTGAACATTTTTGGCAATGGTACGCAGAAAATCTTCCATGTTCTTCTGCGATTGCTCGGCATTGCGCTGACTTCCAAGAAACTGTGCAAAGAATACCTCTGCAGTGAGCGGTGGAGGAGGCGGAAAATGCGGTTCCGAGTGTGGCTCATTATGGTTGACATTGTTTTCACCACTCCCACCTGCCCCGGCACCATTACCACCAGTTTTAGCAGCCTCATATGTGGCGCGGTGAGTGTTTACCATCTGCATATTTTAGCAACAAGTAATGATTAAGTGAAGCTATAGTAATTGTGAGTGAATGAAAAATTATGTTGTACTGAATTCATTGGAGAGAACAAAGTCATACAATAAAACAGAGGCACAATAATCGCATTCCAATTAAAACAACACCACTAATTTAAATTACTTCGAATGCAAACATCATGTCCATACAACCAAGTTGCCAGTATACATACACTGGACTTTTATGCGCTCAGGTATCACATGACCAACTAAGTTTCAACATACTACCAAGTCTCAAGGTTTGAAACAAGATGCATCAAGATACATGAAACCATAAGAAAGGTCAACACGACAGGGCCTAGTAGCTAACACAAAGCAACTAGCCTACTCCTCGGGGCCATCGTCGGGGTTGAAGACGTCACCATTGCTACCATCAGTAGCGATGTCATCATCGTCGGCAGGTGCAACTGCAGGCTCATCCTCATCGTCATTGACGTCCATACCGGCGGCGTCTAGAGGAGCATACGGGCCAATCCCATTATAGAGTGCGTGAAACTCCTCATGCAGGTTGACGTTATACTCCTCTAGCTCCACAACCCTCTGCCTCAGAAGGTCCCTCTCGTTCCAGGCTTCATTCCTCTCCTGAACCAACTGTCCAATCATGTGGTCTGCATTGTTGTTGGCCTGAGTCAACGTATGCACCCACTGCAGAGCACTATCACCTCTCTCTAGATCCTGGTCTCGCTGCAAGCTCATGTCAGCCAACTGCTTCTGCAAACTAGCTATAATACGTGCCTGCTTCTTCTTCTGTTTTCTTGCTTTGAGCCGATCATCACCACGCAAAACCAGTCAACGTCCAATAGGTACACTCAAGACCCTGGTATGCTCTGATAGCTGCATACATCGCACTCATAGCGTGGTTGTCGCTAGCCTGTCCTTCGCTTGGGCCTCTAACCAAGGCACTCCCTTGTGGCTGCACCCAAATAGCATCGTGAGGTTCATCTCTAGGAAAAGTGCCAGCTAGGGATGCTGCCAGCTCATTGGGAAATCTGCTCATTATGTCCCTGATGACACAGAAAGCTGCTCCCTCTGCACCCTCAACCGGAGTGCATCCCTCAAACTCCAAGTGCCAACCATCCCACTCTAGAGCATCACCAAGAGCAAGGACAGTGATCTCCACTACTGCAATTCCATCCTTGGCTAGCTAGCTCTCACTCTAAGAGTACACCGGCTCCTGACCCTCTGGGTACCCCACATCATGGAGCACTCTCCAAAGCAAGGTTGGCATGCCAAACTCGCTCAGAAAGGTGTCTATGCTGCGGCGCTCCCACGGGGCCAACTGGTGTCGGGGTGCTCTTCTGCCTGTGGACTTACGGGCAGTCTGCTTCGTGCGGGCCATCTGTAGCAAAAGTTTTGATTACCCGGTGAGAACATATTTTAAGTTGGTACAATTTTTATCAAAAGGGGATAATCACTTTATAAGGGGAGGAATGCATGACATGAATGAAATGCACAAGCAATATGATGTATGTATGTTTCTTACATTCTCACAAACTTATGAAATAAATAATATCTAACGATGAATTTGGTGGCATACAGGCAATCTCTCATACACGTAACTAATACATTCTACATGAGAAATGTTGTTATGTACCTGCAGAAAATTCAATTCAGCCCAATTCCCCATGGATGCATAAAAACAGTAAATTTACCTACACGCTCTACACGAATCCCCAGATACATGTACAACAGTAGTAACTACCCAAAACATCGCCCTATTGACGGCATCACCTCAACGGACGGAACAACCACACATGCGACACTTTTGTAAAAACATGCGTAGAACATGTAATTACTCCAGCGTCATATAAGCAATCTCCCTAGATCGGCGGTGTATCTGATCATGCTCCCACAACTCACACTTACCGAGGCATAGAGGCAATTGATCCATATATTACCACTCAATTAAGTGGCACTCATACAATATCACGCCGTATGAGCAACGAAAGACAAATATGGTGCAAGAACCCCAAGTCAGTACTTAAATAAGCCGCCTAGAGTCCTTAACTAGGCATAAAGGATATGACCACTGGCACACTTTTAGTTTAGAAATCACGTTTTTCAAACATAATTTTGTTTTAAATACACTTGTGAACAGTAAACACGCTAAACCATGCTTCGATGCCAACTGTAACAGAACCGACCAATTATACAAAATTAAGTAAGAAAATCATCCACCGAGCAGACGATTTAGCAAACTTAAGCCCATATAACCCGGTAGTCCATGAAATCATGATGGATTTCAAATCAACTTACATACCAGCCAAGATCGTAATAAGTTTAGCGGTCACCATCACAAATTAAATAAAAGTTCACATCATGGATACATCAGAGTTTAAACATAGTTATTACAAACCAAGTTCAAATAAAAGTAGCGGAAGCATTTAGTTCAAACCACACACACTCACACAGAGTTCAAAATAAAGTGCCAACTGATGATCATCTCCAACAAAAGCATCAGACGAGAAGTAGGGAATGACCACTGCCCATGGTCCTAAGCTTCACCCATCGCATGATAAAGGCAGTTGATACAGTAGCCGTAATACATCTGCCCCTTTGCAACAAGTGGGAACAAAGCCCTGAGTATGAGAAGGTACTCAGCTAGACTTACCCGACATAACCAAAAATAAATGGACACCAAGGATCATGACAGGCTTTATGGTAGGGTAGCTGACTCATTTGCAGAAGGCATTTTTAGTATTTAAAGAATCTTTTCCAGAAGCTTTGCATCAAGTTAAATCTTTATTAACCTATCAACTACATTTGCACCTGTACTAGAGTAACATGTAATTCAACAGGTAAGGATAACCAATGATCATTAACAACTTCCATCATGTCATATTCCATATAACTATCCAAATGTTCCATCAATATTACTACGATGAAGTAACTCAAGTCAAGTGTTCACTATCCAGTGAACGATGGCGATTCAAATCGATTATTAACCAGCTGGTAATTTATTCCTCACACAAACCTCACTCACCCGCTAAAGTGAGGTATTGGTCACCGAGTCAACCATTCAGGTAAAGTCTCGAGTTTGCTAGGAACCACATGTACCTAGGGGCCGCCTGACTGCTCTTTGGCCTTATCATCGCGCCCCCGTGTCCTACCACACCTGCTTCGGTACAGTGCGTTACAGGCAATCTACTCGGCCCGAATAATCTCCCAACTTCACAATCAAAAGGTACATTATTCGGGCAGCTAAATGTAAGGCATGTGTTCAACATGACTCGAGGCCCAACAACGGTCGGTCCTTAATCGACACAGACGGAAAACACTATAGTCTAAAACCCTACAAGTCTCCGTCCGGTCTCTATTTCACATTAACACTTAGTTATTCTACGATGACATACTTTTTCAAGTAGATCCAGGTAACCACCTATAGCTCGCAGGTGACAGGAAATCACCTGACTTCTACCGGTCTAAGCAAGCTAAGCATTTCTTGACTGCGAATACCAAGGTAACAAGGATATGGTAGAATAAGGGTAAACAAGGTATAATGCAGCAACGGTTGCAAACAACTCCTAAATGTAATGCATCAATTAAAGTAAAGCATTAATAAAATATTTGCAAACCAGGAGATAAATGCTCTGGGGCTTGCCTCTTTCGAAAGAGCTCGAGCGGTGGTCGGGGCACCCTAGAAGATCCTCACCGACCTCCTCGTCGGCTTCGGGCACCTCCTGCTCTTGCACCTCGGGCTGCTCTTTCGGCTCCTCGGGAACTGCTACCGGAGTTACTTCTTGCAATCCTGTATGATGCAAATGTATAAGTGCTCATGCGTAGGTGCCTTGCAGAGATGACATGTAATGATCATGATGAATGAATGTTGATGAACATGTTTACTTTATTGTATAAAGTGAGAATACAACTCTTCTACAAGGTAGTCCACATCATCCAAGAACATGTACTAGTATACTACTACAAACATTATCTACCATGCCAAGTCACCCTAGAAATCTAAGATGCTTCAAAGATACACCAAAGCAAACCTTATCCACTAATCTTGCATTAACAAGGTTAATTAAACCCTAGTTGCCACTATGTTTGAATAGCAACACTTCTTTTGGTAGCATAGAAAAATCTAATAAAATTACAGTGGCTTACTATGATCTAATCTAGCATGCCACAAAAATTTCATTACATTTGGAGTACTAGAACTGCCTACACAAAAATAACAATCTAGGGCCTAAAAATGAGCATAAAAATATTTTATACTATGAAAATCATCAAACAACAGATTTAGCATTTTTCCTATATTCTACACAGTAAACAATCACCATAGAAAAAATTATTATATCCATGTTTTATTCATATTTTTCTCTCTATCAAAAATAACAATTATCAACAATAATAAGCACTTGCACTACACATCAAAATTTTTCTACAGAACATGCATGGCACATATTTTTCCTAGAAATTACATTGCACAAAAAGATTAACAAAATTGAAACCATATTTTTCTGACCTTTATATGATTTATTACATATTTATCAAGAAAATAGAAATTTCAATGATTAAATAAAAACCCTATAGAAAAGTATTTCAAACTTCACATACAATATTTTTACATCATAGATCTGGTCCTAAGAAGTCTACCAAAATTTATTTCACAATTTTTGGAGCCAAAATGAGCAAGTTATGAATTTCTAAACCATTTACATCTTTTCTAGAAATCATTTTGAAATTCCTTTTAAACATCAGCCGCTGAAACGCTAGGTGCACCCGGTGCAGTGCACCTAGATCCACACAGAGGAGCTGACAGGTGGGCCCATGACCCCACGGGTCAGTCACAGGGAGAGGGAGAGACACGTCGGTGGCCACAGCTCGCCGACGGTGAGATCTCCAGCCAGACCAAGAGGACCAGGGTGATCTCCACCCTCGCGCGAACTCAATGGTGCTCGTGGCGTGACCTAACAACCTCAGGAAGCCGGCCGCCGCCATGCATGGCAGAACGACGGTGCGTTTCACCGACGGCGAGGCGCTTCCGGCCATGGCAAGGTGCGTGGAGGCGCTCGAGAGCATCGGGGATATGGTGGGGTACTGGTGCGCGAGAAAGGAGAGCGGGAGGTGAAGCGGAGGTGAGGTGCCCACAGAGCAGTTCTTCTCCGGTGAGCAGACCCGAACTCCGATGAGAGATTACTGGGGATAGGGGCTATACCGCGGCGAGCTAAGGCAAGCACGGGTTGCGTGACGGGGCGAGGGTGCTCGGAAGAAGATGGAGTCTACAGCGATGAGCTAAGGCGGCCGGAGAAGCCAACTCCGACGAGCGTGTGCTCGGTCACGGGGCGGAGGCGGTGCGCGAGCTCTGCTCTTGCTCTTGCTCTTGGTGAGCTGAGGGAGTGGAGGAGAAGTGAGTGGGCGCGACTGGTGTGCCGGGGCGCGGGTGAAGGAGAGCGCGGCCGTGGGGGCCATCGGGAGCCACCCGGCCGGCGTCGCCAGCATGCGCTCGCCACGCGGCGGGCGCGGTCTACCGCGGTCAGGACAGCGAGGCGCACAGGCGGGAGAAGGAAACGGCCGCGCGGGCGTGGGCCGGGCCGTGGAGCTGCGACGGGCATGCACGCGGGGGGGGGGGGGTGGGGGAAGCTGGGCCGCTTTGGCCAGCGGGCCGAAAGGGAAGCGGTGGCCTGTTTAGGTGAAAATTGATTTTTCCAATTTTATTTCCAATAAATTTTCAAATAAATTCAATTAACAGTTTAAAAATCCCATTTTGAGCAAGAAGATGACTTTTTCTGAAAATGGCCCAAAAATGAAAGTTGCTTAGAATTTAATTCTCTACAACTTTTATTAAGGGACCAACTCCAAATTTCCAATAGATTTTGAATTGGGGAATAAAAGCTAAATAGGGAGGGTTTTTGACCATTTTCAAAATAACATTTTTAAAAGCAAATTTTAATAAAACTTTGAATACCAAAGTTGCTCCAAAAATTGTGCTATCTGATTCTAGGTGATTTAAAAATTATAGCCACACATGTTTTAGTAGCCTAGCAAGTATAATTAGGGTGAAACAATTCTAAACAATTATATACAACAATCATGTTTCACGGAAGTGCTTTACTCAAGATGCACTCTACTTCACATGTGATTATGAATGCCATGATGTATCATGCATATGATTTGCAATGCTAAATGCTTGCGTAACACTGGGGTGTTACAGATCCTAAATAGGAAGCAGTGCTCATCAACTTTCTCCGTGCGAATAAAGACATGTTCGCGTGGAGTCCCTCAGACATGCCTGGCATCCTGAGGTAAGTCACCGAGCACTCCTTTGAAATCTAGGCCGGCTCTAAACTGGTAAGGCAACGACTGCGCCGCTTTGATGAGGAGAAGCGCAGAGCAATTAGGGAGGAGATTCACAAGCTACCAGTACCTGGATTCATCAAATAGGTGTTCCATCCCGAGTGGTTAGCTAATCCCGTACTTGTAAAAAAGAAAAATGGTAAATGGAGAATGTGTGTCGACTACACTAGTCTCAACAAGACTTGTCCTAAACATCCGTTCTCTTTACGAGGCATTGATCAAATAGTTGACTCCACCTCGGGTTACGAAGCTTTCTTTCCACGATGCCTACTCCGGTTACCACCAAATCATGATGAAAGATTTTGACCAGCTCACGACCTCTTTTGTCACCCCGTTCGAGACCTACTGTTATGTAACCATGCCATTTGGCCTCAAGAACGCGGGGGCTATGTATCAGTGTTGTATGCTCACCATTTTTGGGGACCTCATCTAGCGAACCATTGAGGCTTACATATATGACATCATAGTCAAGTCAAAACAAGCTGACAATCTAGTTGCTGACCTTGATTAGGCATTCAAATTCCTACGGGCCAAGAACATCAAGCTCAACCCTGAAAAGTGCGTCTTTGGGATCCTGAGAGGAATGCTACTTGGCTTTATTGTCTCTGAGTGTGGCATCGATGCCAACCCAGAGAAGATTTTTGCTATCACAAACATGGGCCCGATCTAGGATTTGAAAGGGGTACAGCGAGTCATCGGATGCCTAGCGACGCTGAGCCGTTTCATCTCACACCTCGGCAAACAAGGCCTACCCCTTTATCGATTCCTGAGAAAGATGGACCGCTTTGCTTGGACGCCCGAGGCCCAAGAGGCACTTGACGGGCTCAAGGCACTTTTAACAAAGGCCCCGATCCTTGTGCCCTGGGCTGAGGGGGAACCACTCCTTCTATACGTCGCGACCACTACTCACATAGTGAGTGCCGCTGTCGTAGTGGAACGGTAGGAAGAGGGTCACGCTCTCAACGTCTAGCGATCATTCTACTTCATCAGTGAAGTCTTGTCTGACACCAAGACATGCTACCCACAGATCCAGAAGCTCTTGTATGTTGTCCTCATGGCTCGGAGGAAGATGCGCCACTACTTCGAGTCGCACCCATTCATGATCATTTCATCCTTTCCCCTTGGGGAGGGGATTCAGAACCATGAGGCAACAAGAATAATCGCTAAGTGGGCAGTCGAACTCATGGGAGAGGGCATCACTTATGCCCCACGGAAGGCCGTCAAATCCCAAATGCTGGCAGACTTTGTGGCTGAATGGACTGAGACCCAAACACCACCAGCACCGGTGGAACAGGAGTACTGGACAATGTACTTCAATGGGTCACTGATGAAGAGCAGAGCTGGGGTGGTACATGATCCGAATCCATTTTTCGGCCTCTAACAATGTCGCTGAGTATGAGGCACTTGTCAATGGCTTGCACATCGACACCGAGCTTGGGATCCGATGACTCGATGTCCAAGGTGACTCCTAGTTAATTGTAGACCAAGTCATGAAGGAGTCGAGTTGTCATGACCCCTAGATGATGGCATACTACTAGGTGGTCCACCTCCTAGAAGAAAAGTTTGACGGTCTCAAGCTCAATCACATTGCAAGACGGTCTAACGAGGCAGCACATGAGCTTGTGAAGCTGGCATCCGGACGGGCACCAGCTCCCGCTAGTGTCTTCGCCAGCGATCTATATAAGCCCTCGGTCACTTACCAAGGGTTGGCGCAGGATGGCAACGAGCCACCTACGCCAGTCTCAGGGGATGACCCGACCCCGACCCTAACTGACCCTGAGGTTAAGCAAATTGAGGATGGCCTAGCCAAAGGGCCCAACCCCCTGTCGGACTAGAGAATCTTGTACCTCGATTGCCTGGTCCATGGCGTACTCCCGACCGACAAGACTGAAGCCCGACGCCTTGCACGCCACGCCAAGTTGTTTGTCCTACTAGACCGGGAACTTTACAAGCGAAGCCCCACTAGGATCCTGCAACGCTGCATCCCTAGTGAGCAGGGGAAGAAGCTATTACATGAGGGGGCATCTGTGGTCACCACGCAGCGCCACGCACCCTTGTAGAAAATGCATTCTGATAGGGCTTCTACTGGCCCACTGCCGTAGCCGACGTGATCGAGGTAGTACGCTCTTGCGAAGGATGTCAGTACTATGCTCGACAAACTCATTTACCATCCCAAGCACTCTAGATGATCCCCATCACTTGGCCTTTCATGGTCTAGGGTCTGGACCTTATCGGGCCACTCCAGAAAGCACTTGGGGGCTTCACCCACTTGCTTGTCACCATCGATAAGTTCTCAAAGTGGATTGAGGCTCAACCGATCACGTGAATCAAATCTGAGCAGGCGGTGCTCTTCTTTACCGATATTGTGCATCGCTTTAGTGTCCCAAACTCCATCATCACCGACAACACCATGCAGTTCACTGGCAAAAGGTTCCTAAATTTCTGTGATGATCACCATATCCGTGTGGATTGAGCAGTCGTGGCACACCCCGGGATGAACGGGCAGGTTGAGCATGCCAACGGCATGATCCTGCAGAGCCTCAAGCCAAGAATCTTCAACCGGTTGAACAAATTTGGCCGCCAATGGGTCGTGGAACTCCCTACAGTCCTCTAGAGTTTGAGGATGACCCCGAGCCATGCGACAGGCTTCACGCCTTTCTTCATGGTTTATGGATCCGAGGCCATCCTCCCCATTGACTTGGAGTATGGAGCCCCCAAGGATCAGAGCATACGATGAGCAAGGGAACCAAGACTCCCTTGAGGACACTATAGACCAGCTGAAGGAAGCATGTGACGTTGCCCTACTCCACTCTGCCAAGTACCTGCAAGCCTTGCACAGATGTCACCATCGCTGTGTGTGAGGTCGGGCATTTAACGTCAGGGATCTGGTCCTTCGCCTTAGATAGGACAGCAGGGGCCGCCACAAGCTGACACCACCATGGGAGGGCCCATTCGTAGTCACAGAAGTACTCCAACCCAGCACCTACAAGCTAGCCACCGCGAACGGTGAAGTCTTCACCAACGCTTGGAACATCGAATAGCTACGTCGCTTCTACCCATAGATTTCCAGGCTTGTTACACGTTTTATCCCAAAAGAATAATGCTCACTGTCTCTTACTTTGTCTAACTCTAAGAGAGACCTGACACTACCTTTGGTTAGGGTCAGGCCTCCCTCTGGGGCTAAAAGAGGGGACCCCCCTAACAATGCGAAATTCTCACAGTACTTTTCAAAAAGTTTTTGTACCTAAGCCCTTTCAACGTTGTTTAAGGAAGAGGATGTTTTAGGAAGCGAAGAGCCCTTCGGGACGGATCGGTCGGACTGCGAGAAACCTACACCCCAGCGGTTGTGGTGCCTTTGGTCACCAGTCTATGCCTAAGTGGTCAACTCGTACTCCTAAAAAATCCGTAAACTTAAACATGACATGGGGACCAGGCAACCACTCAAAAAAACTTTACAAAAAAATCTGTACCCGAACCCCCCCCCCCCATGGTGACTAGGAAATGTGGGCACTTTAGAGTATGAGGATGCCTCGGGTCAGAGTTAATTAGACTGCGAAAACCTACCCCTCTACGGCTATGGTACTCTCGCCCATTAACCCTGACCCAGTGCATCAGACTCGGCTCTGAACGCCGCAAGCCTAGGCACACTAAGAGGATCAGGATGAACACGTAAAGACTTAGAACAAAAGATAAACACAAGTTTTAAAGGGGCCCCAAGGGCCACAGACTTGTCCAAAATCTTAAGTTTTTACATGGGCACCTCACCCGATGATTGTTTATAGATCCAAAGGCGAGGCGATGACCTCTTCTTTGAACTTGGCCGCCAGGGTCTTCGCCGGCTCCAGCACCTCCTCATGGATGGCATCAAGCTCCTCCTCGGGGATGTCAACGTAGCCTTAACTAAGCGCCTCTAGGTCAATCTTCTGGTAATGGGACCTGAAGACGGCGAGCGCACGCCACATCCCAAGGTGAAGCGCCTCTTTCACTTGGGTCCGAACCCGCTCGAAGGTGACTCCGAGATGACTCTGCAGTGAGTTCGCTCCGGGGCGCACCTGGATCGCCCAGAGGGCGTCGCACACCAGCTCGGCGATGGCACGTAGCTCGGAGTGGTCACATTGTTCCATCCTTAGGACTTCTCGTGCCGACAAAAGCTCCGCCTCCACCATGGCAAGCTTACCCTTTAGCCCTAATCATCACAAGGGATAAGAGACATATTTTGAGAAAAACCCAATGATGGACGGGCAAAGGTGCTTACCTTCTAGTTCCTAAGCCCTGGCCATGTCCTAATGACGTCCTTGGGCCACCATGACTCAGAGGGATTCCACCCTGGGCTTCAGCAGGCGATTCTCCTCGAAGAGCTGAGTGGCCACACGCGTAGCCTCCTTCATCTGGTCCTCTGTGGTGTTCTTCTCACTCCGAGCTATGTTGCATTCTTGGCGAGCCTCATTGCGCTCACCAAGAGCATGCTCGCACTCATGGCAGGTAGACTCAAGCTCGGATTAGAGCTGCCCCGAGACCCGCCCTAGCTCGTCACGCTCGCTCTTCACCTCTTGGGCCTCCTCCTGGTCCTAGCGAGCGCGCTCAATGAGGGCTACCAGCTTCTCCCCTGATTCCTTGGCATCAGTGACCACCTCATCATAACGGATACAGAGATCCGCCATTTCTCTATTGAGGTCGGCCATCTTCTACTGGGCCTCCACAAGCCACGCCTCGGCCACAACAGTCCTCCGCGTGTCCTCCAACTAGCGTCCCTAGGAGCCCTGCTCGCGGCGAGGAAACTCTGACTTCGCCCGGCTTCGTTCAAGTAGTGCCTGTGCAAGAAGCCAAGTCAAGGTCACCCAAAGGGGAAAGCACCAAATGACGAGCATGCACCTAACTTGACACACCTGGCTAGTTGGGTGGATGTCGTTGTGCAGGATGGAAAATGCCAAGGACAGAGCCTAGTTTAAGGTCTGGCACCCCGCCTAAATCCAACTCCAGTCTCCTAGCTCCTTGACATCGTCCAGCATGAAAACCGGTGGCGCCTCCGGTTGACTCCAATCCGACCAGGTGAGGCACGGACCGCCCCACTGGAAGGGATTACACCCCACCTACGCGGGGGTCGTGCGCCTGTTGACACGGGAGGGCTGAGCCACCTCGGCCAAATCGGTGGGCTCGCCGGACGAGACTGACACCACCTCCGCTTCGATGACATCGGTCCAGTCCGTCGTCGTCTCCTCCGCCTGGGACTCGCCTCCCGCAGCGGACCCCACTTGCATCGAAGGGTCCTCGGGTGCGGATTCCTTTGCCACCTCCCGAGCCCTGGTGCTCGCACCCGCTCCCGCGATCAATCTCGACACCTCTATCATCGGAGGCGGAGGTGCCTCACTCTCCTGAGGGAGCGCCCCTTCAAAAGCGGGATCTAGCTCGAATTGTGGCAGCTGCTCCAACGACGCCATCCCCATATGCACGGATTTCTCCACCTCCGCTTCCAAAACCACCGCCTCGGCTGATGGGGTGGGGTTCGGCGGAGGCGAAGCAAGGGAGTCCGGCACCTCATGTCCCCCTACAGCCACGGACACCGAAGGAATGCTACCGGCCGTCCCTAAGGCAGAGACGTCTGAACCTGGCCCACCACCAGCTGAGGCCTGGCCTTATCGCCTCAGCGCCTTCGGTGGCGCAAGCGGGGGGACATCGGACTAGACCCTCCTACAAGAATGAAATGCGTTAGCATTACCAAGCCTCAGCGCAAACAAACAACACAGAGGGGCACCCCTTACCTCTGCGTCGTAGGACGGGGGCATTTCCACGATGGCTCGCTTGAGTCCGACCTCGCTGTCATGGGGTAGGGCCTCTTCCCCGCTGCCACGGTCTCGACTGTGTCGGGCTGAGGGAGTGGCGGCGGCATGCCCGTTGTCTCCTAGGGTCATGATTCTTCCACCTCCTCAGGATGGGCCAACTCCTGCGGCCTCAGGGGCTCCTATCCCCCGCTCAACGCCATAGCTCCCGCGAGACCGGGGTCCTCTGGTTCGCGGTGTAGCAGTACAGCATAAGGCGACCGCCCCTTGATCAAGAGGGACGACCGCTAGGTTGCTCCCCCTCTTCGGCCATGGAGTCCAGCCAGTCATACTGATGGATCTCCTCCTCATCGTAATCATCATCAATGCTCGATGACTCCTCTTCTTCGCTGGCCTGTCGCTGTAGCTTCCGGCGCTTATCGTGTTCCTCCTTCCTCCTGGCCTTCTCAGCCTTCTTTTTCTTCCCTTCTTCCTTCTTCTTCACCCTCTCGGCGTGAGCCTGGTTCCACGCCCTTTGGATCGCGTCCTCGGGAAGGGGTGGGTCAAAGTCAGGGACCAAGCAGAGATTCCCCTGCAGCCGCCCGAGCCCCGGGTCAGGCAAAAGGGAACGCAAAAAGGCCAAGGGAAAGGGGGAGGAGAGGAAGAGTGGGGAACACTCACCATCGATGATGAAGTCATCGTCAGGACGCATTGGCGGGTGGACGTCAAGGACGGCGTTAGAAGGGACACTCCCGAGCGCCGACTTGATGCGCTTCTTGATCTCCTCGCGATCAAGCTCCCTGTCACAACACGGTCCCATCAAGGGAAGCGTTCGATACCATCTCGTCCAAGCGGTGTGCCCGCCACATCAGCGGTAGCACCCTCCTCTCGTGGAACGCGACAATGACCTCGGCTCCCATCATGTCCACATCTACCAGACACTTGACTGCCTAGAGGAGAGTATCGATTTTCCTCCTATCAGCGGCGATAGGACCATAGCCCTAGCGCTCCGGTGCTTCCTCGAAGAAGCGACCAGTATACGGAGGCAGTGGTGCGTCAGCGTCGCTCCTGAGGTAAAACCACCGCTGGTGCCACCCCTTATTAGACGATGACCCCTTCATGGTGATGTACCCGTCTGCCCGGCTCTGTCGGAGCTAGATCACACAGCTACCGATGTGCACTGGCACCGTCTCACCCCTCCTCACTGTCTTGAGGAAGACGGTAGTGCAGAAGTAGTACTTCCACAAGGCAAAATTAGGCCTGATGCCCAGATAGCCCTCACATAGAGTGATGAAAACTGTGATCTACAAAATTGAGTTGTGATTAAGATTCTGCAGCTTGATCCCATAATGGTGAAGGAGCCTGTGGAATAAGTTACTCACAGGTGTCCTAAACCCCCGCTCATGGAAGTGCGCGAAGCTAATGACGTAGCAGGCGGGAGGGTTTGGCTCGTCTTCGTTGCCAGGGATGACCCACTCTGGCTGCACGGCATTCGTCACCGAACGGAGGAGCCCATCCTCGATGAGCCGCAACGCGATCTTCTCAGTGAAGCTGGAACAACCCCACGGATCCATGGGGATGGGTGAGAAAGCACTCCGGCAGCAACAGCAACGGCAGCGGCTGCGGGGTGAGTCTTTAATATCTCTCTCCCTCTCTATCGCCTACTTGCTAAGGCAGATGGGAAACGTGAACGCAAGGAAGGCAAAGGGCGGTGGTGTACAGGGGAAAGGAAGAACCACCAGGTTAAAAAGGGGGAGAAGCCAGGGCGATTCGAGACTTCAACCACCCACATTAAATGCAGCTGCAGAAACATCTTGCCACGTCCTAGATATCTCGGTAACTGTTTGCACGCCCCTTGCTAATCTGCCCCAACACCTCGCACCATCCGCCTTGTATGCTGCGCCTACCATTATCCCATCGCCGTGCAGGGCTCGGACACCTCCCCTCTCGGCAGGCTGATCATGGGCCCTGGCAAATAATAGAAAAATATGGAGCTACGTGCGCCCCTCCGGCCCAGTTATGGTCCAGGGGTTCGAAGGCTGGCCCACCATGGGTCCTATAGCCGCCTCAGGACACTTGAGCAAGGAATGGCGAAGAATGGGCACACTAGCCGGCGCCCAGCGAATGGTACCGGGACTCCACTCAGACCCATCCGCCAACTACCCCACTCATCCCCCAAAGGAGCCGTGTCGGTCCCATGCCACGCCTCGGGAAGACGAACCGTTCTCGCAGACGGTACACAATCCATTTAACCGCGGCAAGAGAGTCGTGCAAAAGGGCAACTAACTAGGTGCCAGTCGCCCACCTCCCCACCTTCCCACGCACCGGGACATGAAGCGTCACAACTGCTGCCCGGTGCAACCTGTAACACCTTAGGTGTTTAGCTCCATAATTGCATTGCATTTGCATGAGCATAAGCATGCATCATTTCATGTTATTTTATGTGGTTGCAACTAATGTGGTTGTTTTTAGAATTTTGTTTGGCTCACATCATGTGACACTAGGTAGTTGGTGTAACAAAAGGGGAGAGTAGCTAATTATATCTCACAACACCTTAGTTATACTTAGGGTTACTAATGGAGCAAGGTTCATGTTGACCAAAATCACCAAAATGCCCTCCAAGGTGTAGTTGACCACCATTTAGCCCTAGGATGCTCTAGTTTGACCAATTAAAAAGTTTAGCTTAGAGACCTTGCATGGTGGAGCACCCTTAAGCACAGTTGTAGGGAATTTTATGGGGAACAAAAGTCTTAATATGACCATCTCATGAAACTGGCCAGAACATGCTCAAAAATGGCCCACAAGTCAGCTAGAGGGGCTGTCTCAACACTTAGAATTTTTCTAAGTCTTAAAAGTGTCCCTCCAGTTTTACTGTGACCTACTTTGGAAGCTTGTAGTTTGCAAACCAGACCAAACCAGCTCCAACTCATGTTGACACTTTTGTAGTACTCACTTAGCTCTACAACATTGTCAACATCACCATCACCTAGTTCTAAATGGTTTAGGAGATATGGTGTCTAGAAAATCGGGTTTCAGTCGGCTTAATGACTGAAACTACGTTTCAGTTTCAAAGTGCACCACTTTGGAGCTATGTAGTTTCTAATCTAGGCCAAACCAGCCCAAACTCCAATTGACAAACTTGTTGCCCTCATGTAGCTCTACAACATTGCCAACATCAACCATGCCTGGTTCTCACTGGTTTGGGAGTTAATCATCGACGAAGTTGCTCTGTCAGTCGAACGATGACGGCCTCCATTCAGTCAACAGCATCGCCATTCAGTCGGTGGCCGACCGACGGTAGGACAACGCCGACGTGTGGCTGCGCGGTGGCAGCCGTACGCCGGCCGCGGTCCCACCCGTCAGGCCACCAGGCCTTCAAGGTCGCCACGACGACGGTCTCTGCCCTCACTCGCGCCACAACTCCCTCTCTCTTCCGCTCTTTCCTCCACCGGGCGGAACGACCGAGCATAGCTCCCGCCTCCACTCCAGCGAGCTCGTGCGCGCTCTCCACCACACTGCCGCCCCCAAAAACACGTCCACAGCTCTGCCTTGAAGCCGCTACCTCGCCGTCCACTCCCCGCAGCCAATCGCGCTTTGGTAGGGTCACATTTTCGTTTTCCACCGCCACGGTACCTCGCCGGAGTTCCTCCGCGCGATGGCTCTCCGTGGCTAGGGGTCTCTGGGTGTCTCTATCGCCCACTTGTAGGTGCGTTAGGGTCGAGGTAGAACGGGGATGCTCATCGAGGGTTAGGGTTGGGACGTCAGGCTCACCGAAGGCGAGATTTCGCCACCACCGTACCGGTGGTCCGCCATGCCCGACGGCGAGCACCTTCCCGTGGCTCTGCCGCCCCGTTCTTGCCACCAATCGACTTAGCTCGGTGACGTGGTCATGCTCGTCCGCTCAGCTTCGCCGGTCGGCTCACCGATGGCGAGCTCCGGCGACCGCAGCTCCCCCCCTCCGCTCTTCTCTCTGGCCTGCGGGCCCGCGCTGTCAGCGGCACGCACGCGCGGGCGGGAGTCCGGGATGGGCCGCACGCGTCGTGGGCTGTGTCTGCTCCTGGGCCGGCCTAGTAGCGAGTTACAGTTCGGTTTTGTTTTTATTTTCATATTTGTCATAGATTTTAGTTGATGTTTGGAAAATGTAGATCTAGGGTTTTACTTGCCCAAACATTATGATATAAATTTTGTTAGGATCTACATGGTGTGTAGTATTTTAGAAAAATATGAATTGGTTATGTGATGTTTAGTTTTTGGGAGATTTAAATAGGTTTTTGAAATGTGTTTTAGATTGCATGCAAACTTGTTTAAATCATATCTTGAGTTTCAGTGTTCCAAAAATTATGAAATTTGGTGGGTAGGCTAATTTATACTTGCTCTAGCTTTGGTAAAAATTTGGGCAGTAGTGCTTAAGTACTTTTCAAGTTATAATGCTATCTTGTTATTTTAGGAAATACTTAAATGGATTTTAGTAATTTTTCTACATGTGCAATGTTCTTATAACTTTTTGAGAATGTCTTGGTACCCTAAAGTGTCCAAAAAAATTAGGAAATCTGTTGTTTGACACTTTTTACTTTGATTTGTTAGTTATACAAAAATCAGCCTTTTGGGCTTGTGAATTTTGTTTAGGGAGTTTCTGTAAATAATTTTAGTTCAAAATTTTATAGTGGTCTCTTTTTGGTTCATAGAGCCTCCTGTAATTTTAATAGAATTTTAGAAGCAGTTTACATATATGTTTAAAATTCCACTTAATTACTTAAGTAAATTAAGAAATAAGTTTAAATAAATATTTTAGGTAGGCACACCTTACTTTCTGGTGTTGTTGTGACCTATGTGAACTTGTGGTAACATTAGTTTGGTCTTAAGGGATGTTTGCCACATAAATAAATATTTAATCTTTGCAATTCTAGGTTTTCTGGACAGCTAGTAGTATCTTTGGGTTTGGCCTTTGATAAAAGTGTTTGCTGGAAAACTTGTAAATACCAAAGTTGCAGTAAACTTGATAAACTAGCTTGTGTCAAAATTTGGGATCATTTGGCTTAGTAGTTTGGGAGTTATTGCTGTTTAAAGTGACAGTCCAGAATTTGCTACTCTCTGTTTACAGAGGACAGATTCTGGAACTTATGAAATTCGATATGGAAAACTTAGGAATTTAGGGTTGAGATCTGAAAATGAATTGAAGTGCATTTCTTAATCTTTCCATGTTGTCTTAGATCATATCTTTTGGAGTTAGGAATCTTCAGTTATGTTAGAATCTTTGAGCTGCTGTCCAGAATGTCTTACTGTTGTATTTTGGTGTTGGATGTGATAACCTAAGTAATGCTACTCTTGTAATTGTTAGGTGCTAGGGCCTTAACCGAAGAAGAACAGCTATATCTTAGGTTGGGTAGATTAGGTAAGTACTTCTCCACCGGAGAAGAGATTTGCACGTATTGATGAAGTGACTGGAATAGAATACTTTCATTTGCTGAAATGCATTTTATTCCGAGCATGTTGCACCCATTGTGCATCCATGATATTTATTGTGCATTCATGCAATAGGTGTACCAGAGGGGGTGACACTCCTCGAGTTCGAAGGAGCAATTCCGGAGGAGGACCAGGAGCAGCAGAAGGAGCCCGAGGATCCAGCAGGCGAAGGAGTGCCCGCAGACGACCTTCCTGAGTGCCCAGACCACCGGCCCTCGACCTTTCTGAAAGGCAAGCCCCGGTGCATGTTGAACCCATCATTTTATAAATCTATCTTGAGTACTTTTAATTGTTTAATGCATTAAGTTGTAGGAGTTGTATGAAAACAATTGTTGCATTATACCTATCCTTGCCCAGATATCGTACTTAAATCCTAATTTAGGTTTAGGCACGTATCAATGCTTAGCCCTGCTTAGTACGGTAGAAGTCGGGTGATTTCCGGTCATCCGCGAGATGTAGGAAGGAGTCACGAGTGGCTTTATGGCTATCGTGGATGGAACCATGCTTTAAAATGAAATTGAGACTGGGCGGGAGTTCGATAGTACAGTCGCAAGACACTTCACGTCTTGGGTGTGGAGCTATGCCCGTCTGAGTCGTTGAAGGACCAATTCACTGTACGTCCTTGAGTCATGTTGAATGCAGTCTAACACTTAGTTAGCCGGATAAGTCATTTCGACCACGAAGCCGAGTAATGTGATTCAGGCCGGGAATCGAATGGTAGGTTGCTTCTTGGAGGAGAGAAAGGATGTGCTTGGGGACATTGGCGTGAGACCAAGGGGGGGGTTAGAGTCCCTATCACCTGGCAGAGTGTCGCCCTTGGGGTCACGACATCATTCGGACCCGTGATTCCTGAATCATATGAAAAGGTGGCTTGTGCGACCCTGGCAGGGGCCTGCGCGGTGAGTGTTAGAAATACCCCTCCAGCTGGATAGGAATTCGATTCGAATCGCCATCGCTCCCGGTTAGTGAGCACTTGACTTGAGCAGCGGCAACGTAGATCTCATTAAATGAATAGGTGGTTAAGGGAATGATACAATGTTGCCACAATTCATACCTGCTCTGGATATAATAATGATAATTGTTTGATTATAATCAAGTGCATGCTTAGTACAGGTGCTAAGATAGATGACAGGTAAATGCTAAAAATAAATGCTAGTACAGGTTAAAAGAGTTTAAATTACTTATGCCTTTCCGCAAAAGGTAATGTCAGCCTGCTCCACTTATGAAAGCCTTGCAAAATCCTTGGTGTCATCTTATTTCTGGTTTTTAACGGGTAAGTCTAGCTGAGTACATTCCCGTACTCAGGGTTTATTCCCTCCTGTTGCAGATGATATGCTCTATCAAGGCTTCTGCAAAACTTGTCTCCACCCTGCGGGTGACGAGGACTAGATCACTCGGGCGTGATCGTCTGTTATGTACTTTCCTGAATGCTTTTTGCAGGATGATGATCATTAAGACTGGCAGTAGTATGTGAACTAATGCGTGTGTTATGCTTCCGCTACTTTATAAACTTGGTTTGTATTAATTGCGACTCCGTGTGTGTAATCTTATTTCGGAACTACTTGTGAAATGTAACGTATGATGTTGTAGGTTGAATGATGCGATCTTGGTTGTAAGCAAGTTGGTTTGAAATCCTTCATGGTTTCGATTGACTACCGGGATTATATGGGCTCAAGTTCGAAAATTTGAGCGCTTCGGTGCTTGTTTTTGTACTTGTGCTCTTATAATTTGGTCGGTTCTGTTACAGCTGGTATCGGAGCATAATTCAACATTAAACACATCGTACGAGTATTTAAAAAAACAAAAGTGTTTGATTATGAAAAGGGTTAAAACTCTAAAAATTATTTTCATAGGTATGCCAGTGATCATATCCCTTAGCCCAAATAAGGACTCTTAGGTGGCTTATTATAAAGACTAACTTGGGGGGCTTGTTTGTTTTTGTTTCGTCGTCCATACGGCGTGATATTGTATGGATGCCATCTACTTGGGTGGTAATGTATGAATCAATTGCCTCGACGCTCTGGTAAGTGTGAGTTGTGAGAGCATGATCGTCTAACCGGCGATCTAGGGGAGAGTAGTTTTGGTGACTTGCATACTTACATGTTTAAACCGTGTAATTATGTAAGCACTTAATTGTGGGAACCTTTATATCGGGTAGCTTTGATACTGAAGTATATACATCAGGGGATGTGTATATGGAAAGTATTTAAATTACTGCTTTCTTGTGTGCTTATATTGGGAAACTGTTGGGCTGAAATGAGATTTTCTGCAGGTACACTAACAGCGTAACGAGTAGACCAATAGTTTCGCTTATATGAGAGAACGTATGTATGCCACCGCCTAGCGTTAGAACTTTAGGTTTCTATTAAGGTGAGAGGGCGTACGGAACGTGCATGCATCATGTTTAATTATATCATACATATCATTTACTCCCTCCTTAAAAATTTCAATAGTCCCGACTAAATTAAATTTCGTATCCCCTAAATGATCATCACTTTAAGTCGTATCTTGTTGCTACAGATGGCACGTACCAAGAGGACCGCTCGCAAGTCCACTGGAGGCAGGGCACCTCATCACCAGCTCGCTCCACGAGAGCCCCGCCCTGAGCCCACTGAGGTGGAAAGGCTGAGGGCGGAGTTGGCTGAAGTGACTGCTGGCAGGAATGCAGCGCGTCAGCAACTGGAGCAAGTGATCCGTGATCGTGACCAGGAAACACTTGCAGTCCAGAGATTGACAGTAGCACATCGCAACTGTCAACGCATGCTGGTCCATGTCATGAATCAGAGGGATGAAGCCTGGCACGAGGAGAACGTTCTGAGAGCTCGTCAGTTTGAGCTCGAGCAATAATTAGAGAATGCTGAAGAATACAATGACAATCTTCATGAAGAAGTGCACCGCCTGAACAACCAGCTAAATCCTCTGCTGCCTCGAAACTACAACGTAGATGAGGACATGGGTTCGGGAATCATCATGGCTGAAGATGATGGTGAAGTAGAGGTCAATGGGCCCCAAGATGCCACACCAGAAGAAGCACCAGAAGAAGAGCCAGAAGAAGAAGAAGAAGAAGAAGAAGAAGAAGATGATGAGGAGTTAGAGCCTGTTAGCGATGAGGACAGCGGGGAGATCCTTGACACCGACTCTGAGGATGATGCTTAGAGTACTCATCGCGTAGCTATGATGTTAGAATCATCTTTTGTGCCTCCTAGGGTTGGAGTGAGGCTTTGTAATAACTTGACTTTTGGGATGTAAGGTCGAACCCTATGTTTCCTAGATGTTTAGTTGGACCTATTAATTTCGATCACAATTGGATGTCTTATTGCGTGCGTTCGATGATGGTGTCACGATTAGCACCCTTCGGTGCCGCGACGAAACCGAGGGCCTCCTATGGCGCGTGACATAAGGTTGTGCTGCTTGGCACGCGCTGGTATCGAGGTGGCTAGTCATGATCCACCATGGAACTCTACAATTGAGGAGTCTCTTTGTGGTCAGTTTGAAGTAGCCTTTCTCAGTCAACTAAAAATTTTAAGATCGAATCCAAGTACCGGGCGAAAGGTCAAAAATCACGTAGATAATAACGTAAACGGTTCAGTAACTGCTGTGCTCCTTATGAGTAAGCCTTTATCAAAGTACATCCTGTTGGATTCCCTCGCATGATTGCGTCAATTGATGCGCTTGAATTGATTGTGCGGTTGTGATGAATTATTGTGCCATGAGTATTTTTGAAAAGTCTATTTCATGAAGTCAGTTTGACATATTTACAATAATTCATCTACAAATTTCCCACATCGTCAGTGCTCATTGGCTATGAATTTTGCAGATGTCGTACAATCTCCGTCGGGGTCATGGCAATGAGGATGGGGAACAGCCACCCCCTCTGCCACCACCTACCCCGGTTGAGCTGATGCAGACCGTGGTCGAAGGGCAGCGCATGCTGGCAGATGCTATGCGCCAGCTTGCCAACCGGGAGGCTCGTCATGGCCGCCAGGGCCCAGAACCCAATCAGTACAGTGATTTCAAGGACTTTCTTGATACTAAGCCCCCGCTCTTTAAGGAGGCGGAGGAACCACTGCAAGCCAACGAGTGGTTGAACACTATTGAACAAAAGTTTCGTCTGCTTCGTTTGACCGATGAGCTAAAAACTGAATATGCTTCTCACCAACTTCATGGTCCAGCGGGTATTTGGTGGAGCCACTATCATTCCACACTACCTGCAAATGTCCTGATTGCTTGGGACCAGTTCAAGGCCGCATTTCGTGGGAACTATATTCCTCTAGGTCTTATGGCAATTAAGCACACAGAATTCATGAGACTGTCGCAGGGAAATAAAAGCTTGACTGAATATCTGCAATCTTTCAACAACCTAGCAAGGTACGCCACAGAGTTTGTGGATACCGATGCCAAGAAAATTGCTAGCTTTAAAAGAGGTCTCGGCCCAAAGCTGATGAAGACTATGGGCACTAGCAAGTGTACTACCTTCAATGAATTTATCAGTGATACTCTAACTCAAGAGAACAATAACTCTATCTATGCTGCTTCTAAGAGCCGTAAGAGGGCACTTGAGGCAGGTGCTTCACAGTCTCGAGCTCCAGCTGCCCCGAGGGCTCCTCCTCACCCTCCTGCCACAAGTGCTAAGTTCCGTCCTCCGCAAAAGAAGGCGCCAGTGAAGACTAGGTTTCGCAAGGCATATACAGTGGCTCTGCCAAAGGGTAATTCGGGCCAAGGCAGCTCCAGTGTCCCTCCTAGCAACATGCCTTGCTGGAACTGCAACAAGCCAGGCCATTGGTCTAGGAACTGTCCTTACCCTAAGAAGAATGTCAACCAAGGTGGCCGTCAAGGGCACGCTCATTATAACAGTATTGAGGAAATCCCATCTGGTGAGGTTGTCACTGCTGGTAAGTTCCTAGTTGACCAACAACCTGCAGTGGTACTTTTTGATTCAGGTGCTTCGCATTCCTTTATCAGTCCTAAGTTTGCATCAAAGTTTGCACATAAATTGCATACTGTTGAAGGTGGAGGTTATTGCATTAGCGCAGCAAGTGGGAATATTTCCACAAATAAAGTAGTGGGGAATCTTGAGCTTGAGGTAGAAGGGCGAAAGTACTCGCTTGCCTTAGTGGTTTTGCCAGGATTAGGCATAGATGTTATTCTGGGCATGAATTGGATGAGTCAGAATGGGGTACTCATTGATACATCCACTCGGGTAATTATGCTCAGAGATCCTACAGATCAGAAGGGTTTTCTGGTACAACTTCCTAGAAAAGTTGATTTGTCTGGGGAAGTTCATGTTGTGCAAGCAAAGGCGTTGGCTGAAATTTCCGTAGTAAATGAGTTTTCGGACGTTTTTCCCGATGATTTGCCGGGACTCCCTCTGGATCGGGATGTGAAATTTAAAATTAAGTTGTTGCGTGGCACGGCTCCCATCTCTAGGAGACCTTATAGGATGCCTCCGAATGAGCTAGCTGAACTTAAGGTGCAGTTGAATAAACTTTTGAAGAAGGGGTTGATTCGTCCTAGTTCGTCTCTGTGGGGATGCCCTGCTATCTTTGTGAAGAAGAAGGATCAGACCTTGCGGATGTGTGTAGATTATAGACCTCTGAATGCAGTCACTGTCAAAAATAAGTATCCTCTGCCACATATCAATATCCTGTTCGATCAGTTGTCCAAAGCTAAAGTCTTTTCCAAGATTGATCTGAGGTCTGGTTACCATCAGATTAAAATCCATCCCGAAGATATTCCAAAAACAACTTTCTCGACAAGATACGGCCTTTATGAGTATCTTGTTATGTCGTTCGGCCTGACAAATGCCCCCGCACACTTCATGTGCTTGATGAATTCGGTGTTTATGCCCGAATTGGACAAGTTTGTGGTGGTGTTTATTGATGACATCTTGATATATTCTGAAAGTGAGGAAGAACACGCTGAACACCTGCGTATTGTTCTCACCAGACTACGAGAACATCAATTATACGCGAAGTTCAGTAAATGTGAATTCTGGCTTCGTGAAGTACCTTTCCTTGGGCATGTGTTGTCTGATGGGGGAATTATGGTGGATCCCACCAAGGTACTGTAACAGAACCGACCAAATTATAAGAGCACAAGTACAAAAACAAGCACTGAAGTGCTCAAATTTTCGAACTTGAGCCCATATAATCCCGGTAGTCAATCGAAACCGCGAAGGATTTCAAACCAACTTGCTTACAACCAGGATCGCATCATTCAACATACAACATCATACGTTACATTTCACAAGTAGTTCTGAAATAAGTTTACACACACGGAGTCGCAATTATTACAAACCAAGTTTATAAAAGTAGCGGAAGCATACGCACACCAGTTGTTTAACTACTGCTAGTTTTGTTGATCAACATCCCACAAAAGCATCAGGAAAGTACATAAAAGATGATCACGCCCAAGTGATCTAGTCTTCGTCACCCGCAGGGTGGAGACAATTTTTGCAGAAGCCTTGGTAGAGCATATCATCTGCAACAGGAGGGAATAAACCCTGAGTACTGGAAGGTACTCAGCTAGACTTACCCGTCGAAAACCAGAAATAAGATGACACCAAGGATTATGCAAGGCTTACACAAGAGGCTAGCTGACATAACATTTTGCATAAAGGCATAAGTAATTGAAACTCTTATAGCCTGTACTAGCAGTTATTTTTAGCATTTACCTGTGATCTATCTTAGCACCTGTACTAAAACATGCACTTGATTATAATCAAACAATTATCATCATTATATCTAGAGCAGGTATGAATTGTGGCAACATTGTATCATTCCCTTAACCATCGGTTCATTTAATGAGATCTACGTTGTCGCTGCTCAAGTCAAGTGCTCACTAACCGGGAGCGACGGCGATTCGAATCGAATTCCTATCCAGCTGGAGGGGTATTTCTAACACTCACCGTGCAGACCCCTGCCAGGGTCGCACAGGCCACTGTTTCATATGATTCAGGAATCGCGGGTCCGAATAATGTCGCGACCCCAAGGGCGACACTCTGCCAGGTGATAGGGACTCTAACCCCCCCTTGGTCTCACGCCAATGTCCCCAAGCACATCCTTTCTCTCCTCCAAGAAGTAACCTACCAATCGATTCCCGGCCTGAATCACATTACTCGGCTTCGCGGTCGGAAAAGCTTATCCGGCCAACTAAGTGTTAGACTGCGTTAAACATGACTCAAGGACGTACAGCGAATCGGTCCTTAAACGACTCAGACGGGCATAGCTCCACACCCAAGACGTGAAGTGTCTTGCGGCTGTACTATCGAACTCCTGCCCGATCTTAATTTCATTTTTAAGCATGGTTCCATCCACGATAGCCATAAAGCCACTCGTGACTCCTTCCTACATCTCGCGGATGACCGGAAATCACTCGACTTCTACCGTACTAAGCAGGGCTAAGCATTGACACGTGCCTAAACCTAATATAGGATTAAGTACGATATCTGGACAAGGACAGGTATAATGCAACAAGTGTTTTCATATAACTCCTACAACTTAATGCAGTAAACAATTAAAAGTACTCAAGATTAATTTATAAATCAGTAGGTTCAGCATGCACCGGGGCTTGCCTTTCAGAAAGGTCAAAGGCCGGTGATCAGGACACTCAGGTAGATCTTCGGCAGGAGCTTCGTCGCCGGCTGGTTCCTCTAGCTGCTCCGGCTGGTCCTGGACTTCCTCCGGAATCACAGGCTCGAATTCGAGGAGATTTACCCCCTCCGGTACACCTATTGCATGAATGCACAATAAATATCATGGATGCATAAAGGTGCAACATGCTCGGAATGAAATGCATTTCAGAAATAAAATACTCTATTCAAGTTACTTCATTACAATGTGCAAATCTCTTCTCCGGTGGAGAAGTACTCACCTAATCTACCCAACCTAAGATATAGTTGTTCGTCTTTGGTTAAGGCCCTAACACCTAACAAACACAAGAGTGACATTATTTAGGTTACCACATCCAACCCAAAATATCACGGTAAGACATTCTGGACAGCAGCTACTTGTTTCTAACATAACTGGAGATTCCCAAATCCAAAAGATATGATCTAAGACAATCTGGAAAGCTTAAGAAATGTACCACAAAATGTTTTCAGACCACAACACTTAATTCCAAAGTTTACCTAGTCGAAATTCCAAAGTTCCAGAATCTGTTCTCTCTAAACAGAGAGCAGTCAATTCTGGAATGTCACTTTAAACAGCAATAACTCCCAAACTACTAAGCCAAATGCTCCCAAATTTTGACACAAGCTCATTTACAAATTTTACTACAACTTTGGTATTTACACGTTTTCCAGCAACCACCTTTATCCAAGGTCAAACCTAGAAATACTATCAGCTGTCCAGAAAACCTAAAATTGTAAAGGTTAAATATTTATTGATGTGGCAAACATTCTCTAAGACCAAACTAATACTACTACAAGTTCACAAAGGTCACAAAAACACCAGAAAGTAAGGTGTGCCCACCTAGAATATTTATTTAAACTCATTTCTTAATTTACTTAAGTAATTAAGTGGAATTTCAAACATACTGTAAAAATTCTACAACAATTACTGGAGACTCTCTGACCCAAAAAGAGACTACTGTAAAAATTTGAACTAAATTTATTCACAGGAACTTCCTACACAAAATTCCCAAGCCAAAAAGACTGATTTTTATATAAATAACAAAGCATAGTAAAAAGTGTCAAACAACAGATTTCTTAATTTTCTTGGACACTCTAGGGTACCAAGACATTCTCCAAAAATTTATATGAACATTGCACATGTAGAAAAATTACTAAAATTCATTTAAATATTTCCTAGAATAACAAGATAGCATTATAACTTGAAAAGTACTTAAGCACTACTGTCCAAATTTTTACCAAAGCTATAGCAAGTATAAATTAGCCTACTCACCAAATTTCATAATTTTTGGAACACTGAAACTCGAGATATAATTTAAACAAGTTTGCATGTGATTTAAAACACATTTCAAAGACCTATTTAAATATTCAGAAAACCTGACATCACATAACAAATTCATATTTTTCTAAAATACTTCACATCATGTAGATCCTAACAAAATTTATCTCATAATTTTCGGGCAAGTAAAACCCTAGATCTACAATTTCCAAAACTTAACCAAAACTATGACAGAATAAATAAAATGACAAAATTCCTATTCGCTACTGGGCCGGCCTGGGAACCGACGCGGCCCAAAACTCGCGCGCGCGGCCCGCAACGCACGCGCGGCCTACTCGGCCATCCCGCCCGCGTGCGCGCTCTGACGAGCGGGCCCCACTTGTCAGCGAGACGAAGGCGGGGGAGGAAAACGGTCGACGGCAAACTCGCCGCCGGCGGCAGCTCCGGCGAGACCAAGGACACAAACACGTTCGCCTCATCTAAGTGAACCTAGGGGTGCTACTTATTGGAGCAATTACTGCGACTATGGGGGATGGCGGCGAGCATGGCGGCTCACGGTCGCGGTTTGGCCGGCTCCGGCGACTAGACGGCGGCGCGACCCAAACGGTCGGTCCCATGAGCACCAGTGGCTCAAGGCGGACTCACAAGGCCAAAGAAAGAAAGCTGTGGGGTCCTAGAGGAGCACGGCCACGACGACGGTGGCACTCCAGCAAGAAACACCCGAGGCGGACGGTTACGGAGATGGCAATACGGCCGTACCTTCACACGATTGGCTCAGGTAAAGGATGGAGGAGGTAGATGGGACTCTGGCGGAGCGGTGGACGGGTTTTGGTGGGCTGCGGTGTGGTGGTGAGCGCGCACGAGCTCTCCGGAGTGGGGCGGCAATGGCGGCTCAGTTTTCTCCGTGTCGAAGCCGAATGAGGGAGGGAGAGGAAATGGGGCAGCCTCGACGCGTCGTGGCGGTCTTGAAGGCGCCGTGGACTGACCGGTGGGGCCAGGATCGGCGTACGGTCGCCACCGCATGCCCACGCGTCGGCGAGGCCCTGTAGCCGGTCGACCACTCCCCCTGCTCTGACGAACTGAAACGAGTCGAACGTCTCGTTGGTGATCGAGTGACAGGCCAAGTTTAACGATGATTATCTCCCAACCCGGTTCGAGTTAGTCGAAGATGATTACACCAATTTTGTAGAGCTACATGAGGGCTACAAGTTCGTCAATTGGAGTTTGGACTGGTTCGGCCTGGATTTGAAACCACAGAGCTCCAAAGGGGTGTACTCGGAAACTGAAACGTGTTTTCAGTCAGTGAACCCGACTGAAACCCTATTTTCAAGACACCACATCTCCTAAACCATTTAGAACTAGGTGATGGTGATATTGACAATGTTGTAGAGCTATGTGTGGACAACAACTTTGTCAATTGGCTCAAAGACTGGTTCGGCCTAGTTTGTGAGTTACAAGTTGCCAAAGTGAGGTACAGTGAAACGGTTTTCAGCTTCACACTTAGCCAAAATTTGCTAAGTCCCAAAACAGCCCCTAATACTGACTTGTGGGCCATTTTTGAGCATGTTCTGGTCATTTTCATGAGATGGCCATATTAGAACTTTTGTTCCTTATGAAATTCTCTACAACTTTGCTTAAGGTTGCTCCTCCATGCAAGATCTCTAAAATGGACTTTTTAATTGGTCAAACCAGATCACTCTAGGGGTCCAACTTAGTCAACAACATTTGGAAGGGCAATTTGGTAATTTTGGTCAACATGAACATTGCTCCACTACTTACCCTAAATGTAATTAAGGTGTTATAAGACCTAATTAGCCACTCTACATATTGGTAGCACAAAGTTCCTAGTGTCACATACTTTGGAACAAGTAATTCCATACTTTCACCCAAATGTTGCAAGCTCATGTTGCACATGTTACATGAGTGTGTTGCATAACATTTGCTAATTATGTTACACTAAAGTGGTTGACATGTCTCACAAAGGAAATTGCACATAAGGTACTTATGTTTTGCACACTACTCACTTCTTACTTCACATGAAATATAAACATATGTGGCAATGTTTCCAAAGTATGTTTTACATATTATAAGCTTATGCATGAAATGAATGATGCTTGCTTATGCTGATGCAAATGCAATGCAATTAAGGAGCTAAACACCTGAGGTGTTACAGCCCTCCCCCCTTATAAAAATCTCGTCCCGAGATTTAGAAAGCGTACCATTTTTCATAGAATTCCTTATAACCATCCCGCAAATAGTCCTCCCGTTCCCATGTAGCGTCACTTTCACTACCCTGATTACTCCACATTACTTTATACCACTTAACCACTTTGCTTCTAGTCACTCGTTCCTGAGTATCGATCACTCGGACTGGCTTTTCTTCGTAAGTTAGATCGGATTCCAGCCTGATATCTCCTAACGGGACTCTTTCCTTAGGAACTCGAAAACACTTTTTGAGCTGAGATACATGGAAAACGTTGAATATGGCACTCATTTCTAGAGGTAACTAGATTTTATACGCAACAGCTCCACTCTTGCCTATGATCTGGAAAGGACCCACGTATCTCGGCGCAAGTTTCCGCTTAATACCAAAACGTTGGACACTCTTCATTGGAGAAACTTTCAGATACACGAAGTCTCCAACTTCAAACTCGAGTGGTTTTCTACGACGATCAGCATAACTTTTCTGTCTAGCTTGGGCTGCAGCCATATGTTTTTGGATGGTACGGACTTGTTCCTCAGCTTCCTCAACAAAAGCAATACCATAAAATCTCCTCTCGCCAGCTTCTATCCAATTTAGTGGGGTTCTACACTTACGACCGTATAAAGCTTCGAATGGAGCCATCTTAATACTCTCTTGATAACTATTATTGTACGAAAACTCGGCTAGAGGTAACCATTTTTCCCAAGAACCTTTGGATGAAATGACACATGCCCGCAACAGATCTTCCAAGATTTGGTTAACCCGTTCCGTCTGTCCTGATGTCTGGGGGTGATAAGCAGAGCTTCTCACTAACTTGGTTCCCAGAAGGTGATGCAAGTGCTTTCAAAAGCGAGCAGTGAACTAGGGACCACGGTCAGATATGATAGTACGAGGTATCCCATGGAGCCGGACTATCTGATTGAAGTACAACTCAGCATAGTCAGTGGGACGATAGTCCACTCTAACTAGAATGAAGTGAGCTGATTTGGTCAAACGATCCACAATTACCCAGATGGAGTTATGATTTTTGACAGTAGGAGGAAGTCCGACAATGAAATCCATGCTTATCTCTTCCCATTTCCAACCTGGGATAGAAAGTGGTTGAAGTAACCCAGCTTTCATATGCACAGCCTTAACTCTACAGCAGGTGTCACACCTAGCCACATATGCAGCTATCTCCTTCCGTATTTTGGTCCACCAATAGTATGGCTTCAAATCATAATACATCTTATTGCTACCAGGATGGATGGACAACTTAGAGGAGTGTGCTTCAGACATAATATCATTTCGAAGCTCCCGGTCCTTAGGCACAACTAACCTCTTCTTGAACCATAGTACACCCTCTTCATCTATCCTGAACTGTGTAGTTTCTTGTTCTTTCATCTTACGCTTGATGTGGAATATACCAGTGTCAGTCTTTTGGAGTTCAATAATTCTGTTTTTGAGAGTACAACTGACAGTGATGTTGTACAAGACTGCTGGATGTAGAAGGCGAGATCGATGAAAATCAGTTTCAACTAAGGAATGGCAATGAGACTTACAGCTTAAAGCATCCGCAACCACATTTGCCTTGCCAGGATGATAGTGCACTTGAAGGTTATAATACTTAATCAACTCGAGCCATCTTCGTTGACGCATATTCAACTCGGGTTGGGTGAAGATGTATTTGAGGCTTTCGTGGTCTGTGTAGATATTGCAAACATTGCCCAACAGATAGTGTCGCCAGGCTTTCAAAGCATGAACAACCGCGGCGAGTTCTAAGTCATGTGTTGGATAATTCACCTCATGTTTCTGAAGTTGTCGAGAGGTATATGCAATTACTCGGCCTTCCTGCATCAGAACACCTCCCAAACCTATGCCTGAGGCATCACAATAAACATCAAATGGTTTCTCGATATCCGGTTGTGCCAAAACCGGAGCTGAGGTTAGGAGAGTTCGCAGTTTGTGAAAAGCCGCATCACACTCAGGAGTCCAGACAAACCTGGTGTCTTTTTGTAGCAACCGAGTCATTGGCTTGGCTATTTTGGAGAAATCCGGGATGAAGTGATGATAATAGCAAGCCAAACCAAGAAAACTCCGGACCTCGTGAACCGAGATAGGAGCCTTCCAGTTCAGTACTTCTTGTACCTTGGCGGGGTCCACCATAATTCCCCTATCAGACAACACATGCCCAAGGAAAGGTACTTCTCGAAGCCAGAATTCGCATTTACTGAACTTTGCATATAGTTGATGTTCACGCAGTCTTGTGAGGACTATACGCAGATGTTCAGCGTGATCTTCCTCATTTATAGAATATATTAGGATGTCATCAATAAATACCACCACGAACTTGTCCAATTCGGGCATAAACACCGAATTCATCAAGTACATAAAGTGCGCGGGGGCATTTGTCAAGCTGAAGGACATAACAAGATACTCATAAAGACCGTATCTGGTAGAAAAGGCGGTTTTTGGAACATCTTCAGGACGGATTTTAATTTGATGATAGCCGGATCTTAGATCAATCTTGGAGAAAACTTTAGCTTTAGACAACTGATCGAACAAGATGTCGATACGTGGTAGAGGGTACTTATTTTTGACAATGACTGCATTGAGAGGTCTATAATCTACGCACATCCGCAACGACTGATCCTTCTTCTTTACAAAGATAGCAGGACATCCCCACGGCGATGAACTAGGACGAATCAACCCCTTCTTCAAAAGTTCATTCAATTGCACCTTAAGTTCAGCGAGTTCATTTGGAGGCATCCTATAGGGTCTCCTAGAGATGGGAGCCGTGCCAGGCAACAACTCAATTTTAAACTCCACATCCCGATCCGGAGGGGCCCCAGCAAATCATCGGGAAAAACATCCGGGAACTCATTTACTACTGGAATTTTGGCCAATGCCTTTGCTTGCACAGCATGAATTTACCCAGACAAATCAACTTTTCTGGGAAGTTGTACCAGAAAACCCTTTCGATCTGCAGGGTCTCTGAGCATAACTACCCGAGTGGATGTATCAATGAGTACCCCATTCTGACTCATCCAATTCATGCCCAAAATAACATCGATGACTAAGCCCGGCAAAACCACTAAGGCAAGCGAGTACTTTCGCCCTTCTATCTCAAGCTCAAGATTCCCCACTACTTTATCTGTGGAAATATTCCCACTTGCTACGCTAATACAATAACCCCCACCTTCAACAGTATGCAATTTGTGTGCAAACTCTGATGCAAACTTAGGACTGATAAAGGAATGCGAAGCACCCGAATCAAAAAGTACCACTGCAGGATGTTGGTCAACTAGGAACTTACTAGCGGTGACATCCTCACCAGATGGAATTTCCTCAATACTGTTATAATGAGCGTGCCCTTGACGGCCACCTTGGTTGACATTCTTCTTAGGGTAAGGGCAGTTTCTGGACCAATGACCTGGCTTGTTGCAGTTCCAACAAGGCATGTTGCTAGGAGGGACACTAGAGCTGCCTTGGCCCGAATTACTCTTTGGCAGAGCCACTGTATATGCCTTGCGAAACCTAGTCTTCACTGGCGCCTTCTTTTGTGGAGGACGGAACTTAGCACTTGTGGCAGGAGGGCGAGGAGGAGCCCTCGGGGCAGCTAGAGCTCGAGACTGTGAAGCACCTGCCTCAAGTGCCCTCTTGCGGCTCTTAGAAGCAGCATAGATAGAATTATTGTTCTCTTGAGTCAGAGCATCACTGATAAATTCATTGAAAGTAGTGCACTTGCTAGTGCCCATAGTCTTTATCAGCTTTGGACCTAGGCCCCTTTTAAAGCTAGCAATTTTCTTGGCATCGGTATCCACAAACTCTGTGGCATACCTTGCCAGGTTGTTGAAGGATTGCAGATATTCAGTCAAGCTTTTATTGCCCTGCGACAGCCTCATAAATTCTGTGTGCTTGATAGCCATAAGACCTGGAGGAATATAATTCCCACGGAATGCGGCCTTGAACTGGTCCCAAGCAATAGGGACATTTGCAGGCAGTGTGGAACGATAGTGGCTCCACCAAATACCCGCTGGACCATGCAACTGGTGAGAAGCATATTCAGTCTTTAGCTCATCAGTCAAGCGAAGCAGACGAAACTTTTGTTCAATAGTGTTCAACCACTCATCAGCTTGTAGTGGTTCCTCCGCCTCCTTAAAGAGCGGGGGCTTAGTATCAAGAAAGTCCTTGAAATCACTGTACTGATTGGGTTCTGGGCCCTGGCGGCCAGGACGAGCCTCCCGGTTGGCAAGCTGGCGCATAGCATCTGCCATCATGCGCTGCCCTTCGACCACGGTCTGCATTAACTCAACCGGGGTAGGTGGTGGCGGAGGGGGTGGCTGTTCCTCATCCTCATTGCCACGACCCCGACGAAGATTGTACGACATCTGCAAAATGCATAGCCAATGAGCACTAACGATGTGGGAAATTTGTAGATGAATTATTATAAATATGTCAAACTGACTTCATGAAATAGACTTCTCAAAATACTCATGACACAATACTTCATCACAACCGCACAATCCATTCAAGCGGATCAAATGGCGCAATCATGCGAGAGAATCCAACAAGATGTACTTTGATAAAGGCTCACTCACAAGGAGCACAACAGTTACTGAACCGTTTACGTTAATATCTACGTGATTTTTGATCTTTCGTCTGGTACTTGGATTCGATTTCAAAGTTTTTAGTTGACTAAGAAAGGCTACTTCAAACTGACCACAAAGAGATTTCTCAACGGTAGAGTTCCATGGTGGATCATGACTAGCCACCTTGATACCAGCGCGTGCCAAGCAGCACAGCCTTATGTCGCGCGCCATAGGAGGCCCTCGGTTTCGTCGCGGCACCGAAGGGTACTAATCGTGACACCATCATCGAACGCAACACAATAAGACATCCAATTGCGATCGAAATTAACAGGTTCTAACTAAACATCCAGGAAACATAGGGTTCGACCTTACATCAGAAAAGTCAAGTTATTACAAAGCCTCACTCCAACACAGGGAGGGCACAAAGGACGATCCTAACATCATAGCCACGTGATAACTACTCTAAGCATCGTCCTCAGAGTCGGTGTCAAGGATCTCCTCTCCGTCCTCATCACTAACAGGCTCTAACTCCTCATCTTCTTCTTCTTCTGGCGCTTCCTCTGGTGCGGCATCTTGGGGCCCATTGACCTCCACTTCATCATCATCTTCAGCTATGAAGATTCCCGAACCCATGTCCTCATCGACGTTGTTGTTTCGAGGCAGTAGGGGATTAAGCTCGTTGTTCAGGCGGTGCACTTCTTCATGAAGATTGTCATTGTATTCTTCAGCATTCTCCAATTGCTGTTCGAGCTCAAACTGACAAGCTCTCAGAATGTTCTCCCCGTGCCAGGCTTCATCCCTCTGATTCATGACACGAACCAGCATGCGTTGACAGTTGCGGTTTGCTACTGTCAATCTCTGGACTGCAAGGGTTTCCTGGTCACGATCACGGATCACTTGCTCCAGTTGCTGACGCGCTGCATTCCTGGCAGCAGTCACTTCAGCCAACTCTGCCCTCAGCCTTTCCACCTCAGTGGGCTCGGGGCGGGGCTCACGTGGAGCGAGCTGGTGACGAGGTGCCCTGCCTCCAGTGGACTTGCGAGCGGTCCTCTTGGTACGTGCCATCTGTAGCAACCAGATACGACTTAAAGTGAGGATCATTTAGGAGATACGAAATTTAATTTAGTCGGGAGTACTGAAATTTTTAAGGAGGGAGTAAATGATATGTATGATATAATTAAACATGATGCATGCACGTTCCGTATGCCCTCTTACCTTAGTAGAATCCTAAAGTTCTAACGCTAGGCGGTGGCATACATACGTTCTCTCATATAAGCGAAACTATCGGTCTACTCGTTACGCTGTTAGTGTACCTGCAGAAAACCTCATTTCAGCCCAACAGTTTCCCAATATATGCACACAAGAAAGCAGTAATTTAAATACTTTCCATATACACATCCCCTGATGTATATACTTCAGTATCAAAGCTACCCGATATAAAGGTTCCCACAATTAAGTGCTTACGTAATTACATGGTTAAAACATGTAAGTATGCAAGTCACCAAAACTACTCTCCCCTAGATCGCTGGTTGAACGATCATGCTCTCACAACTCACACTTACCAGAGCGTCGAGGCAATTGATCCATACATTACCACCCAAGTGGATGGCATCCATACAATATCACGCCGTATGGACGACGAAACAAAAACAAACAAGACCCCCAAGTTAGTCTTTATAATAAGCCACCTAAGAGTCCTTATTTGGGCTAAGGGATGTGATCACTGGCATACCTATGAAAATAATTTTTAGAATTTTAACCCTTTTCATAATCAAATACTTTTGTTTTTAAATACTCGTAAGATGTTTTTAATGTTGAATTATGCTCTGATACCAGCTGTAATAGAACCGACCAAATTATAAGAGCACAAGTACAAAAACAAGCACCGAAGTGCTCAAATTTTCGAACTTGAGCCCATATAATCCCGGTAGTCAATCGAAACCGCGAAGGATTTCAAACCAACTTGCTTACAACCAGGATCGCATCATTCAACATACAACATCATACGTTACATTTCACAAGTAGTTCTGAAATAAGTTTACACACACAGAGTCGCAATTATTACAAACCAAGTTTATAAAAGTAGTGGAAGCATACGCACACCAGTTGTTTAACTACTGCCAGTTTTGTTGATCAACATCCCACAAAAGCATCAGGAAAGTACATAAAAGATGATCACGCCCAAGTGATCTAGTCTTCGTCAACCGCAGGGTGGAGACAATTTTTGCAGAAGCCTTGGTAGAGCATATCATCTGCAACAGGAGGGAATAAACCCTGAGTACTGGAAGGTACTCAGCTAGACTTACCCGTCGAAAACCAGAAATAAGATGACACCAAGGATTATGCAAGGCTTACACAAGAGGCTAGTTGACATAACATTTTGCATAAAGGCATAAGTAATTGAAACTCTTATAGCCTGTACTAGCAGTTATTTTTAGCATTTACCTATGATCTATCTTAGCACCTGTACTAAAACATGCACTTGATTATAATCAAACAATTATCATCATTATATCCAGAGCAGGTATGAATTGTGGCAATATTGTATCATTCCCTTAACCACTGGTTCATTTAATGAGATCTACGTTGCCGCTGCTCAAGTCAAGTGCTCACTAACCGGGAGCGACGGCGATTCGAATCGAATTCCTATCCAGCTGGAGGGGTATTTCTAACACTCACCGTATAGACCCTGCCAGGGTCGCACAGGCCACCGTTTCATATGATTCAGGAATCGCGGGTCCGAATAATGTCGCGACCCCAAGGGCGACACTCTGCCAGGTGATAGGGACTCTAACCCCCCTTGGTCTCATGCCAATGTCCCCAAGCACATCCTTTCTCTCCTACAAGAAGCAACCTACCATTCGATTCCCGGCCTGAATCACATTACTCGGCTTCGCGGTTGGAACGGCTTATCCGGCCAACTAAGTGTTAGACTGCGTTCAACATGACTCAAGGACGTACAACGAATCGGTCCTTAAACGACTCAGACGGGCATAGCTCCACACCCAAGACGTGAAGTGTCTTGCGGCTGTACTATCGAACTCCCGCTCGGTCTCAATTTCATTTTTAAGCATGGTTCCATCCACGATAGCCATAAAGCCACTCGTGACTCCTTCCTACATCTCGCGGATGACCGGAAATCACCCGACTTCTACCGTACTAAGCATGGCTAAGCATTGACACGTGCCTAAACCTAATATAGGATTAAGTACGATATCTGGACAAGGACAGGTATAATGCAACAAGTGTTTTCATATAACTCCTACAACTTAATACAGTAAACAATTAAAAGTACTCAAGATTAATTTATAAATCAGTAGGTTCAGCATGCACCGGGGCTTGCCTTTCAGAAAGGTCGAAGGCCAGTGATCAGGACACTCAGGTAGATCTTCGGCAGGAGCTTCGTCGCCGGCTGGTTCCTCTAGCTGCTCCGGCTGGTCCTGGACTTCCTCCAGAATCACAGGCTCGAATTCGAGGAGAGTTACCCCCTCCGGTACACCTATTGCATGAATGCACAATAAATATCATGGATGCATAAAGATGCAACATGCTCGGAATGAAATGCATTTCAGAAATAAAATACTCTATTCAAGTTACTTCATTACAATGTGCAAATCTCTTCTCCGGTGGAGAAGTACTCACCTAATCTACCCAACCTAAGATATAGTTGTTCGTCTTCGGTTAAGGCCCTAACACCTAACAAACACAAGAGTGACATTATTTAGGTTACCACATCCAACCCAAAATATCACGGTAAGACATTCTGGACAGCAGCTACTTGTTTCTAACATAACTGGAGATTCCCAAATCCAAAAGATATGATCTAAGACAATCTGGAAAGCTTAAGAAATGTACCACAAAATGTTTTCAGACCACAACACTTAATTCCAAAGTTTACCTAGTTGAAATTCCAAAGTTCCAGAATCTGTTCTCTCTAAACAGAGAGCAGTCAATTCTGGACTGTCACTTTAAACAGCAATAACTCCCAAACTACTAAGCCAAATGCTCCCAAATTTTGACACAAGCTCATTTACAAATTTTAATACAACTTTGGTATTTACAAGTTTTCCAGCAACCACCTTTATCCAAGGTCAAACCTAGAAATACTATCAGCTGTCCAGAAAACATAAAATTGTAAAGGTTAAATATTTATTGATGTGGCAAACATTCTCTAAGACTAAACTAATACTACTACAAGTTCACAAAGGTCACAAAAACACCAGAAAGTAAGGTGTGCCCACCTAGAATATTTATTTAATCTTATTTCTTAATTTACTTAAGTAATTAAGTGGAATTTCAAACATATATGTAAACTACTCCTAAATTTTTCAAAAATTACTGGAGACTCTTTGGCCCAAAAAGAGACTACTGTAAAAATTTGAACTAAATTTATTAACAGGAACTTCCTACACAAAATTCCCAAGCCAAAAAGACTGATTTTTGTATAAATAACAAAGCATAGTAAAAAGTGTCAAACAACAGATTTCTTAATTTTCTTGGACACTCTAGGGTACCAAGACATTCTCCAAAAATTTATATGAACATTGCACATGTAGAAAAATTACTAAAATTCATTTAAGTATTTCCTAGAATAACAAGATAGCATTATAACTTGAAAAGTACTTAAGCACTACTGTCCAAATTTTTACCAAAGCTATAGCAAGTATAAATTAGCCTACTCACCAAATTTTATAATTTTTGGAACACTAAAACTCGAGATATAATTTAAACAAGTTTGCATGTGATTTAAAACACATTTCAAAGACCTATTTAAATATTCAGAAAACCAGACATCACATAACAAATTTATATTTTTCTAAAATACTACACATCATGTAGATCCTAACAAAATTTATCTCATAATTTTTGGACAAGTAAAACCCTAGATCTACAATTTCCAAAACTTAACCAAAACTGTGACAGAATAAATAAAATGACAAAATTCCTATTCGCTACTGGGCCGGCCTGGGAACCGACGCGGCCCAAAACTCGCGCACGCGGCCCGCGACGCACGCGCGGCCTGCTCGGCCATCCCGCCCGCACACGCGCTCTGACGAGCGGGCCCTACTTGTCAGCGAGACGAAGGCGGGGGAGGAAAACGGTCGATGGCAAACTCGCCGTCGGCGGCAGCTCCGGCGAGACCAAGGACACAGACACGTTCGCCTCATCCAAGCGAACCTAGGGGTGCTACTTATTGGAGCAATTGCTGCGACTATGGGGGATGGCGGCGAGCATGGCGGCTCACGGCGACTAGACGGCGGCGCGACCCAAACGGTCGGTCCCATGAGCACCAGTGGCTCAAGGCGAACTCACAAGGCCAGAGAAAGAAAGCTGTGGGATCCTAGAGGAGCACTGCCATGACGACGGTGGCGCTCTGGCGAGAAACGTCCGAGGCGGACGGTGGCGAAGATGGCAATACGGCTGTACCTTCACACGATTGGCTCAGGTAAAGGATGGAGGAGGTAGAGGGGACTCTGGCGGAGCGGTGGACGGGTTTTGGTGGGCTGCGGTGCGGTGGTGAGCGCGCACGAGCTCGCCGGAGTGGGGCGGCAATAGCGGCTTAGTTTTCTCCGTGTCGAAGCCGAATGAGGGAGGGAGAGGAAATGGGGCAGCCTCGACGCGTCGTGGCGGTCTTGAAGGCGCCGTGGACTGACCGGTGGGGCCAGGACCGGCGTATGGTCACCACCGCATGCCCACGCGTCGGCGAGGCTCTGTGGCCGGTCGGCCACTCCCCTGCTCTGACGAACTGAAACGAGTCGAACGTCTCGTTGGTGATCGACTGACAGGCCAAGTTTAACGATGATTATCTCCCAACCTGGTTCGAGTTAGTCGAAGATGATTACACCAATTTTGTAGAGCTACATGAGGGCTACAAGTTCATCAATTGGAGTTTGGACTGGTTTGGCCTGGATTTGAAACCACAGAGCTCCAAAGGGGTGTACTCGGAAACTGAAACATGTTTTCAGTCAGTGAACCCGACTGAAACCCTATTTTCAAGACACCAAATCTCCTAAACCATTTAGAACTAGGTGATGGTGATATTGACAATGTTGTAGAGCTATGTGTGGACAACAACTTTGTCAATTGGCTCAAAGACTGGTTTGGCCTAGTTTGTGAGTTACAAGTTGCCAAAGTGAGGTACAGTGAAACGGTTTTCAGCTTCACACTTAGCCAAAATTTGCCAAGTCCCAAAACAGCCCCTAATACAGACTTGTGGGCCATTTTTGAGCATGTTCTGATCATTTTCATGAGATGGCCATATTAGAACTTTTGTTCCTTATGAAATTCTCTACAACTTTGCTTAAGGTTGCTCCTCCATGCAAGATCTCTAAACTGGACTTTTTAATTGGTCAAACCAGATCACTCTAGGGGTCCAACTTAGTCAACAACATTTGGAAGGGCAATTTGGTAATTTTGGTCAACATGAACATTGCTCCACTACTTACCCTAAATGTAATTAAGGTGTTATAAGACCTAATTAGCCACTCTACATATTGGTTGCATAAAGTTCCTAGTGTCACATACTTTGGAACAAGTAATTCCATACTTTCACCCAAATGTTGCAAGCTCATGTTGCACATGTTACATGAGTGTGTTGCATAACATTTGCTAATTATGTTACACTAAAGTGGTTGACATGTCTCACAAAGGAAATTGCATATAAGGTACTTATGTTTTGCACACTACTCACTTCTTACTTCACATGAAATATAAACATATGTGGCAATGTTTCCAAAGTATGTTTTACATATTATAAGCTTATGCATGAAATGAATGATGCTTGCTTATGCTAATGCAAATGCAATGCAATTAAGGAGCTAAACACCTGAGGTGTTACAGGTACAGGAAGTATTGAATTAGAAGGCTCCTACTTCGGTTCATGAGGTCCGGAGTTTTCTTGGGTTGGCTGGCTATTATCGTCGCTTCATCCTGGATTTCTCAAAAATAGCCAAACCCATGACTCGGTTGCTGCAAAAAGACACCAGGTTTGTCTGGACTCCTGAGTGTGATGCGGCTTTTCACCAACTGCGCACCCTCCTAACCTCGGCTCCGGTTTTGGCACAACCGGATATCGAGAAACCATTTGATGTTTATTGTGATGCCTCAGGCATAGGTTTGGGAGGTGTGCTGATGCAGGAAGGCCGAGTGATTGCATATACCTCTCGACAACTTCGGAAGCATGAGGTGAATTATCCAACTCATGATTTAGAACTGGCCGCAGTTGTTCATGCTTTGAAAGTATGGCAGCATTATCTGCTGGGCAATGTCTGCAATATCTATACATACCACAAAAGCCTCAAATACATCTTCACCCAACCCGAGTTAAATATGCGTCAAAGAAGATGGCTCGAGTTGATTAAGGATTATAACCTTCAAGTGCACTATCATCCTGGCAAGGCAAATGTGGTTGCGGATGCTTTAAGCCATAAGTCTCATTGCCATTCCCTAGTTGAAACTGATTTTCATCGATCTCGCCTTCTACATCTAGCAGTCTTATACAACATCACTGTCAGTTGTACTCTCAAAAGCAGAATTATTGAGCTCCAAAAGACTGATCCTGGTGTATTCCACATAAAACGCAAGATGAAAGAGCAGGAAACTACACAGTTCAGGGTAGATGAAGAGGGTGTACTATGGTTCAAGGATAGGTTAGTTGTGCCTAAGGACCGAGAGCTTAGAAATGATATTATGTCTGAAGCACACTCCTCTAAGTTGTCCATCCATCCTGGTAGCAATAAGATGTATTATGATTTGAAGCCATACTATTGGTGGACCAAGATGCGGAAAGAGATAGCTACATATGTTGCTAGGTGTGACACCTGCTGTAGAGTTAAAGCTGTGCACATGAAAGCTGGGTTGCTTCAACCACTTTCTATCCCAGGTTGGAAATGGGAAGAGATAAGTATGGATTTCATTATCGGACTTCCTCCTACTGTCAAAAATCATAACTCCATCTGGGTAATTGTGGATCGTTTAACCAAGTCAGCTCACTTCATTCCTGTTCGAGTAGACTATCGTTCTACTGACTATGCTGAGTTGTACTTCAATCAGATAGTCCGGCTCCATGGGATACCTCGTACTATCATCTCTGACCGTGGTCCACAATTCACTGCTCGTTTTTGGGAGCACTTGCATCACCTTCTGGGAACCAAGTTAGTGAGAAGCTCTGCTTATCACCCCCAGACGTCTGGTCAGACGGAACGGGTTAACCAAATCTTGGAAGATCTGTTGCGGGCATGTGTAATATCATCCAAGGGTTCTTGGGAAAAATGGTTACCTCTAGCCGAATTCTCGTACAATAATAGTTACCAAGAGAGTATTAAGATGGCCCCATTCGAAGCTTTGTACGGTCGTAAGTGTAGAACCCCACTAAATTGGATAGAAGCTGGTGAGAGGAGATATTATGGTATTGATTTTGTTCTGGAAGCTGAAGAACAAGTCTGTACCATCCAAAAACATATGGCTGCAGCCCAAGCTAGATAGAAAAGTTATGCTGATCGTCGTAGAAAACCGCTCGAGTTTGAAGTTGGAGACTTTGTTTATCTGAAAGTTTCTCTAATGAAGAGTGTCCAACGTTTTGGTGTTAAGCAGAAACTTGCGCCAAGATACGTGGGTCCTTTCCAAATCATAGGCAAGAGTGGAGCTGTTGCATACAAAATCCAATTACCTCCTGAAATGAGTGCCATATTCAACGTCTTCCATGTATCTCAGCTCAAAAAGTGTCTTCAAGTTCCTGAGGAAAGAGTCCATTTAGGAGATATCAGGCTGGAATCCGATCTAACTTACGAAGAAAAGCCAGTCCGAGTGATCGATACTCAGGAACGAGTGACTAGAAGCAAAGTGGTTAAGTGGTATAAAGTAATGTGGAGTAATCAGGGTAGTGAAAGTGACGCTACATGGGAACGGGAAGACTATTTGCGGGATGGTTATAAGGAATTCTATGAAAAATAGTATGCTTTCCAAATCTCAGGACGAGATTTTTATAAGGGGAGAGGGCTGTAACACCTTAGGTCTTTAGCTCCATAATTGCATTGTATTTGCATGAGCATAAGCATGCATCATTTCATGTTATTTTATGTGGTTGCAACTAATGTGGTTGTTTTTAGAATTTTGTTTGGCTCACATCATGTGACACTAGGTAGTTGGTGTAACAAAAGGGGAGAGTAGCTAATTATATCTCACAACACCTTAGTTATACTTAGGGTCACTAATGGAGCAAGGTTCATGTTGACCAAAATCACCAAAATGCCCTCCAAGGTGTAGTTGACCACCTTTTAGCCCTAGGATGCTCTAGTTTGACCAATTAAAAAGTTTAGCTTAGAGACCTTGCATGCAGGAGCACCCTTAAGCAAAGTTGTAGGGAATTTTATGGGGAACAAAAGTCTCAATATGACAATCTCATGAAACTAGCCAGAACATGCTTAAAAATGGCCCACAAGTCAGCTAGAGGGGCTGTCTCAACACTTAGAATTTTTCTAAGTCTCAAAAGTGTCCCTCCAGTTTTACTGTGACCTACTTTAGAAGCTTGTAATTTGCAAACCAGACCAAACCAGCTCCAACTCATGTTGACACTTTTGTAGTACTCACTTAGCTCTACAACATTGTCAACATCACCATCACCTAGTTCTAAATGGTTTAGGAGATATGGTGTCTAGAAAATCGGGTTTCAGTCGGCTTAATGACTGAAACTATGTTTCAGTTTCGAAGTGCACCACTTTGGAGCTATCTAGTTTCTAATCTAGGCCGAACCAGCCCAAACTCCGATTGACAAACTTGTTTCCCTCATGTAGCTCTACAACATTGCCAACATCAACCACGCCTAGTTCTCACTAGTTTGGGAGTTAATCGTCGACGAAGTTGCTCTATTAGTCGAACGATGACGGCCTCCATTCAGTCAACAGCATCGCCATTCAGTCGGTGGCCGACCGACGGCAGGACAGCGCCGACACGTGGCCGCGCAGTGGCAGCCGTACGCCGGCCACGATCCCACCCGTCAGGCCACCAAGCCTTCAAGGTCGCCACGACGACGGTCTCCGCCCTCACTCGCGCCACAACTCCCTCTCTCTTCCGCTCTTTCCTCCACCGGGCGGAACGACCAAGCACAGCTCCCGCCTCCACTCCGGCGAGCTCGTGCGCGCTCTCCACCACACTGCCACCCCCAAAAACACGTCCACAGCTCTGCCTTGAAGCCGCTACCTCGCCGTCCACTCCCCGCAGCCAATCGCGCTTTGGTAGGGTCACATTTTTGTTTTCCACCGCCGCGGTACCTTGCTAGAGTTCCTCCGCGCGACGGCTCTCCGTGGCCAGGGGTCTCTGGGCGTCTCTGTCGCCCACTTGTAGGTGCGTTAGGGTCGAGGTAGAATGGGGATGCTCATCGAGGGTTAGGGTTGGGACGTCAGGCTCACCGGCGGCGAGATTTCGCCACCACCGTACCGGTGGTCCGCCATGCCCGACGGCGAGCACCATCCCGTGCCTCTGCCGCCCTGTTCTTGCCACCAATCGACTAAGCTCGATGACGTGGTCATGCTCGTCCGCTCAGCTTCGTCGGTCGGCTCACCGACGGCGAGCTCCGGCGACCGCAGCTCCCCCCCTCCGCTCTTCTCTCTCTGGCCTGCGGGCCCGCGCTGTCAGCGCCACGCGCGCGCGGGCAGGAGTCCGGGACGGGCCGCGCGTGTCGTGGACCGCGTCTGCTCCCGGGCCGGCCCAGTAGCGAGTTAGGGTTCGGTTTTGTTTTTATTTTCATATTTGTCATAGATTTTAGTTGATGTTTGGAAAATGTAGATCTAGGGTTTTACTTGCCCAAAAATTATGAGATAAATTTTGTTAGGATCTACATGGTGTGTAGTATTTTAGAAAAATATGAATTGGTTATGTGATGTTTAGTTTCTGGGAGATTTAAATAGGTTTTTGAAATGTGTTTTAGATTGCATGCAAACTTGTTTAAATCATATCTTGAGTTTCATTGTTCCAAAAATTATGAAATTTGGTGGGTAGGCTAATTTATACTTGCTCCAGCTTTGGTAAAAATTTGGGTAGTAGTGCTTAAGTACTTTTCAAGTTATAATGCTATCTTGTTATTTTCGGAAATACTTAAATGGATTTTAGTAATTTTTCTACATGTGCAATGTTCTTATAACTTTTTGGAGAATGTCTTGGTACCCTAAAGTGTCTATGAAAATTAGGAAATCTGTTGTTTGACACTTTTTTCTTTGATTTGTTAGTTATAAAAAAATCAGCCTTTTGGGCTTGTGAATTTTGTTTAGGGAGTTTCTTTAAATAATTTTAGTTCAAATTTTTACAGTGGTCTCTTTTTGGTTCATAGAGCCTCCTGTAATTTTTGTAGAATTTTAGAAGCAGTTTACATATATGTTTAAAATTCCACTTAATTACTTAAGTAAATTAAGAAATAAGTTTAAATAAATATTTTAGGTAGGCACACCTTACTTTCTGGTGTTGTTGTGACCTATGTGAACTTGTGGTAACATTAGTTTGGTCTTAAGGGATGTTTGCCACATAAATAAATATTTAATCTTTGCAATTCTAGGTTTTCTGGACAGCTGGTAGTATCTTTGGGTTTGGCCTTTGATAAAAGTGTTTGCTGGAAAACTTGTAAATACTAAAGTTGTAGTAAACTTGATAAACTAGCTTGTGTCAAAATTTGGGAGCATTTGGCTTAGTAGTTTGGGAGTTATTGCTGTTTAAAGTGACAGTCCAGAATTTGCTACTCTCTGTTTAGAAAGGACAGATTCTGGAACTTATGAAATTCGATATGGAAAACTTAAAAATTTAGGGTTGAGATCTGAAAATTAATTGAAGTGCATTTCTTAAGCTTTCCAGATTGTCTTAGATCATATCTTTTGGAGTTAGGAATCTTCAGTTATGTTAGAATCTTTGAGCTGCTGTCCAGAATGTCTTACTGTTGTATTTTGGTGTTGGATGTGGTAACCTAAGTAATGCTACTCTTGTAATTGTTAGGTGCTAGGGCCTTAACCGAAGAAGAACAGCTATATCTTAGGTTGGGTAGATTAGGTAAGTACTTCTCCACCGGAGAAGAGATTTGCACGTATTGATGAAGTGACTGGAATAGAATACTTTCATTTGCTGAAATGCATTTCATTCCGAGCATGTTGCACCCATTGTGCATCCATGATATTTATTGTGCATTCATGCAATAGGTGTACTGGAGGGGGTGACACTCCTCGAGTTCGAAGGAGCAATTCTGGAGGAGGACCAGGAGCAGCAGAAGGAGCCCGAGGATCCAGCAGGCGAAGGAGTGCCCGCAGACGACCTTCCTGAGTGCCCAGACCACCGGCCCTCGACCTTTCTGAAAGGCAAGCCCCGGTGCATGCTGAACCCATCATTTTATAAATCTATCTTGAGTACTTTTAATTGTTTAATGCATTAAGTTGTAGGAGTTGTATGAAAACAATTATTGCATTATACTATCTTTGCCCAGATATCGTACTTAAATCCTAATTTAGGTTTAGGCATGTATCAATGCTTAGCCCTGCTTAGAACGGTAGAAGTCGGGTGATTTCCGGTCATCCGCGAGATGTAGGAAGGAGTCACGAGTGGCTTTATGGCTATCATGGATGGAACCATGCTTTAAAATGAAATTAAGACCAGGCGGGAGTTCGATAGTACAGCCGCAAGACACTTCACGTCTTGGGTGTGGAGCTATGCCCGTCTGAGTCGTTTAAGGACCGATTCGTTGTACGTCCTTGAGTCATGTTGAACGCAGTCTAACACTTAGTTGGCCGGATAAGTCGTTCTGACCGCGAAGCCGAGTAATATGATTCAGGCTGGGAATCGAATGGTAGGTTGCTTCTTGGAGGAGAGAAAGGATGTGCTTGGGGACATTGGCATGAGACCAAGGGGGGTTAGAGTCCTAATCACCTGGCAGAGTGTCGCCCTTGGGGTCGCGACATCATTCGGACCCGTGATTCCTGAATCATATGAAAAGGTGGCTTGTGCGACCCTAGCAGGGGCCTGCGCGGTGAGTGTTAGAAATACCCATCCAGCTGGATAGGAATTCGATTCGAATCGCCGTCGCTCCCGGTTAGTGAGCACTTGACTTGAGCAGCGGCAACGTAGATCTCATTAAATGAACAGGTGGTTAAGGGAATGATACAATGTTGCCACAATTCATACATGCTCTGGATATAATAATGATAATTGTTTGATTATAATCAAGTGCATGCTTAGTACAGGTGCTAAGATAGATGACAGGTAAATGCTAAAAATAAATGCTAGTACAGGTTAAAAGAGTTTAAATTACTTATGCCTTTCCGCAAAAGGTAATGTCAGCCAGCTCCACTTATGAAAGCCTTGCATAATCCTTGGTGTCATCTTATTTCTGGTTTTTGACGGGTAAGTCTAGCTGAGTACATTCTTGTACTCAGGGTTTATTCCCTCCTGTTGCAGATGATATGCTCTATCAAGGCTTCTGCAAAACTTATCTCCACCCTGCGGGTGACGAGGACTAGATCACTCGGGCGTGATCGTCTGTTATGTACTTTCCTGAATGCTTTTGCGGGATGATGATCATTAAGACTGGCAGTAGTATGTGAACTAATGCGTGTGTTATGCTTCCGCTACTTTATAAACTTGGTTTGTATTAATTGTGACTCCGTGTGTGTAATCTTATTTCGGAACTACTTGTGAAATGTAACGTATGATGTTGTATGTTGAATGATGCGATCTTGGTTGTAAGAAAATTGGTTTGAAATCCTTCGTGGTTTCGATTGACTACCGGGATTATATGGGCTCAAGTTCGAAAATTTGAGCGCTTCGGTGCTTGTTTTTGTACTTGTGCTCTTATAATTTGGTCGGTTCTGTTACACAACCCCTCGTCTTCCCTAGGCGGACCTACTCGCTCGATTCAAAGCCCTTGAAGGGATAACTCATCCCTTCAAGGCCTCGGGGGCTACACCCGGTGGGTGCGCTCGCGTGCACCCACCGGACAGTTTCCTCCAAAACAAATAAACCACAACGCGCCCAAATGGGATGATGAGGGCCCACGCATAAACCCCCCGTTCTGCTAAAGAACGCAAGGGATAACGATACGGCAACAGAAAGGCCACTCGGTCAGTCCCTTGCAACGCACGAGGGCTCAGGGGCTTTGCCTGCATTCCGACCTATTGAATGGTCAAAGCCATGGGCTAGGGGGCTCCTCACACGCCCTGCTGTCATACGAAAAGCACCACGCTCGCTCTATTAAAGCCCTTGAAGGGATAACTCATCCCTCCAAGGCCTCGAGGGCTACACCCACCGGATAGCTTCCTTCAAACACAAACAAATCAAAACTACCAACGGTAGCTCGTTCTCAAGCCTCTGAAGGAGTGCTCCACTCCTCCATAGGCTCGGGGGCTACTGTCGGGTATCAAAATACCAGGGTACCCAATGGATGGCAAAATACGGTACCCTGTACGATCGATAAAGCCCCATCATAGGGGCCCCGGTAAAACCAACCCGTCAAAAGCGCTGACAACATGTTAGTCGCTCGAGGCACGAAAGACAACCTCCATCCCGCCCAAGCCTTGCGGAAAGGTCTCGGGCGAGATAGGCGCCTCGGGCAGTATTTTTTTGCCTTGCCCGAGCCCCCATGACATCATCAAAAGTGCCTGACCCCCTCGACACACTTTTCGCCTCATCCGAGGGACACATGGAACCCTCAGGCAAGACGGGGGAGCCACGGGGGCCCCCAATCACTGCACCCACTCCCGCCAATGGGACGGACGTGACCATGCACAGTCAACAGGAGCAAGGGAACCATGCCCTGATCCAACATGACCCCGGTCATTCCACCACGATGACATCCATACCTCTACAGCGACGGGGGTAACGACCACTATGCCACCTAACTCCCTCTCTACGCAAATACGGGCGCCCATATCGCCCGTCCTCGATGGCACAGAGGCGCACATGACGAAACATGGCCACAACGTGCAGCACCAGTAGACGGAGAGGCCAAAAGATCAACGCCTATTGCATCTCTGCGCTACAAGAAAACTGTTCCCACCGAATAAGGAGAAAGACGGCCGCACTCGAGGCCACCTTTTTTGTTTTTCTCTTTCATCCTTTTCCAGTTTCATCTCTTTACCACGAAGGTAACCCGAGTCATCTCCTTAGAAGCTATAAAAGGGGAGGCAGGGGCCACATCTAGGAAGAATCGAAACAACACGTACACGATCAAGAAGAGGCACATAGACACCTCACTAAGACATCAACACACGCACCACCCCTAAAAAGAGACTTGGGATCCGCTCCCTCTCTCGAAAGCTTGTAACCCCTACTACGAGCACTCCGGTGCAAGGCAATACGAGCAGCAGCAAAACCCACTGGACGTAGGGCCGTTCATGCCCGAACCAATATACATCCTTGTGTCTGCTTTGCACCTCATCCGGGCCTAGACGCACAAATACAAATTCACTCGTCACTCTGTTTAGACCCCCAGTTCTTTAGACACCGACAAGATCAATCTAACGCGGACGTCTGGTGCACCCAACGGACAAGTTCGGTGCATCCACGTCAGCTAGTCATTAGCTTTCTAGCCGTTGCCCACCATTGAACATTGGTCGTTCGGCGTGACGTGCGGTGCCTTATGGCCTTCTCCAACCTGAGTTCCGGTGCCTTATGGCCTTCTCCAATCTAAGTTGCAACCTCTCTCCACCTCGCGCCTCCGGCAAGCCATAAAGTAATGAAACAAAAAGAAATATGATATGCATCTGAAGTATTCAACGCACGTATCAATCACCCATCACAATTGCCAAATTAAAAACTAGCAATACTCCAAGCAGATCCGATGTTAGTCCGAAGCTCCCCTTTATATGGCATGCACGTAAGCGTGCACAGATTATTAACTCTCTCGTAGTGCACTCGCATCTGTATAAACACTAGTACATATTATTACACCGTTAGATCAGTCAGTGCCGGCCCTAGGGGAGGGCACAGGATGTGACGGCCGAGGGTCCAGGTGTGGGTGGGGCCCAAGCCTAGGTATACAAACCCCCATGCCCTATAGTTCATTAGGCATTAGCAAACTAATAAGAAGAGAGACATAGAACTGGCCAGACGGCCAAGAAGACAACATCGGCCTTTCTTTCCTAGTTTTCCTTCCCCACGGCCCTCGGGCAGAGAGGAGGCGAGGAGCCGCGCAACACACTCTAATCATGAGATCGCAATGTGCAGATACACACACAAGGAGCTGGCGAGCCACGCCGCCGCGAAGACGGACACGGCACACGACGTCGGCGACCAGGCAGGGCTCCACGATGACGACATCTTGATTCTTGGCTTCTTGCGAATTGCGATCGCCGATTAGTTGTTTAGGCCCAAGGTATTTTCCTTTTCATTTTTTAATTCAAATTAATTATTTTTATAGCCATGCTTCTAGTACTTTGTACTCATATAGTTATGTTTTTTTTCTAATTTAGGTGTTAGAATTTTAGAATGTTACCTAAGAAATATTTGTCAGGGCTGAGAAAAGAAAACAAATATGTTATTTTTTAATCTATATTGTTCCTCGATAATTATCAGACATGTACAAATATATTGTTTTTTTAATCTACATTGTTCCTCGATAATTATAAGACATGTTAAATTAAAATTATATTATTAGATTTGCTTTCGCCTTGCAAGTAAAATTAGCACCTATATATTATAAGATTTTATACATGTTTTAGAGGGGCCGTCGCGACGAGTTTGCCAAAGGGCCTTCAAAATCCTTGGACCGGCACTGAGATTAGTGCCAATTTTAAGTAACCGGCAGTGATGTCAACCCCATCGCTGCTGGTATGCCACTGTCGGCTCAAAATCTTGTAGTAAAAGGGGTTTTGAACCGACAGTGATGTGAAGAACTGGGTAGTGATACTGCAGTACTGTTAGCTGGTTTAGGTATAGGACGTTCACGTCACGAGCACCTATCGATCTCCACTGATTATAAAAGGCTAACAAATGAAAATGTAAAACTTAGTAGTAGTACACGATAGGTTGTATTGTATGCAGTACTAGATTTGAGGTTGATTGCAGAAAGATTTCTGCTTGCACTGCCAGTCCGCGCACTGCCAACAAAAATACACTACTACTACAAAAATACACTGCATTGACTTGCTACCTGCTCTTCCGTATCGTCTAGCATCTCTGACTTCCCTTTTAATAATTTAACAAACATGACCTATGCTACTGTTTTGACATGCATGACCTGTACTACTGAGTACAGTAGCATCCAAGAAATTGTCTCCTGACCATCGGGAGTCATACGTGAACACGGAGAAGTTGATAATTTCACATTAAATTGAGTGATAAATCAGCTAGGGTGAATAACATCTCTACAAGCAAGACTCTTTGTCCCGAAATACGTAATATTTTTTACTTTTAGATATTTTGTTTGACTATTTGTCTTATTTAAAAAAAATATAAATATTATTTATTTTATTATGACTTATTTTATATTTTAATAATGACTTATTTATTTTATTTTTAGCAAAAAAGCTGAATAAGATAAATAGTCAAACTGATATCTAAAAGTCAAAAGTGCTATGTATGTTTGGACAGAGCGAGTACTGTATATGTGAATCCTAAAGAAACACATGCATAACAACCAACTTTAAATGTGCCTCATAATATCTCCAACAACTCGAAAAGCCCTTCCAAAAAAACGTGTTTTATTTGGTTTGTAGGATCTTCAAAACCCAGTCTCTATTATTGTTCCTAATCTTTCCATGGCGCAAAACTCTTGGTTGGTTCTTAGGCCACTCTTAGTGAGAGTTTTATCAGAGTTTCATTATATTTAACAAACTATCACATAAGCATTTTTAATGACGATGTGACAACATTTTTAATAATAGAGAAGAAATGAGTTTTATGAAAATGAAGCTCTGTTGCCATAATTATCAACTGTATATTAAAATCTCCATCGAGAGAGGGTGTTTTATCCATATTTTATCCATTCTATATGATATGACAATCCTAAAAATAACGCAATTAAAGGCCTGTTTGGCGAGGATCCTAACGGTTCTTGCTCCATCTGCAAATCTACTGTTCAGCACTATTTATTGGAGCCCAAATTTCAATCGGTTCTCTCTCCCTCTCACAGATACGCCCTACTCTCCACCGACACTGCCTTATATTTCCGCCGAACTCCTGCATTCAAACCACTGGCAGGCCTTGGCCCTTGGTTGCAGCTAGCAAACCCTGGACTTGGGCTGTCCCGGTCAGCGCTGAGCGGCTGTACATGTGTTCATTTCCTCATAATTGGTTGTGGCACTTATTTTTAGGAATTGTTTGAAATTAATGCTCTGCGTGCCAAAGCGTTCTCAAAAGTCATTCGCTTCTCAAAAAATCAGCAACTTTTAACTTTGATCAAATATATTTAATAAAATATTAATATTTATGGTACATAATTAGTATCATTAGGTAGATCGTTAAATATACTTTCATAATAAACTTATTTGGAGATATAAATGTTACACGTATTTTATACAAACCTAGTTAAAGTTGAAAAAGTTTGACCAGCACGATTCCATAGCGACTCTATTTTTTGAGACGGAGGGAGTATATTGCAATCCGGCCGCCGATCAGCCGATGGTTGAGAGTATGGATGGGAATTAGTGGCACCACGATCTCGGTGGTTACGGATTGTGGACTTTGCTCATCTCATCATCATATGAACTATTTAATAACTGATCAATTCTTTAGACCTTGTTTGGATACATGTATATCTACTTCAATCCATATGTGTTGAACTGAATTGGAATGGAACTTAGTTTAATTCTACTTTAATCCACTTCAATAAACATGGATTGAGATAAATACATACGTATTAAACAAGGCCTTAGGCAATTAAAAAACATAAGAAGCAGAGTGAGAAATAATGTAAGCTGTATTCCTTGATTTGCCTCATTCAGTTGTTGAAATCACCTCCGGTTTTATTTTAGAATTCTCAGTTATCTCAAGACAATAATATTTGGATGAGTCGTAGATTCTACCAAGTAGACAAGACTAGTGATGTGGCTATGGCGTGGCGAACATTTGTGACATTTTTTAAATCTGAGGTGGCAAGAGTTGTGACCAATTTTATCTCTTCCCTAACTTATGGTTGGCCCATGTAGTTCGCACTTGTAGGCAAGTTTCTGAGCCAAGGCAAATTAAGCTTAGCCATTTGAGGCCCATTGTCCCACTTGACGTTAGGCTGCACCCATTTGGATGCCCAGATTAGTGCAGACAAAACTAATTTCGAAGCCCAGCTTAGCGGGCCGAATATAGTTTGTTGCCCTGTGCTTTCATGCGGACTATTTTGCAATAATAATAATATTTCTGGCCTAGCTATCTATGGGCCAAGTCCATTACCTAAAAGGAATGTTAGCCCAATCAAGATAAAAACAGACAGTTCAAAAATATTTAGCTGCTCATCCAAATAGTTGACAGAGTCTGTTTTTTTTATAAAAAAAATAGTTGCCAGATTCATAATGCTACCGAATGTTTATAGATCTACCAAAATCTACAAGTCACAAGATCATCAAAGTTCACATATAGACCACACAATACATCTCCTGTTGACCACAAGCCCTTGAAGCCTCGGCAATATCTCTACAACTAAAAAGCATGAACCGCTTTTGTCCACCTAGCTTTTGTCATGCGCCCCGAGTAGTCTACCCGGTGGGCGACACCGATAGCTGGGCCTGGCTCCATCGCCCTGCCCCATCCTCACTCATTATTCTCCTCATTTCTATCTCTTTCCCCTCACATTTCTCTCCCTCTCGCATCTCTCGACCCTAAACCTTCCCTTCCGCTGTCCACTTCTATCCCACATGTGGGTTCTCTCCCAACAATGCTCGCCCCTCCCCTAGGTGGTGACGACGGCGTAAGCAGCCCCAAACCTCCCTATCGGCGATGACGCAAAGCGGCCCCAACCCCTTGGTCGGCGGGCAGCGCGCTAGGCCACCTCCCTCTTGGTCAGCGGCGGTGCATGCAACTCCTCACTCCTCGCTGGCCACGTTTGGCTCACTCCTACCGGCAAACAAGTAAATTGATGATACAGTCTATCTAACTCTAGTTGTCTAAGAAGATGGTGTTCTTGGTCAACAAATCTAATATTTGTTTAGTTGTCCCATCAAATTTGACCCTAGCCCCCAAGGGCTACTATTTGGGGGTTAGCCCAGAGACAAGTTGTCCCCTCCTATTAACAATTAGTTTTCATAACTTGATTCAGGGTCTTGTGCACGAAGAAGGGCTGAAGAGTGGTCTTAGAGCAGATTGCTAAAGAGGAAGAGATGTGGGACCCAATGATGAGAATGCTCGAATAATGCCAAGCCCATATATAGGTCAGAAATGTACTTTGAGTCAATATGGGGAGAGGCATCAAGCTTCCATGACAGCTATGAAGTGCAAAGCCTCCGGAGGGCCGAAGGCCACTTTGGCTCATGCCTGCACGTGTTCCTGGGCAGTGTATCTAGCGAAGTGCAAGATTCCTAGGGTTTTTGTAGAAGAGAATCACTGTAATGCCCTTGTGACGATGAAATTTCCCATTGCAACCCTAAATATTCTAGAAAATAGGTTGCAGGTCCATGGCATAATGTAATTATGAGACTGACCCTCCTGGTATGGGCATAGTAATAGATCCTTTATCGAGTCCCCACCCTTCTGTATACACTTTAGTTTGGAAGGGCAAAAAGGTTGTAGCACCCTTGCCATGAAAGGATCCTTGCAGGCTTCATGTTAGCATCCTTGCCACCAAAGGATCCTTGCAAGCTTCATGTGACCCAATAGGGAATTTGTATGCAAGTTTAGAGAGATACTTTGGATTTTAGTGGTTCTTTATGTTATTCTAATACACGTGAAGACATGTAGTTATATATAAATTTACTTTAGGTTACTTTCATAATGAAATAGGTTGGTAATTTAGATCATCATTAGGGTTGCTTTATATTGTAGTTCATAGTAGTTGGGGCGGGTAATTTATACATAGATTCAAAAGATTACTTTAGATGTAAGTTTAGGTGTTTACTTTGTGCTATTTTTCATAATGGTGAGGGTGGTTAATTTAGCCATTACTTTAAGGGTTACCTTAGACTGTTTTCATACATTTGGGTTAGTTTAAGAAATTGAATAGGTATGATACCTATTATTATTGATCATGAATCCTAGTTAGAGTCTAGTGAATTGACAGTTAAATGATTCTATTTTCAAGAATTTCTTAGTTTTGTCTTTTTCTAGTGCTCCTAGTTACGATTAACATAGAGGCTCCAAAAAATCTCTAATTAGTAATAGCAAATTTTTTATGATAATTTAAAAGATTTTTTTTCTAAAACTTATCTTAAAAATTAATGTGAAGGCTTCAAAAAGGCTCAAATTAATTAGTAATAGTAAAATATCTGGTCTCTACTCACTCTATACACTTAGGACGTGTTTGGCTCCCGCCGCACATACATGTCGCCATAGCTATGGCCGCACTGTGAGTGCAGTGGTGAAAGGTCCTAAATGGCTAGAGGGGGTGAATAGCCTATAAAAAACTCTACAAGTTCACTAAAGTAAGTGGTTAGTACACTAAATGGCGTAATGCAATTTTGCTCCAGCTCTATAAGGGTTGCAAGCCACCTATCCAAACAATTCTAGTTACTATGATCATAAGGCACACAACAAGGCTAAGTTGCTACTCACTAAGAGCTCTCAAACAAGCTACACACTAAAGAGCCTCACTAGGTAAAACTAAACTAGCAAACAAGCTCTCAAGACTAGCTACACTAAAGAGCTTGCTACACAACTATTTTGCAAAAAATGTAAGAGAACGAGTAGGGTGATTATACCACTGTGTAGAGGAATAATGAACCAATCACAAGATGAATACTAATTCAATCACCGGGAGAAAGCCAATCACAAGATCACACACGATTTTTCTCCCGATGTTCACGTGCTTGCCGGCACGCTAGTCCTCATTGTGTCGACCAATACTTGGTGGTTCGGTGGCTAATAGGTATCACACACCTAGCAAACAAATGGCGTCGTAAGAACCTACCCACAAGTGAGGTAACTCAATGACACGAGCAATCCACTAGAGTTACCTTTTGGCACTCCGCCGGGGAAGGTACAAGACCCCTCACAATCACAAGGAGATGGCCACGAACAATCACCAACTAGTGCCAATGCTCCTCCGCTGCTCCAAGCCGTCTAGGTGGCGGCAACCATCAAGAGTAACAAGAAATCCGCAGCCACAACGATCCCAAAGTGCCACTAGATGCAATCACTCAAGCAAATGCACTAGGAATCACTCACAATCTCACTATGATGATGAATCAATGATGGAGATGAGTGGGAGGTGTTTTCTTAGGCTCACAAGGATGTAGTATGTCAAAGTGCCAAGAGAGTGAGCCCCAAGCCGGCCAAGGACTATTTATAGAGCCCCCTTGGCTTAGAGAGCCATTGGGCTCGCGCAGGCTGAACCGGACTCACCAACCGGACTCTAGTTAGGGTCCGGTTGCCTGGGTCCGGTCGCTCCTAGCCATCCACGAGTTCTTGCTTTGAATCTTGGCCACCGGATCTCAACGCTCATCTCCTGATCGCGTGTTTACTTAAGTTAGGACTGGACTCACCTGAGCAGCGACTAGACTCGGTGCCACTCAGGGTCTGATCGTTTCTAGTAAGCTCCCCGAGCGCAAAAACATGACTGGACTTAGTCCGGTTTTCATGACTAGACTCAGTCGCGGGTCCAGTCCTCACACGCCACACGTCGTGCGCCACCGAATCACTGACCGAACTCACCAAGAAGCGGGTCCGGTCCTCTTTCGCCACCAGGGTCTGATTGCATCTAGAGACGACCAGAGAGCACCTAGACCCCTCGGACCAGGTCTGGTTCTGCATGACCGGACTCGCCACCTGGGTCCGGTCCTCACCACGTCAGCCGCGCCACTGCTGAGCCATAACCGGACTCTCGGTCGCGGGTTTGGTTCTACCCTAGCGCCGGGTCCGGTCATCAACAGGCCTTCTCGCCCACGCCACCACTACTGACTGGACTCTGGCTCGCAGGGTCCGGTCTTAGCGCAGTCAGGGTCAGGTCCCTGAGTGACACCTCTTTTTATTTTTCTAGCTCAACAAACGCTTCACCCTTGTTTTTAAATTGCTAACCACAAAGTGTAGAACTTGTGTGCTCATGTGTTAGCATTTTTCAAAGCATTTTACAAGGATTAATTGTTAGCACACTAGGTCCCTAATGCATATGCAAGAATCATGTCACCTAGTGGCACTCAATAACTGCTTTGCCAAAGATTTCCCCTCTTTATAGTACGACTATCAATTCTAAACACACTCACACCCTCTATGGTGTCTTGAGTGCCAAAACAAAAACCTATTTGATACATTTGCCTTAATCTCCTTGGTTTTTATTTTTCTCTTTCTTCTTTTCCATGTTGGAGCACTTGATCATCTCTTTTGTGGTCATCACCTTCATCATGACCATCATTTAGCTCCACCACTTGGATTAGACTACCTTATTTAATTTACACACTTAGATCAAAGGTTAGTCCTAGGGTTTCATCAATTATCAAAAACCAAACTAGGGCTTTTAGGTGATGAATCGTCCACCACACATTTGGCAAGTTGTGGCGTAAAAAATGAATTGGAGCGGCGGCGGCTGCCAAAACTTCGGCGAGTTGCGGTGTGGGTGTTTGGCCAACGCGGCATGCCACACTTGTGGTGCGGCGAGCTATGGCGTGCTGTGGAGGCGAGCCAAACACGCCTTTATATTCTCTGATTGACAATTTCAGTGCAGGCATCTGTTTTTGTTTCCCGTCTACTTCTATTAGGGTATCACCGAGAACTTATTAAAACAACTCCCTAATTCATTTTTTACAAAAAGGAACCATAAATTCTGTATCTGAACTTTCTAAAAGATTAGCATGCATTTGGTAAACTCTCCCCTCCAATTCCCAGGTATGCGAATGCACGGTAAACTAGGATGCTGGCCAGCATTGGTGTCCGGTGGCTGCTAGCCGCCACTAGCCTACTGGGGTTCTGCGCCTAACCGGGAACATCTGCAGGCAACTAGTGGCCGAACGACATTTTTGAGGGACCTGTTTGGCACCTGGTTTTGGCCTCTTTTATAGTCACTAAATTGCCAAAAAGGGTGACTAAAAAGTGACTAAACTGATTTAGTCGTCTAGTCTCTTAAGGGTGATTAAAGGGGACTAAACCAGCTAAAAGACACCCGCTGCCCCTCATTAATGCACAGAAGGAGAGTGAGTGAGTGAGAGGGAGGACATTTTGGTCTTTACATAGTAGCTTTAATGGACTTTAGTACATTGATCCAAACAGATAGTGAGACTGAACTTTAGTCCAGGGACGTGGAACCAAACATGCCCTTAACTTTTTTTTTATTCTAATCCCTCTTACATTCACTTGTCTCACAAAGTGGCAAGTCATTTGCCACCCTCGCTACCAGTGGCGACTGGTTAAATATCCTCATGTTTGGGTTTTTTTAGCAACCAAATACTGCAAGCTATTAGGAAAAAAAGGCAAAAAAATATTTCCTTGCTTAGTTGTATAATCCTTGATCCGGCAATTGTTTGTTAAGGAGATCCTGAATCCTCTGACGTAGAGTTTAATCTAGAAAGTACTACGGTGATTGTCATATCCACTTGATATGACAATCACCGTAGTACTTTCTAGAAAAGGAGATCTTGTAGTAGTATACTGTATTCGACCTGCGATTATGATAAAGGCATCAGCAACTAGAGTACTTTCTAGAATCTTTAGTTTAGTCAGTTTCTGTAAGATGAACGTGACTAGGAAACTTATACTGTTGCAATCATCTGACATTCTCTGATTGAAACACGGTTTCCAAAAATCATATGTTACTAAGGCCCGGTTTAGATGCAAATTTTTTTGCAAAATGGGCACTGTAGCGTTTTCGTTGTTATTTGGTAAATATTGTCCAATCATGGTCTAATTAGGCTTAAAAGATTCGTCTCGTCCATTTCGTCTAAACTGTGTAATTAGTTTTATTTTTTTATCTATATTTAATGCTTCATGTATGTGTCCAAATATTCGATTTGACGGAGAATCTGAAAAAATTTGCAAAATTTTCTGTGAACTAAACATGGCCTAAACAAAACATATCTAACCAAATACTATGTGGTAGTGTAGATTTATAAGCTGTGTACGGAAAGTGACGTCAAGTATACTAGTGGCAGAGACTCAAAAGATACCTGCGGATTCTGAATACCACAACCATAAAAAACAGGATGATGTTATACTTGTCCCCTTCCATGATACAGGACTGTTTAGTAATTTCCCAAACAGCCCATGATACATTCTGCACCCTTTATTAAACCTCTAGCTACAACATCTTACTCCATCTTGTCTAGTTGGACAGAAGTTCTCTTTCTTGGCTGACTCCAACTACTACACCGCAACTTCTTGTGCCCTTGTTCCAACCATCACAACTGAGCATGGCTAGGAAGTGCTCCAGTTGTGGAAACAATGGCCACAACTCCAGAACTTGCAGTGGTCACAGATGCCAAGGGACCAGCATTAGCATCAGCAGCTCCAGTACTAGCTGTGGTAGCTTGAGGCTGTTTGGGGTGCAGGTGCAGGTAGGCTCCTCTCCTCTCAAGAAGTGCCTCAGCATGGAGTGCCTGTCACCAATTGCCTACTATGGAGCTGCTGGTGCTTCGTCAAGCTTGTCGCCTTCCATGTCATCGTCTTCGTCTTCGCTTGCCTCAATAGAGGAGAGCTCCCAGAGGATCACTGGAGGGTACATGTCGGATGGGCTCGTGGTCAGGGTTCAGGACCGGAAGAAAGGTGAGATTGTGAACAAAACTAATGTGCTTACTTCAGTTAATTTGTTATTTTCTAGTCCTGTTTCAGAGTTTCTTTATCTCTGCAGTTCGATTGAATTTATTTTGATCGTGAATTTTGTCCGGAAGCTGTGAACTTCAGTTACTTGTCATAGTTTCTTGCAAGGATTGATTGATAAGTCTATGTTTGGGACTGTATGTTGATCCTGAATGTTTCAGGACGTCCTTATTCTTTTGTAACTCCTGAACAATCATAACAAGTGTCTCAGGGGTTCCATGGACCGAAGATGAGCACCGGATGTTCCTTGCCGGCCTAGACAAGCTCGGCAAGGGCGACTGGCGAGGCATTTCCCGACACTTTGTCACGACACGGACACCGACACAGGTGGCCAGCCATGCCCAGAAGTACTTCCTGAGGCAGAACAGCCTCACACAGAAGAAGAGGAGGTCCAGCCTCTTTGATGCGGTAACTGATCTGAATTCTCCCATCAGTTGGCCTTTAGTTCCTTGGCAGTGTACCATGTAATTTTACCTGTTATCTACACACTCTGCAGGTTGAAGGTGCCAACAAGGCAGCAATCAGCAGGACATCATCAGTATCCGAGCTGCAATTCCCCAGCCTGTCGCCGGTGGCCGCCGACGCAAGGACGACGAAGGGAGCTGTGCTGCTGCCTCCATGCCTGAACCTGATGATGAGCAGTGCATCACAATGTGCTGGTAGTGGTAGTAGTGATGCATCACAGTCACAGAACCCATCTTCCCTTTACCTGATGGCAAAGTCTCAGGCGCAACTCCAGATGCCTGATCTGGAGCTGAAGATGTCGACATCCCGGTTATCCGAACAGCCTGGTGCCTCCCGGGGAACGCCTGTTTTCGGAACTATCAGAGTTATCTGATCTTCTTCTATCATTGGTTCTCATCAAAAAGAGGGATGGGAATCAGAAACTGGCGTCTAGGAGAATAAGGCAACAGAAGCAGCAAGAAGCTATACTGTAATTTCCTAGCTTGATCAACCACGCCGTCTGGGAAAAAAAACAAAGCAAAGAGGAGCAATAAACTATGTACCTTATTATCATATTTCTGTTATCACCTTAGCTTTATGTTGACACAAAGGCATGGCAAAGTAGTTGCCCGTCATATTTCAGAGCGTGGAAAAGGTACAACAACAACAACAATATAGCCTTTTATCCCAAGCAAGTTGGGGTAGGCTAGAGATGAAACCCAAAAGAGCGTGGAAAAGGTAAAAGATAATATTCAGTTTGCACTTGCAGTGATCACTGACAAGGACAGGCAGAATGACCTCCACTGCACAAAAACATGATCATGTCACCCTGTGTAGAATACCTTAGCCCTGCATGCATGCATGAAGCCAATTTGTGAGCAATCAAAATTAGTTCTACATGTTCTTGTGACTGTTACCAGTTCTGTACTGACATATAAAGATCGATCAATCATTGTTCTCCTTGGTTTGTCATCTCTCCCTGATAAAGACTGATCACTAGCTATACACATGGTACACCTAAGGACCTACCGGGCTGCAGAGGTCAGGAGATGTAACAGTGGTGTTGTTTGATGAATCATCAGGCCTGTCGTTTTCAGCGAGATAGGATGAGATTTGGGTGAAACATCTGAAAGTTCCACTTCAAGTATGAATTAACACGTGGCAGTAGCGGATTACTTGCGTAATGAAGCAAGGAAACATTTTCATCGTTGGCTTGATTGATGCGATGTAAGTGGGGACATATTCCTCCTCATTTGCCCAGACCATGATCAGGCCCCTGACCTAATAAAGCAGGTTTGACACTAAACAATGGCGACATCATGAGGATACGTACGAAAAGCAAGCATCAAGCAGAGGATTAGGATAGAAGCATTGTATAATATATAGTCTGTAAAGCAGATGTAGAATATGAAAAAGGAAGAATTAGGACTGGTTAGTAGATTTCACATTTAGTTTGTGCAACCTCACGTTCAGATGATTTTAGATGCATACAAAACGTTTACATAAAATCGACATTCAATCGACCCTAATACAAGCTATGGGTACAAGTCCACAGAGACTAAATCAAACAAAAGACGTCAACTAGACGTTGCAGTAAAATTTGGTGAAGATCCCATCCACATGCTAAAACGTAGTCCTTTCTAACATCCGAGTCCTTGATAGGATCGTAGTCAGGCATACCTTCGCACCACTAGAATGTGCAGGCCATGGTCAACATCAATAATGTAATATCCTTGAATTTTATAAAATTATTATGTTGACTAGACGGACCAATGGAAGAATAATTTGAATTTTCGAACCATCATCCGTATATACGATCAGCGTCCGTGGTTGTGTGAAGCTCGTCGAGACAATTTCATTTGATTAATAATACTCCCCATTCGGTAATGCTGAGGGGCGGGCGTCCGTCCGATCAGACGCCACCTTCCTGGGCCTGCACGGCCCACCAAGCTAAGCATGCCTCCTTCTCCTTACGTCTCCCACATCTCTCTCTAAAATATCTACCCACTTCCTCACCCATTGCACGCTACATGGCGTCGTGCGTTCGTCCATCTGCTCCCCTCCGCATTTGCCGCCACAGCCATCTCCCCTCATGCGCCCACCCTGTTTTGTTTGCTTCTCGTGCCCACCCGCGCCTCTCGCTCTGTGCACCCGTAGTCCCACCCGCGTCGTCGGGCACGCCGCCCGCCTCTATCGGTGCTCGTGGTGCTGTCGCGCGTCTCAGGTCGGTCCCCGGTCGAGCCAAGGGCACCCATAAGCGTAGCCTGTGCTGGTGGTGCTCGCGCACCGAGGCAAGATCAACTAGCACCGACCTCCCCTCCCATATGTTGCAAATGTATGTTTCAGAGGTATGTTGCAGGTGTTTTGTATGGATGTTGCAAAAGTAGATCGGGATGTTGCGTAATGTTGCAAGTGTTTTAGAGGCTTGTTGCAAGTGTTTCAGAGACATGTTGCAAGCGTATGTTCAAAATATTTCATCTGTTTTAGAGTTATGTTGCAAGCATTTTTTATCGAATGTTGCACATTTTTCACACCTATGTTGCAAGAATATGTTCGAAAGGTTGTAGGTGTTTCAGTCTTATATTGGAATAAGTGTTTTCATGTTGCAATTTGCAAGTGTGTTTATCTAGATGTTGCATACTTCACACATGTTGCTATTGTATGTTCTAAATGTTTCATCTGCTTCAATCGTATGTTGCATCTAAGTGTTTCATGTTTCAAAGATAGAGAGTCTTGGGGGGTAGGGCTTAGGCGCCGGGGGATGGGGGATAGGGCGTGGCAAGCCATGGGCCGACGGTCGGGGCACGCAATGCACCTAGGATCCTACGAACGGGGCGTGCTTGTCCTCATGCTGGCTCTCGGGTCTCGCCCACCCAGAGATAGAGGAGGTGAGGGGGAAGGATCGGCGGGTGTGGCATTTCCCGCAGGCACGCAGGCATCTGGACTCTTGGTCGTGGAGAGAGAGGAGGGGGCTAGGGGAAGGAGCGATAGGCATGGCCTTTTGGCAAGCACGCGTGATGAAGGTGGCATGGGCATCTAGACACACGCTTTTGTTCAGACATCCGAACGCTAGAATCTCCCTTCCCCATTCAGTCATGCAACAATTAAGACGTCCAGAATGGATGGACGCTTCACTCCGCTTGCTCCCATACCCAGTCCCTCGCTTCTGTAACACCCCTAGTGTTAGTTAGCCTCATAATGCATTCAAAATGCATGATCATGGCATCCTAGTCTCTTATCATGAGCATAGCATCATGTTTGATTAGTAAAAGTTTTGAAACATTCATTTGCAACATTTAAAACAATTGCAACATTTGTGGTTTTCTATGTGTTTCCTTTATGTGTTGCTAGGGTTTTTGGTGTAGATAACACTTGTGATGCTCTAACATGATCTCTATTAGCTTAACTATGCTTAGGACACCTAATGGAGCACTGTTCATGTTGACCAAAATGACTAATTTGCCCTCTAGGGGAGGTTTGACTTTGAGGTGACCTCTAGAGTGCCCTAGTTTGACTAATTAAAAAGTCCAACCTAGAGACCTTGCATGGAGGTGCACCCTTTACCAAAGTTGTACCCAATTTATCAAGGAACAAAAGTCTCAATATGACCATCTCATGAAAATGCCTAGAACCTGCTCAAACAGGGCCCACAAGTCAGTAAGTGGACTGCCCAACACTTAGCAATTTTTTTCTAAGTCAGGGTGCATTTCAGTTTCAAGGTACACCACTTTAGGGCTCTATAGTTTCAAATCTAAGCCGCACTAGTCCAAGCTCCAATTGACAATTTTGTTATCCTCACATAGATCTACAAATTTGCTGTTAACACCTAGCGCTAACTCGGCTCGGTTAGGAAGTTGTTGTCAACTCAAATCTCGCTGTCAGGCGTGATCTCGAACTGAACTTCGTTTCAGTGTTTCTAAAGTTTAGAAACTTGAACTTGGTCGTGGCCGACCGAGGGCAGGAATTCGATGTCGTGTGGCCAACACGCATCGATGCCACACCGTGCTCGCGCTCGTGAAGGCACCACACACCCGCAGTCACCCTCGCTCGCCCGCTCACTCTTTCCTCTCGCTTGCCTCGCTCCACATGGCTCCACCGCATCGGCATTGCCGCCGAGCACTGCACCGCCCGTAGCGCCTCCATTCCTCCACCGCAACCTAATCGAACTCGGACAAAAGAACCGCCGTGAGCTGCTCTACATCCTGCTCTAACTTGCACCCACAACCGAGCCTCAGGTGAGCCTAGAAAATCCGATCTTCCCTCATCGCCGCGCTCGGAGGGCCGCCGCGTTTCAACCTCGCCATGGCCGGAACGATGTCGAGCTCCACCACGGGCGCTCTTGCTCGTTCACGTTTGCTTGTGTGTTGTAGAAGATGTAGAGCTTGCCGGTTTAGACGCTACCGTCGGGTCCGTGGGGACGAGCCGCCGCACTGGGCGCGCTGTAACATCCTAAAATTTGCTTCTTTGAAAATAGAGCTAAAATGAGTTAATTTTGAATTTTTGTGCTCATGAAAATATAGAGAAATAATATTTTTCACTAAATTAAAATTTATTATAAGGTTTAGCAACTTGTTGATGCATTCATGCTGATGTATTTGTGTTTTTTTATTGCTTGGTTTTGACCAAAGATCAAAATAAATTCAAGTTGTTCTTTCAAAATGCGTTTAGGTCGATTTTCCTTTCCCGATATACATATATTATTTTTTTATAATCAAATTCCTTATTTCTCATCCGTCAATCAACCTATACAAACTTCTCGGGAATTTTTCTGACTTTTTCTATAGCTTATTTCCACTTGTCTGTGAGCATAATCTAATTTTTCGATGCTCCAAATTATCTTATCATGAGCTCCAAATACTTTATTTGGGTTCCTCATGTTCCATAATGTCTCTGGGAATTTTTTCCGAATTTTCGGAGCTTTCGGAGTATTTTTTGCGGCTTAAATAATAATTCTGGACTTTTCTGGAATTATTTTATCCATGAAAATAATTAATTCCGAAAATAATAAATCTCTCATTTTCCCCGACGCTCAAAGCTCATGTGCAATAATCTTAATAAATCTCAAAGGTTCATATATTTATTTACTAATGGGCTTAAATGATTACTTAGGCCTATTAGCGGAGGTGGATGGTGCAACGTCAATTAGCACCATATCGCTAATTGACATGGAGGTAGAGAGTTTTCCTCCCTATATATACGTACCTACCCCTTGGGCAAATCTATCGGTAGTTGTATCTTTTCAACCGTAGTTTGGGAAATCACTCGTGTAGTAAATTATATTTTTCTCCTCTTTCTCTTGCCGTCACCGTCGCCGCCGCGCTGCCTAGCCCGACCATACTCTCCTCGGCAACAAGTAAGTCCGCCGCCATTGCTATATTCTTGGAGAATAAACCCGCAATTCAAAATATGTTTACAGATTTTGTTTTCTTCATTTAAAAGCGTATTTTGTTTCGGTTAAGAATAAATTACGTTTTTAACTATTTACAGAATTGCCATTAATTTTGTTTTAGCCATAACTTCTCTGTTTTAACTCCGATTTGATCCGTTCAACTTGCGTTAGGTTCGTAATTTCATAATCTACATGTTAATACTACTGTTAAGTAGGTTTTCAACTTTTAAAATTTGTGATTAGATTTAATCTATTATTTTAATAGAGGAAATCTTGTTTATTTCATATCTTCTACGTTTCAACTCCGTTTTGAGCCATTCAAGTTGCGTTAGATTCATAGCAACGAGATCTACGCATTTGTAACAGTGTTTATCATGTCACTAATATTGGAATTTCATAGTTTGAATCATATCTTAAATAACAATTATGCAACTGGGTTTTGTAAATAAAATATGATTTGTTTTACTTTAGTTTTATAATTCAAATCTAAATTTGACTTAAATTATAATCTCTATAAAATATTTTATATATGTTTTTATACCATTAAGATACATGAAGCTAATAGTTTTATGGGTAAATCTATCGGTAGTTGTATCTTTTCAACCGTAGCTCCGATTAGCGTGCTTTTCGCGACTTTATGTTCGTAGCTATGCGTAGAATCGTGTTTCAAACTTTTTTACTTATTTTTGTATGATTGGTGTACTATTCTAATATAGATCTATTGTTTGCGTCGTGTATGATTATATGGATGCTTGTGTGGTGCTATATGGTTCAGTCAATCGGTGAGGTTTACGTGGTGATTAAGAAGCTATTCTCTGAAGACTAGAAGCCGAGAATTGGACGCAGAAGATTAGAAGTTGGATACTAAAGGCTTTCGAGCGTATTGCTTTGGGAGAAAAGCAAGTTAAGGCAAGTATAGCATGAGCTTATTCTTGTTTTCTATTCACCTTTAATATACTTAATTCATGTGCATATGTCTACCTTGTTACCACTAAGGATATCCTAGCTTTTGTATCTTGTACCTTGACACCGTGGGACATTGCATTGGGTAGTATTTATGCTAGTGCTCAAGATAAATAATCATGATCTGTAACTTGACTAATGGTATATGCAATAAACATTTAAAAGATGTTTTAAAGCAACATGGCTCAAAGAGGGCTAGAGCATATTGGGTTATTTTTATGGTGCTCTAGTTTCTCTCCTTAAGGACTTATCTGTAAGCGAATATCCGAGACTTACAGTACAACTATGAGGGTTATAATGGCTCTGTCTTTAGTCAAGTATGAGGACCTTTTCTAGCTTGTTAGTGGTATTCCTTTTTGGCGTAAGAATGGCTTGACAAATCGGATATAGTGCAGCCTCTGTCCTCATGTGTATAGGCTGCGTGTTATTGTGCCATTTGGAAGGGAGGCTCTACATCTGTTTGCCGAGTGAAATCTAATAGCCCTAACTTGTTAGACAAACCTTTGAAAGACTTCATAGTGAACCCTGCCGACCTTCCTTGGAAGTGGGTCAAGAGATTAGCTACCTCGGGCAAAAGAGTAAATCATGACTCACAGTGAAAGTGTACAACCTCTGCAGAGTGTAAAACTGGTATATCAGCCGTGCTCATGGTCACGAGTGGCCTTGGACCCTTACAGAATAAATGAACACTGATGATAATGTTAATACTGATGATGTTGATGCTCACTAATGATTATTGTTTCTTGCTATACATTATTCTCGTTTACATGATCATGAGGTTATTTAGGCTTATGGTAAACTTGTTGCTATTCAATTGCTAAAAGATGACTCACTAAAAGCTAATCGCAGTAAACCAGTGTCGACTTTTGAGCCTCATGAACCCTATGTTATATTTGTTGAGTTCGACATGGACTCACTCTTGCTATTTCCCACATCTCAGGAAGGGTACCAGACTGCTAGATTCTAGAATTGTTAGGCTTGTGATCAACCAGTCAGTTTGATCCTAGAGTGAAGGTTACACCCGGTATTCAGAGTTGTCTTGCTGCTATGTTATTCTCTAAGGTTATATCTTAAACTATTGCATTATGTTTATTAAGCATTTATCTCTTGATATTACACTTATCTGCGGCTATATGTGAGATTTGACTTCTTTATTTCACATATAGTGTATGTCTGGTTTTGTCCTTAAAACCGGGTGTGACAGAGTGATATCAGAGCAATGCTGACTGTAGGACGCAAGCCTAGTGAGAAATTGGTCGTCTTAAGGTTTTGAACTTGCTATAAAATCCTTGTTCTATAATCCTTGACATTTTTTCTCTACTATATATCTATCCTTGATATTTGTCTCCTCCTTGATGCTTGTTTTAAGCCTTTGCTCTTATCTATACTTATTGCCTTGATATGCTTTTAGAATCTTCTCTTACCACCTTCTTGCGTCATCAGAAGAGGAGATTTAGGATCCTTTGCCCTTAATATAAAGAGGATGGTAGTATCGCAAGTTGAGTCAATGTTTGCTTTGTGCACCTATAATGCTTTGTTGAATGTCATTGTGCATGTGCTTGTTTTGGATCTTTGTATGATTGCAATGATCTTGTGGAGTTTGTCCATAATTTCATTTAGTCTAGGTTTATAAGGTATAAGGATCAATGCAATATATAGTTGGGTTGGCTTACCTAGTTCTCTCGATTCTACCTTTTCTAGAGCAGTCTGTCTTTTCTTCAGTGCTCAGAAATATTTGCTTAGAAAAAGTTTGTGAAATTTTATAGAAATAACCAGACTTCAACATCTTCCCAATGCCTCTGGAATCACCTTCATAGCTTTTATGGTTTGCAAGATACGCAAATCACAAGGTGATGCATCTGCACAGTGTGAAGCCTCAAACAATTTCTGTTGTGCACTGTTTATGACCAAGATAACCGCAGAATCTGGAAAAGCATTCTATATGAAAGTTGTAGAGGAGTTGATAAGCTTTCAAACGGTATAATATACAACTTCATTGGATTTACAGAATAAGAGTTATAGCTGTTTTACTGCACTGCTGATTTTCTGCTCGCGATAAATTTCAGATTTCTTGTTCTTACCCATACACAAGAGTATCATTGGGATGATAGAATGCCTTGAAGCTAGTTAGCTCATCTAGTATGAGGTGAAGATACCCTTTTGGTGTCCCTTAGTTTAATTTTCCTAAGGAGGGTAGCCAAAATAAAGAAGGTTTAGTGTGTTTTAGTGCCTCACTTGGAAGTATTGGTTAATCCCCATGATTGAGATGTCACTCTCAAACACAAGTGTCCTCTGCTCGAGGTTGATAATTTGGATCATCTATGGAGAGCTTGGGTAATTATTAGGATTGGTCTTCACTTTGAGATGTTGGGAGTTCAACCTTCAACATACCTAAGGTAAAATGGCATGGATAACGTAGAAAGGCGATGCTAGAAATCTATAGTTGGTTCTATAGAGACTTAGGAAACTGCATTGCTACACCAAGCATGGCTAGTAGAGGAAACTTTTGGTTTGGATAGATTGTCTTAACGGTGGAATTACGGAGAAGAACACAAGAATTGATGCGTTGAGTTAGAACCCCCAAGGATGCATGTGTGACTTAGAGTTACTTTGGGATAGTGTGGGTTTATTAGAGGCTCATTGGAGGTATTACAATGATGGGCAAACGTCTTGTCAAGGATTGGATGTGCTCTATGCAAGAAAAGAGGTAGCTTATGCATTAAGTCAACTAAGTGAGTTGGACCACCTGACACATGATATGGAGATATCCATTGTGGAACATGATATGCTCTCTTCTTGGACATAAGAGAGATATCTACATGGAATATTAGAGTCTAGAAGGCATTTACACTAAGTTGGGATTGAGTTAGTGACATTATCATTAGATTTGAGTTGATTAAGACATGGAAGGTGCTATTATTTGGATAAGCAAAGTAAGAGTCATTGTCGATGCCCTTAGCAAGGGAGAGTTATGCTAAGAAGATTTGGACAACACCAGGGACTAAGCATTGTTCTTAAGTATTTAACCACTTAACCTAGACATGAATGGACATATGTTTTCAAGACTGATGATAGAACTTACTTTGGGCAAAGAAAGTAAGGAGGCTTCATTGAAAGATGATTGTACGAAGTAGGAGGTTGGATAGTATGGGTTAGAAAGGGATATAGTCGAACATGATGCAAGTTATTGCGTTGCAGTTTGGATCTGTGGGGACAAGAGTTTGTTATATAAGTGATTGCAAGATGGTTCGTGTGAGAAGTGTGAAGAGTGTTGATGTGAAGAGTAAGCTAGCACCCTACCACTATGGTTTATCAAAGGTACTAACAAGGAAAACAAGGAGTGACCTAATAGTTGGAAGTTACCCAAGAATTGGTTTGGAGTTATCTCAAGGCCGGTTGGAATACCTATCAAATCTTAGGAATAGTGAGCCAATTACTCGAAGTAAGATTATCAAAGTATGTAGACACAATAGAGTGATGCTAAGAGGATGAGGCTACTCGATCAAGTGAAGAAGATCTATAGTCAGAGTTTCCATATATGTTGAATCACTATCTTTCAAATCTTGGGACGAGATTCACCTTAAGGGGGTAGAATTGTAACACCCTAAAATTTGCTTCTTTGAAAATAGAGCTAAAATGAGTTAATTTTGAATTTTTGTGCTCATGAAAATATAGGAAAATAATATTTTTTACTAAATTGAAATTTATTATAAGGTTTAGCAACTTGTTGATGCATTTATGCTGATGCATTTGTGTTTTTGTATTGCTTGGTTTTGACCAAAGATCAAAATAAATTCAAGTTGTTCTTTCAAAATGCGTTTAGGTCAATTTTCCTTTCCCGATATACATATATCATTTTTCTATAATCAAATTCCTTGTTTCTCATCCGTCAATCAACATCTACAAATTTCTCGGAAATTTTTCTGACTTTTTCTGTAGCTTGTTTCCACTTGTCTGTGAGCATAATCTAATTTTTAGATTCTCCAAATTATCTTATCATGAGCTCCAAATATTTTATTTGGGTTCCTCATGTTCCATAATGTCTTTGGGAATTTTTTCCGAATTTTTAGAGCTTTCGGAGTATTTTTCGCGGCTTAAATAATAATTCTGAACTTTTCTGGAATTATTTTATCCATGAAAATAATTAATTCCGAAAATAATAAATCTCTCATTTTCCCCAACGCTCAAAGCCCATGTGCAATAATCTTAATAAATCTCAAAGGCCCATACATTTATTTACTAATGGGCTTAAATGATTACTGAGGCCTATTAGCTGAGGTGGATGGTGCAACGTCAATTAGCACCATATCACTAATTGACATGGAGGTAGAGAGTTTTCCTCCCTATATATACGTACCTACCACTTAGGCAAAGCACACCAAAACTACCGTAGAGGAGCCCCTAGTTTGGGAAATCTCTCGTGTAGTAAATTATATTTTTCTCCTCTTTCTCTCACCGTCGCCGACGCCGTCGCCGCCGCCGTCACCGCCGCGCTGCCTAGCCCGGCCATACTCTCCTCGGCAACAAGTAAGTCCGCCGCCATCCCTATATTCTTAGAGAATAAACCCGTAGTTCAAAATATGTTTACAGATTTTGTTTTATTCATTTGAAAGCGTATTTTGTTTCGGTTAAGAATAAATTACGTTTTCAACTATTTACAGAATTGCCACTGATTTTGTTTTAGCCATAACTTCTCCGTTTTAACTCTGATTTAATCCGTTCAACTTGCGTTAGGTTCATAATTTCATAATGTACATGTTAATACTACTGTTAAGTAGGTTTTTAACTTTTAAAATTCGTGATTAGATTTAATCTATTATTTTAATAGAGGAAATCTTGATAATTTCATATCTTCTACGTTTCAACTCCGTTTTGAGCCATTCAAGTTGTGTTAGATTCATAGCAACGAGATCTACGCATTTGTAACAGTGTTTATCATGTCACTAATATTGGAATTTCATGGTTTGAATCATATCTTAAATAACAATTATGCAACTAGGTTTTGTAAATAAAATATGATTTGTTTTACTTTAGTTTTATAATTCGAATCTAAATTTGACTTAAATTATAATCTCTATAAAATATCTTATATATGTTTTTATACCATTAAGATACATGAAGCTAATAGTTTTATGGGTAAATCTATCGGTTGTTGTATCTTTTCAACCGTAGCTCCGATTAGCGTGCTTTTTTCGCGACTTTGTGTTCGTAGCGATGCGTAGAATCGTGTTTCAAACTCTTTTACTTATTTTTGTATGATTGGTGTACTATTCTAATATAGATCTATTGTTTGCGTCGTGTATGATTATATGGATGCTTGTGTGGTGCTATATGGTTCAGTCAATCGGTGAGGTTTACGTGGTGATTAAGAAGCTATTCTCTGAAGACTAGAAGCCGAGAATTGGACGCAGAAGATTAGAAGTTGGATACTAAAGGCTTTCGAGCGTATTGCTTTGGGGGAAAAGCAAGTTAAGGCAAGTATAGCATGAGATTATCCTTGTTTCCTATTCACCTTTAATATACTTAATTCATGTGCATGTGTCTACCTTGTTACCACTAAGGATATCCTAGCTTTTGTATCTTATACCTTGACACCGTGAGACATTGCATTGGGTAGTATTTATGCTAGTGCTCAAGATAAATAACCATGATCTGTAACTTGACTAATGGTATATGCAATAAACATTTAAAAGATGTTTTAAAGCAACATGGCTCAAAGAGGGCTAGAGCATATTGGGTTATTTTTATGGTGCTCTAGTTTCTCTCCTTAAGGACTTATCTGTAAGCGAACATCCGAGACTTACAGTACAACTATGAGGTCTATAATGGCTCTAGCTTTAGTCAAGTATGAGGGCCTTTTCTAGCTTGTTAGTAGTATTCCTTTTTGGCATAAGAACGGCTTGACGAATCGAATATAGTGCAGCCTCTGTCCTCATATGTATAGGTTGCGTGTTATTGTGCCATTTGGAAGGAAGGCTCTACATCTGTTTGCCGAGTGAAATCTAATGGTCCTAACTTGTTAGACGAACCTTTAAAAGACTTCATAGTGAACCCTGTCGACCTTCCTTGGAAGTGGGTCAAGAGATTAGCTACGTCGGGCAAAAGGGTAAATCATAACTTACAGTGAAAGTGTACAACCTCTGTAGAGTGTAAAACTGGTATATCAGCCGTGCTCATGGTCACGAGTGGCCTTGGACCCTTACAGAATAAATAATGAACACTGATGATAATATTAATACTGATGATGTTGATGCTCACTAATGATTATTGTTTCTTGCTATACATTATTCTCGTTTACATGATCATGAGGTTATTTGGGCTTATGGTAAACTTGTTGCTATTCAATTGCTAAAAGATGACTCACTAAAAGCTAATCGCAGTAAACCAGTGTTGACTTTTGAGCCTCATGAACCCTATGTTATATTTGCTGAGTTCGACATGGACTCACTCTTGCTATTTCCCACATCTCAGGAAGGGTACCAGACTGCTAGATTCTAGAATTGTTAGGCTTGTGATCAACCAGTCAATTTGATCCTAGAGTGAAGGTTACACCCGGTGTTCGGAGTTGTCTTGCCGCTATGTTATTCTCTAAGGTTATATATTAAACTATTGCATTATGTTTATTAAGCATTTATCTCTTGATATTAGACTTATTTGCGGCTATATGTGAGATTTGACATCTTTATTTCACATATAGTGTATGTCTGGTTTTGTGCTTAAAACCGGGTGTGACACGCGCCTGCCATGGCCGCACTGAGCTCAAGCTCGATTTTGCTCTGCGCGTTTGCTTGTTATTTGATTGGCTTCGTGTTCCATGCGCCTCGGGTGTGCATCTAGTTGACCGCATGACCTTGTTGATCGATTTCGTCTCGTTAGCGTGCAACGCCTTAGCCTCGACGGAGCTTCCATGGCCGCCGCGAGGGTGCACTTGTGGCCATGGCAGGGTGGTCGTTCTCAGGCCTTGATGTCGGGCTTGTTAGCTTTGTCTCGCGAAGTAGAGTTTGTAGGTGCCTTTAGATCACCGTACGATGGTCGGTTTCGCCGTCGTCGTCGAGCGCCGTCGCCGCCATCCGCCCTCGTCGGCGTCGAGCACGCGTCGCTGCAGTAGAGTTGGGGAAAGAGGTAGGCGGGGGTGCAGGGTGACGGGAGGAACGCGACGGTATGGTTGGTTTGGCCGGAGAGGTCGCCGGCGGCGAGCCAGACCTCGCCGGAGTTCCTCCCCTGCCGTCGCTGTGGATGTCGGGCGGGGCCTACGTGTCAGTGCGTGGGGGGGGGGGGTCTCCCCCTGGCTCGTTGTTGTTGGGCCATCGTGGGCCGAGTTGGCCTACTAGGCCGGCCCGAGCTGGAGATTGGATTTAGGTTTGTTTTATTTTAGTTTTATTCTTTTCTGAAATGCCTTATATGTTGCTAATGTTTGGAAATTCATAGAAAATAGTAGAAAAAACATAAAAAGGAAAACGAGGACTTTTGGAATCCTCATGATGTGTACTATGCTATAGTGAAATATAAATGTGGCATGTTAATTTATGTTTTCTGAAGTTGGTAATTATTTTTGTTAAGTACTTTATTTAATTAGGTGATTTAGATAATTTTGTAGCTCTCTGTGTACTAATCCATTGGCCATGAAATTTTTGTGAGATGCTAAGCTTGCTTTGATGTTACTCCAGTTAAATTTTCATGAATTTTGGGGATCACATGCTTCATTTATAAATTCCCTTTTTATATATGCTTTATATTGCTTATACTTTTGTTTATTATGATATCTCCAGTTATACTTGTCAAATTGAGGTGAAATTTTTATGGTAGCCTCCTCGTACCATTTATGTGCCTCTGTAATTTTATTAGAATTTTCTGCGAACCTTTTATATTTATTGCCATTTATGCCTAAGCAATTAAATAAATGGAAAATGTCAATTAAATAAATATTTATGCAAGTAGCATGATATGATCTGGTGTTACTTTAACATGCTCTAGCTGTTAGTAAAGTTGGTTTGTTCTAATTGTGCTTGCGCATCATCATTAATTATATAATTTAGAGAATCTGCCATTCTAGATAGATTTGCTAGTTAAGAGAATTAACCTATGATAATGATGTTTTCATGCTTGGTGAACTATAACAAAGTTGTTAAGAACTTTATGAATTAGTTGCTGGTAAAATTTTGTGACATTTAGACTCATGGTTTAGAAATGGCAGCTGTTCAAAGTTCGAGTCAGAATTGTTTTGCTCTTTGTCCTTTTAGAACAGTTTCTGTGTATGTGCTATTTCGACCTGGTAAATGATAAAATCATGCTTAGATGTTTATAAATGAATTATGGACAATTTCCTAAGCTTGAAGTGATTTGAATAGAGCACCTTGTAGCTTGACTTTTATTGCTTAGATTGTTGCATTATTCATCACATTCCTCCTGCATACATGCTCTTAAGCTCATCATTTCACATCAGTGCATACATGAGATTCATTGGATGCATATACATGCAATAGGTGTGCCGAGAATTGTGTTACAAGCAAAGTCCCACTGGACGTGGAACCTAAAGTTGAAGTCCGTTCGGGAGTCGGAGGTCTAGTCCGACGAAGTCGGAAAAGATGTGGAAACCGTTCTTGAAGCCGACCCTTGATCTATCTTCTTTCGGTTAAGGTAAGCCCCAGAGCATTATAAGGCTCCTACTTTCAAAGCAATTATCTATATATACATGTTATATGTATTGTTGCATTACGTGATAGGAGTTGGTTGGAAACCCTTACTGCATTGGTAACACTCCTTGTCCAGCAATTCAAACCTTGAATCCTATGTAGACAGGATCGTATCTATGCTTAGCCCTGCTAAATTAGACCGGTAGAAGTCGGGTGATTTCCGGTCACATGTGAGATATAGGGCTTTGTCAGGTCACGGTTGGCTATATTTGCTATCGTGGAAGTGAACCATGTGTTAATAAAATGAAATGAGACCGGGCGGGATGACGATAGTGAAGCAGCAAGGCATGGAGGTCTTGGGTGTGGATCTATCCCCGTCTGTGTCAATTAAGGACCGAGACCTAGAGCCTTCTATGTCATTTTGAACGCATGCCTGACATTTAGTTGGCCGGCCTGAGGTTGCCGACCGCGAAGCCTAGTAGCTCAACTCAGGCTGCGAAGTCGAAAAGTGAAAGTCGCCTCGGAAGAGAGCTAGAGGGTCCAAGGGCAGGTGAGTTAAAAGTCCTAAGCATCCTGGCCACTGGTATCCCCGAGAATGCGGCGCTGTTTGGGCCCACCCTAAGTTGTACCAAAGGTTATCTACGGCTGCCTTTAGCGGGGTTTGTCGGGTGAGTGTCAGGAATACCCCCCTCAGCTGAGTTGGAATCGATTCGAGTCGCCGTCTCTCCCAGATAGTGAGAAACTTGACTGGTTATCTCCAGCATAGATACACTAATTATTAATGATGGTTTGGAATTGATGATAATGATGATGATGACCTTATTATACCTGCTATGGTTAATATTGGTTACTTCTAATAAAGTGATTGCTCTAGTACATGTGCTAATCTAGATGACATGTTAATGATTATTAACTTGATGCTTAAGCATTAATGATTACTTATCTGTAATAAGCTTTTATGCAAATGAGTCAAGCTAGCCCACTTTTATAAAGCCTTGCATACTCCTTGGTGTCACCTTTGTTTCTGGTTTTTGTCGGGTAAGTCTAGCTTAGTACCTTCTCATACTCAGGGTTTATTCCCACCTGTTGCAGGTAGCAGATTCGTACTTGTTGCTGCAAGTATTGTCTTCGCCATGTGGGCGTGAAGACTAGACCATATGGGCATGGTCTCTATAGTATCTCTTCTGGTATGCTTTTGCAGGATGTGACTATGTACTGGCAGTATTTGACTTCAAATGGTTTCAGAAATTATGTTGCTTCTACTAATCTTTACTTTGGTTTTTGTAATAAATTATTCATACTCCGATGTATGAGAGCTACTTACAAACTGTTGTAATAAGTGTTGTGTTATGTTGAATCACTACGATCTTGGTTGCTCTCGGTTTGGTTTGAAATCCCTCATGATTTCATGGACTACTGGAGTTATATGGGCTCAAGTTTGAGAATTTGATCGTTTTGGCGATTGTTTTTAGACTTGTGCTCCTATAATTTGGATGGTTCCATTACAGCTTCCTCCTCCCTTCCATGCTCGAGCCTCGCACCTACCCTGACGCACAACCATTGCTGCCTCCATGGCCAGTGGCGGCACACTCCTCCACCCTGACGTCCTGCCCCCCCACCCTAGCAGACTCTACCCCCACCCCGGCGGTCTCTCCCACCGGGAGTGCCCAACACCTACGGACCTGGTGGCCCAGTTCCCCACTCTGGTGAGATTCATGGAGGTGGTGCGACGGTGTTGCAAGGGAGTGGGCGGCTCTGCCCCACCCCGGCATGACGCCCTCCCGACCCGCGGCGCTGGTTTCTAAGCTACCCCCACCTCGACGGCCGGAATCGATCGGCTAGCGTTCCCCTCCCTTGTGTTGCATATGTATGGTTCAAGTGTTTCAGGCATTTCAGATTTATGTTGCATTTGTTTCATATGGATGTTACAAAAGTAATCGAGGGATGTTGCACATGTTACATATGTTGCAAGTGTTTCAGAGGCATGTTGCAAGCGTATGTTTTGAGTGTTTCAGATGTTTTAGAGGTATGTTTCATCTGTATTCTCCGGATGCATGTTGCAAGTGTGTTTATCTGGATGTTGCATATGTTTTACACATACATTGCATGTGTTTTGGATGTTTGCGTATGGTTGCAATGGTTTTAAGTGTTTTTCAGGTGTTTTTCAAGTATTTCAGAAGCGTGTTTTTAAGTGTTTCAACTACCTTTAGACGTATGTTGAAACTATTGTATTTAGATGTTTCAAAAGTAGATCGAGTGTTGCATCTCTCCTCCCACCTTCTGCTGCATCGTCTCTCCCAACGCCGAGGCTAGGTCCTTCCAAATCGGAGGCGCCATGCGCCCTTCCCCTCTTGTCACTTAGGCGACATGGGCCCCTATGGAGGGTGAAACAGAGTGTAGCGCATGGACTTCCAAGAAATCTTGGCCATCAGATGTCATCTAGGTTTCCCTTACCTATTCACGTACTCCTCCATCTTACTCCTATTTAGCGCCGCCACCATTTTTTTCTCCTTCTTTTGCTCCACACTGGTCACCGAGTTTTAATCCATCGCTGCCTTGACGGATTCCTGTGCTGCTGCTACGCTGCCACTAGCTCGTCCTAGCTTCGAGGTAAGTCGTTGTTTGCTGCTTCTATTTTGTATTCCTAGCTAGTTGTTGATGTGCCTATGCCCTTGTGCTACTGCGAGAAGTTGCTAGGGAGCAGCTGACTTGGATAGGTGGGTGTTGATCCCTTGTACATTCTCGGATAAGCAAAATAGCAAGGGAGGAAATCAGGAAAAACGGAGGAAGGAAAAGAAACTAATGGTTGACTGTTGTCTTTTTAGACCAAAGGCACATTGGCCCATCTTATATTAAAAGCCAGAGATCACTGCTGTGGAAACCAGCTTACAAAGCAAGCGTATACGACAGACTCAGAACATCCAGAGTTTAAACCTCACCACCTCTCCTAGTTTACTAGTTGACTATTGTCTTGGTCCAAGGTAATAATCAATGTTTCTATATATTAGATAGGTCGATTCATTTATGGGCAATCAGATGGATTCAGGAGCTAAGTAAGGGCCTAATTGGTCCACTTCCAAAATTTGCCATGCCAATGATTTGGCAATTGTTGACGGTAGTTAACAACCATTATAAACCGTCAAAGAAACATGTATAAGGGCATAATTGTGATCACCAACAAAGGTCTAGGGGTTTAAACTAACAAATTCCATGAGTTTTGGTGAATCTGTGATTTCTACAGGGTTTATCCAGAAAACCGTCAAGGAGGACCTACATGTTGGACTTAATTGCGCTTATCCATTGCGGTAACAACTCTAGAAGATTCTAGAGGATCCTAGAAGGCAACTCCCTAAAGTAGACCTCAGGAGGCTGACATGTGGGGCTGGTCGGCCCCACCTCCAGGCCGGCTGACCCCCTGGCCCCACATGTCAGTCCCTATTCGCTAAGTAGGTTCTCCACCGCCTCCTAGGATGCATCTACGCTATTACTTCAAGATGGTTTGATCCAAGGACTCATGTGGCAAGCTCTAGCCTATATAATCAGCCCTCGCCCCCTCCCTAAAGCCATCCTAAAACCCTAATTCATATCCTCATCAGGATCAGTTGTAGTAGAGAAAATAGGGAGAGAAGAGGAGAGAGATCTAAGGAGAAGTCGGATATGTCGGATTCTTCTCTACGGATCTGATTCAGCATTGAGTTACATGTAGGTTCTTCAACTATTATTTCTAAGTTTTCTATTTGATTAAGTTTAGTTCTTATTATATTTTATTTATTGGAAATCTGCTTGTATTGAGTGCTCTAGTCTTAAGATCTGGATTAGAGTAGTAAACGCTAGCATAGACATGGTGTCTAGGCTATAGTTTACCTGAGTTTGCATCCAATCTCATGGTTAGTTGTGGTAGCCCTAGAGGTGACAGCTTTGGCAGATAGTTGCAATCCACCACGTTCAGGTTGGTATTTCATAGAGCTTAGGCAGCCTTCCCCCGACTACTTTTCTTACCTATTTTCAGAGTCAAAAATGTACTGCTGCTCCAAAGTAAGTAAAGTGTAGTAAGCCTAATTCGCTAGATCAACTTAGAAAACCTTAGCAATCCCCTCTCTACCCACAAAAATACTTTTCTATCTTTATCTTTTGACGATCTTGATCCTTACTAGTAACACTTCATGTTCCCTATGGATAAATACGATACTCTGGAATACTCTCAGGTGAAAGCTATAGCGGTATCCGTGTGCTTGCAGATTTTTCTGTGTGCATTAACAAATACCAATAGCAAGCCATGATTTTGGCTAGTATTTGGTTTGCTACAAAAACTTGTCAAACTTCACATTTGGCTTGCAAATCTATGGCAATGTTTTTGCTCAATTTTTGGCTTGCCAAATTTTTAGCATGGCAAATTATGGATGTCAACCAACGAAAGGTCCTAATGGCTAGAGGGGGGGGGTCAATAGCCTATTTAAAAAATCTACAACAACACTAAGACAAGTGATTAGTAAATACGATGGCGAAGTGAAGTTTGCGCTAGCACTACACTTGTGTTGCAAGCCACCTACCCAATTCTAATCTCTATGATCTCTTGTATATCACACAAGAGCTATGTCACTAATTTACACCTAGGTGATCAAGCTAGCAAGAGAACTACAACTGAAGAGCTACACTAACTACAACTACCACAAGCACTACACAAGGTAAATACACAATGTAATGCAAGAGAGTGGTAGAAGTGATATACCGCCATGGCAAGTGATCAATCAATGAATACTAAAGAATACCAAGGAGACAATGATGACACAATCAATTTTTTCTCTGAGGTTCACTTGCTTGCCGGCAAGCTAGTCCCTATTGTGGCGATTCACTCACTTGGAGATCACGTGCTAATAGGCATCACATGCCTAACCCACAACCGGATGCCTCATAACCAACACAAGATGAGGATCTAGAAGTCACGCACAATCCACTAGAGTTTCTTTTGGCGCTCCACTGGGGAAGGCACAAGAACCCGTCACAATCACAATGATCGGAGCCAGAGACAATCACCTTCCTCTGCTCGATGATCCACCAATCACCACGCTATCTAGATGTTGGCAAACACCAAGAGTAACAAGATATCCACTAGCCTAAATCGCCCAACTAGTGCCACAAGATGCTAGAACACTAAGCAATACACTAAAGGCTCTCCAATCTCACTCAAGATGATGAAATCAAGTGTGCAAGTAAGTGGAGTGGTGTGCTCAGCTGTAGGGTCGAGATGGCGGACTAGAGGAGGGTGAATAGTCTATTTTTAAACTAATCGCTCTAACTAACCAAAATAAGTGCAGAATTAAAACTATCGGTTTAGTCAAGACTACACCCCTCTATCTAAGTTCACGAGCACCATACAAAAGATCCTAAACAAGCAAATAAGGTGTTGGGCTATCTAGAGCTCATCTAACCAATTTTAAAAGCAAGGTCACACAAACCTATGCAACTAATACTTGAAGCACGGGGGAGCTCCTACACAACTAGTATATAAAAGTACAAAGCCTAATCTCATTAGCAATGCTCAATAACAAAGCTACACAAACCAAATTAGAGAGCTCAAATTACTTAGTTACACAAACTAAGCAATGTGACTAATAAGGCTACTCAAGCCAAATTAGTCACACAAGGGTTCTTTACTTCTATGCTATACAAGCAAGAAGGTAATTAACAAACTACACAAGCTAACTAATTACTAGAGAAACTACACAAGCATAATGTATATGAAAAGTAAATACAAGCTTGTGTAATAGGAATGTAAACCACCGAGGAGATGTAGACAAAGTTGACACAGTGATTTTTATTCCGAGGTTCATTTGGTTGCCACCAAGCTAGTCCCCGTTGTGTCGACCAATACTTCGTGGTTCGACGGCTAATCGGTATTCCCACAAACCGAGCCCTCACATAGGGCACCATAAGAACCTATTGCAAGTGTGGTAGCTCAATGACACTGTCTACTAGAGTTGCTCTTCGTGATCCTCGTGGGGTGAGCACAACCCCCTCACAAATCCTCCTTCGGAGCACCGCATAATCTTCTCACATGCTTCAATGGAATCATAGTCCACCAAGCCGTCTAGGATGTGGCAACCTCCAAGAGTAACTGTAACAACCCAGAATTTTTCCTAACTTAAAAATCACGACTACAAATTTTTTTTCTAAAATAACCTATGAATGGTGAGGTGTCATGTAGGAAACCTAACCTAGTTGCACAAGTAGCACCTAAAGTAGTTAGTTGCATCTTTGCATTTAAATAAATTATGCTTGAGTTGAATTTTATGTTCTTTGTAATGTTAATTAAAAGCAACCACTTTTATTTAATTAATGCTTAACTAATTAGATAAAAGTGTAATAGAATCCATGACTAATTAGTCACAACACTAAACACTTCTGAGTGGACCCACAGGGGTTGCTTGCAACAACAACTCACACATATACACTAATAAGTAATGCATTACTTGATATAGCAAGGAAATAAAATGGAAAACTTAAAAGAATAAAAGAGAGCTGGGAAACTCCTTCTAGCCCAGCTACCAATGCCGGCCTGGCCCAACTCGTGGCCGTGCCCTGGTCTTCATGGGGCCACACACGTGCTCGCCACATGGGCCAGCCCAACAAGGCCGCTGTGGCCTCGTCCACAATGCCGACGCTACACGCCAGGAGGAGCCGCACCCCTACGTCATCAACAGCTGGACCCCACCGCTCTCACTCGCTGACGGGCGGGACCCGCCTTCATCCCCTTCCTCCCGCTCGTCCGATTCCCCTGCTTTGACCAGGAACAGAGACAGAGAGGGGACAGGGTCACGCCCCGCGCGAGGAAGGGATTACCTCGGTTCCCTTTGCTCTACCGTGCGCGCCAAGGAACAACCCAGCCCCATTCATCAGCCGCTCATGCTTGCCAGTCACACCCCAACCACACGCACCGTGAGCCGCGCACACCTACACCATGGCCCATAGCCGCAACCGCCTCTAACACCAAGCCAGGCCAGCAGCAGCATGAGGCCGAGGCCACCACAGCATCCGCGTGAGCACCACGCCACCCCAACACCCACTGCGACCCTTTGGATGAGCGCGACATAGTCCTCCTTGTCCCATCGCCGTCTGCCTCGCCATGGATGACCTCAGGGTATAAAATCCCCCAAGCCGAGCCCTAGCTCCTTTATCCACCACACCGCCGCCTCTGGTGGCCTCGCCTCTAAACCGCACCGCGCTGCAAGGGGAAGAAGAGGAGGAGAAGAGGGAAGGAGCCAGGAACACGAGCCGCCGCCGCCGTTCAGGACATCGGAGACGAAGGCGACGCCAGAATTCGTCTTCTTTGCCACAGGGCTGCACTGCATGGCTTCACGACTACACGACATCAACTCGCCTTGCATCGATATCCTTCCACCTCGCCACCCATGGTACGCCCAACGCTCTGCCATCACGTTGTGAACGCCGGTCATGGTGCCACTGTCGTCGTTCTCATACCGGGAACGAGCGTAGAGAGGCCGTGACTCTAGCACACAACTCCACCCGCACCCACTCACACGAAACACACACGTGGAGACGCTGCTGAACCATAGGGGCTCAGAAGCGATCGCGATGCGCACCGCACCGCACGTGGTCACCATGTCCGGGCTCCGCCACGGTGAAGCCTTGGTCCAGCCATGCTAGATGAGTAGAGGTAAGGGTGTGGAGCTCTTTAGATTCGCCTTGAGGAGGAACACATTCTAGCGTAGAAGAAAAGTGTTGTCGAGCCATCTCTCCCTAGTTCACAAGAGCAGGGGAGGCATCGGAGCGTCGCCGCGCACCCAACTACGGACACGGGCTCCGCCACATAGTAAGGTCATCAACGGTGGCCTTAGCACCCTGTTGACGTGTCCAATTGAAAATCCAAGGGCCGAATTGGACCTCGGAATGACCGTGGAGGCCTTGCCATCGCTCGCCGTACCGGCCGAGCTGCCACCGCCATGAACAAGCCCCCTAGACACTCTAATCCGCACCGTTGACCCATCTATTGAGTTCCTTGAGACCACGCGATGCTCTCGAGCCTACAAGTTTTGCCCTTGAGCCCCCAGAGCGTGAGCTCGGTCGCTCGCCACTGGTGAGAGTGTGGCCGAGTAGAGGAAGCAAGGAAAGAGGAGCAGGGAAACGACTAGGTGTACTCGGTGCACCATGAGCCGAGGGGGAAGAGAAGAGGGTGGACCAGGTCCACCGTGAACCGCATTCAAAATCCATGGACCATCCTTGTGAGACCACCGTGAGCCAAGCTCAGCAACCCATGCCTGATATTTGAATCCATTTAGGTGACGTGGCAGCACCAGCTCCTGACACGTGGCGGGCCCAGCCTGGCCTAGCCCAGGCCCAACCGAGCCCGGTCACAGCCCGGTCAACGTTGATCGTTGACCAGTCAACACAGACCGTTGACCTGGACCGACATGTCAGTGACTCACTCTGTTCCAACCAATCAGAGCTTGACACGTGTCACTTCCTAGAATTTCCTTTTCTTTTTCTTTTTTAGAAAATCATTTAATCTTTAGAAATTCATAACTAATTCATTTTAACTCAGAAAAATACCAAACCAGTTTCTAATTTTTTCTAAAAATGAGCTCTACATCTTAGGCTTGTGTTTGAGTGCATTTGGATCTTTTGAATTTCTGTTGCTTCTTTGTGCACCTCTATAGGAGTCGTTAATGCGACTCTATGTTACGTTTAATAGAGCTGGAGGACCTGCCGACTGAGGAGTACGACCCCGACTACAGCGAGGACTTGGGTGATGACCTGCCAGGTGCCATGCCCTACCCACTTCTATAGAACCTATTACGCATGCAAAGATAGATTTGCTATCGCTTTACTTTTTGTGCAATAATATGTTGATAGGCTGCATGGTAGATGCTTTACTTTGAGCCTTTTACCTTGTTGCAACCTTACCCCTGCTCACCCTGCTGTTAGGCTAGATGCTCGCATGTTACATATTACTACTTTTACTCTTACTCGCATTATATTTGTGATGTGATGTCGGTGAGTGAGAGGCGTATATGTATAAGGCACGTAGTGCCGAGAACTTGGTAAACCTGATAAAAGAACTAGGGAGATCTTGCCGTGCGTCTTGGGTGAGAGGTGAGGGTTGAGTCGATCGGATAGGATCCTATGACGAGTCTTTGGGGCAAGTCTTGCTGGAGGGGTGCGACCTGGGCATCCCTCACGAGAGTTACCTATGGCGGGTATATTGTGAGGTGAACTGGGGTGTTGGTTATCCCTGGTGGAGGTGCTGTCGTGGCACGGGGAAGACGGTGTTTTCCCTTTGAGAAGATATCGTGTCTGGTCCCCCTAAGGACTGGTATGTCTTGAGAACCGGAACTATGGGACCTTCGTGCACACCATTCGCTCTCGATGGGCGGGGGACGATTACCTGACTGACTAGGGCAGTACCACTACTACTTGGATGGAAGGTGATAGTGTAGGGAGGTACGGGCATGGGGACCCACACCCTCCTAAGACAGCGTAGTGACCTTGGGGGCCCGATACTACATCTCACAGTCTCAGCGTTTCAGTGGACACCGGGGTGGCCCAGGGCTGAGTGATAGGGTGGTACTATACCGGTTAGAAGGCAGTCAGAATCAACCTAGATGAGTCGAATCATCGAGGATGGCGATCTTGTGGATTACCAGGTGTACACGCTCTGATGAGTTGATCGATCTATACATATAGCCGCGCCTGCGGATATGGACATTCCCATGACCTACGCTTCACTTGATTAGAGAGAGGAGTCCTTTCTACCTTTCCCCGGTTTTTGTGTTGGTTTCTGGCTTGGCCGTTGAGATGAGATCTGAGCGGGAGTCAATCTCATCGCCTAGAGAGAGAGTGAGATGAGATATGTTGTGTGTGATGGGATCAGGAAAAATGCGTGACTAAGATGGGTTAAAAACTGATGAATATCTTATTATTAAAATATTAACTACTTGCATAGGAAACCCACAGCCTAAATAGGTCTCTTTCTACTTCCCTCAATGCATTCCACTTTCCACAAAGCATTGCGAGCATAGGGCGGGTGATGCGTGGCCAGTACCAAGTGTACTGATAGATTATTGACATGTTCCGAGCCCGAGTATGACTACAAGGGCGATGATTGGGAGGACTAGAGGGTGTATTCTACGCTCAAGCTGGTTCTAGGAGATCATTTTCCGCTACTATCTACATCGGATGCTGTTCCGGATGCTTGTGTGAGTGTGTTTCGCCCTGCGAGACGATGAGAATAAGTTATGTAAAACTCTCTATTGTACTTTGATATTCGTGCAAGACTTTATGTATCACTGAGATTTGGGTAAATTAACGGAATGTTTCATTATTTTACACTTCATTTCTGTGGATTTCCCTTTGAGGAAATCAAGGACGTTTTAGTAACAAGCACCACCGGCTTGCAACACAATCACCTAGTGCCACTTGATGCAATCTCACAATGCAATCGTACTAGAACCACTCACTCAAAATGGATTCACACTCTTGCAAGTACAAGTGAGTTAGAGGCTTTCCTAGCCCTCCCCAAGCATGGACACTAAGTCCCAAGGGTGCTAAGCATGTACCAAGGCTAGCCACACACTCTTTTTATAACCCCAAGGGCTAAAATTGTCGTTACCACCTTCACTGGACACTTTTCGCACTAACCGAACTTGCAGGTCATAACGAAGTCAACCATTGCGCTCCAAAGGCTAGTTCCTATGCGTGCATACTCCTAACTGGACGTGCCTAGGTTCAATGACTGAATGCGCCGAGGCCAAGTCCAGTTACCAACGTGTTTCTGCACAACTGACTAGACTCACCTTTCTCCTATGACCGGACTCGACTCTCCTAGAGTCCGGTCACTTCTAGAGAGATTCTAGAGAGCTATTTTGATGACCAAACACGTCAGGTCATCACTGACTGGATTCCCCTAGCGTTTGGCCACTTCTGTACGTGAAGAAAACACTGACTGAACTCTCTGATAGGACTCGTAGGTGCTGACCAGATGCACAGGTCATAAAGTCCGGTCATGGACCTTTCAACGCTAAAAGGGCCATAACTCTTAGCTCTGAACTTCGAATTCGATGATCTTGGACATTTTGGAAAGCTTACTTAGAGGGCTACATAATCCACTAGTAAGTTTGATCCAAAGTGTGGTAGAACTTCCTAAATTATGTGTCCCACATGCACCTATCATTGTCTCGAAGACATCTGATGGCTATGCATGTGTTCCATATAACTTAAAAAGTCTGTCCAGTGTCCTTGGAAAACCCGAATCATCCACATTTTACAACTCACATAGGATCAACAAAGGAGTAACCACAACATTACAACATTTGTTACAAAACTTTACATTAGAGTGTGGAAGAATTTAAAAACAGTATTTTACATATAAAAAACAAGTTACTTTTACAACTTAACTTTAATTGCGGAAGTCGAGTAGAACTATAGAAGACAACTTAGGTAGAGCTTCTAAGTCAGGAGAGGACAACCAGATCACATCGAGCCACCAACATGACATGATTAGCAGCACCAGTCAGTACCTGCAACAGGGGTTAACAAACCCTGAGTACTCAATTGTACTCTGCAAGACTTACCTGACGAAGGGAAAAGACTACAAGGATACACTGGCTTAAGGGAAGTAGTAGAGCTAGAAAACAGAAGTTTTGCAGAAAAACTTACTACAAGTGGATCCTTACTTTCAATGTTTTAGTCAATTTTTAGCATCAATTTTAGTGAAGCTTATTGTAGTTCAAATTTGCACCTATTCTATCTCAATCACTTGCATTAAGCATCACATCTCATATCTATCTCTTTATCTCATTTTCATAATCACCATGTTCCATTGTTAACTACAATGATGAACAACAAATCGAGTCTCCATATCCGAGGAACAACGATGATTCAAACCACTTATCTATCCAGCGGGGCTTCCTAACCACATGATATATGCAGGACTCAAACCTACATATATCAACCTTCACTCGAATCCTCCAAAACATGTCTGGGTCCAGCGCCACCCGAGAGCACAGTACACCTCCAATCAATCCCTTGGCCACGAGGGTACACACTACTCTCGCCATCTCTCCACTCCCAGTGCGCAGTCGGCCGTTCACGGGATAGAATAGCCGAGATAAATGGGTATGTGGTTAGTACTATAAAGTCTCAACATACATAGTTCAACAACGAATGGTCCTTAATTGACATAGGCGGAGCACTACATCGACTCATTTCATGATGCAAGTCACCCGCCTGGTCTCAGCTGAATATTACCATATTCAAATTCATATTCACATGCTCTCATGACCCATCATTAGGTCAGGAGAAGCAAAGGTAAACCTGTTTCTTGCGAATGATGAAACCACCATTTGACTTCTACCGAAGTCTAAGCATTACTAAGCATAAGAGATTGACCTACACATACTAGTTGGATATCATCTGGATATAAATAGAGATCAAGGTAATTATGCAACAACGGTATCAACCAACTCCTACTAACATAATGCACATTACACTAGACTTCAGGTGTAATAAAGCATTTATAAAATAAAAGAATGGTTGTATGTCCGGGGCTTGCCTTTATTATAGAGAAATTAGTTTTCCTTAGAGAGTTCCAATAGACACCAACACCTCTAGTGGATGGACCTACTCCGAGACTTGATCCACACACATCTTCTCACTCCTGTACACTATACATAATAAATGATGCTCTGCTTAACATGATGAAATGCATGCCATGATGCATGATGCATGATGAAGAAGATGGCATAACATACAAGAGACATTTAGAAAGGATAAACATTAGTTATCTACTTAAGTATAACTTTCCTTCATGGTGCAATAGTCGGTTCCACGAGGGACTGGACGCGCCGGTTGCAAACCCTAGCGCCCCACACCGCGCATAGCTGCTGCCACTGACCGAACATGCCGATCGTGCTAAGACCGTGTCTGGTCCACCATCCGGTCACACCATTGACCTCCTTTCGCCTCCGTTTCTTTGCCTTCGGCATAGTGGAAAATAGGCGTTTCACTTCCATAAAAGCGTTGAATCCCTCTCTACCGCTCAAACTCCACCGCCTTTGCAAATGTGCTAACACCACCAAGTGTACATTATCATGTGCATGTGTGTTAGCATTTTTACAATCATTTTCTTCAAAGGAGTTAGCCACTCAACTTGCCATGCCACTCGATTCTAGCAACGATGCAAAGTTAGATCACTCGAGTGGCACTAGATGACCGATATGCAAACAAGTTTGCCCCTCTTAATAGTATGACCATCTATCCTAAACCCGGTCATAAACTTCTCTACACACCTATGATCGATGAAATGAAATGCCCTAGGATATACCTTTGCCTTGCGCATTTCCATTCCATCTCCTCCAATGTTGATGCAACACATGCACCAACCAATCACCAAATGAAATGATCCACTTCATATCATCATGTGACGTATTGGTTCATCGATCTTGACCTCACATGCTCTTCACCGTTGCCCTAGTCCATCGGTGCCAAGTCTTGCTCAAGCTTCACCGTCACACGTGGTCCCTCGCTTCAAAGCCTCAGACTTTGTCACACCCGACCCAATTTGGAATTTGGTCCATAGTGGCCCATGTGAATTTTATGAGATATTGTGGAGAGTTTAGTCCCACCTTGGTTGTTTAGAGTGGGATAGACCAACATACAAGGCTTCTAGAGTCCATCTCACCATCCTCGGGTTAATCCTTTTACGTGAAGCGAGGACAAAAGCGTAGGTGGGATGGTGGTAGGTGTGGTTCATTTAGCGTGCAGAGTGGATCTGAGCCATTTGGACTCTAGGGCGTTACAAAATGGTATCAGAGCCGACCTTCACAGCCATAGGCACATGCGGGACTAGGGGCTAGACATGGGGTTCATTGCGCGTGTAGGCTCCGCGGAGTGCACGGCGTGGCACATGTGTCGGCACTGGGCGCATGGTCACGTGTGCTAAGAGGGAACATTCCTAGTTATCGTTTGCCTGATTGTGGGTATGTTGGGCCTGATGAGGATGTTGGGTTCTTTGAGGGGGGTGTATGTCACACCCGGCCCAATTTGGAATTTGGTCCATAGTGGCCCATGTGAATGTTATGAGATATTGTGGAGAGTTTAGTCCCACCTTGGTTGTTTAGAGTGGGATAGACCAACATATAAGGCTTCTAGAGTCCATCCCACCATCCCTGGGTTAATCCTTTTACGCGAAGCGAGGACGAAAGCATAGGTGGGATGGTGGTAGGTGTGGTTCATTCAGCGTGCAGAGTGGATCTGAGCCGTTTGGACTCTGAGGCATTATAGACTTGCCCTTCACACTTGCAACCAGTATGTCGAGCCAAGCCTCATCTTGATCTTCTCCACCTTGGTCACATGACTCCATGTCATGTCTCATATGCAATGAGCTCCTCCATCATCACATGTGCAAGCTTTTCAACATCTCCAAGCCATTTCCACCTTCATAACATATGTTGCTCACACACATGTACCTATGGACTAATCACCTGTGTATCTCACATAAACACAATTAGTCCACCTAAGGTTGTCACTCAATTACCAAAACTAAACAAGGACCTTTCAACCTATGGATTCCTTCTCTTTTTGTTGGAAGCTGAGTATCTCTTGTCGTAGGGCATCGATTTGGGATAGAGGAAAGAACACAAGATAGAATATGTTCCTAATTCTTCACAATCACCAGCTACCTTCCCTATGTTATGGGTGTACCATTGTTTCACCCTCTCATCATGTGAGAAAGGAAACAACTTCCACCGAAGTGTTTCTTGTGATAAGCTTGAAATGGTCAGGCAAGCACAGAGCTGATCAAACTCCCTTAAGTGATGATAGGGGTTTTCATAATCCAACCCCAAGAAGGTTTGTTCCCTAACCATGGCTATAAAGCTAGGGCAGAGCTCATAACTTGAAGCTGTGATTGGCTTCGAGGATTGTAGAGGTTCAACGAACTCGTCCTTGGAAGCAAAAAGGTTTTGAATGGTGGGTTGCTCCATTAGAAAAGAGTAAAAAGAAAATAAAGGTAAAAACAAAGGATACATGGGCAAACTAGGTTCAGAGACTAAAACGACAATCGTTCCCTAGTAACGGCGCCAGAAATGCTTGTTGGTGCTTCTTAGCGTAAGCAAAAAAGTTCGCAAGCGCATAGAAGTACCGTTGTAGCACTTCACCTAGAAGTATTCAAGGTATCATATTTTCCTAAAGGAATGATTTTTGTAAGTAGTCTCTTGGCTAGTTTGCCTAGAGAAAAGGATGAAGGGTAACTTGGGTAGTGAGGTTCGTCTAGGGGCAGAAACCTTAAGTGAAGTTAACCTTGCTACTACAAACTTACTTCAGGCACCAGATTGCAACTAGTCTGCCAGTCAATGATGGCATGTAGCTCTACACCGTACCTGAATGTGGTGGATTACTAAGGATGGATAGGGTTGTCACCACGTGCCACCTACCCCTCAACCATGGGATACGAGGTAAATGAAGGTAACGTGTAGCTCAGACACCACGTCTACGCTAACCGTTACTACTATAGAGTTGGCCAGGAACTTCTGTCTTTATTAGGAGTTCTCTACTAGAGCACCCATCATAAGGACAGACGACGAACCCGCAAGTAAGTAGTAACAAAGATAGCTTAACTTAGGGAAACAAACCAAAAGATGAACATGAACTTCTTACTCCAATTAGTAAGGCGAACATAGAGGTACAAGTGTAGAGGGAGCTGACTAGTCCGGCACTCCGTCCACCCAAGGTACAAGGCTTGCCAAATACCCAGGGTAGAAGGTACCGCTACTCTGCTCTTTTCTCTAACTTTTTCCCTCTCTCACTCCCTAATCTAATCTAGCTAGAAGCTAACAGAATTGGTGTAGCCCTTCTTCTTCTTCTTCTTCTCCAAAAATGTGTGTATGATATTGTGAGGAAGAGTGCTCTTTATATAGCTTGGATGAGGTCGGTTTGTGTGGTATTTTTGGTAAGCACCACATGCAACCACCTCCCTATGCAATAAATGCACTGCCTGCAAAAAGTGGGCCTGGGCCAAGCTAGGGGCGGTGCGGCCGCACCCTGGGCTACGCGCCTGGCCACTACCTTCTGAAAGCCCAAGTTTGGTTTTGGTAATTAATGACACCAAGTTGCTAATGCCATGTGTTAAGTGTTTTGAGTTAGGCACAAGCAACACACGTGATGAAGGAGCATGTGGCATGGAGTGATGGCCACAAGATCACAAGTGGTGGTGATGCACATAATATGGTGTACATGATGATCAAGTGGAAGAGAAGGAACTAAGAGCGCAAGGCAAAGGTATAACCATAGGGTTTTCCTTTTGCCGGTCTAAGATGAGTAGAGAAGTGATTGACCGGATTTAGGATACATAGCCGACTATCAAGAGGGGCAATCACGGTTAGCTCAGAAATCAAGTGCCACTAGATCAATGTCTTGAGCATATGCATTAGGATCTAGTAAAGAGCTAACATAACGCCTTGGAAAATGATTGTGAAATGCTAACACACATGCACATGGTGGTGTACACTTGGTGGTGTTAGCACATTTGCGAAGGCGGTGGAGTTTAAGCGGTAGAGAGGGGTTTGGGTTCCTCTCTCCCTCCCGCCGAGCTTGCGAGGCGGGATTCGGCGCTTTTTGGAGAAGTGAAATGCCTATTTTCTATTGTGCCAGAAGTCGGAAAAGAAACGGAGGCGAACAGAGGTCACAGAGATGACCGGACGCTGGACCGGACACGGTCTCTGTATGACCGGACGCGTCCGGTCAGTGTTCAGCGTCTGCGCGGTTTTCAGTTTGATGATCGGACGCGCAGCGCGTCCGGTCACTGATGACCGGACGCGTCCGGTCATCCAGGGAGCTTACTGGACTCTAATCGGACGCTGGCACTGTGGCGTCCGGTCAGTTCAACAGCGCGTCCGGTCAGTTCTCCTGAGCGAATCAGAGCGCGCGACCGGCGCGTCCGGTCCCTCACGTAACCGGAGCGTCCGGTCAGGCGTCCAGAAGGGTAGAGCGAAGCAGAGTAACGATCGGACGCGCGGCGCGTCCGGTCACGTGCGATCGGACGCGTCCGGTCTCAACGGGAGCATACTGGAATGCGACCGGACGCGGGCACTGTCGCGTCCGGTCAATCGGTTCAGCGCGTCCGGTCACGGCAACGGCTAGTTCTGACACGCACTGTTTCTTGCTGTCGTGTAGTGACCGGACGCGTCCGGTCACCCTGACCGGAGCGTCCGGTCAGCGCGTTTTTCGCTGCGTCGTCTGTAACGGATAGTTGCGTACCCCTTCGTTATAAATAGACGTTGGCCGGGGTTTGAGGGCAACTCTTGCACACTTTGAGATATAGAGACATACTTTGAGCTAGAGAACAACTCCTCCACTCATCTCTTTGCATAGTTGCACATCTTGTTTGAGATTGAGTGAGATTCAAGTGCATTGCTTGAGAGTTGCATTCTAGAGGCACTTGATCTTCGAGTTGCTGCAGATTTCTTGTTACTCTTCCGTGTTTCCCGACACGGTAGACGGCTTGGAGCAGCGGAGGTGATTGAGCTCGCAATTGGAGATTGTTGGAGCCTTCACCAAGTGTTGTAAGGGGTTCTTGATCCTTCCCCGCGGGAGTTCGTGAATTGGATACTCTAGTGGAGCTCGTGGCTTGGAGGATCCCTATCTTGTGTGCGGTTGTGCGGCGCCCGTCGATGGCTCGACTCTTGATAGTCGATTAGCTCGCGAACCGACAAGTGGGTGTATCGCCACAACGGGGAGTAGCTTGCCGGGAAGCAAGTGAACCTCGGGATAAATTCTTGTGTCATTCTCTTCCCGAGGATTTCTCTTGTGTGATTGATTGATTGGTACATCTCATCTCTACACGGCGGTATAATCAATCAAAGCTCTTCTCTCATATTACTTCTTGTTTCTAGCTTGTAGTTGTTGTTGTGTTTAGTGAATAGCCTTGCACTAGACTTGTGTAGGTGGCTTGCTTAATTAGTTAGAGCTAGTGCTTTTGCTTCGCCACCTTTCGTACTAACTCGTGGTTAAGTAATTCTTGTAGAAGTTTTAATTAGGCTATTCACCCTCCCTCTAGCCTATTTGGACCTTACAAGTGGTATCGGAGCCGAGGCACCGTTTATTTGAGGCTTAACAACCTATGGTGAAAAAGAAATGGCTCAATTAAGCTTGCACATCAACAACACCAAGAAGGCACCTCACTTTGATGGCACAAATTATGCATATTGGAAGGTTAAGATGACCGCACACCTAAAGTCAATCAATAGAGAAGTGTGGAAGGTCACCGAAACAAAATTTGAGGTTGCTAATCCGGAAGCACCTACACCGGTAGAGGAGAAGAAGCTCCAATGCAATGATATTGCCATTAGTGCTCTTCATGAGGCACTAGATGACAATACATTTGAGCAAGTAAAGAACATAGAGATTGCTCATGATGCTTGGGCCAAGCTAGAAGAAACATTTGAGGGCACCGAAGGTACAAAGACCGCTAAAGCATATATCTTGCAAGAAAAATTTTCAAGCTTTAAGATGCAAGATGATGAGAGTGTACCGGAGATGTTTCATAGGTTGCAAGTCATTGTCAATGAGCTCAAGGCACTAGGTGAGGAGGTCAAGGACAATCAATTCTCTATGAATTTCTTGAGAAGTCTACCCAAGAGATTTGATACATTGATCACCGTGCTAGTGAGGACTACTTTGAAGGATTCAACTCCTCAACAAATATTTCAAGAAGTGATGACCGATGATTCATATAGAGAAGATGATGAGAAGGATGAGTTGGTCAAGAAGAAGAAGAAGGAAAATGAGAAGAAAGATGATGAAAAGAAGAAGAGTGTGGCATTCAAAGCCACCACATCCAAGAGCAAATCCAAGATTGAATCATCAAGTGATGAAGACTCAAGCTCTTGTGATAGTGATGACATTGATGAGAAGATGGCTCTCTTTGTCAAGCAATTTGGCAAATTCATGAAGAAGAAAGGCTATCATGCAAGAAGGAGGAAGAACTCATCCAAGAAGAGTGAGCATACCATGAGATGCTTTAGATGCCATAGCAAGGACCATCTCATTGCAAAGTGTCCTTATGATAGTGATGATGAAGATGCTATCAAGAAAGAGAAGAAGAAGCAAGAAAAGAAAAAAAGCTCTTATAAGAAGAAGAATGATTCTCATGTTGCTACATGGGATAGTGATGATTCCTCAAGTGATGATGAGGATGACTACAAGAGCAAGAAGAAGGGACATGCTAGCATTGCCATCCAAGAGAAGGTCTCCCTCTTCGACACTCCATCGTGCTTCATGGCTAAGGCCGCTAAGGTATCATCCGACGATGAGAGTGATCATGACAATGCTAGTGATAGTGATAGTGATGAAGAAGAATTCACTAAAGATGAACTAATCACTATGCTAGAAGATTGCACTCAACATTTTAAAGAATCTAGAAAGGAGTGCAAGGGCTTGCTTAAGGAAAAGAAAAACCTTATGCAAGAACTTGATGAGCTTAGGGCATCTTATGAGAGTCTAAAGGTAGACCATAAGAAGCTTCAAAAGTCTCACACTAAGCTTGAAGAAGCTCATTCCTCTCTAGTTGAAAAATGTGAAAACATGCCAACTAATGTTGAGAAAGCTAAAACTTGTAACATAGGCATATCATGTGATATAATTGATGAAACTTTTCATAAGCCTATTATTGTTGCTCCTACTAACCCTTCATGTAGCTCATCTACATCATCTTCATCTAGTAGTGATGGTTTCACTTGTGACTCCACACTTATAGTTGAGAATGAAAATCTCAAGAAGGAGGTAAAAGAGCTCAATCACACATTAGCTAAGGCTTATGGTGGTGAGGACCGCTTGCTTATATGCTTGGGTAGCCAAAGAGCTTCTCTCTATAAAGAGGGATTGGGCTATAACCCCAAGAAAGGCAAGGCCGCTTTTGCTCCTCACAAGACTCGTTTTGTGAAGAACAATGGTAGCTATTGCAAAAGTTACAAGCAAGTTGGTCACATAGAGCAACATTGCATGAACAAGAAATCCAATGCAAATGTATCCTCAATCAAGTTTAATTCTTTCTATATGCTTACCAAGGGTACAAATGGTGTTCATGCTAAGTTTATTGGTACACCATGGATGGGCTCAAAGAAGAAAGCCATTTGGGTACCAAAGAGCTTAGTCTCTAACCTTGGAGGACCCAAACAAGTTTGGGTACCTAAAAAGAATTGATCTTGTCTTGTAGGTCAATTACAAAGCTGGAGGAAGGCATTGGGTGCTTGATAGTGGGTGCACTCAACATATGACCGGAGACTCTTGTATGTTCAATTCAATTGATACAAGTCAAAATGGTGGTTTTGATGCTATCACTTTTGGCAACAACAAGAAAGGCAAGGTCAAGGGGCTTGGTAAAATTGCTATCTCAAATGACATGAGCATATCTAATGTGTTGCTAGTTGAGAGCTTAGATTTCAATCTTTTATCGGTGGCACAACTTTGTGATCTTGGCTTCAAGTGCATATTTGGTAGTGATGATGTTGAAGTCATAAGTGTTGATGGATCAAACTTGATATTCAAAGGATTTAGACATGGTAGCTTATACTTGGTTGACTTCAATGATAGTGAGACACAATTGACATCATGCTTGCTTAGTAAATCTAGTATGGGTTGGTTATGGCATAGAAGGCTTGGTCATGTTGGAATGAAACAATTGAACAAACTTTTGAGGCATGACTTAGTTAGAGGATTGAAGGATGTCACCTTTGAGAAGGATAAACTATGTAGTGCTTGTCAAGCCGGCAAACAAGTTGGAAATTCACATCCTAGTAAAAGTAAAATGAGCACATTAAAAGCATTTGAGCTATTGCACATGGACTTGTTTGGGCCAACAACATACACTAGCATTGGTGGCAACAAGTATGGTTTTGTGATTGTGGATGACTACACTAGACACACTTGGGTGTTCTTTCTCTATGACAAGAGTGATGTTTATGATCTATTCAAGTCTTTTGTCAAGAGGGTGCAAAATGAGTTTGAGACTACCATCAAGAAGATTAGAAGTGACAATGGTAGTGAGTTCAAGAACACAAGAATTGAAGATTTGTGTGATGATTTTGGTATTGGACATCAATTCTCACCAACATACACTCCTCAATCAAATGGTGTAGTTGAAAGGAAAAATAGAACCTTGATTGATATGGCTAGATCAATGCTTAGTGAATACAATGTTAGTCATTCATTTTGGAGTGAAGCTATCAACACGGCTTGCTATTGTAGTAACCGTCTCTATTGCCATAGGAAGCTTGGAAAGACACCATATGAGCTATTGAATGGAAGAAAGCCCAACATTGCATACTTTAGAGTGTTTGGTTGCAAATGCTATATTCTCAAGAAAGGCACTAGATTGAGCAAGTTTGAAAAGAAATGTGATGAAGGGTTCTTACTTGGTTATTCTACCACAAGCAAATCATATAGAGTTTGGAATCTCACAAATGGCACCTTGGAAGAAGTTCATGATGTTGAGTTTGATGAAACCCAAGGGTCTCAAAATGAAGCTCAAAACCTTGATGATGTGAGAGGAGATCAATTGTCAAATGCAATGAAGAACATGGACATTGGTGATATAAGGCCGATGCAAGTTGATGATGATGATATTCATGTGATCAACCAAAGTGTGCAAATTGATACAAATCAAGCAAGCTCTAGTGGTTCTCATGATGAAGCTCAAGTTCAAGGTCAAACAAGTGGAAGCAATCAACTCCCAATACTCCAACCTACTAGTATTGCAAGAGATCATCCATTGGACCAAATCATTGGTGGAATTCAAAGTGGTGTTCAAACTAGATCAAGATTAGCATCATTTTGTGAGCATTACTCATTTGTCTCATTAGAAGAACCAAAGAAGATAGAAGATGCATTGAAAGATTCCGAGTGGGTAAATGCCATGCATGAAGAACTAAACAACTTTGCTAGAAATCAAGTTTGGAAACTTGTTGAGAGGCCAAAGAACTACAATGTGATTGGCACTAAGTGGGTCTTTAGAAACAAGCAAGATCAAGATGGCATGGTTGTAAGGAACAAAGCAAGATTAGTAGCACAAGGATACACTCAAGTTGAGGGTCTTGACTTTGGAGAGACATATGCACCAGTTGCAAGATTGGAAGCAATTAGAATCTTATTAGCATATGCTTGTGCACACAACATCAAGCTCTATCAAATGGATGTCAAGAGTGCATTTCTCAATGGCTACATCAATGAAGAAGTTTATGTTGAGCAACCTCCCGGTTTTGAAGATGATAAGAAGCCCAACCATGTTTACAAGCTAAAGAAGGCATTGTATGGTTTGAAGCAAGCACCTAGAGCATGGTATGAGAGGTTGAGGGACTTTCTCCTCTCTAAAGGGTTCAAGATGGGAAAGGTTGACACCACTCTCTTCACCAAGAAGCTTGGAAATGACTTGTTTGTGTTGCAAATCTATGTGGATGACATTATCTTTGGATCAACTAACCAAGACTTTTGTGAAGAGTTTGGAAATATGATGGCTAATGAGTTTGAGATGTCTATGATTGGAGAGCTTAGTTACTTCCTTGGACTTCAAATCAAGCAAATGAAGAATGGCACTTTTGTAAGTCAAGGCAAGTACATCAAGGACATGATCAAGAAGTTTGGATTGCAAGATGCTAAGCCAATGAGCACACCAATGGGCTCTAATGATCAATTGGGTATTGATAATAGTGGAAATATGGTAGATCAAAAGCAATACCGGTCTATGATTGGAAGTTTGCTCTATGTCACCGCTTCTAGGCCGGATGTGATGTTTAGTGTGTGCAAATGTGCAAGATATCAAGCTTCACCTAGAGAAAGTCACTTGAAAGCAACCAAGAGAATATTGAGATATCTTAAGGGCACTCATGATGTTGGATTATGGTATCCTAAGGGATCTAACTTTGAATTGATTGGATATTCGGACTCCAACTATGGTGGATGCAAGATTGATAGAATGAGCACAAGTGGCACTTGTCAATTGCTTGGAAGGTCTCTTGTTTCATGGTCATCAAAGAAACAAAATAGTGTTGCACTATCTACCACCGAGGCCGAATACATTAGTGCCGGTAGTTGTTGTGCACAATTGCTTTGGATGAAGGCCACTTTGAATGACTTTGGAATTAAATTCAAGAATGTGCCTTTGTTTTGTGATAATGAAAGTGCTATCAAGATGACACAAAATCCGGTTCAACATTCAAGAACCAAACACATTGACATAAGGCATCACTTCATAAGAGACCATCAACAAAAGGGTGATATTAGTATTGAGAGCATTGGCACCGAAGATCAACTAGCCGACATCTTTACAAAGCCACTTGATGAAAAGAGATTTTACAAGTTGAAGAATGAATTGAACATACTTGATTTCTCCAACTTGAAATGAGTGCACCCCCACATTCTTATATGACATGCCTCTCCTCCAACATAGCAAGGTAAAGTTGTTTGGCATATCATTCATACTTTGCTAAGGATATGGTTAGAACATATAGACATATTTGCATGACAAATAAGCTCATTCATGAAAATCAAATGATTTTGATGTATATATGGTACCACTATTGCTTCTATGTTTGATTGGTCTAGTGGTAGCATATGACATGTTTGTGGGCTTGCAAACCTAGTGTTGAATCTAGAAAATAAGCTCATGATGTGTAATTCAACATGGTCAAGATAACCCTTATACTTTATGAGGTGTGAAAAAGCTTGTCCTTGGATCAAACCGAATTACATATTCTAGGCAAGTAATCTAGATTGAACCATAATTTGGACTCCCTCATAATTGATTGACTTTTGTCTCACTAAAATTGGCACCTTTTTGGTGATTGTTGACAAAGGGGGAGAGAAAAGTCACAAAGATATTGCAAAGAGGAAATAAGATATAATAAAGGGGAGAGAAAAGTTACAAAGGGAGAGAAATCAAGGGATCAATTAAATTTGAGCACACAAGTAGGGGGAGCAAGCTCATGGATTACTTGTTGCACTTGTATGTGCATTAACATGATAAATTGTTGCATTGCAAAGCTTAAATTCATATTCATGATTGTTTGGTGTTTGCTAGAAATAGAACTTGAATGATGATTTGTTGAGAGTAGCTTTACAAGCGGTATCTAGACACCTTGGCTTATAATGTTGATCTCACGGGGTACTTTAGTGTTTGTGATCTTTACAAGTGATGTATTACAAGTGGTGTCTAGCTACATCGATGCTAAGATGGTATATAAAGGCAACTCCGATTGGTATCACGCTTCAAAGGTCCATTCTATATACCTTAGCATCAATTTGATAGTAGTAACTCTCCCAAAATTCAAATCCATACATATGTGCACAATTGAACCAAACTCATAGAAGCACATATGTAGGGGGAGCTAATACTATCGAAATTGAAAATTGATTTCATTTCATATCTTTGTGATGGTTGTCATCAATTACCAAAAAGGGGGAGATTGAAAGCCTAAGTTTGGTTTTGGTAATTAATGACACCAAGTTGCTAATGTCATGTGTTAAGTGTTTTGAGTTAGGCACAAGCAACACACGTGATGAAGGAGCATGTGGCATGGAGTGATGGCCACAAGATCACAAGTGGTGGTGATGCACATAATATGGTGTACATGATGATCAAGTGGAAGAGAAGGAACTAAGAGCGCAAGGCAAAGGTATAACCATAGGGTTTTCCTTTTGCCGGTCTAAGATGAGTAGAGAAGTGATTGACCGGATTTAGGATACATAGCCGACTATCAAGAGGGGCAATCACGGTTAGCTCAGAAATCAAGTGCCACTAGATCAATGTCTTGAGCATATGCATTAGGATCTAGTAAAGAGCTAACATAACGCCTTGGAAAATGATTGTGAAATGCTAACACACATGCACATGGTGGTGTACACTTGGTGGTGTTAGCACATTTGCGAAGGCGGTGGAGTTTAAGCGGTAGAGAGGGGTTTGGGTTCCTCTCTCCCTCCCGCCGAGCTTGCGAGGCGGGATTCGGCGCTTTTTGGAGAAGTGAAATGCCTATTTTCTATTGCGCCAGAAGTCGGAAAAGAAACGGAGGCGAACGGAGGTCACAGAGATGACCGGACGCTGGACCGGACACGGTCTCTGTATGACCGGACGCGTCCGGTCAGTGTTCAGCGTCTGCGCGGTTTTCAGTTTGATGATCGGACGCGCAGCGCGTCCGGTCACTGATGACCGGACGCGTCCGGTCATCCAGGGAGCTTACTGGACTCTAATCGGACGCTGGCACTGTGGCGTCCGGTCAGTTCAACAGCGCGTCCGGTCAGTTCTCCTGAGCGAATCAGAGCGCGCGACCGGCGCGTCCGGTCCCTCACGTAACCGGAGCGTCCGGTCAGGCGTCCAGAAGGGTAGAGCGAAGCAGAGTAACGATCGGACGCGCGGCGCGTCCGGTCACGTGCGATCGGACGCGTCCGGTCTCAATGGGAGCATACTGGAATGCGACCGGACGCGGGCACTATCGCGTCCGGTCAATCGGTTCAGCGCGTCCGGTCACGGCAACGGCTAGTTCTGACACGCACTGTTTCTTGCTGTCGTGTAGTGACCGGACGCGTCCGGTCACCCTGACCGGAGCGTCCGGTCAGCGCGTTTTTCGCTGCGTCGTCTGTAACGGCTAGTTGTGTACCCCTTCGTTATAAATAGACGTTGGCCGTGGTTTGAGGGCAACTCTTGCACACTTTGAGATATAGAGACATACTTTGAGCTAGAGAACAACTCCTCCACTCATCTCTTTGCATAGTTGCACATCTTGAGTGAGATTGAGTGAGATTCAAGTGCATTGCTTGAGAGTTGCATTCTAGAGGCACTTGATCTTCGAGTTGCTGCGGATTTCTTGTTACTCTTCCGTGTTTCCCGACACGGTAGACGGCTTGGAGCAGCGGAGGTGATTGAGCTCGCAATTGGAGATTGTTGGAGCCTTCACCAAGTGTTGTAAGGGGTTCTTGATCCTTCCCCGCGGGAGTTCGTGAATTAGATACTCTAGTGGAGCTCGTGGCTTGGAGGATCCCTATCTTGTGTGCGGTTGTGCGGCGCCCGCCGAGGGCTCGACTCTTGATAGTCGATTAGCTCGCGAACCGACAAGTGGGTGTATCGCCACAACGGGGAGTAGCTTGCCGGGAAGCAAGTGAACCTCGGGATAAATTCTTGTGTCATTCTCTTCCCGAGGATTTCTCTTGTGTGATTGATTGATTGGTACATCTCATCTCTACACGGCGGTATAATCAATCAAAGCTCTTCTCTCGTATTACTTCTTGTTTCTAGCTTGTAGTTGTTGTTGTGTTTAGTGAATAGCCTTGCACTAGACTTGTGTAGGTGGCTTGCTTAATTAGTTAGAGCTAGTGCTTTTGCTTCGCCACCTTTCGTACTAACTCGTGGTTAAGTAATTCTTGTAGAAGTTTTAATTAGGCTATTCACCCCCCCTCTAGCCTATTTGGACCTTACACCTTCGGCCTGTGGGCTCCTGGCTAGGCCTAGATGCCTCCCCCTCTGGTGTCTCAGTCCAGTTTTAAGTTTAAGTGGGCTTTCGTATTTGTTTTGCTTAAATATGTCACTTGGAAAGCATATTTTGTTGTTTTCCAAGTTTGTGCCAGCAAAACATATACATACCAAAACTTGTGAAAATGTTAGTCATAAAGCCCTATTCCTAAGTTTTGGTAGTCATATTTCCTTTATTATATTCAAATGTTGGTAGTATAAATGTACGTTAAGAACCACCAACAAATACTATAATAACCATCATTGCCATTGGTATTGATTGAGTTGAACATTCTTGCATCACTGTTGGTATAAATTAACGTACATAGAGTAATCTGCAAGTGCACAGATATTATACCGGTGTAGCACTTCACCGGGAGTACATAGTTTTATATCAATCTCGAGGAAACATGTGTGAGAATAACTAAATCTAACTTTATCCAACTTCATAATCAAGGCTAGATAATAGGAGCATAGAGGAGATCGCAAGGGTCTTCTAGTTCTAACTTCAGCAAGCTTTGTCTTCAATTGTTTAATTCTGGGGATATTACTAAAGAAAACACAGGCAGAGTATGTTTCCTATAGCAATAACGTCCTGCTAGGCCCACAAACAGGAGGTGGACTACAAAGGATTCAACAAGGCTATAAGAGTCACCCTCATGAGCTACCACTGATCTGAAAAGTAGGGTATATCCATGAGTAACCAAGTCTAAGCACCACACTTACACTATGAATACTACTTTAACCCAGGATCTACAAGGATTAAAGTACTCAAAAGAGTCACAAACCTAAAGAACAATATGAACAAAGTACTTACTTGAATTAGAAGTTGATTACCAGAGAAATCTTAGAAGCAATCTCATGAAGAACTTGATTCCGCAAGGGTACAAGCCGTAGAGAGAGCATCGACAGAACAGTACTTCCTCTAAACTTTTCCCTCTCACTCTATCTCTAATACAAGACTAGATCCTATCGAGGACTAATCTTCTCTTGATTGCTAGCTCTGATCCTGGTGGAAATATTAATTAGGGTTTCTAGCGCTTAGGCTCTTAGGATCAAATGCGTGGATGCCCTAGAGAGGGGGGTACAGGTAGGTATATATAGGGCCCTTCAAGGATCCTAGACCCTTGGATCAAACCGACTTAAAAGGACGGCGTAGATGAGATCCTAGAGGCGGTGGAGAACTGACATAGCAATCCGGAGGCTAACAGAGGGGCCCACAAGCCGGGCAGCCTGCAAGTGGGACTGATCGGCCGCACATGGTAGTGGGTTAGGCCTTGCATCAGTGGAGAGCCTCCTGGAATCTTCTAGAGCCTTCCTACGTAGGTAATGCTGTGGAATTCTATGATTTCCTCTAACGAATAGGTCCTCCTAAGCGGTTTTCTGATTATATCATGCTGGAAACATAGATTCACCAAAACTCATGAAATTTGTCAGTTAAAACCCCTAAGTCTTTATTGGTGATCCATTTTAGTCATTTATGCAAGGTATATTGACAGTTTGTGATGAATGTTAACTACCATCAACAAACTCCCCCATATTTAGGCTTTTACTCGTCCTCGATAAAAGGATGGATTACTTAAGACATAACCTTAGGACAAGACATAAATATAAAACCATTCCTAGTCATACATGTATTGCGGGATTCAAAGTGTCTACCATGAAACTTTGGGTGGTTGAAGAATGGAACAACTTAAAACAGATCACCATTTTCCTTTAGTCAAGTCGATTGGAGAAACATTTTAAGATTTTTGAAAACAAAACATAGCTTACCTTCTCCTCTTGTGGTACTCTAAAATCATTCAATATATATGGTGTTTTTGTGTCACACCCGGTTTTAAGGACAAAACCAGACATACACCATATGTGAAATAAAGAAGACAAATCTCACATATAGCCACAGATAAGCGTAATATCAAAAGACAAATGCTTAATATACATAACTCAATAGTATAAAGTATACCTTAGAGAATAACACAGCGGAAAAACAACTCTGAACACCGGGTGTAGACCTCACTCCAGGATCAAACTAACTGGTTGATCACAAGCCTAACAATTCCAGAATCTAGAAATCTGGTACTCTTCCTGAGACGTGGGGAAATAGCAAGAGTGAGTCCATGTCGAACTCAGCAAATATATCATAGGGTTCATGAGGCTCAAAAAGTTTGACACGGGTTTACTGCAATAGCTTTTAGTGAGTCATTTTTTTAGCAATTGAGTAGCAACAAGTTTAACATAATCCCAAATAACCTCTTGATCATGTAAACGAGAATAATGTATAGCAAGAAACAATAATCATTAGTGAGCATCAATATCATCAGTATTATCATTATCATCAGTGTTCATCATTTATTCTGTAAGGGTCCAAGGCCACTCGTGACCGTGAGCACGGCTGTTATAACAGTTTTACACTCTGCAGAGGTTGTACACTTTCACTGTGAGTCATGATTACCCATATGCCTGGGATCGCGACTCCCAAAACACTTCCAAGGTGAGCAGGCAAGGAATCACTATGAAGCCTTTCAAAGGTTCGTCTAACAAGTTAGGGCCGCTAGGTTTCCGGAGTCAGTCCGTGTGATACACCACGCAGGGATCCACAGTCTGCTCTACCCCATTTGCGCCACAAGGGTAACCTCTAACAAGCTAGAAAAAGTCCTCATACTGAGCTAAAGCCAGAGCCATATAGCCCTCACAGTTGTACTGTAAGTCCCGGATGTTCGCTTACAGATAAGTCCTTATGGAGAGAAACTAGAGCACCATAAAAACAACTCAATGCTCTAGCCCTCTTGAGCCATGTTGCTATAAAGCATCTTTTAAACGTTTATTGCATATACCATTAGTCAAGTTACAGATCATGGTTATTTATCTTGAGCACTAGCATAATACTTCCCAATGCAATGTCCCACTGGTGTCAAGGTACAAGATACAAAAGCTAGAATATCCTTAGGGGTAACAAGGTAGACACATGCACATGAATTAAGTGTATTAAAGGTGAATAGGAAACAAGGATAATCCCATGCTATACTTGCCTTAAATTAAGATCCTTTCTCTGATCCAAATCTTCAATTAATAGCTTCTTGAATCTCCACGTAAATCTCACCGACTGGACTTGATCAATAAATCACCACACACACATCGAGCAATCATACACGAAGCAAACAATGAATAATAATTAGAACAGTACACCAAACATATGAAACAATAAGTGAAAAGGTTTTAAAGATGTTCTACGCATTGCTACGAACACACAGACACGAAAAACACGCTAATCGGAGCTACGGTAAAAGAAACGACTACCGAAAGATTTTGTTGTATAAAACAGAAAATTATAGGTCTCATTTGTTTTAACTATTTAAAATCATATATATAGGATAAAATACTTTTTATAGATATTCAAAAGTGACTTAGGCTAAATTACATTTAAATTTAGAAAACTAAAGGAGAAATCAATAATATTTTATTTATAAATCTAGTTGCATAGTTATTAATCAAATTAGATCTAAACTATGAAATTCCAGAGATTTTGATAAAGAAAACATTAATACTATTACATAGTTCATGTTGTTATAAATCCATTGCAATTTGAACGGACTAATTCGGAATTAAAACAAATAAGTTATGAATTAAACGAGATTTTCTTTAGTAAAATAATAGATTAAATCTAACATCGAATCTTAAAGGTAGAAAACCTAACCAACAGTAACACTAACAGTATAAAAAGTTTGTAAAACTCTTCTACACATTACTTCGATCACATAGACGTAAAGATCACGAAATTTGGATTTAAAACGTAAAAGTTATGAGTTTTCTAAGATTTCCTATAGATAAATAATTACTTTAATATAAACTCGAAAATAAATTATCTCAAACCTACTGTACAGTTCTATCATCATGTAGAGCTCTCAAATATGAATCTAACGCAATTTGAATGGATCAAATCGGAGTTAAAACGAAAATTCTACAACTAAAACAATCTGAATGGCAAAACTGTAAATATGAGAAAGCGTATTTTTCTTTTTCCGAAACGAATTACGTTTTCAACTAATCAAAGCGTATTCCACCGTTTTACGTTTTGGACCGCGGGCTAGATAATTGAAAACCCCAGGGGCTCTTTAACAAAATCACCAGCGAACCGTTATCTTCTAATATGAGCCGTCCGATTCAAAACGGACGGACCAGATCGATCGGGGGAGGGGACGGGCGGCGCTCCGGCCGGAATAGGGCCCGACGGCGACCCTCGCGGCGGCGCCATGGCCGGATCATGCCAAAACTCGCCACGGTACACGAAATCGCGAAGCAAGAGTACCGGTCGGTAGATAACTTCAACGCGATCTTACCTAGGGCAAACTCGTGGTCGGAGATGAAGCAATGAGCTCGCACGGCTCGAAGGGGCGGACGGTGGAGGCGGTGCTTCGGGTGTAGCCGCCCCGAGGTGTTATAGCTGCGGTTTAGGGTTGGATGTGGAGCGGGGAGGGGCTACGGTTCCGTTTTTATAGTCCGGAGGGGTCGCTAACTAAGGAAGGAAAGGGATTCGAGATCGAATCGATCGATCGCATCCGGTGAAAGGAGGAAGGCGGTGTCGGCCGGAGGAAGAAGAAAGGAAAGTGAAAACGGGTCACTGACCAGTGGGACCCACGCGTCAGCGACACAGTGCGGAAAACGGCCGCGCGCGTGCGAGTCGGTCTTAGCAGGCCGCTGGCCGGGCTCGGCCCAAAAGGAATGCGGGCGCGCGGGGGAGAAGAGCTGGGCCGCTGCTGGCGGGCCGAGCTCTGGCTAAGAAAGGAAGGCGGCCCGGTAAGAAAGTAAATTCTTTTTCTTTTTCTTTTTTCTAATTTTTCAAATCCATTTTTCAAATGATTTTCAAATCAAATTTGAATTTGATTTAAACCACTCAATACAAAACTTCAAATGCAGCAGCATGAATGCTCAATCATGTTTCTACACTTATATTTGATTTTAAATTTATAAAAAAAAAAAAATTATTCTTATTCTAAATTTGCATGCTCACAAAAATATACAAAAATCATATTTTTCCGATTTTTCTTCTTTTCAAATTTTTTTAGGGTGTTACAATTCTACCCCCCTTAAGATGAATCTCGTCCCGAGATTCGGAAGAGGATGATAAAAGAGATAGGGATAGTTCTTCTCTAGATTGTTCTTTACTTCATCGTGTAGTTCCATCGTCTTGATAAGAATTCCGTCTTACTTTGCATACATGTAACTAATTCCAAGATTTTTGACAAATTCTCCAAACAATACTCTGGTATTTCCAATCACTAGGCACCTTTCCTATAATATAAATTTTCTTCCTTAAAATACTTATCTTCCAACAGAGCCTAACGAATCTCTTAGTCAGAAAGAATTTCTACTACCAACCTTCAAAACATTAATGATTCTGGTCAAGTTGCTCAAATTTAGAATACGATTCTTAATCCTTAATGTCACCCGAACTTTCTTAGCATTATTCTCCATTGCTAAGGGTATCGGCTGCGACTTTTACTTCTCCAAGTAATAGCACTTTTCCAAGTCCTAATCCATTTCATTTCAACGAGGATAACACAAATTCAAGACCAACTTAGCGAAGATGTCCTATAGATTCTTGTGACCCTCCTATATGTCACTTTTCTTCCAAAAGGCAGTACTCCATAGTGGAAAACTCCAGATAACACGTTAGGTAATTCAACCCACACTTCCTTAGTTGACTTAATGAACAAGGTACTATATTTTTCTTCTTGCATAAGGACACATCCCACACCTCGATAAGGTGCATCATTGTAGATATGAAGCTCTTGTCTGGATCTGACAAAGCTAATACTTGGGTTTTACTTCAACCTTTTCTTATACTCCTTCAAACATTTGCCTGAGGTCTCTTGATCTAAACGAACTTAAAAGCTTCTCCAAAGTTATTTGTTCCTCTGCTATGACTCCAGTAAACTCATGGTCCACTTTACTATCCTTGGTGTACCTATCTTCTAATTGATCATTCTCATCTCCCTCAGGTAAAAGTCGACCACCTTGATACTCAATTCTTTTCCATGACGGTGTTGTTAAGAGCATTGTGCACCGAGTACCATGAATCACTCCTTTGTGTGCACAGAGCCATCCATTACCAAGAACCATGCGAATTTTAAGTGACTCCAACACAATGAGTGTTGCGGTGAAGTTTTCCTTGTTTATGACAAGACTAACATTCGGGCATATCTGATCTGCCTGCATTTCTCCCACTGGGGTTTGAACTAGCAAAGGCCTCCTCATTGGACACTTCACCATCTTGCACGTCTCTACCATGTAGGCAGAAATGAAAGAATGCGAAGCACTAGGGTCAAATAGAGCAAAAACTTGTACTGAACTTACTTGAATATAACCTCCCACTACTTTGGTAACTCCATGAATTTTATCCATATCCACATTGCTCAGTCTTCCATTGACATAGTTTTGCTGCGCTTTGCTTCCTTGAGCAGGCTTCTTATGGACTTTCCTTTTTCGCTTTCGTTGTTGTGGATTCTGACTCAGTTCACTCCCAACTTGCTCTTCAACATTGTTGTTTTGATAGTGCTCGGCTTCATCATACCCATAACATCCTTCAATGACAGAAACATCAACCTTTTCCCACATATCAGTGCGAGACGTCATATAGGACTCCTGAGTCATGAGACATTACACTTCCTGTCATCAAGTGACCAACATCAGCAACACGAGCAAGTATAGATGATCATAATCATGAACTATCCAAAAGGACAACTCTTGTCTCCATAGATCCAAAATTATCAACCTTGTTCACAGAACATTTTTTTTTTTTTTTTGCTCAAGAGTGGCAACTCAATCACGGAGACTAACCAATACTTCCAACTAAAGAGTTCAATCTTAATAATCCTTCTTTACATTGGCTACCCCCCTTAAAATAAGAGACACTAAATAGGGTAGCTTTGAACCTTTTCTTCTAGATGAGCTACTTAGCATAAAAGTGTTCTGACATCCCAATGATACTCTTGTGTATGGGTAAGAACAAGAAATCTGAAATTTCTCACGAGCAGAAAATCAGCAGTGCAGTAAAACAGCTGTAACTCTCATTCTGTTAATCCAATGAAGCTGTAGTTTATACCGATGGAAAGCTTATAAAATTCTCTACAACTTTCTTATAGAACGTACTTCCAGATTCTGTAGTTAACTTGGTCAAAAACAGTACATATCAGAAACTGCTCCAGGTTTATGACAGCACAGATACATTGCCTTATGCTTTTTGTATCTCCCAAACCAAAACAACTATGAGGGTGGTTCTTGCATTTGGAGATAGATGTTGAAGTCCACTCTTGTCCAGAATTTTCTCATGATTTTTGGTCTTTCAAGAAATGAGATATAAGTTGATAAAGACAGGCTGCTCCGAAAGACTAGATATAGAAAGCAGGAGATAACCAAAACCCAGCTATTTATTTCATTAATCCTTATACCTTATACATATAAACTAAATGAAATCATGGTCAAAACCCACGAGATCATTCCACTCATTACAAAATTCCAACTCAAGCATAAACATAAGCACAAAACAACTAAACACTTAAATGTTCATTAGCCACACATTAAGACGACTCAACTTGGCTACTAACGGTTTTATTACACGGGACATAACTCCTATTCCTTAAACATGGTGTGATTGTAGCAGCATCCAGAGTAGATAACGTCTCTTACATTCCTTATTGCTTTCCACTAGTGGTTCTAATGAGATTACCTTTCTCTTCTTGTCCATGTTGATCTCAAAATTTGGATCCACCTTGACTTTCCCCTTATTAGACTCGTTTCGAAGACAGGGAAAACCATAATGCTTACAGCAGTGACATTGTTCCTGCTCTCCAAATGCCTTATTATCAACATCTTTATTGGATTTCATATTCTTCCAAACTTCTGCTACTTGTATCTTCTCTGACCCCTTGGATATGTTGGCTTGACCTTGAGATAAGCATCGTTGAGAATTCCCATGTTGAGCCATTTCTTCTAGTAATTGGTTTTGCATCGCTAATGGTTTCTTGTCAAAAGTGAGCAAGAGCAATACAATTCAGTCCTCTTAACCTCTGAAATCCATAGCCTTGTCGTCACGAGCCGTCTAATAGACAAGGAGAAAAAGATTCAAAATAGAGACAAGGTTTTTTTTTATAATAGAACGGGGATAGAATTAAGCATAACTTTGAGAAAATAACAAAGTTAAAGAGAATCAAGAAATAGGCAACAATGAGAACATGCTAAACGTCCAGTTCTAACTAGGCTTGCGTCCTACAGTCAGCATTGCTTTGATACCAATCTGTCACACCCGGTTTTAAGGACAAAACCAGACATACACCATATGTGAAATAAAGAAGACAAATCTCACATATAGCCACAGATAAGCGTAATATCAAAAGACAAATGCTTAATATACATAACTCAATAGTATAAAGTATACCTTAGAGAATAACACAGCGGAAAAACAACTCTGAACACCGGGTGTAGACCTCACTCCAGGATCAAACTAACTGGTTGATCACAAGCCTAACAATTCCAGAATCTAGAAATCTGGTACTCTTCCTGAGACGTGGGGAAATAGCAAGAGTGAGTCCATGTCGAACTCAGCAAATATATCATAGGGTTCATGAGGCTCAAAAAGTTTGACACGGGTTTACTGCAATAGCTTTTAGTGAGTCATTTTTTTAGCAATTGAGTAGCAACAAGTTTAACATAATCCCAAATAACCTCTTGATCATGTAAACGAGAATAATGTATAGCAAGAAACAATAATCATTAGTGAGCATCAATATCATCAGTATTATCATTATCATCAGTGTTCATCATTTATTCTGCAAGGGTCCAAGGCCACTCGTGACCGTGAGCACGGCTGTTATAACAGTTTTACACTCTGCAGAGGTTGTACACTTTCACTGTGAGTCATGATTACCCATATGCCTGGGATCGCGACTCCCAAAACACTTCCAAGGTGAGCAGGCAAGGAATCACTATGAAGCCTTTCAAAGGTTCGTCTAACAAGTTAGGGCCGCTAGGTTTCCGGAGTCAGTCCGTGTGATACACCACGCAGGGATCCACAGTCTGCTCTACCCCATTTGCGCCACAAGGGTAACCTCTAACAAGCTAGAAAAAGTCCTCATACTGAGCTAAAGCCAGAGCCATATAGCCCTCACAGTTGTACTGTAAGTCCCGGATGTTCGCTTACAGATAAGTCCTTATGGAGAGAAACTAGAGCACCATAAAAACAACTCAATGCTCTAGCCCTCTTGAGCCATGTTGCTATAAAGCATCTTTTAAACGTTTATTGCATATACCATTAGTCAAGTTACAGATCATGGTTATTTATCTTGAGCACTAGCATAATACTTCCCAATGCAATGTCCCACTGGTGTCAAGGTACAAGATACAAAAGCTAGAATATCCTTAGGGGTAACAAGGTAGACACATGCACATGAATTAAGTGTATTAAAGGTGAATAGGAAACAAGGATAATCCCATGCTATACTTGCCTTAAATTAAGATCCTTTCTCTGATCCAAATCTTCAATTAATAGCTTCTTGAATCTCCACGTAAATCTCACCGACTGGACTTGATCAATAAATCACCACACACACATCGAGCAATCATACACGAAGCAAACAATGAATAATAATTAGAACAGTACACCAAACATATGAAACAATAAGTGAAAAGGTTTTAAAGATGTTCTACGCATTGCTACGAACACACAGACACGAAAAACACGCTAATCGGAGCTACGGTAAAAGAAACGACTACCGAAAGATTTTGTTGTATAAAACAGAAAATTATAGGTCTCATTTGTTTTAACTATTTAAAATCATATATATAGGATAAAATACTTTTTATAGATATTCAAAAGTGACTTAGGCTAAATTACATTTAAATTTAGAAAACTAAAGGAGAAATCAATAATATTTTATTTATAAATCTAGTTGCATAGTTATTAATCAAATTAGATCTAAACTATGAAATTCCAGAGATTTTGATAAAGAAAACATTAATACTATTACATAGTTCATGTTGTTATAAATCCATTGCAATTTGAACGGACTAATTCGGAATTAAAACAAATAAGTTATGAATTAAACGAGATTTTCTTTAGTAAAATAATAGATTAAATCTAACATCGAATCTTAAAGGTAGAAAACCTAACCAACAGTAACACTAACAGTATAAAAAGTTTGTAAAACTCTTCTACACATTACTTCGATCACATAGACGTAAAGATCACGAAATTTGGATTTAAAACGTAAAAGTTATGAGTTTTCTAAGATTTCCTATAGATAAATAATTACTTTAATATAAACTCGAAAATAAATTATCTCAAACCTACTGTACAGTTCTATCATCATGTAGAGCTCTCAAATATGAATCTAACGCAATTTGAATGGATCAAATCGGAGTTAAAACGAAAATTCTACAACTAAAACAATCTGAATGGCAAAACTGTAAATATGAGAAAGCGTATTTTTCTTTTTCCGAAACGAATTACGTTTTCAACTAATCAAAGCGTATTCCACCGTTTTACGTTTTGGACCGCGGGCTAGATAATTGAAAACCCCAGGGGCTCTTTAACAAAATCACCAGCGAACCGTTATCTTCTAATATGAGCCGTCCGATTCAAAACGGACGGACCAGATCGATCGGGGGAGGGGACGGGCGGCGCTCCGGCCGGAATAGGGCCCGACGGCGACCCTCGCGGCGGCGCCATGGCCGGATCATGCCAAAACTCGCCACGGTACACGAAATCGCGAAGCAAGAGTACCGGTCGGTAGATAACTTCAACGCGATCTTACCTAGGGCAAACTCGTGGTCGGAGATGAAGCAATGAGCTCGCACGGCTCGAAGGGGCGGACGGTGGAGGCGGTGCTTCGGGTGTAGCCGCCCCGAGGTGTTATAGCTGCGGTTTAGGGTTGGATGTGGAGCGGGGAGGGGCTACGGTTCCGTTTTTATAGTCCGGAGGGGTCGCTAACTAAGGAAGGAAAGGGATTCGAGATCGAATCGATCGATCGCATCCGGTGAAAGGAGGAAGGCGGTGTCGGCCGGAGGAAGAAGAAAGGAAAGTGAAAACGGGTCACTGACCAGTGGGACCCACGCGTCAGCGACACAGTGCGGAAAACGGCCGCGCGCGTGCGAGTCGGTCTTAGCAGGCCGCTGGCCGGGCTCGGCCCAAAAGGAATGCGGGCGCGCGGGGGAGAAGAGCTGGGCCGCTGCTGGCGGGCCGAGCTCTGGCTAAGAAAGGAAGGCGGCCCGGTAAGAAAGTAAATTCTTTTTCTTTTTCTTTTTTCTAATTTTTCAAATCCATTTTTCAAATGATTTTCAAATCAAATTTGAATTTGATTTAAACCACTCAATACAAAACTTCAAATGCAGCAGCATGAATGCTCAATCATGTTTCTACACTTATATTTGATTTTAAATTTATAAAAAAAAAAAATTATTCTTATTCTAAATTTGCATGCTCACAAAAATATACAAAAATCATATTTTTCCGATTTTTCTTCTTTTCAAATTTTTTTAGGGTGTTACATTTTGGATCCTCGCTAAGGCAATGATGACTTTGCCTTCTTTTTACCTACTTCTAAAAAGCTTATGTGGAGCTCAGGTAGGATTGAATATGAGAACATACTTGCGTTGCATATATTGTAAAGTCAAAACAAGGATCTAATGAGAAAAATGGCATACTCTTAGATCAAGATGTGCATTTGTGTGGATATGTATATGGTGGCTATCCTAATTCTACTATGCTCCTTGAAACATACCTCCCTTGTTGAAACTTGGAAACACTTCTATAAGAAAATATGGCCTATCTTCTTTGTCATCATTTTTTTCTTCTTTCTTCTTCTTCTTTCTTCTTTTTCTTCTTTTTTTTGTGGTGGGCATCTGAGTACCCATTTCTTTAGATATTTTAGACACTTGTCCATTTTTTCAATACTTTTTTTCTTTTTATGAATAACTTTAGCATAGCCCATGCCTCTCCTTATGCAGTTGAAACTTTTCAAGAGAGACATTTACAAGAACTTGGAGCATTTATCCTAACAAGCATATTTTTATGTCTATTCCCAGTGTAGGAGTAGAATATTTTTGGGTGGATGGAAAATATGTTTTTGCATACTCCTAGTGTAGGAGTAGCAGATATATGTGGAATATACGTGATCTTGATCTTGAGAGCATGGTAAATTTCTCAACAAGGGTCACAAGGTTTGACCAAACTATATACAATGACAAGTAATATATGTAGAAGGTTTCCTAGTCTATCATATTTGCTTTGGTAGGACATTGCTTACCATAAAGGAGAGGTGTGGCTATTCTTTTTATTTTTTGAAATAAAATTCTTCAATAACAAGACATCAAGAATCGAGTTCTCATTATTCCACTATATCTCATTCCACAACAACTTAAGTATCATGGGGTCCCTAATAATAAGTTCCCAACAGTAGCAAGACTTCTAGGAAAAGTATTATGTAAGTCTATCCTTTAGTCATGACTAAAATAATCTTTCCTTATGTTTTAAAGTTGTTTTATCAAAGGATTTCCAATTCGGTTCGAAATAGAAAGCGAAATATGCGAAAATAGATCATAAGAGTCATAATCCTGACCATGGATGAAGCGTGAGGTGGGTAGCCACCATGGTGGGCTGGCCAGCCTAAAGAGGAGACCGAGTAGCCTGCTTTGAGGCCTGTTTGGGTCCAACTTTGGTGAGCGTGGTCCTTGGTCCATTACTTCCTAAATTTCATGATTTTCGCGATCAAATTCCATTCTGTTGTCGCGGTGTGCTTTTCCCACACTTGTTTCCTATTTTTCTTTATACACAATATGTGGAGACAAACACATATCCAAAATAGAGAGCAAGTAATAATAACAAGATTCTATTAATATCATAGGGCACTTTTTTACATAATCAAAGCTAACCACAAACTTTTAACTAGCTAGCACAACCTTCAACCACTCTAGCAACTGAGCTAAGCAAATGACCTAAACATTGACCTAATTGTGCCCTATCAATCCGCAACCTAACTCTTAACTCTCATATTTCTCCTTGTTGACAACATAGCGACTTAAGATAATGCGCTCATATTCTAGGTTCTTGCGATAAATGTGCTCCTTATCTAGCCTAAACTGCAGAGCGTGGGTATAATCGGTAAGGGTTTTAATCTTGTCATGTAGCATGGCTACGGATGGTCACTGATGCTTCTCATCATTCTCTGGATAGAGGGTGGCACCCTACTCTTCTTCTCCTTCGGCAGAACCACCTTCACTTGTTCTAGTGCAGTGCAATCTCCATCTATGCTTTGGCAAGGTGTGACTGACTTATACTTCACACACGTGACATCTCCAAACTTGTTGGGATTGACTCTAGTTAGCATCTTGTTCACCCTCGATGGGGTGATGTTGATCATCTTGAGCACCTTGATCGTCGGTGACACGTTGGGTTGACGAGGCTTGTCCTTGAGAAGTAGACGCGGCAGTGGTGGAGCGATCACCGGACGATGGATGGCTTGGGCAAAATAAGATTGATTGGAGGAACTGGAGCCATGTCCCGTGGAGGGATGACGCTAAGCGCTAGAGCATCAGGCTTCATGTTTAGATCAAACCCAAAGGGAATGATCTCTTTACCGGCCATCGGAGCAAGGGAGGTCTACAGCTTTGATGCTGCTGGAGGTGGAAGGCTTTGATGGAATGGCTATGGAGACAGGCAGGGGCTCATTTATATAGGGGGAAAACTTGCAGTAGGGGTCAAGATCTATCCTTTAGGGTCTCGTAACAAAGGAAAAAATGAATACGGTGAAAAACTACAGGATTGTAGAAGGGAGGACTCTAGAAGATACGAGAGAATCGACCAGAGGCGAGGTGGCTACCAGGTGGGCCGATCGGTCCCACATGGTGGCCTCTCGTGGAGATTTTTCTCACGACAGTTTCTAATCTCTATCTAATCCTGAAAAAGATATTTATGAATTATGAAACATAAAGAGGATGGCAGTGGTGTACATCTATGGTAAAATCAGAAAATTTACCTCATCCAAATCCTTAGGTGGCTTTTAGGTTCTAGAAAGATCTTGAGACGGTGACCATTTACCTTGAATAACATACCTTTATCATTTTAAAGTGTTGCCACTCCATGCGATGAGGTGCTTATAACCTTGAATGGTCCTTCCCATTTGCTCTGAAGTTTTCTGTTCCCGAATAATTTAACCCTAGAATTTAAAAGTAATACCTTATCTCTCAGGGCAAACTCCTTCTTCTTGATGCTCTTATCATGCCATCTCTTGGTTCTCTCCTTGTATATATTGGTGTTGTGATATGCTTTTTCATGCCATTCATCGAGCTTAGAGAGTTGCATCTTCCTTTTGGTTCCTATGGCTTCAAAGTCCATGTTCCATCATTTTATGGCCCAATGAGCTTTGAATTCTAGCTCAACAGGTAGATGACAGGTCTTTCCATATACAAGTTGATATGGTGACATCCCAAGTGGTGTTTTATAAGTTGTTCTATAAGCCCATAATGCATCAGGTAGTCTATCCTTCCATGCAGTCCCCATCTCATTGACCGTCTTCTATAGAATGTTCTTGATTTGTTTGTTTGATGTTTCTGCTTGGCCACTTATCTGAGGGTGGTATGGAGTAGCGATGTTGTGATGGATCCCATGTCTTAACAAGTAATTATGAAAGTTCTTGTCAGTGAAGTGAGTGCCTCCATCACTAATCATCATCCTTGGAACTCTAAATCGTGGAAATATTGTCTCTTCAAACATCTTCTTGAAGTTCTTTGCATTAGTAGTTCTGCATGGCATCGCTTCAACATACTTGGAGACATAGTCAACTGCCACTAAGATGTATTCATAGTTCTTTGACTTTGAAAATGGTCCCATGTAGTCGATACCCCAGACATTGAAAAGTTTGATCTAGAGGTTATTGGTGAGTGGCATGACATCTCTTGAATTGATATTCCCGTGCCTCTGACACACTCCACACCTCCGGATGAAGTCCTTCGTGTCTTCATATATGGTTGGCCAGAAGAATCCACTTTGCCAGATATTGGAATGAGTGCGGAATGCTCCATAATGTCCTCCATATGGTGACGAGTTGCATCATTCTATGATCTTAATGCTTTCTTCTACCGGTACACATCTTCTGAGTAGGCCATCAGAGCAAACTTTGAAGAGGTATGGCTCATCCCATATATGGAGATGACTTTTATAGATGAGCTTTCTTTTGTTCTCCCCTGGTGGTACATAACCTATCACCATAAAACTAACAATATTCGTGTACCAGGGGTTAGATTTTGTGATCTTGAAGAGCATGTCGTCCTATAGCAAATTGTTGATGGGCAGTTCCTATGGATTTTCAAACTGCATTCTGGACAAAGTGATAGTAATAGAATTTTCTACTTATTTTTTATCTTTTATTTCTAAATCAAATTCTTAGAGTAGCAAAATCCATCTTATGAATCAAGGTTTAGCATCTTTCTTAGTGAGCAGGTATTTCAAAGCAACATGATTAGTATAAACAATCACCTTAGCTCCTACTAAGCAGCGCCAGTCCTAGGATCTTGAGGGTCCTCTGGCAAACTTGTCGCGACGGCCCCTCTAAACCATGTATAAAATCTTATAATATATAGGTGCTAATTTTACTTGCAAAGTGAAAGCTAATCCAATAATATATTTTAATTTAGCATGTCTGATAATTATCAAGGAGCAATTGTAGACTCAAAAAGCAATATATTTGTACTTCTAGAACTAATATGATTACCTTAAGGAAGAATAGAACTTCATCATATCCATTGCTTAGGTAACATTCTAAAATTCTAACACCTAAATTAGAAGAAAAACATGACTATATGAGTACAAAGTACTAGAAGTCCAGCTCTCCATGGCGGCGCGGCTCGTCGCTAGCTCCGCCTGTGTACTTAGGGCATTGGTGGTGCGTCACAAACTCGGCTATAGTGACTCACAATCAGAGTGTGGCCTCGTGCGATGCAGCTGCAGCGACTCGCGATCAGAGTGTGGCATGGCTCCTCACCTCCTCTTTGCCCGAGTGTCATGGTTAAAACTGAGAAAGAAAGCCAAAAAGGTCGATGTTTGTCTTCTTGGGCCAGCTTGCTAGTTTTCTGCCTTTTTTCTCATTAGTGTGCTGACACCTAATAGACTATAGGGCCTAGGGGTTTGTATACCTGGGCTTGGGCCCCTCTCCTGCCTAGGCCCTCGGCCGTCGCACCCTATGCCCTCCCCCTAGGGCCAACACTGCTACTAAGTAAGATCTAAACTTATCAATGGCAAAAACAATAGCTCGGAGTTTTTTTAGTTGTTACATAATTAAGTTGAGGTCCTGTCAGTGTTTTGCTAGCATAAATAATTGCATGATGCTTCTTATTTTTTGTTTGTCCCAAAACTACCCCCACATCATAATCACTAGCATCACACATAATTTCAAAAGATAAAGACCAATCAGGGAGTTGAATGATTGGTGCAGAGATGAGTGCTTTCTTAAGAATTTTAAATAATTTTAGGCATGCATCATCAAATTCAAAGAGAACATCCTTAGCCAAATGATTTGTAAGTGGTCTAGTAATGTGTGAAAAATCTTTTATAAAGTGGCGATAAAACCCTGCATGGCCAAGAAAGCTGCGGACCCCTCTGATATTTACGGGAGGAGGTAACTGTTCAACTACTTCAATTTTAGCTCTATCTACCTCAATCCCTTGTTCAAACACCAAGTGTCCAAGCACTATGCCTTCTGTAACCAAGAAATGACTTTTTCCCAATTAAGGACTAAGTGCTTTTCTTCACATCTTAGCAAAACCTTGTCTAAATTTTTTCTTCACAATCATCAAAAGTTTTTCCATAAACAAAAAATCATGCTTGAAAACTTCCATAATTTCTTCAGTCATATCAGAAAATATAAACATCATGCATCTTTGAAAAGAAGCTGGAGCATTACATAGTCCAAAAGACATTCTACGATAAGCATAAGTTCCATTTGGACATGTAAATGTAGTTTTGCTTTGGTCATCTGGATGGATCGGTATTTGGTGATAACCTGAATACCCATCAAGAAAATAGAAGAAAGAGTGATTTACCAATCACTCCAATATTTCATCAATGAAAGGCAACGGAAAATGACCTTTCTTCATTGCCTTGTTAAGTTTTCGATAATCAATGCACATCCACCATCTAGTGATGGTTCTTTGGGGATTAATTCATTCTTTTCATTTTTAACAACAGTCATGCCTCCCTTTTTAGGCACAACTTGAACAGAGCTAACCCACTCACTGTATGAAACAGGATAGATAATCTAGGCATGCAGGAGTTTCAAAATCTCTTTCTTAACAACCTCTCTCATCGCACTGTTAAGCCTACGCGGCAGCTCCCTAGAAGGTGTATGTTGGTATTTATAAGTGCAAATAGAATATGAAGGATTCTGCAATCGCACAGAATACCACTATAGCATTTTATCAGGAGTATTTTAGGTATCGTTATTTATATTTTACCACAAGGAAACAATGGAGTAAAGATTTATTGGGTAACAAAGGAGTATCTATTAACATACCAACATAGCTAGAGCAAGGGGTAAAGGCAATGATAGGAATTAAGCATAGTGACACTCAGGGGATAGATCACTAAGATACTGTAAACTAGTTAACTCAGGAGAACAACAAGTGAGATAGATTCCTATGATATTCTTATTACAGGATCAAAGTATATATGTACCCAACTATAGCTAAGACTAACTTTACTCTTGTGCACTTTGGGACACCGCTTATATGGTAGAGCACCCACAATAGATAACTCTACTGATGCGACTACAAAGGATAGACGTCCCTCACCACACGCTGCTACCACACACTGCTACCACACAACCAAAGAACAGGGTGTACTCATAGGCAGAGCATCGTATAAGCACCATGCTTACACAAGGCTCGGCTACTTAGCCCAGTCGATAAACTATAGCACGCTAAGCGCTCTATGAATCCGCACACAAAAGTAAAGATAACCTTAACTAAGCAAGATTCATATTCAAAGGAAGTATAATCATGTAGATAAGAATGATATAATGATAACAAGTCTCATAAGATAAATAAGTGAAGATACAATGGCTTTACCGAGCCTCTGAGACTGGATCCGGAACCTGAGCAAGCGCCTTGCTCGACTCTCACTCCCGAGCTACTAATCTACTATATTGGAGAGCTTTAGACCTAATCCTCCTGGCATGTACAGGTTTGTATATATAGGGGTAGCATCAATTCTAGACCCTTGGATCAAACTAACTTGAACAAATGGCATAGATGTGATCTTTAAGTCGGTGGAGAACTGTCATACGAAGGAGAGCCTGACCGGTGGACCTAGTAGGCTGGCTGGCCTGCAGGTGGGGCTAGTTGGCCCCACCTTGAAGCCTCTCGTGGTCTTCTTCGGTGTGGTGTTCTCTGGTGTCCTCTGAAACCTTCTAGAGTTATTTACGCCACGATGAAGCATGATTAATTCTAACATATAGGTCCACCTTGACAGTTTTCTGAATAAACCCTGTAGAAAGCATAAATTCACCAAAATTCATGGAATTTGTTAGTTTAAACCCCTAAACCTTTGTTGGTGATTATTTTCATGTATTCTTTAAGTTATATTGATGGTTTATGATGGTTGTTAATGACTGTCAATAAGCTCCCCCACACTTAACCTTTGCTCATGTCACATCCCAAAATTTTTGATTTTGGGTTATGCATAGAAAACACTAACTAAAATAAATATTTTAATATTTGAATAGAACTTGTCATTAGTTTAGATTTCATATATTTTTATTAAAGAAAAATGGTGCTTTTCGATTATTTTAGAATTAACTTGATGGGCTTTGGTTGATGCGATGCTTGTTTTGGTGTTTATGAGTGCAAACGGTTTACGAGTACGATAGAGCGACATTTATCTCTCCTTGAGAAATTTTTCTAGCCTTTTTTTTTAATTAAAATTTCAGTTTCCATGAACTTAATCTTTTTTCTTTGATCATTTCACCAATCTTTTCATGAGCTCCAAATACTTTATTTGGGTTCCTTATGTTTCATAATGTCTCTGAGAATTTTCCCTTAATTTTTAGAGCTTTCAGAGTATTTTTTATGGCTTAAATAATAATTTTAGACTTTTGTGGAATTATTTTATCCATAAAATTAATTAATTCTGAAAATCAATAAATGTCTCATTTTTCCCAATGCTCAAAGCCTAGGTGCGATAATCCTAATAAATCTCAAAGGCCCATACATTTATTTACTAATGAGCTTTAATAATTAATTAGGCCTATTAGTAAAGATGGAGGGTGTAACATCAATTAGTACTGTATCGCTAGTTGACGTGGGGGTAGGGAGTTTTCCTCCCTATAAATATGTACCTACCCCATGGACAAAGCACACCAAAACTACCGTGGAGGAGCCCCTAGTTTGGGAAATCTCTCGTGTAGTAAATTTGATATTTTTTCTCCTTCTTGTGTCGCCCCCAAGCCGAGGCCCTTCAGATGGATGTAGGTAGAAGATGAAGTATTTGCGGTTCTACCACTGGTTCGTAATATCTTTATCATTTCTTCGTTTTAATTCCGTTTTACTCCGTTTTAGTTGTGTTAGTTTCATATAGTTGCGCTCTACGTAGTAGTGCTAATGTATATCATATCACCTAACTATGAATTTATTGATTTACATGCAATATTTATTTAATATATTTTTAATTAAAAGCAACCTAGTGTAGTAACTCGTTCTTGTGATTTTACGATCATGCCAACTGAAGCTACATGCTGTCGGCGTAGACATGTTACATGCTAGTCATATATAAATTAAATATTAATTTAATTGACATACAATTAGTTCTATGATTAAAAACAATCTAGGTTTGTAAATCCATTCTTGTTGCGATAGTTTTGTAGCGTCGTGCTCTATACAGTAGCGATAGTTTTGTGATGTCACTCAAGTATGAATTTATCTATTTAAATGCAACTTGATTAATATTTATTTAACAGCTTTCTAACTAAAAGCAACATAGGGGTATAATTTCGTTCTTGTTGCTTCGTGACTATACTGGCATAAGAGACGCATTGGCAACGTTGTTTACCATGTCACGTCATGTGTTTACAAATTAAATTATGTTTATTTGATTAATGTTTATGTCATGCTCTTTTAAATTAGAAGTGACTTAGGTTCATACATTGAACATTCTTAAATAAATGTTAACTTGATTCATATTAATTTAAATATTTCTTAATCATAATTAGTTTAGTTAAACATGAAGCATGTAGTTAATTTAACTAATATTTATCTACTGTCTTTTCAAATTAAAAGTAACTTTGGTTTATAATTTATCTTTTATAAATAATCAAATGCTATCATGATTAATAAGAACTTAAGTACTTCTTAAATAGAACTTGTTTAGTTTATGTAAGAAACATATAATGATTTGATTAGTTGTTATTACCTTCTTTATGCTTTCTAATTTATAAATGTTTAAATGACTTAAACACTAAATAAATATTTATAAATAAAATATGAATAAGGTTAACTTCATCTTTTATAATTTAATGTAAATTGGTTAATTCAACTTTAGGATAATTCTCTAGAAGTCTATCACCTTAATTCATTAACTAAAATAAATCAAACATATAGTTTATCATCTCTGATTTGTTGCAACTCCTCGATAGTCGTGTGTCCTCTTTGATGGTAGCTCTGTTATCCGTCGGTCTTACGTTTTCGCGATCATAGCAGCATGTCATATAGTCTAGTGCGCTCTTTTAAAGTATCTCTTTTATTTGGTGTGTTGTTCTTAGTTATGTTTATTGTCTATTTGTTCTACTTGATTGCTGTAACACCCTAAAATTTTGAAAGAGATAAAAATAGAAAAATATGTTTTTTATGTATTTTTGTGAGCATGCAAACTTAGAATAATAATAATTTTTATAAATTTAAAATTAAATATAAGTGTAGAAACAAGATTGAGCATTCATGCTGCTGCATTTGAAATTTTGTGTTGAGTGGTTTAAGTCAAATTCAAATTGGATTTGAAAATCTTTTGAAAAATAGCTTTGAAAAGTTTGAAAAAGAAAAAAAAGAAAGGGAATTTTCCTCTTCGGGCCGAAACCTTCCCGCAGCCCAGTGCTCGGCCTGCAGCGGCGGCCCACTCTTTCTTCCCCCGCGCCCGCCTCTGGTCTCTCTAGGCCGAGCCCAAGCCGCGGCCTGCTGGCCCGTCTTCGCGCGCGCGGCCGCGTCCCGCACCAAGTCGCCGACATGCGGGACCCACCTGTCAGCGACGTGTCTCCTTTCCTTTCTTCTTCCTTCCAACCGCGAGCACCGCCTTCCTCTCTCTCTCTCCGATTCGGTGAATCGAATCCGCCGCCAAATCTCCCTCCCTTCCTTATTTACCGACGCCTCCGGGCTATAAAACGGAGCCCCCGCATTATTCCGCCCCATCCCATCCTTTTGGAGCCGCTCTTGTCGTCTCGACGCGCCACCGTGAGCACCACCGCCTCCACCGTCCGCCACCGCAAGCACGCCGCCGTCTTCGTCCATCCCGTGCCCTAGATTTCACCCTAGGTGAGTTCGCCATGCTTCGGTCTTCCTCCCCGTGCTCTCCGCTTGCTGAATGATGCCGGGAATCGAGGTCTTGCGGTTTCCAGTCATGGCGCCACCGCGGGAGGTCACCGTCGGCCGATTCCGGCCGGAGCGCCGCCGGCTCTCTCCCCGATCCGATCGGAACCATCCGTTTTAAATCTAACGGTTGATATTACGCGATACCGGTTCGCCTGTGAATCTTGCTAAAGAGTCCCTGTAAGATTTAAGTTATAAACCCGCAGTCCAAAACGTATTATCCCGCGTTCGTTTTGATCTGTTGAAAGCGTATTTCGTCTCGGTAATTGAAAAATACGTTTTCTGATATTTACAGTTTTGCCACTGAGTTTGTTTTAGTCATAAATTATCCGTTTTAACTCCGATTTGATCCATTCAAATTGCGTTAGATTCGTATTTGCGAGCTCTACATGATTATAGAACTGTACAGTAGGTTTGAGATAATTTATTTTCGAGTTTATATTAAAGTAATTATTTATCTATAGGAAATCTTAGAAAACTCATAACTTTTACGTTTTAAATCCAAATTTCGTGATCTTTATGTCTATGTGATCGTAGTAACGTGTAGAAGAGTTTTACAAACTTGTTATACTGTTAGTGTTACTGTTGGTTAGGTTTTCTATCTTTAAGTTCCGATGTGAGATTTAATCTATTACTTTAATAAAGAAAATCTCGTTTAATACATAATTTATTTGTTTTAATTCCGAATTAGTCCGTTCAAATTTCAATAGATTTATAACAATATGAACTATGTACTAGTATTAATGTTTTCTTTATCAAAATCTCTGAAATTTCATAGTTTAGATCTAATTTGATTAATAATTGCGCAACTAGATTTATGAATAAAATATTATTGATTTCTCCTTTAAATGTAATTTAGCCTAAGTCACTTTTGAATGTCTATAAAGAGTATTTTATCCTATATATATGATTTTATATAGTTAAAACAAATGAGACCTATAATTTTTCGGTTTTATACAACAAAATCTTTTGGTAGTCGTTTCTTTCACCGTAGCCCCGATTAGAGTGCTTTTCGCGCCTAGCCTGTGTGTTCATAGCAATGCGTAGAACCTCTTTAAAATCTTTTCACCCGTTGTTTCATATGTTTGGTGTACTGTTCTAATTATTATTCATTGTTTGCTTCGTGTATGATTGCTCGATACGTGTGTGGTGATTTATTGATTTCGTCCAGTCGGTGAGATATACGTGGTTATCAAGAAGAAGAAGAAGAAGAAGAACGTTGAAGATTAAAGCTTACCGAAGGATCGGTGTTTAAGGCAAGTATAGCATGGGATCATCCTTGTTTCCTACTCACCTTTAATATACTTAATTCATGTGCATGTGTCTACCTTGTTACCATTAAGGATATCCTAGCTTTTGTATCTTGTACCTTGACACCAATGGACATTGCATTGGGTAGTGATGCTAGTGCTCTTTTTGAATAATCATGATCTATAACTTGACTAATGATACATGCAATAAACGTTTAAAAGATGCTTTAAAGCAATATGGCTCAAGAGGGCTAGAGCATATTTGGTTGTTTTTATGGTGCTCTAGTTTCTCTCCATAAGGACTTATCTGTAAGCGAACATCCGGGACTTACAGTACAACTGTGAGGGCTATATGGCTCTGGCTTTAGTCAAGTATGAGGACCTTTTCTAGCTTGTTAGTGGTAACCTTCATGGCATAAGAACGGCTTGACGAATCGGGTATAGTGCGGCCTCTGTCCTTATGTGTATAGGCTGCGCGTTATTGTGCCATTTGGAAGGGGGGCTCTACATCTGTTTGCCGAGTGAATCTAATGGCCCTAACTTGTTAGACGAACCTTTGAAAGACTTCATAGTGAACCCTGCCGACCTTCCTTGGAAGTGGGTCAAGAGATTAGCTACCTCGGGCAAAAGGGTAAATCACGACTCACAGTGAAAGTGTACAACCTCTGCAGAGTGTAAAACTGTTATAACAGCCGTGCTCACGGTCACGAGTGGCCTTGGACCCTTACAGAATAAATGATGAACACTGATGATAATGATAACACTGATGATATTGATGTTCACTAATGATTATTGTTTCTTGCTATACATTATTCTCGTTTACATGATCATGAGGTTATTTGGGCTTATGTTAAACTTGTTGCTACTCAATTGCTAAATGATGACTCACTAAAAGCTATTGCAGTAAACCCGTGTCAAACCTTTTGAGCTGCATGAACCCCATGATATATTTGCTGAGTTCGACATGGACTCACTCTTGCTATTTCCCCACATCTCAGGAAGGGTACCAGACTGTTAGATTCTGGAATTGTTAGGCTTGTGATCAACCAGTTAGTTTGATCCTGGAGTGAAGGTTGCACCCGGTGTTCGGAGTTGTCTTTCCGCTGTGTTGCTCTTTAAGGTATACTTTATACTATTGAGTTATGTATATTAAACATTTGTCTTTTGATATTACACTTATCTGTGGCTATATGTGAGATTTGTCGTCTCTATTTCACATATAGTGTATGTCTGGTTTTGTCCTTAAAACCGGGGTGTGACAGATTGGTATCAGAGCAATGCTGACTGTAGGACGCAAGCCTAGTTAGAACTGGACGTTTAGCATGTTCTCATTGTTGCCTATTTCTTGCTTCTCTTTAACTTTGTTATTTTTCTCAAAGTTATGCTTAATTCTATCCCCGTTCTGTTATAAAAACCTTGTCTCTATTTTGAACCTTTTCTCCTTGTCTATTAGACGGCTCGTGACGAGAAGACTATGGATTTTAGAGGTTAAGAGGACTGAATTGTGTCGCTCTTGGTCACTTTTGACAAGAAACCATTAGCAATGCAAAACCAATTACTAGAAGAAATGGCTCAACATGGGAATTCTCAACGATGCTCATCTCAAGGTCAAGCCAACATATCCAAGGGGCCAGAGAAGGTACAAGTAGCAGAAGCTTGGAAGAATATGAAATCCAATAAAGATGTTGATAGTAAGGCATTTGGAGAGCAGGAACAATGTCACTGTTGTAAGCATTATGGTTTTCCCTGTCTTCGAAATGAGTCTAATAAGGGGAAAGTCAAGGTGGATCCAAATCTTGAGAACAACATGGACAAGAAGAGAAAGGCAATCTCATTAGAACCACTAGTGGAAAGCAATGAGCAAGCGAGTTCTACTACATTGTCACATGCAGCCCTGATCCCCTGTCAAACAAATCCAAACCCTGAAGAGTTAGAAGCCCCTCCCGCTAAAACTACTCCCCATGAAGTAGTCATAGATGGGTGGACAATTACCTATAAGGAGTATCAACCCCAAAAGGCCAAACAAGCTAAGGAACAAGCCAAAGGGACGAAGGTGAACTTTTATAGCCAGCAAGATAGTAGCATACCAAACAACAGTTCCGTAGAGTATGACATCACAAAAGATCCAGCTAAGAGAAAGTGTTATCATTGCCAGCAGGAAGGACATTATATCAAATCTTGCCCACAGAAGAATCAACAACAGCGAGACCCAGGACAGGATGTCCAAAAGGAGCATGTGCAGGGAAATAAATTAAAGAGAAATTACATCCATGGAAAGTTGAAACATGTGGATATTTCCACCATTCCTGGAGCTAAGGAGGTCGTGTTTGGATCAATTCCAGTAAGTTCAGGAAATGCCAAGGTTTTGTTTGACCCCAGTGCCTCACATTCGTTTCATATCTAGACAATATGTAAAAGATCATAACATACTTATGCTTCCAAGGGGAAAAACAGTTATGGTTGAAACTCCAAGAGGTGAAATAAAGGCAGACCGCGTATGCCCAAAAGTTAGTCTGGACATAAAGGGGGTAAATTTTAAGGTAAACCTCATTGTTTTGGAATTAATGGGCATTGATGTTATCCTTGGAATAGACTGGTTATCTACTTGTAAAGGAGTGATTGAGTATGCCCAATGTTCAGTGTTTCTAACTACACTTTCAGGAGAAAGGATTGAGTATGAGGGTATTAAATCTACACCTGAGGGATACCAGGTTGACCCATCTTAAGGTATGAGTTATAAGAATGGTAAAGAGAGATGCAGAGATTCAGATGTCCATATAAAGCAATAAGGAATGTAAGAGACGTTATCTACTCTGGAAGCTGCTACAATCACACCATATTTAAGGAATAGGAGTTATGTCCCGTGTAATAAAACCGTTAGTAGCCAAGTTGAGTCGTCTTAATGTGTGGCTAATGAACATTTAAGTGTTTAGTTGTTTTGTGCTTATGTTTATGCTTGAGTTGGAATTTTGTAATGAGTGGAATGATCTCATGGGTTTTGACCATGATTTCATTTAGTTTATATGTATAAGGTATAAGGATTAATGAAATAAATAGCTGGGTTTTGTTATCTCCTGCTTTCTATATCTTGTCTTTCGGAGCAGCCTGTCTTTATCAACTTATATCTCTATTCTTGGATGACCAAAAATCATGAGAAAATTCTGGACAAGAGTGGACTTCAACATCTCTCTCTAAATGCAAGAACTACCCTCATAGCTATTTTGGATTGGGAGATACAAAAAATCACAAGACGATGCAAACTGTGCTGTCTGAAACCTGGAACAGTTTCTGATAAGTACTGTTTTCGACCAAGTTAGCTACAGATCTGGAAGTGTGTTCTATAAGAAAGTTGCAGAGAATTTTATAAGCTTTCCATCGGTGTAAACTACAGTTTCATTGGATTAACAGAATGAGAGTTACAACTGTTTTACTGCACTGCTGATTTTCTGCTCGTGAGAAATTTCAGATTTCTTGTTCTTACCCATACACAGGAGTATCATTGGGATGTCAGAACATTTTTTAGCTCATCTAGAAGAAGGGTTCAAGCTACCCTATTTGGTGTCCCTTATTTTAAGGGGGGTAGCCAATGTAAATAAGGATTATTAAGATTAAACTCTTTAGTTGGAAGTATTGGTTAGTCTCCATGATTGAGTTGCCACTCTTGAGCAAAAATGTTCTGTGAACAAGGTTGATAATTTTGGATCCATGGAGACAAGAGTTGTCCTTTTGGATAGTTCATGATTATGATCATCTATACTTGCTCGTGTTGCTGATGTTGGTCACTTGATGACAGGAAGTGTAGTGTCTCATGACTCAGGAGCCCTATATGACGTCTCGCACTAATATGTGGGAAAATATTGATGTTTCTGCCATTGAAGGATGTTATGGGTATGATGAAGCCAAGCACTATCAAAACAACAATGTTGAAGAGCAAGTTGGGAGTGAACTAAGTCAGAATCCACAACAACGAAAGCGAAAAAGGAAAGCCCATAAGAAGCCTGCTCAAGGAAGCAAAGCGCAGCAAAAACTATGTCAATGGAAGACTGAGCAATGTGGATATGGATAAAGTTCATGGAGTTACCAATGTGGTGGGAGGTTATATTCAAGTAAGCTCAGTACAAGTTTTTGCTTTATTGGACCCTAGTGCTTCGCATTCTTTCATTTCCGCCGACATGGTAGAGACGTGCAAGATGGTGAAGTGTCCAATGAGGAGGCCTTTGCTAGTTCAAACCCCAGTGGGAGAAATGCAGGCAGATCAGATATGCCTGAATGTCAGTCTTGTCATAAACAAAGAAAACTTCACCGCAACACTCATTGTGTTGGGGTCACTTAAAATTCATGTGGTTCATGGTAATGGATGGCTCTGTGCACACAAAGGAGTGATTTATAGTACTCGGTGCACCATGCTCTTAACAACACCGTCAAGGAAAAGAATTGAGTATCAAGGTGGTCGACTTTTACCTGAGGGAGATGAGAATGATCAATTAGAAGATAGGTACACCAAGGATAGCAAAGTGGACCATGAGTTTACTGAAGTCATAGCAGAGGAACAAATAACTTTGGAGGAGCTCAATAGGAGAGATGATTATGCTTAGGCAGATTAGTCAGTCAGGATATGAGAAATTGTCTCATGACTCTAAGCGAAAAGAGTAATTTGGAAAATGAGGATCAAATAAAGACAAAGTGTCATTATCTCTTTTATCATCATCTTCCGAATCTCGGGACGAGATTCATCTTAAGGGGGGTAGAATTGTAACACCCTAAAATTTTGAAAGAGATAAAAATAGGAAAATATGTTTTTTATGTATTTTTGTGAGCATGCAAACTTAGAATAATAATAATTTTTATAAATTTAAAATCAAATATAAGTGTAGAAACAAGATTGAGCATTCATGCTGCTGCATTTGAAATTTTGTGTTGAGTGGTTTAAGTCAAATTCAAATTGGATTTGAAAATCTTTTGAAAAATAGCTTTGAAAAGTTTGAAAAAGAAAAAAAAGAAAGGGAATTTTCCTCTTCGGGCCGAAACCTTCCCGCAGCCCAGTGCTCGGCCTACAGCGGCGGCCCACTCTTTCTTCCCCCGCGCCCGCCTCTGGTCTCTCTGGGCCGAGCCCAAGCCGCGGCCTGCTGGCCCGTCTTCGCGCGCGCGGCCGCGTCCCGCACCAAGCCGCCGACATGCGGGACCCACCTGTCAGCGACGTGTCTCCTTTCCTTTCTTCTACCTTCCAACCGCGAGCACCGCCTTCCTCTCTCTCTCTCCGATTCGGTGAATCGAATCCGCCGCCAAATCTCCCTCCCTTCCTTATTTACCGACGCCTCCGGGCTATAAAACGGAGCCCCCGCATTATTCCGCCCCATCCCATCCTTTTGGAGCCACTCTTGTCGTCTCGACGCGCCACCGTGAGCACCACCGCCTCCACCGTCCGCCACCGCAAGCACGCCGCCGTCTTCGTCCATCCTGTGCCCTAGATTTCACCCTAGGTGAGTTCGCCATGCTTCGGTCTTCCTCCCCGTGCTCTCCGCTTGCTGAATGATGCCGGGAATCGAGGTCTTGCGGTTTCCAGTCATGGCGCCACCGCGGGAGGTCACCGTCGGCCGATTCCGGCCGGAGCGCCGCCGGCTCTCTCCCCGATCCGATCGGAACCATCCGTTTTAAATCTAACAGTTGATATTACGTGATACCGGTTCGCCTGTGAATCTTGCTAAAGAGTCCCTGTAAGATTTAAGTTGTAAACCCGCAGTCCAAAACGTATTATCCCGCGTTCGTTTTGATCTGTTGAAAGCGTATTTCGTCTCGGTAATTGAAAAATACGTTTTCTGATATTTACAGTTTTGCCACTGAGTTTGTTTTAGTCATAAATTATCCATTTTAACTTTGATTTGATCCATTCAAATTGCGTTAGATTCGTATTTGCGAGCTCTACATGATTATAGAACTGTACAGTAGGTTTGAGATAATTTATTTTCGAGTTTATATTAAAGTAATTATTTATCTATAGGAAATCTTAGAAAACTCATAACTTTTACGTTTTAAATCCAAATTTCGTGATCTTTATGTCTATGTGATCGTAGTAACATGTAGAAGAGTTTTACAAACTTGTTATACTGTTAGTGTTACTGTTGGTTAGGTTTTCTATCTTTAAGTTCCGATGTGAGATTTAATCTATTACTTTAATAAAGAAAATCTCGTTTAATACATAATTTATTTGTTTTTGTCACACCCCGGTTTTTAAGGACAAAACCAGACATACACCATATGTGAAATAAAGAAGACAAATCTCACATATAGCCACAGATAAGTGTAATATCAAAAGACAAATGCTTAATATACATAACTCAATAGTATAAAGTATACCTTAAAGAGTAACACAGCGGAAAGACAACTCCGAACACCGGGTGCAACCTTCACTCCAGGATCAAACTAACTGGTTGATCACAAGCCTAACAATTCCAGGATCTAACAGTCTGGTACCCTTCCTGAGATGTGGGGAAATAGCAAGAGTGAGTCCATGTCGAACTCAACAAATATAACATGGGGTTCATGAAGCTCAAAAGGTTTGACACGAGTTTACTGCGATAGCTTTTATTATGTCATCTTTTAGCAATTGAGTAGCAACAAGTTTACCATAAACCCAAATAACCTCATGATCATGTAAACGAGAATAATGTATAGCAAGAAACAATAATCATTAGTGAGCATCAATATCATCAATATTATCATTATCATCAGTGTTCATCATTTATTCTGTAAGGGTCCAAGGCCACTCGTGACCGTGAGCACGGCTGTTATAACAGTTTTACACTCTGCAGAGGTTGTACACTTTCACTGTGAGTCGTGATTTACCCTTTCGCCCGAGGTAGCTAATCTCTTGACCCACTTCCAAAGAAGGTCGGCAGGGTTCACTATGAAGTCTTTCAAAGGTTCGTCTAACAAGTTAGGGCCATTAGATTCACTCGGCAAAACAGATGTAGAGCCCCCCTTCCAAATGGCACAATAACGCGCAGCCTATACACATAAGGACAGAGGCCGCACTATACCCGATTCGTCAAGCCGTTCTTACGCCATGAAGGAATACCTCTAACAAGCTAGAAAAGGTCCTCATACTTGACTAAAGCCAGAGCCATATAGCCCTCACAGTTGTACTGTAAGTCCCGGATGTTCGCTTACAGATAAGTCCTTAAGGAGAGAAACTAGAGCACCAAAAATACCCCAAGCTCTAGCCCCCTTGAGCCATGTTGCTATAAAGCATCTTTTAAACGTTTATTGCATATACCATTAGTCAAGTTACAGATCATGGTTATTTATCTTAAGCACTAGCATAATACTACCCAATGCAATGTCCCATGGGTGTCAAGGTACAAGATACAAAAACTAGGATATCCTTAGTGGTAACAAGGTAGACACATGCACATGAATTAAGTATATTAAAGGTGAATAGGAAACAAGGATGATCCCATGCTATACTTGCCTTAAACACCGATCCTTCGGTAAGCTTTAATCTTCAATGTTCTTCTTCTTCTTCTTCTTGATAACCACGTATATCTCACCGACTGGACTTGATCAATAAATCACCACACACGTATCAAGCAATCATACACGAAGCAAACAATATATCTAAATTAGAACAGAACACCAAACATATGAAACAATATGTGAAAAGATTTTAAAGAGGTTCTACGCATTGCTATGAACACACAGGCGCGAAAAGCACTCTAATCGAAGCTACGGTTGAAAAGATACATCTACCGAAAGATTTGCTCATAGAAGAAAATATAAAACTATTAGCCTCATGAGTTTTAATTATATAATAACATATATAAGATATTTTATAGATACTATATATGGAATTAAGTCAAATTTAGATCCAAATTATAAAACTAAAGTAAAACAAATCATATTTTATTTACAAAACCCAGTTGCATAATTATTAATCAAGGTATGATTTAAACCATAAAATTTCAGAATTAGTAATATGGTAAACACTGTCACTAACGCGTAGATCTCATTGCTATGAATCTAACGCAACTCGAATGAGCTAAAACGGATCTAAAACGTAGAAGATATGATTTAAACAAGATCTACTTTATTAAAGTAATAGATTAAATCTCACATCGGAACTTAAAGATAGAAAACCAAACCAACAGTAACACTAACAGTATAACAAGTTTGTAAAACTCTTCTACACGTTACTACGATCACATAGACATAAAGATCACGAAATTTAGATTTAAAACGTAAAAGTTATGAGTTTTCTAAGATTTCCTATAGATAAATAATTACTTTAATATAAACTCGAAAATAAATTATCTCAAACCTACTGTACAGTTCTATCATCATGTAGAGCTCGCAAATACGAATCTAACGCAATTTGAATGGATCAAATCGGACTTAAAACGCAAAAGTTACGCATGAAATAAGATTCAGTGACATTTCTGTGAATATTTGAACTCAAATTTGAATTAAAACAGTTTAAAATCTGAATTTAAATGTACTTTGGACTGGGCACACTAATTCAGGAAAATATAGGGTTTAAATCAGAAGAAAATAGGACCTAAAAGAAATTAGTTTGAACTAATTTGGATCGCGGGTTGATTCATTGGAAACCGAGGGGCTATTTTGTGAAATAGGCACGGCTGACTGCTGGGTTGACTCGGCTGCTGACCAGGCAGCCACGTGGCAGCACACTGTTGGCGCGGTGTGCCACGCGTGCGGTGGACGCGGTGCGCTGGCGCCGTAGGCAGTGTCTACGGGTCCATGGTGGACCGGTTACTTAAAGCCGAAGAGGTACGCGATCTCGTCCATCCAGCGTGGATCTAACGGCTGTGGCGAGTTAAGGGCAGCAGGCCGCCGGGGAAGAGGCTCATGACGGTGGCGCCATTGTCGGATGGAGCCCGAGCTCGCCGGAGCTTGAGAAGAGGACCATCCCGAGCACCAATCGCCAAACCGAAAGTACCAAAAGAAAGAGCGCATCATCGCAACCTTACCCCGCGCGAGAACGAAGCTGGAGAGCAACCGGAGGGCGGCGACTAGCTCGGCAAAGCGGCGGTGGAGGCGGAGCTTCGACGGTGGCTCTCCCGGGACGTCGAGGCTAGAGTTTTAGGGGCTCAATGAGGAGCGGGGAGGCACGGGGTTCTGTTTTTATAGCCCGGTGGCGCAAGGAAACAAAGGGAAGGAAAGATTGGAGATCGATTCGGATCGGGGAAGAGAGGGAAGGCGGCGTTCGGCCGGAGGAAGAAGAAAGGAAAGGAGAAGGAGACGCTGACAGGCGGGTCCGGTTCGTCAGCGACTCAGTGAAGCAGCGCGTGCGAGTTGGCCGGCAGGCCGCGCCTGGGCTTGGCCCATGCGGGAGCGGACGCGGGAGGAGGAAGTGGGCTGCGCACGGGGAGGGCAGGCCGAGCTGTGGGCTGCGGTAAGAAGTGGCCCGAGAAGAAAAGAAATTCCTTTCCTTTTTCTTTTTCCAATTTTTCAAAGCAAATTTTCAAAAGATTTTCAAATCCAAATTTGAATTTGATCAAACTACTCATCTCAAAAATTTAAATGCAACAGCATGAGTGCACAAACATGTTTCTACTCTTATATTTAATTTTAAATTTATAAAAATTATTATCATTCTAAATTTTCATGCTCACAAAAATATACAAAAATCATATTTTTCCTATTTTTCTTCTTTTCAAATTTTTAGGGTGTTACAATTCTACCCCCCTTAAAATGAATCTCGTCCCGAGATTCGAAAGATGATGACAAAAGAGATAGGGATAGTTCGTCTCTAGATTGTTCTTTACTTCATCGTGTAGTTCCATCGTCTTGATAAGAATTCCGTCTTACTTTGCATACATGTAACTAATTCCAAGATTTTGGACAAATGCTCCAAACAATACTCTGGTATCTCCAGTCACTAGGCACCTTTCCTATAATATGAATTTTCTTCCTTAAAATACTTATCTTCCAACAGAGCCTAACGAATCTCTTAGTCAGAAGGAATTTCTACTACCAACCTTCAAAACATTAATGATTCTGGTCAAGTTGCTCAAATTTGGAATACGATTCTTAATCCTTGGTGTCACCCGAACCTTCTTAGCATTATTCTCCATTGCTAAGGGCATCGGCTGCGACTTTTACTTCTCCAAGTAATAGCACTTTTCCAAGTCCTAATCCATTTCATTCCAACGAGGATATCACAAATTCAAGACCAACTTAGCGAAGATGTCCTGTAGATTCTTGTGACCCTCCTATATGTCACTTTTCTTCCAAAAGACAGTACTCCATAGTGGAAAACTCCAGATAACACGTTATGTAATTCAACCCACACTTCATTAGTTGACTTAATGAACAAGGTACTATATTTCTCTTCTCGTATAAGGACACATCCCACACCTTGACAAGGTGCATCATTGTAGATATGAAGCTCTTGTCTGGATCTGACAAAGCTAATACTTGGGTTTTACTTCAACCTTTTCTTAAACTCCTTTGTGTGCACAGAGCCATCCATTACCAAGAACCACGCGAATTTTAAGTGACTCCAACACAATGAGTGTCGCGGTGAAGTTTTTCCTTGTTTATGACAAGACTGACATTCGGGCATATCTGATCTGTCTGCATTTCTCCCACTGGGGTTTGAACTAGCAAAGGCCTCCTCATTGGACACTTCACCATCTTGCACGTCTCTTCCATGTCGGCGGAAATGAAAGAATGCGAAGCACTAGGGTCAAATAGAGCAAAAACTTGTACTGAGCTTACTTGAATATAGCCTCCCACTACTTTGGTAACTCCATGAATTTTATCCATATCCACATTGCTCAGTCTTCCATTGACATAGTTTTGCTGCGCTTTGCTTCCTTGAGTAGGCTTCTTATGGGCTTTCCTTTTTCGCTTTCATTGTTGTGGATTCTGACTTAGTTCACTCCCAACTTGCTCTTCAACATTGTTATTTTGATAGTGCTCGGCTTCATCATACCCATAACATCCTTCAATGGCAGAAACATCAATCTTTTTCCACATATTAGTGCGAGACGTCATATAGGGCTCCTGAGTCATGAGACACTACACTTCCTGTTATCAAGTGACCAACATCAGCAACACGAGCAAGTATAGATGATCATAATCATGAACTATCCAAAAGGACAACTCTCGTCTCCATGGACCCAAAATTATCAACCTTGTTCACAGGACATTTTTGCTCAAGAGTGGCAACTCAATCATGGAGACTAACCAATACTTCCAACTAAAGAGTTCAATCTTAATAATCCTTCTTTACATTGGCTACCCCCCTTAAAATAAGGGACACCAAATAGGGTAGCTTGAACCCTCCTTCTAGATGAGCTAAAAAGGTGTTCTGACATCCCAATGATACTCCTGTGTATGGGTAAGAACAAGAAATCTGAAATTTCGCACGAACAGAAAATCAGCAGTGCAGTAAAACAGCTGTAACTCTCATTCTGTTAATCCAATGAAGCTGTAGTTTACACCGATGGAAAACTTATAAAATTCTCTGCAACTTTCTTATAGAACACACTTCCAGATTCTGTAGTTAACTTGGTCGAAAACAGCACATAACAGATTCTGTTCCAGGTTTCATACAGCACAGTTGCATCGTCTTGTGATTTTTGTATCTCCCAATCCAAAATAGATATCGAGCCGATTCTTGCGCTCAGAGAAAGATATTGATGTCTACTATTGTCCAGAATTTTCTCATGATTTTTGGTCTTTCAAGAACAGAGATATAAGTTGATAAAGACAGGCTGCTCCGAAAGACAAGATATAGAAAGCAGGAGATAACCAAAACCCAACTATTTATTTCATTAATCCTTAAACTAAATGAAATCATGGTCAAAACTCACGAGATCATTTCACTCATTACAAAATTCCAACTCAAGCATAAACATAAGCACAAAGCAACTAAACACTTAAATGTTCATTAGCCACACATTAAGATGACTCAACTTGGCTACTAACGGTTTTATTACACGGGACATAACTCCTATTCCTTAAACATGGTGTGATTGTAGCAGTATCCAAAGTAGATAACGTCTCTTACATTTCTTATTGCTTTATATGGACATCTGAATCTCTGCATCTCTCTTTACCATTCTTATAACTCATACCTTAAGATGGGTCAACCTGGTATCCCTCCGGTGTAGATTTAATACCCTCATACTCAATCCTTTCTCCTAAAAGTGTAGTTAGAAACACTGAACATTGGGCATACTCAATCACTCCTTTACAAGTAGATAACCAGTCTATTCCAAGGATAACATCAATGTCCCTTAATTCCAAAACAATGAGGTTTACCTTAAAATTTACCCCCTTTATGTCAAGACTAACTTTTGGGCATACGCGGTCTGCCTTTATTTCACCTCTTGGAGTTTCAACCATAACTGTTTTCCCCCTTGGAAGCATAAGTATGTTATGATCTTTTGCATATTGTATAGATATGAACGAATGTGAGGCACTGGGGTCAAACAAAACCTTGGCATTTCCTGAACTTACTGGAATTGATCCAAACACGACCTCCTTAGCTCCAGGAATGGTGGAAATATCCACATGTTTCAACTTTCCATGGATGTAATTTCTCTTTAATTTATTTCCCTGCACATGCTCCTTTTGGATATCCTGTCCTGGGTCTCGCTGTTGTTGATTCTTCTGTGGGCAAGATTTGATATAATGTCCTTCCTGCTGGCAATGATAACACTTTCTCTTAGCTGGATCTTTTGTGATGTCATACTCTACGGAACTGTTGTTTGGTATGCTGCTATCTTGCTGGCCATAAAAGTTCACCTTCGTCCCTTTGGCTTGTTTCTTAGCTTGTTTGGCCTTTCGGGGTTGATACTCCTTATAGGTAATTGTCCACCCATCTATGACTACTTCATGGGGAGTAGTTTTAGCGGAAGGGGCTTCTAACTCTTCAGGGTTTGGATTTGTTTGACAGGGGATCAGGGCTGCATGTGACAATGTAGTAGAACTCGCTTGCTCATTGCTTTCCACTAGTGGTTCTAATGAGATTGCCTTTCTCTTCTTGTCCATGTTGTTCTCAAAATTTGGATCCACCTTGACTTTCCCCTTATTAGACTCGTTTCGAAGACAGGGAAAACCATAATGCTTACAGCAGTGACATTGTTCCTGCTCTCCAAATGCCTTATTATCAACATCTTTATTGGATTTCATATTCTTCCAAACTTCTGCTACTTGTATCTTCTCTGACCCCTTGGATATGTTGGCTTGACCTTGAGATAAGCATCGTTGAGAATTCCCATGTTGAGCCATTTCTTCTAGTAATTGGTTTTGCATCGCTAATGGTTTCTTGTCAAAAGTGAGCAAGAGCGACACAATTTAGTCCTCTTAACCTCTGAAATCCACAGTCTTCTCGTCACGAGCCTTCTAATAGACAAGGAGAAAAGGTTCAAAATAGAGACAAGGATTTTATAACAGAACGAGGATAGAATTAAGCATAACTTTGAGAAAATAACAAAGTTAAAGAGAAACAAGAAATAGGCAACAATGAGAACATGCTAAACGTCCAGTTCTAACTAGGCTTGCGTCCTACAGTCAGCATTGCTCTGATACCAATCTGTCACACCCGATTTTAAGGACAAAACCAGACATACACCATATGTGAAATAAAGAAGACAAATCTCACATATAGCCACAGATAAGTGTAATATCAAAAGACAAATGCTTAATATACATAACTCAATAGTATAAAGTATACCTTAAAGAGTAACACAGCGGAAAGACAACTCCGAACACCGGGTGCAACCTTCACTCCAGGATCAAACTAACTGGTTGATCACAAGCCTAACAATTCCAGGATCTAACAGTCTGGTACCCTTCCTGAGATGTGGGGAAATAGCAAGAGTGAGTCCATGTCGAACTCAACAAATATAACATGGGGTTCATGAAGCTCAAAAGGTTTGACACGAGTTTACTGCGATAGCTTTTATTATGTCATCTTTTAGCAATTGAGTAGCAACAAGTTTACCATAAACCCAAATAACCTCATGATCATGTAAACGAGAATAATGTATAGCAAGAAACAATAATCATTAGTGAGCATCAATATCATCAATATTATCATTATCATCAGTGTTCATCATTTATTCTGTAAGGGTCCAAGGCCACTCGTGACCGTGAGCACGGCTGTTATAACAGTTTTACACTCTGCAGAGGTTGTACACTTTCACTGTGAGTCGTGATTTACCCTTTCGCCCGAGGTAGCTAATCTCTTGACCCACTTCCAAAGAAGGTCGGCAGGGTTCACTATGAAGTCTTTCAAAGGTTCGTCTAACAAGTTAGGGCCATTAGATTCACTCGGCAAACAGATGTAGAGCCCCCCTTCCAAATGGCACAATAACGCGCAGCCTATACACATAAGGACAGAGGCCGCACTATACCCGATTCGTCAAGCCGTTCTTACGCCATGAAGGAATACCTCTAACAAGCTAGAAAAGGTCCTCATACTTGACTAAAGCCAGAGCCATATAGCCCTCACAGTTGTACTGTAAGTCCCGGATGTTCGCTTACAGATAAGTCCTTAAGGAGAGAAACTAGAGCACCAAAAATACCCCAAGCTCTAGCCCCCTTGAGCCATGTTGCTATAAAGCATCTTTTAAACGTTTATTGCATATACCATTAGTCAAGTTACAGATCATGGTTATTTATCTTAAGCACTAGCATAATACTACCCAATGCAATGTCCCATGGGTGTCAAGGTACAAGATACAAAAACTAGGATATCCTTAGTGGTAACAAGGTAGACACATGCACATGAATTAAGTATATTAAAGGTGAATAGGAAACAAGGATGATCCCATGCTATACTTGCCTTAAACACCGATCCTTCGGTAAGCTTTAATCTTCAACGTTCTTCTTCTTCTTCTTCTTGATAACCACGTATATCTCACCGACTGGACTTGATCAATAAATCACCACACACGTATCAAGCAATCATACACGAAGCAAACAATATATCTAAATTAGAACAGAACACCAAACATATGAAACAATATGTGAAAAGATTTTAAAGAGGTTCTACGCATTGCTATGAACACACAGGCGCGAAAAGCACTCTAATCGAAGCTACGGTTGAAAAGATACATCTACCGAAAGATTTGCTCATAGAAGAAAATATAAAACTATTAGCCTCATGAGTTTTAATTATATAATAACATATATAAGATATTTTATAGATACTATATATGGAATTAAGTCAAATTTAGATCCAAATTATAAAACTAAAGTAAAACAAATCATATTTTATTTACAAAACCCAGTTGCATAATTATTAATCAAGGTATGATTTAAACCATAAAATTTCAGAATTAGTAATATGGTAAACACTGTCACTAACGCGTAGATCTCATTGCTATGAATCTAACGCAACTCGAATGAGCTAAAACGGATCTAAAACGTAGAAGATATGATTTAAACAAGATCTACTTTATTAAAGTAATAGATTAAATCTCACATCGGAACTTAAAGATAGAAAACCAAACCAACAGTAACACTAACAGTATAACAAGTTTGTAAAACTCTTCTACACGTTACTACGATCACATAGACATAAAGATCACGAAATTTAGATTTAAAACGTAAAAGTTATGAGTTTTCTAAGATTTCCTATAGATAAATAATTACTTTAATATAAACTCGAAAATAAATTATCTCAAACCTACTGTACAGTTCTATCATCATGTAGAGCTCGCAAATACGAATCTAACGCAATTTGAATGGATCAAATCGGACTTAAAACGCAAAAGTTACGCATGAAATAAGATTCAGTGACATTTCTGTGAATATTTGAACTCAAATTTGAATTAAAACAGTTTAAAATCTGAATTTAAATGTACTTTGGACTGGGCACACTAATTCAGGAAAATATAGGGTTTAAATCAGAAGAAAATAGGACCTAAAAGAAATTAGTTTGAACTAATTTGGATCGCGGGTTGATTCATTGGAAACCGAGGGGCTATTTTGTGAAATAGGCACGGCTGACTGCTGGGTTGACTCGGCTGCTGACCAGGCAGCCACGTGGCAGCACACTGTTGGCGCGGTGTGCCACGCGTGCGGTGGACGCGGTGCGCTGGCGCCGTAGGCAGTGTCTACGGGTCCATGGTGGACCGGTTACTTAAAGCCGAAGAGGTACGCGATCTCGTCCATCCAGCGTGGATCTAACGGCTGTGGCGAGTTAAGGGCAGCAGGCCGCCGGGGAAGAGGCTCATGACGGCGGCGCCATTGTCGGATGGAGCCCGAGCTCGCCGGAGCTTGAGAAGAGGACCATCCCGAGCACCAATCGCCAAACCGAAAGTACCAAAAGAAAGAGCGCATCATCGCAACCTTACCCCACGCGAGAACGAAGCTGGAGAGCAACCGGAGGGCGGCGACTAGCTCGGCAAAGCGGCGGTGGAGGCGGAGCTTCGACGGTGGCTCTCCCGGGACGTCGAGGCTAGAGTTTTAGGGGCTCAATGAGGAGCGGGGAGGCACGGGGTTCTGTTTTTATAGCCCGGTGGCGCAAGGAAACAAAGGGAAGGAAAGATTGGAGATCGATTCGGATCGGGGAAGAGAGGGAAGGCGGCGTTCGGCCGGAGGAAGAAGAAAGGAAAGGAGAAGGAGACGCTGACAGGCGGGTCCGGTTCGTCAGCGACTCAGTGAAGCAGCGCGTGCGAGTTGGCCGGCAGGCCGCGCCTGGGCTTGGCCCATGCGGGAGCGGACGCGGGAGGAGGAAGTGGGCTGCGCACGGGGAGGGCAGGCCGAGCTGTGGGCTGCGGTAAGAAGTGGCCCGAGAAGAAAAGAAATTCCTTTCCTTTTTCTTTTTTCAATTTTTCAAAGCAAATTTTCAAAAGATTTTCAAATCCAAATTTGAATTTGATCAAACTACTCATCTCAAAAATTTAAATGCAACAGCATGAGTGCACAAACATGTTTCTACTCTTATATTTAATTTTAAATTTATAAAAATTATTATCATTCTAAATTTTCATGCTCACAAAAATATACAAAAATCATATTTTTCCTATTTTTCTTCTTTTCAAATTTTTAGGGTGTTACAGTTTTAATTCCGAATTAGTCCATTCAAATTTCAATAGATTTATAACAATATGAACTATGTACTAGTATTAATGTTTTCTTTATCAAAATCTCTGAAATTTCATAGTTTAGATCTAATTTGATTAATAACTGCGCAACTAGATTTATGAATAAAATATTATTGATTTCTCCTTTAAATGTAATTTAGCCTAAGTCACTTTTGAATGTCTATAAAGAGTATTTTATCCTATATATATGATTTTATATAGTTAAAACAAATGAGACCTATAATTTTTCCGTTTTATACAACAAAATCTTTTGGTAGTCGTTTCTTTCACCGTAGCCCCGATTAGAGTGCTTTTCGCGCCTAGCCTGTGTGTTCATAGCAATGCGTAGAACCTCTTTAAAATCTTTTCACCCGTTGTTTCATATGTTTGGTGTACTGTTCTAATTATTATTCATTGTTTGCTTCGTGTATGATTGCTCGATACGTGTGTGGTGATTTATTGATTTCGTCCAGTCGGTGAGATATACGTGGTTATCAAGAAGAAGAAGAAGAAGAACGTTGAAGATTAAAGCTTACCGAAGGATCGGTGTTTAAGGCAAGTATAGCATGGGATCATCCTTGTTTCCTATTCACCTTTAATATACTTAATTCATGTGCATGTGTCTACCTTGTTACCATTAAGGATATCCTAGCTTTTGTATCTTGTACCTTGACACCTATGGGACATTGCATTGGGTAGTGATGCTAGTGCTCTTTTTGAATAATCATGATCTGTAACTTGACTAATGATACATGCAATAAACGTTTAAAAGATGCTTTAAAGCAATATGGCTCAAGAGGGCTAGAGCATATTTGGTTGTTTTTATGGTGCTCTAGTTTCTCTCCATAAGGACTTATCTGTAAGCGAACATCCGGGACTTACAGTACAACTGTGAGGGCTATATGGCTCTGGCTTTAGTCAAGTATGAGGACCTTTTCTAGCTTGTTAGTGGTAACCTTCATGGCATAAGAACGGCTTGACGAATCGGGTATAGTGCGGCCTCTGTCCTTATGTGTATAGGTTGCGCGTTATTGTGCCATTTGGAAGGGGGGCTCTACATCTGTTTGCCGAGTGAATCTAATGGCCCTAACTTGTTAGACGAACCTTTGAAAGACTTCATAGTGAACCCTGCCGACCTTCCTTGGAAGTGGGTCAAGAGATTAGCTACCTCGGGCGAAAGGGTAAATCACGACTCACAGTGAAAGTGTACAACCTCTGCAGAGTGTAAAACTGTTATAACAGCCGTGCTCACGGTCACGAGTGGCCTTGGACCCTTACAGAATAAATGATGAACACTGATGATAATGATAACACTGATGATATTGATGTTCACTAATGATTATTGTTTCTTGCTATACATTATTCTCGTTTACATGATCATGAGGTTATTTGGGCTTATGTTAAACTTGTTGCTACTCAATTGCTAAATGATGACTCACTAAAAGCTATTGCAGTAAACCCGTGTCAAACCTTTTGAGCTGCATGAACCCCATGATATATTTGCTGAGTTCGACATGGACTCACTCTTGCTATTTCCCCACATCTCAGGAAGGGTACCAGACTGTTAGATTCTGGAATTGTTAGGCTTGTGATCAACCAGTTAGTTTGATCCTAGAGTGAAGGTTGCACCCGGTGTTCGGAGTTGTCTTTCCGCTGTGTTGCTCTTTAAGGTATACTTTATACTATTGAGTTATGTATATTAAACATTTGTCTTTTGATATTACACTTATCTGTGGCTATATGTGAGATTTGTCGTCTCTATTTCACATATAGTGTATGTCTGGTTTTGTCCTTAAAACCGGGTGTGACAATTGCTGAGAGTAGAAGAAGTATGGTTAATTAGCGCTAAAGACGAGGAGCTGAGGACCGACAGTCGAAGCAAGAGAACTTGAGTCCAGAAGATAGCAACTGGAGATTCTGAGTAGCTAACTTTGGAAAAAGGCAAGTATAGCATGTGATCATCCTTGTTTCCTATTCACCTTTAATACACTTAATTCATGTGCATGTGTCTATCTTGTTACCACTAAGGATATCCTAACTTTTGTATCTTGTACCTTAACACTCATGGGACATTGCATTGGGTAGTATTTTATGCTAGTGCTCAAGATAAATAACCATGATCTGTAACTTGACTAATGGTATATGCAATAAACATATAAAAGATGCTTTAAAGCAACATGGCTCAAGAGGGCTAGAGCATATTGGGTTGTTTTTATGGTGCTCTAATTTCTCTCCATAAGGACTCATCTGTAAGCGAACATCCGAGACTTACAATACAACTGTGAGGGCTATATGGCTCTGGCTTTAGTTAAGTATGAGGACCTTTTCTAGCTTGTTGGTGGTAACCTTCATGGCGTGAGAATGGCTTGACGAATCGAGTATAGTGCGGCCTCTGTCCTTATGTGTATAGACTGCGCGTCATTATGCCATTTGGAAGGGGGGCTCTACATCTATTTGCCGAGTGAATCTAGTGGCTCTAACTTGTTAGACGAACCTTTAAAAGACTTCATAGTAAACCCTGCCGACCTTCCTTGGTAGTGGGTCAAGAGGCTGATGACCTCGGGCGAAAGGGTAAATCACGACTCACAGTGAAAGTGTACAACCTCTGCAGAGTGTAAAACTGGTATATCAGTCGTGCTCATGGGCACGAGCGGCCTTGGACCCTTACAGAATAAATGATGAATACTTATGATAATGATAATACTGATGATATCGATGCTCACTAATGATTATTGTTTCTTGCTATATGTTATTCACGTTTACATGATCATGAGGTTATTTGGGCTTACGTAACTTTTTGCTACTCAAATGCTACAAAGATGACTCACTAAAAGCTATTGTAGTAAACCCATGTCAAACCTTTTGAGCTTCATGAACCTCATGTTATATTTGTTGAGTTTGACATGGACTCACTCTTTCTATTTCCCCACACTTCAGTGTGTAGTGAGGTGCTGTTCAGAAGAAGAATAAAGAGGTAGTGGAGTTTCCATAAGTCTTTCAGAAGTGTTTGGCATACGGATCCACCAGTCAGCCGTCCCTGTGATGTTGGAGCCTAAAGAAAAGATTAGTGACCATTCCGTGACACTCTGATAGTTGTAAGTGTTAATATGTTATGTTTCCCACTTTATATAAACATTGTTTTGATATTTTTATTCTATTGTTGTATGTGTGGACTTCTTGGGCACACATATGACGAGCCTAGTTTTATTCTTTGCAAAACTAGGTGTGACAGCTCATCCTTGAGCAAAGCTAAACTTAGCAATGGATCAGAAGTTGTTACAATGCTTTTACTCCTCAAAAGTACACTTGCGTTCAATCAAAAATTCTCCTCTAGATTAGGAGAAACTGTTCTGACTTTCAAACTTACTCATATTACCTTCAACCATGGAGCTTCTTAGCCTTCACTTGGGTCTTGAGTAATGGAAAGACAGAATGATCGAGTCAAACACTATGTCTCAAGTTCTTTTTTCCACCATTGTTCTAGAGTTTTTATAAGTTTTCAAATAAAACTTAGAGATTCCATTATATGACACTCTCAAGTCTCTCAATATATGTGGTATTTGTGGACCCTTATCAACGCAATAAAGATGTTATGCCTTTTTCTCATCCTACCACTAAGGCTTTATATGTAGTTCATAGGTAGGGAGAAAGCTAGAGCATACTTGCAGTGCATATATTATAAAGTCAAACAATAGATCCAAAGAGAGTTGAGTCATACAATCAAATCAAGATGTGCATGTGTGTGGATGTATGGTGGATATACATATGGTGTCTAACCTAATTCTACTTTGCTCCTTAAAAACATATTTCTCTTTTAAAACTTAGAAACAATTGTTAGAGAATAGGGTCTATCTTATTCATCTCTCTTTCTCTTTTTTTTCAGGCGGGCATCTAAGTACCCATTGTTTTTAATATCTCGGACACTTGTCCATTTTTTCTTAATTTTTTCTATCTTTTTTATAAATAACTCTTGCATAACCCATACCTCTTTTCTAACAAAACTTTTGAGAGATAGCAACAAGAACTTGGAGCCTTTATTTAATGGATGAAAAACCTAACAAGCATGTTTTTTATTCACTCCCATTGTAGGAGTAGAATATTTTTGGGTAGATCTAGATAGAAGGCATGTTGTTGCGCCTACCCTCTGTGTAGGAGTAGTGCATATGTGGGAGGAGTATACGTGATCTTGATTTTAAGAGCATGACAAACCTCTCATAAGGGTCAATAAAGCTTGACAAAACTCAATGCAAAACAAGCAGCATATATGTGGAAGTTTTCCTAGCCTAAATAACATGTATGGCTCTAGTGGGAATTCAAGCTTTGTCATATAGGAACTCATCATAGCATTTTTGTTTTTTTTCAAAAGATAAATCTCTAGAACTTTAGTGTCACTTGGAACAACATAAACAACAGTTTAGACCTTCTCATATCATATCCATCAATTATCTAGACTTATATCAAGCATATGCTACCCATGAGTTTCAAGTTCAGAGTAAATCCTTATATCAAAACAATCTTATCAAAAACTTGGGAGAATTCAAGGCTGAAAACTATGTACTTAAAAGGAATTATAATAGAGCAACTATTTATCATTTCTATTTTAAAAGATCATCTTTAGAATCCTTTTTATTTTATTCAGCTCTTAAAAACAAACTAAAGCAAATTGGACACACTCTCTTTATTTGTTTTTATTTTTTTAGATCACACATTATTATTATGACTATATATACTTATTATATGGATAACTATTTATTTTATTTTTAGTTATTCATCTTTTTTATAAAGGAAACCTAAAAATAATAAAATAAAAAGAGAAAGAAGTACTTAGCTCAATACAATGGGGTGCCTCTCCCCAAAGCTGGTTGTTGTCGTGGTTCTCAATGTGATGGCCGGATGTGGAGATGCTAGAACAGATCCACCCAGTTCTGGTTTTGCTGTTGTTATTGTTGCTGGAGGCTAGCCACCTCGTGTCCCATAGTAGCCTACCATTGTGTGTGATTATGTAACATACCATGGATGACAGCTGTCCTCTCATCAATGGTTATGAGCCTGTTGTCGAATTCAGAACTTACACTTGTAGAATTGGGGAGATCGACTCTCCCACACTTTACTAGAAGTGTGTTCTGCTCATAAAGACAAGGTAGAGATCAAGTACATGGGCTCTATTGGTGAAAAACATCAATAGAACCAAAACTTTATTTACTCTTCTCTAGCCTTAGGCACACTGAATCATGACAGAGTTAATGTTATGTGCATTATTTATTCTTATAATATGGGTGATAAGATCAGATGGATGACAAAAATAGTGGAGTTGCTTAACCTATGGAAGTATTGTCCATCTTTATAATGTATCAAACTTTACATGATTATGACTATCATCTTCCAAAGATAAGATATGCAATATTTTAGCTCATTTGGTTAAGACTATAAGATCAAAAAAGTTGTGCTATGAACAAACTTAAAGAATAAGACACATTGAGTTAATCAGGTTGAATCAATCAAAGTTTTAACTTAAACATGTTTGACTCTTTATTTATGTTCATACCAAGATCAACAGGAAAACGATGATCACTTATCTTAAGATGTTATCTTCATTATTGGAGCATGATGACACCATGTGATGAAGGGTAGATGACTTGTGGTGGTCTTTTGTTCCTGCTTGAAGCTTTTCTTGCTGGAGTTGTTCATGAGCATCTTGTCTCCTATCTCGTACTCCTTCTTTCTCATTCTTTTGTCATGCCATCTTTTTATTCTTTCTTTTATGGATCTTGGCATTGTGTTAGACCTTCTGCTCTACTCATTGTTTCTTCTCTGCAAAAGATTAGTGGACAACATATACCCGAAGGAATATACAAATGATTCAAAGCAAGGATAGTGTTGTCATAGAGCTAAAGGTCAGCCTCTATGCTACAAAAGAGTTGGATTTAACATTTCAGTTAGCATAAAATCTTTATCCCATGTTTTAAATAATGTACCTTATTGTTCACCACTACTTCAAATTTTTAGCAAGTTTAAGACAAAGATGTGTGAGATTGTTTTGAAGAATACCTCAAACCTTGATTTGTTTCTACAAATGATCTCGTAACATTCCCAATAGAATTTGAATATTTTCCTGCATGGGTTAGTCCATATGTACAATCAAATACAAGTATGTTTTGATCCAATAATTAAGTTGGAATAGTATTCCAAAGCATACTTATAACAGAACAAGGAAACTTGAAAGACTCAAGAGACTTCTTCAAGTAGAAACAAGAATATGTATGGTGAACCAAAGGAGCATGATTATTTAAATTTTTACTTGTTAGTGATTAAGCAAGTTGAGCTCATCATAAAGGTAGGGATGACCAAGATAAACTAGCAATATGACATGAGATGTTTTGAAGAACTCCATCCCCCATACTTAAATTTTGTAGAATGCATAATCCAGTTTGGATGATAGAATTATCTTGTGAATATGATTTTATGTTGCATAATACTTGGTTGGATATACATTGTGCTTTCCTTTGTTTAATTGAAATGATTAGTGACAAACATGCCTGAAGGAGGCTTATCTGATTTACCTGTTGGTGAGAGCTTGTAGTCTGTTGAGCAGGACCTTTCCTTGTATTAAGCCTCGATCCTAGAGATAAGGATACAGAAAATTGCATGCTCTTCTTCCATCAACCTTTCTTGATTTTTGTTGATTTTTGGTTGATGAATTGGTGTTCATTGGAGATGCAACTCAAGTTCCTCCTTGATTGTCTTTATCTTCTGGCGGCATGGCAGCTAGTTATTCTTCTTTGTTTGTTAACTATACGCCAACCATCTTGATGATTAAGGAAGGAACTTCATTGGTGTTTGTGTGAAAGCTTCATCTCCAATGACTTAGGAGTGTCTTTTGTGTGACCATGGTTGTTCATGGCCTTACGAGACACAGTCGATAGTGAACCATTGATTGATGATGTCTATAAGGATGAAAACGGTCAGAAACGATCAAAAATGGACTTACGATATAGAAAAAAGAAAGTGGTCAGTTCAGGATATTTCTACATTTAGCAATTAAAGAGTACAACAAATGGTTGAAAATAGTTGTGAAACCAATTGAAACTAACAATTTTTCATGTTAAAAATGGTTCATAATATAGAAAACAAAAACGGTCAATTCAGAATATTTCTGTTCCGTTTTCATCCCTAGATGTCTGTTAGCACGAGAATGTACGCCATGATGTAGTGGCATCTCATTGTCTTGTCCTTGTTGACGACGTGCGAGATGGTGTCTTCATAGGTGAAAAAAGCAGGCATCAGATAGGCTGATATGAGGTGAGTTGCACCTTTCTTCTCATCAGCCTCCTAGCTTAAGTCCTGGAAAGGCTCAATGCTAGGTTGCCTTCAATGTTACTTGTGGTCTGTTGATTTGTTCGTCCACTTCCTATGAGTAAGTGCTTCTATTGTAGATCCTCTTTGTGGCACTCGTCTCATTTCTCTTCTGTAGCTAAAGTGGTGGTTTGGTTTGGGTTTGCAGGTTCATACCAAACCATGAATAGGCATTGCTTCTATTTATTTCTCCTACAAAATGTTATTGGACACATACCCGAGGGAATATAATAAATTTGAAACACGGGTTTTGTTGTCCATTTTTTTCCTCTATGCTAATGGAAGGGTGGTTTTAGGTTTGTTTAGCATAGATTTTGTTTATCATGTTTTATATGTTTGCTGCATTCTAGCATAGTTCAAGGCAAAGATAACTTGCAAGAAAAGATAAGTGAATAAACCTTGATACTCATAGTTCTTCCTTCCATGAATAATAAGTCGGGTCTTCTTTGTGCAAAGTTATTAGAGTTCATCACTTGCCTTGATTCATCTCTGATGTGAATTCATCTCTTGACTTACCCAAATTGAATTTGAAAGTTCTCTATAGGGATCAGTCCAACAAAATATCTAGTATCTACTAAAGCATACTGTGGGTTCAAAAATCAACCTAGACACCATGTCTAATTTGATTTAGGAAGGTATTTTAACCTAAGCACCATGCTTAATTTAAAAAGCCTTTGGAAGTAAGATTAACACACCTCTTGGTTCAAAAATCAAACTAAACACCTCATCTAACCTGATTTAAGAAAATAGTTTAAACTAAGCACCATGCCTAATTTAAAAGGTGTATGAGGATACTTCAAAACCTTAATCATACTATAGCAAATAAAGGCAGCATGAAAGCATTATAGAGATTTATTCGAATAGAGATGAAAGAGCATGATCATGGTGAGAGATTTTTTTACCAAGCATGAGCCTTCATGTGCTCATATTTTTTCTCTTTTTTTATACTTGGACCTTCATGTGTCCATATATTTTTCTCTTTATTTAATAAGGATGCAAGTGGGATGGGTATATGAATGGAACTAAACATGTTGTGGATTTGATATGGAAAAATTTAAACTAATCAGAGTGGATGCATGTATTATTCAAAGCAAACATGCAATGGAACACAAAAGGTTTAAAAGATAACTACTCATTAAATTTTAAGTCCATGAGCAAGACTATCTCACCTTTCTTGATCATACTTACCATGACTCACATGATGGAATTTGTGAGTAGTGCAGCATCTATATTCGTCACTTGAGATGTGATTTGAATTCTTATGACGATGACCTTTTTCTCCAATCTACACCTGGTTAGAGAATATATATATGTCTATACAAACTTATGAGATGGTAGGGTTCCAGTGTTGATGGATCTTGAATGCTCAAGCATCCTAGGGTTCTTCAATGTTTCTTCTTTTCTTGTGGAAGCTTGCCAGAAGGTCAAAACAACGTCTGTTGTCCTATCTTATTCCACAATTCAACAGAACAAGGGGTAATCCTACTAAATCCAGTGGTATGTTAATGATCTAAATCTTTATGCCAACTGTTCCCCCAGCAACGGTGCCAAAAATGCTTC